>JARQOC010000002.1:234210510-234810510 GCA_033576535.1 Allobates femoralis
CTTCAGTCACACTATGACTTCCATGCATAAATGCTTGACTCATGTTAAAATGGATATTACTGACTATATATTATAAAAAATGTATATATGCTTCTGGCAGGAAGGTTCATGGTGTACGTTGGATGCTCATACACTGGTGTGTCCATAGGGCCTGGTTGACCCAGTGTATTCCAAGAGTGTCTGAGTGATGGGTGACGCTATATTTGTACATGCATATATCCCCTTCTGTAATAGGACTTAGTAGGGGAAGTATGCTCCCATACGCCATACAGCTGAATATATGCGAGTTGTTTTAAGTCATTTGACCATTTCAATATCTAATATTTCTTTGACACTATTTTTTTGTTGTTGTTGTTGCAGATACAAACCATGGAATACTACTGGGCATTTTTACTGCTTCCAGCCTTCTTTGGGAGCAGTTTTGGTAAGTTGCACCTATAGTAAGTAGCAGCATTGTTGGTGTCTGTCTACTGTGTTACCCCGAAAATGAGATCTACCCTGAAAATAAGCACTAGTGGGATTTTTTGGCGTATACTTAACATATATAAGCCCTACTCCAAAACAAAGCCCTAGTTCTGGATCAACATACTAATAGTATCCTGAAATAGGGCTTGATCAGCCCTTTCAGGTTTATGTAACCTTTGTTGGTGTACATTGCCCTGTTTTGTTGCTGTAAGTCAAGATGTTTATAGTCACATTGCAACTAGTTAATGGAATGCATATTCATCCTATTCCCCGAACATAATCCAGCCCACGTCTCTGCTGGCGTCAGACATTGGAACCTGTGTTAATGAAAAAATGAATATTCGCCTACTCCTGTGTCGGTATCAGTGATTCACTCAGACTGGCTGTGTTATTACTGCCTGAGAATTGCAGTGCAATGTTGCAATGGTTGGTGGCTTTCCACATCTGAACCTGACCATTGCATAGAAATAAATGCTGACTTGCTCAGCTCACGTAAGGACAGCTGCTGGCCAGTGCAGGCATTGCAATATGATCCTCAGGCAGTATTAGGTCCGATTGAATCACTGATGCCTGCAAAGAAGAATGGAGAAAGGGAAAGGGTGAATATTTATTAATTAACCCAGATTCCAGTCACTGTCGCCGGCTGAGGGGTGGGCGAGGAAAGGAGTTGAATATTACTTTGTAATTAACATGCAGCCCAATCACTGCTGCTGGCAGAGATGAGTGGGCGGGATCAAGGGTAGGGGAAGGGGTGAATATTCATATTTCATTAACCGGTGACCCAGTCACTGACGCCAATACAAAATATAAGACCTCTGAAAATAAGCCCTAGCACATCTTTTGAAGCCAAAATGAATCTTAAGAAACCTGTCTTACCTTTGGTGAAACACGGTATGTACCAGGCTGTTCACAAAGGATAGTGCAAAAGTGAAGGCTTATAGTTACAGTAATACCAGCAGTAAATAGCCAGTGACTGAAAGTCGAAGCAAAACTGATTTTATTGCCCCTAACAGCCAATCGCAACACTGCTTTAATTTTTCAAGAACCAAGTGTAAAATGTGCTAACACAGTGTGATCAAAAATGACGGCGTCTTAAAAGGGAAAAAAAAAGCACAATTCTAAATGTACGCCACATAGAAATTCTGTGAATCCATTCAAACCAACGGGTGCCTACCTTGCGGAAAAAGTGCGGGCAATCCAAAGACTTCGGAAGAAATAATGGACAGGATTTGAGTCGGGTAGTCTCAGAAAGTCGACAGGCTAATATGGAACTACAGGTTCCCACAAACCACGGTATGGTGTATCTAAAATGATGTGTGTTGTCAGCCATACAGATTACATCTTCAGAAGCTGACACCAGATGACAAATCAAAACACCATTACTTTTGCACTGGCTTGCAGGGCCGATTGGGAGAGGACAAATTTTGCTGACAAACTGGTGATCGGCAATGAGGCTACCTTACATCTCAGTGGAAGGTCAATCATCAAAGTGTTAGTTTTTCTGAGCTCCAAATTCTGTGTACCCTTATTGAGCACTAGGGATTTACCTAAGGTGTCTTCTGTACAATGAGCACCCACAAAGTCTACGATCATGGGACAATCCTACCTGCTCGTATAGAAGGGATGACTTATGATGTCAAAGATGGATGTTTGGCGGATCCTCTACTGTTAGCAGGAGGGCGTGCACCTCGAAATGTTCATCTGTAGGCTTGCTGTTATGTTAATTAAACACTACTGTGACATTGGATTGATCACACTGGAAACCACAATTCACCATGTGCTGGTCTTTACAAGTGCCAGATCTAATACACCGAAACGTCTGTTTATGGGGCTACATTAGGGATTAGTGTATCTGCCCACTAGTCACGGGTCGGGATGAGCGAGTAGAATCGTCACTATTCGGTACTCGCCGAATAGGAACGATATTCTGGCTACTCTCTACTCCCTAAGTTTCTTGTGATTACTCGGGAGTAGCGTGTAGTCCTTTAACTTTCGCAGTGTATCTATATATACACTGCGAAAGTGCACTAAAAGTGAATAAAAGTTGTTAAAAAATAAAAAAATATCATACCGATCCGACGCCTGCATCAAGACCGGCAAAGAAGACATCTGATCAACGACAAGGACCTGTGAGTCTGACAGCCAATCAGATGGCCAGACGTCACAAACCACCTGATCGCTACCAGCCACCTGATTGGCCAGATTGCCAGGTCCTGAACGTGCATCAATGACCTCGCAATCTGGCCGAGCAGGTGATTTGTGTTATCTGGCCATCTGATTTGCCAGATCCCTACCAGCCATCTGATTGGCTGTCAGACTCGCAGGTCCTTGTCGTTGATCGGATGTCTTCTTTGCTGGTCCGAATGCAGGCGTCGGATCGGTGAGTATGATATTTTTTTTTATTTTTGACAACTTTTATTTACTTTTAGTGCACTTTTGCAATGTATATATAGATACACTGCGAAAGTACTCGCCCGCCCATTCACTTCTATTGGACTCGCTATACTCGCAACGAGTACCGAGTATCGGGACCTACTCGTTGCGAGTATAGCAAGTTTGATAATTGCAGTACTCGCTCATCCCTAGTCAGGGGGTCTGAAGGACCTGACACAACATATCACTGAAACAGTGGGGTCAATATCAGGGCTGTGGAGTCGGTAAGCCAAACCACCGATTCCAACTCCTGAATTTCCCTGGCTCCGACTCCTTCATTCATGTCTCATTTTTAAGTGAAAAATTTATTGTAGGTCAATAGTAACATCAGGCTTTAATCATTATAATGACATAATAATCAAGATATTTAGATAGAACATAATAATAATATTCAGCACATTGTGCGCTTGAACTACTGGACCCAATTTATTATATTTTTTAGGAGTCGAGTCGGACCATTTTCTACCAACTCCAATTCCACCAAAATGGGCTCCGACTCCACTCCACAGCCCTGGTCAATATCTGAAAATATGCTGGTACTCGTCTAGGCAAAACTGGACTAGCGCCTAGACCTCTTCCTTGTCGCCAATGGATATAAATTTTTACTGTATAGAGAACTTGGATATACTGTCTGTTATTATAAATATTGTGTTCTCTTGGTTATGAATACTGAGGTTATAATTTTATCCCTCCTTAAAGGGATCCTGTCACCCCCAAATCACCTCTAAACCTATTAAAAACCTGTCCCTAGAGCATATTAACACTGTCCCTACACTCCTTTTAGCTCCTAAATGGCATTAGTCAAAGTGAATATAAACGTTTTATAAGTACCTGATTAGTCATGATAATGAGTGACTATGCTATTCATAGTCACTCATCAAGGCAGCCCCTCTTCTTCATATCACGCCTATTCAGGCGTGCTCGTCAGTCTATGTTCAAAATCGCGCCTCCCTGCGCGCCTCCCCTCTCTCTCATAGCGCCCGGGCTTCACTGTAAGCTGTATGATGCGATTCGCGTCATTCCCGGCGCCGGATGACGTATTTGCAGCCGCGCCGCGCTGTCAGCTTCAAAATACGCACTGCGCATGCCCATGCGCATGCGCAGTGCGGGACTTGAAGCTGACAGCGCGGCGCGGCTGCAAATACGTCATCCGGCGCCGGGAATGACGCGAATCGCATCATACAGCTTACAGTGAAGCCCGGGCGCTATGAGAGAGAGGGGAGGCGCGCAGGGAGGCGCGATTTTGAACATAGACTGACGAGCACGCCTGAATAGGCGTGATATGAAGAAGAGGGGCTGCCTTGATGAGTGACTATGAATAGCATAGTCACTCATTATCATGACTAATCAGGTACTTATAAAACGTTTATATTCACTTTGACTAATGCCATTTAGGAGCTAAAAGGAGTGTAGGGACAGTGTTAATATGCTCTAGGGACAGGTTTTAATAGGTTTAGAGGTGATTTGGGGGTGACAGGATCCCTTTAAGCTGACCTGTGTGTAATTATTGTACCATGTAATATGTATGATGATGGGGGTGTTTGTTTCCTCCCCCTTCTAATCTTCCTTCTTTCATCAGGTGACTGTGGAGTACCTCCGAGGCTGGACTATGGGGCACTAGACACTGCATATTCAGAACGGGATAGTTTTACTATTGGAGAAAACGTAACCTATACTTGTCGGCCTGGGTTTACTACTGTTCCAGGAACAAAAAATATGATATTTTGCTTAAGTAACTCGTCGTGGTCCACTCCTCAAGAATTCTGTAGACGTAAGTCTTGAATTGGTTTCTTAGTTCTCATTATTATATCTAGTAATTACCTATTATTAAACTAACACTAAAATGCCTCTTCGGACTGTATGGCATCTGTCTCATCATCTGCAGTAGAAGTAGACTGTTTGTGTTGGTCAGATCTTAATGCATAGACTCGCCTGTGCAATGCAGTGGGTGAAAATCTGCAGCTGTTCTGTGAAATACTGAGAGTACTGTAGATTTTAACATTTCATACAGATTGTCTTATGACATGTGGATGTGATACCAAGGCATTTTTTGAGGAATTGCATCATGTCTGAATGTGGCATAAAATAATGAACACCTTGGTTCCATGGCTAATTTTTCACTTTTTCACTTTCTCACTTTTAACCCCCACTTTTAAGCTCTTTAGTGTTCTGACCATATTAGAAATGTCTTGGGTGTGTGTGGGGGGAAGGGATGGGGGCACTGAATTAGAATTTTTGATGGTGCACTTTAATTCACAATATAGCAGGTGTGGACATATCTTTGGTGCAACCTTTGTGGCCATAGTGGGGCCCAAGAGGTAAAGGGGCGCTCGTCTACCTCCAAAGTGAGTGGATTTGTCCATTATGATGTGCTGTGGGTCTGCAAAGGGCTCATGGATTCTGTTTGCACTAGGGGACACATACAGCTGAAGGCCTCTCTGCAAGAACACAATAATAAAAAATGAAAAACCTCAGCCATCTGCCATTTATTTATGGGATTTTGTTCTTACAATATTCATTGCACAGTAATAACAACATTGTAAGTTTTTGTGGGACAGTTCAGCTCTGGTGGTAAGGATGCAATGACATCAGATACATTGTGGTTTTTTTTTTTTTTTTTTTTACTCAAACCATACAGGAAAAGATATATACCCTGTTTGCCCGAAAATAGGGCGCCCTCCGAAAGTAAGGCATGCCAGGGGGTTTAATGTGCCTGTAAATATAAGGCACCACCTGAAAATAAGGCATGTCTCTATTTTACAATATTTTACCACAGCATGCAGCTGTGACTCCTCCAGCCGCCCCCCCGCTCGTGTCCCGGTACCCGTCACTGTGAGCGGTGCCGCAGATGCATGTAGCCCGGCATCGCTCTATTTTTCAAGCCCCCGCCACTGTCCTGGCCAATCGCAAGTCAGGAACTGCCCAGCGGCCAATCACAGGCCATTCGCTGCATGACGTCGGCTTCTGGCCTGTGATTGACTGCCCAGTTGGCTCCTGGCCTGTGAATGGCTGCGCCAGTGGCACCGTACACCTACGGCACCTGTGGCAAGGAGATGAGAGTGGTGCCGTCCTCCTTGCAGCGGCGAGCACCGGGACAGCAGCGGGCAGCTGAGAGCGGCGCCGGAATGCAGCAGGGACCGGTGAGAAGTGTCCCTGTGTGTGTGTGTGTGTGTGTGTGTGTGTGCTCCTGTGTGCTCCTGTGTGCGTGCCCCGTGTTTGTGTGTCCCTGGTGTGTGTGTGTGCCCCTGATACCATATTGGGGGATGATGGGGTTACTTTATTGGGGGCCACAAGGGGATGATAAAAGTAAGACACCTCCTGAAAATAAGACATGGCACATCTTTAGGAGCAAAAAATAATATAAGATGCTGTCTTATTTTCGGGGAAACACGGTACTATCTGTACTACCCGGCTACGCCCGGGTTAATAAATAACTGCTGTTAGCTATAACAAAATAGAATTTGAATATGTCATATTAATGACCTGTAGGAAAATAGAATCTGAGCTGTGATTGGTTGCTATAGGCAGCCTAATAAATCTCCAGCCAACAGTAAACCCTTCCCCCGGCCAGGCAGTATATGTTTCCTCACGCATATACATAATAGACAGCTCATGTGACTGACATCTGCCTTAATTCCCTATATGGCACATGTGTTGCACATTGGCTGTTTTTAATCAGATGTTTATTTTTGGAATATTAAAGGTAGCACACGTATGAGGCGAGTTGTGTGAGGCGATTTGTGCACATCTGTGTCTGTCTGTGTGGTGTGTGTTTCCCTGGGTGTGTGTGTGTGTGTGTGGTTCCTGTGGGGTGAGTGCATGTGTCCCTGTGGGGGGGGTGGTGTCTGTGTGGTGTGTGTGTCTCTTTGTGGTGTGTGTGTCCCTGTGGGGTGAGTGCATGTGTCGCTATAGGGTGTGTGTGTGTCCCGTGGGGGTGTGTGTGTCTCTGTGTGTGTGTGTCCCTGTGGGGTGAGTGCATGTGTCCCTGTGGGGGAGGGGTGTCTGTGGGTGTGTGTGTCTCTGTGTTGTGTGTGTCTCTTTGTGGGGTTTGTGTGTGTGTCCCTGTGGGGTGAGTGCATGTGTCGCTATAGGGTGTGTGTTTCTCTGTTGTGTGTGTCTGTTTGTGGTGTGTGTGTGTGTGTGTGTTGTTTCGGGTGCGTGGTGAGTATCCAATGTTGGGGCTGCACCTTAGCGACTATACACTTGCTGTTACTCTTTGTGTGCGTGTGGTGTGTATACATGTCCCCATGCGTGGTGAATATCCCATGTTGGGGCCCCACCTTAGTGACTATATGCTGGTATATGCTGTTAGTCTTTGGCGCTGTCATTAAGCCCCTCTCATTCACAACTGTCAGCTGGTAACTGTCACTTCTTCCCCATTATGTAGATAGGAGCAAAATTGTGTGGTGAACTGGAACGCGCAGGGTTAAAATTTCGCCTCACTACATAGCCTTTGACGCTCTCGGGGTCCAGACGTGTGACTGTGCAATATTTTGTGGCTGTAGTTGTGACGGTGTTGATGCCAGTCCCGGACACACACACACATTCAGCTTTATATATATATAAACAAAAATAAATATAGGACGAAGGCTTATTTTTGGGGAAAGAAAAAAAAAAAAAAAAAAAAAAAATATATATATATATATATATATATATATATATATATATATATATATATAAATGAAAACTTTTTGAGCAGCACCAAACCTGGGTGCAAATCTGTCCAACAAACCACTCCTTGCTGAATAGGTACTTGAAAAACGACAGCAGCACTCCAAAAATATCTTCAATAGCCTTTAATCGGGCCTACAGGGCGACCTGCGACGTTTCAGCCACCAAGTGGCTTTTGTCTAGCCTAGACAAAAGCCACTTGGTGGCTGAAACGTCGCAGGTCGCCCTGTAGGCCCGATTAAAGGCTATTGAAGATATTTTTGGAGTGCTGCTGTCGTTTTTCAAATATATATATATATATATATATATATTAATATAATATAATTATAATATACATAAACAAAATAATTTGACATATTTGTCACACTTTAAAGTTTCAGTTCACTAAGTAAATTTAAATATTAGACAAAGATAACACAAGTAAATACGGAATGCAGTTTATAAATGAATTTCTTTATTAGTAAGGCTGAAGGCACACCGTCGTGCATCGAACATGGAGCGTGTTTGATGCACGACAGTGATAAGAGTGTGATGCGTGTTTTGGGTGAGTGTGCCTGGCTGTATGCATGCGAGTGAGCAGCGTGTGCTGCGTGTGAGTATGATGCTGTCCGCGGTCCTGAAGCAAAGTTCACATCAAAGCCCCGACATCTCAGCTGATCTTATCAGCTGAGATGTCAGGGTAACAGCACCCATCGGATCCGATCGGCGCTGTTAACCCCTTGGATCCCGCTGTCAATCACTAACAGCGGGATCCAAGGCGGCCGCGGCAGGGAACGCGCTATTCCCTACCTGCTCCGGAGATCCCGCGATAGTATTGCAGGATCTCCGGTGCTCACGTGACAGCCCGAGGTCCTGGCTAGACCCCGGATGCTGTCACAGAGCAGTTCCATGTTGTCGTTGGCAGGCGCTCCAAACCACAACAGATCCCCGATTCTGAGAGACACAGATGAGCTGCAGCTCATCTGTATCTTCCAGAAGCGATCGGAATGTGCAGCAAAGTGCCTCATAAAGAGGCAGTGTAAAAATAAGAATGAATAAAAAAATAAAGTTTTTAAAAACCTGTAAAAAAAAAAAAAATCAAATATATATATTATATGTTCAAATCACCCCCCTTTTCCCCCAATCACAATAAAAGTATTAATAAAAAAAAAAAATACACGTTTGGTATCACCACGTCCAGAATCGCCCAATCTATCATCATATTAAATCTGTTAATGATAGCCGTACACTCCGTAACGGAAAAAATGGTCCAAACGCCAAAATTCCGTTTTTTTTGGTCGCCGCAACATTGTTAAAAAATGCAATAACGGGCAATCAAAACTGCGGATCCCCTCAAAAATGGTATCATTAGAAACGTTGGCTCAAGACGCAAAAAATAAGCCATCACAAAGCCCCAGATCCCGAAAAATGAGAACACTACAGGTCGCAGAACATGGCGCAAAAAGTCTGTTTTTTTTTTCAAACTTCTGAATTTTTTTTCACCACCTAGATACCAGTAAAGCTATACATGTTGGGTGTCTACGAACTCGTACCGACCTGAGGCATCACCCCGTCACGTCGGGTTTACCATATAGTGAACATGGCGACTAAAATACCCAAAAAACAAACGTGTTATTGCACTTTTTTTGCAATTTCACTGCATTTAGAATTTTTTGCAATTTCCCTGTACACTATATGGTAAAATAAATTATTGCATATGAAAGTGCAACTCCTCCCTCAAAAAACAAGCCGTGCTATTTCTATATGAACGGAAAAATAAGAAAGTTTTGGCTCTTGTAAGCAGGGGAGCAAAAAACGAAAATGAAAAACAAAAAATTCCCGGGTCATGAAGTGGTTAAATAGAAGTATAAACACCGGTTACGCTTTAAAAGACAGCTATTTTCATAATATTAGTATATCTCCCTTTTTACGTAATTTTTTTAAATTTTAATTATTTGTACTTTTATTTTTTGTTTAGGTAGATCATGTGGGCTTCCTGGTGATATAGAAAATGGAAATGTATCTATGAACGATACGGTGTTTGAATCTAGAGCAGTCTACACATGTAATTTTGGGTGAGTTTTGTTCTGTTAATGTGTAAATCCAGATGATTGCTAGAACTATGGAATGCTACTTTAAGGTTCAGCGTATGTTTCAATGTAACATAAATGTAGTCGATTTTCTAGAAAACCGTGTGTATTTCACAGGCCACTCTTCTGAATGAGATATTAAGCAATCTGAACATGTCACCCTGTATTTGACCCTTTGTGATTCTAAGGGTGAAATGTGCATCTCGCCCACACCATTTCTGTAATGCTATCCACATTGATAAATACTGCTTTCATGCAATGCTTTGTCTCTCCCGCCCCATGAAGTGGCTACTACCAGAGACAGGCAGATGCCATTCAGTCATACACCCAGCCGCCACAGTCTTAAAGGGCAAGTCCACTACTTGAACTACATTTTCTCAATCCCAATGTTTCCCTCTCAAAAACGAACACTCATTCTCACCCCCGATGCCAGTGCTGTTCCAGTGGTGTTGGCAATGCTTCTTTCGGGGCTCACATAACATTAGCCACAGGGAACACGTGAGCCCCGGGAGAGGCATTGTTGACACCGCTGGAATAGTCCTGTGACTCGAGGTAAGTATGTTGTTGGGGGGGGGGGGGGGGGGAAGGATGCTTTAATGCCAGCATACTCATTAGACTAACATTGGCCAAATCTGATGATGTTTATGGGGATAAGGATCTGGTATACTGATTTTATACAGTTGATCTAATTGTACTTTGAGTGGTAAGCTTCAGTCGGAGGCCTGACAGCAGCTTTCTTGTAAAGAACTTGTTACTCGGCAGAGCAAATGCTTTTGCCTATGGTAGAGTTTGGCAAGGTACCTGGTGGCCAACAGCAGAGCTTTAGTCTATTGCACTCGATATAAAGATGGCTGATTGCTTCACTGTGCCATAGATGTTGAGTAGAGCAGAAGAGTGCAGAAAAAATGTTTTATGCACAGCACCAGTATATTCTGCAGCAATTTACAATGCACAAGGTGCATGCAGGGCTATGGAATTGTTATGCCGAACCTCCGACTCCTCAATTTCCCTAACTCATACACCCTCATACATGGCTCATGTTGGTGATAAATTTACTGTAGTAAAATGGAAACATCAGGCTTTTAATCACCATTATGATATAATAATCAAGCTGTTTAGATAGAACATAAAATATGTTTATTGGTATTCAACTGTAGAACACAAATCTATTATATAATTGCGAATGGGTTTTTTGCCCCTTCTGAGCGTGGTCATGTGGATACGCCCGAAGCATTGGCCGCGCAGTGGCCATTGCGAGCAGTTCTAAGGCGACTCGCTATGCCCGCGCAGCGGGCATGGCGAGTCGCCTTAGCAGCGCGAAGCATTGGCCGCGAAGCGGCCATTGCGAGTCAGAGACTCGCCCTTCTAGAATCCCGATGCATGTGCATCGGGCACCCAGCTAGTCTTTATTAAATTGTAAATCTGCAATACATTGTGCAGTAAATGGGGAAAAAACTTTTCAACAGAAACATACTGAATAACATTTGTACAGTCTATGAATTTGTCTGAAAAATAGTATCCATCCATCAGATCCTCCTTCATAGATTACCTCACATCTGACCTCATTATTTTAAGGTTGAAGAACAACCTCTTTACACTAACTTGGGTTGTTGGCAAATTGGTAACCACACGAACAACATCTCTAACAATATCTGTGTATAAAGGAGTTGCTTCCTACAGTCACTTTTGATGAATGATTGAACTCTTCCACTTCTATGAGAGAAAGTGAAAAATGTTTCTGAAATCTGGTCAATCTGTTTGTTATGGGAGTGGACTCTTTTTTTTCCTGTGGCAATGCTTTACCTGCACCTTGGCTGATAAGGCTGAAGATATGGTGGCAGCAGTCGCAGGACCTAAAGGCCCCGTCACACGCATCAATCTGGCCTGCGATGTCGGAAGCGATGCGCGGGTGCGTGCTCGCTTCCGACATCGCAGGCCAGCTGTCACACGGCAGGATGTTACCGGTGACGCGGCAGGATGTTGCCGGTGACGCGAGCAATCCTCAGCAACGCTGCGGTATAGGCTGGATCGCCGCCAACATCGCTATTGCGGTGTCAGACGGCGCGATCCAGCCTAATCGCTGGTTGCAGATTGACAGGTTTACCTTCATGCTGGTAAATCTGTCAATCTGTGACCAGCGATAAATCGCAGTTGTGTTGTGCTATCACACAGCATGATGCACTTGCGATATCGCTAGCGACATCGCTGATGCGTCACTTTTCAGCGATGTCGCTAGCTACATTGACACGTGTGACAGGGCCTTTAGTCTTCTTGGCAGTCCTGTAACCATTCATCCTAACTGCTACCTCAGTCAGAGCGTCTTTTCCTTCAGTAAGCTTTTAATCATCCAGCAATATATGATGTCTTGGTTTCACATGAACAGCTGCCAATGTTGTTTTCTAGTAGTAGTGTCTCTCTCCATTTTATTTAAGCAGCAATGCCATCTGCGATTAAACATCCTCATTCGGATGGGCAAAACAGCAAGTTCTTCCACTCCTGCATGCATATACCAGGAGTGAATCCTCCGCTTATAATTTTTTTTGTCACTGTAAATGGGTTATAGCGAAAGTCCCTCAATTCAGCGACCTGTGTCCATTGACCTTCATTTAGTGTTGCCTGAGGGTTAGCCATGTCTACAATAAGGGGTTTCAGCTCAAGCTATGGCTCAGCCACTAAATATGTTTTGCCCTTTTCGCAACATGTCTGTCAACTTAAAGCCTAGATCCTTAGATCTAAATAGAACAGACATTTATGGGACATTTCAGAACTTTCCCAAATTCTAATGAACAAAATATTTAGCACCATACTGCACTGAACTACTGTGCTCAATTTATTCTATATTGTCAGTGGGTCTATTTTAGAAACTGTTACCAATCAGCAGTAATTTAAGAATATTTCAACAGGCAGAGCAATGTAAACTATGAAAGATTATCGATTTTGTAGCCGATTAAGGCTGCTTTCACATAACGATTTTGTGAAATCCGACGCTGTTCGATATAAATCGGACAGAATCAGATCCGAATTTGGCCCCATATAATCCTATGGGGATCGGTCCGAATCGGATGTGCACTAAATGGCATCTGATTTGCGTTCGATCCGATTTTGTCCGATGTCTTTCCGGTGCAAAAATCAGAGACTGCTCCGATTTTTGCATTTGAATCAAAAATCGGATAGCATTGGATCTGACAAATCGGATGGCAATTAGGCCAAATCCGATCCGATCCGTGGTTTTTAACATGGGGCCCTATGGAGCAGGGTCCGAGGAAACCTCTGATGTCTTCTCGGACCCGATTTTAGTGTACTGAGCATGCTCAGTACACTAAAACGTCTCCTAACCATCTAAGTTTCACTTCCGCAATGTATATACTTAGATTGCGGAAGTAAAATTAAGTAAAGCAGGGGTTAACAATGAAGAATATGTATGCTTACCTGTCCACAAGTCCCCCGGCATCTCCAGCACCTCCTGCCTGTAGGACCTGCTGTGATGTCAGTCACATGAACGATTACCACGGTAATCGGTCATGTGACTGTGACATCACGCGAGGTCCTGTAAGGATCAGAAGATACAGCTGGAGACGCCAGGGGACTCGTGGATAGGTGAGAATAAAGATGTTTTTTTATTTTTTTAGTCCGGAGGAGAGGGGAGAAGAGGGGGAAACGGGAGAAGTGGGGAGTACCGGGGGAGAACAGGAAATACGGGGAGAAGGGGATACATGGGGAGAAGCGGGTAGTACTGGGGAACGGGACACAGAGGAGAACAGGGAACAGACAGGTGACAGGAGGCAGAGAGGAGCAAGATTACAGGAGAGCCAGCCAAACTGATCCTGCAAAATGTCAGAATCGGATGCCTATGTTGATCCGATGCTGTCCGATTTATATCGGACAGCGTCGGATTTCACAAAATCGTTATGTGAAAGCAGCCTAATCAGTGCACATCGGCTGCGAGGGTTCTCAACACAGGACAATACACCATTGAGAGCAATTATTATTATTATTATTATTATTATTTATTTATATAGCGCCATTATATTCCATGGTGCTTTACATGCTAAAAGGGCAACTAGGACAAGTAACATAGTAACAATACAAGTAACAATAAATGTTGACAATTTGGTTGTACAGATACAAGTGGGGAGAAATCCTGTCCGCGAGGGCTCACAATCTACGAGGGCAGGTGGGGATGCAGTGGGAGGGGGAAATTCCAGTCGTGAGGCGGTGTGGTGAACCGGGTCTTATTGCAGGTGGTAGGCTTGGCGGAAGAGGTGGGGTCTTCAGACTTCTTTTGAAGGTTCCCAGGGTAGGAGAATGTCTGATGTGATGGGGCAGTGAGTTCCAGAGTATGGGTGAAGCACGGGAGAAGTCCTGTATGCGGTTGTGCGAAGAGGAGATGAGGGGAGAGTAGAGGAGAAGCTCTTGGGAGGATCACAGGTTGCGTGAGGGTAGGTATCGGGAGACCATGTCAGAGATGTATGGAGGGGACAAGTTGTGAATGGCTTTGTATGCCATGGTTAATGTTTTAAACCCGGATCTCTGGGAAGTAGGGAGCCAGTGAAAGGCTTGGCAAGGGGGAACAGGGGAGTAGCGGCGAGACAGATGGATTAGGGGGCAGCGGAGTTCAGGATAGATTGGAGAGGTGCAAGGGAGGTATTGGGGAGGCCGGTGAGCAGGAGGTTGCAGTAGTCGAGGCGGGAGATGATAAGAGCGTGAATAAGGGTTTTAGTAGTGTCGTGGTCCAGGAAAGTGCGAATCCTATAGATGTTTTTTGAGCTGGAGGTGGCGAGGGCCTGGATGTGGGGTTTGAAGAAGAGGGAAGAGTCAAGGAGCAATGATCGTTTGTACTGCGCAAAAATATTTTCCTCTATGAACAAGTGTTTTGTTCATCTGGTGATTACTAACCTGTCTTACTCTTAAGAATGCTTGTTCCATGATAATCTTCCAGTGTAAATGTACTTTTGATATCAATTTGGCTACATTACTAGCTCTGATTGCTGCAGTTTATTTACATACCACTGTCAATCTGTCAGCCACAATTAAATGGATCGAATGCAGGTGTATGCAAGCACTGGCTCTCTTCTAATACGTGACAAACACTGACTGAATGAAGCCTTAAGGGACTTCAGGCTGTGATCTTTTGATCAGGTGCTCTATATAATGCAATAATCTGGTACTATAATATATATTGCAAATGATGATCTCTTATGAAGCCGAGCCTGTGGATTAGTTTGATGGCTGTGTGAAGGTAGCAGTCTCAGATGGAGCTAGACCAAGGAAAAAAAGTTCCTTTTTTTTCCAAAAGGAAAAAAAAACCTCATTAATGACCAATCAAAAACTTACATGCCCAAGCTGGGTGCAAGGAACTTCCCCAGTTAGAGATAGGGGCAGCGCTGATGCATCATGCAGATGGACCAACCGCTTCCAACCTTTTAATAGAGGGGGACTAGCTGCTTACATAACAAACTAATGAAGCAGCATAGTGAGTCTGTCATATGGATAGGCGAGATACACACATAGTGTCTGAACAGCCCATTAGTGGCACCAGGTGCGACGGGCTAGTTAACACTGCATGACTATATGCACCGTGTCTGAACAATGGCCTATTAGTTATTTCCCTTCTTTAGCCAACCATTCAGTTCAAAGACCTGTCTGGCTTTAACGCTATAATCCTGCAAATTCAATTTACATCTGCAGGTTGATGGTGTTTATGGGCATGAGAGTTTCTCTTTTCAGATTTGTTTTTCTTGATTGGCCTAAATTGTTTTAATCTGCACAATAATACAATAAGTGTTATCAAAACACAATGAAAAAATTGGTTAACTGGCACAGGCTACTAAATGCCAAAAATATCTAATGAACAAAATGTAATTTGTGTCTGGAACCACAATACCACATCTCTTGTCATTTCTGCTGCCACTTCCCACTAATCGGATACTTGTGGAATATTCTAGCAATATGCCCCATTGCCTGATCTGAGCTAAACCCTTTAATATGCCCCTTGTCCAAATGTAGCATGTGTTATCATATTATATAAATGAAGGGGATGGAGAAATACAGGTAAGAAATGCATAGTGAAAATTATTAGTTGGAGATAGTGATGGAACCCTGGTTTTGGGGAAACAAGATTTGCATGAATAAATTTGCTTTGTGTGGTGAGTTATCACAATGTATTTTACTGTGTCATTTCATATATTTTAGATATGTCATGATATCTAGAAGGCCCTATAGAGACTGTCTTGCAGATGGAACTTGGAGTAATGAGGTTCCTGTATGCCAAGGTAAAGGGGTGGTGTAGTTGGACATATTAAAGTGTTAATATGAATGATTTTGCTTTCATTTGAGTTTTCAATTTTAATTGTGAGCCCACCCAATTGCTGCAGCCAATCCTTGGGATCCGCAATCATGCTGATATAGGAGTGCATGTCACAAGATTTCTGAGCCCAGTTATTTGCCTGCGCTGGTCACGTGTACTTCAGTCAGCACTACAGTCCACCAGCGAAGACCAGGTCAATTGATGCAGAGACATTGCTCGACTTGGAGTTATTGCATGAAGTTTATTTTATTTATATCTAGAACAAACCAACACGCACATTTGGTAAAACTGATACCACATTTAAAGAAACATTTTTTCAATTAGAGAAGCAATATGTGCTATGAGGTTAGAGTACAGTGGCATGGAAATGTTTTTGGGCAGGCCCTGGTCACAATTACTGTTATTGTGAACAGTTTAAGAAAGTTTTAAGATGAAATTAACTCTGAAAGGTATAAAGTTAGATGACACATTTTCTTTGTATTTTAGGGCACAGAAAAAAGTCATCTTTTACATTTTTTAAAATTACAAAAAGCAGAGTGGGCCAATGCCAAAGTTTGGGCACCCCTGAAAATGTGTGCTCCGGTAACTTTTACCAAGGTTTCAGACCTTAATTAGCCTCTTAGGGTTTTGGCTTGTTCACCATCATTGTTGGGAAAGGCCAGGTGATGCAAATTTCACACATTTGTAAAAACCCATCCTCCTCTAACCTTGTGTATTAAAAAAAATGGTTATCCTAAGCAGCTGCCTACCACTCTAAAAATAGCAGAGGCCCACAAAACAGTAGAAGGCTGTGAGAAGATAGCAAATTATTTTTAAATTGACCTTTCCTCTGTGTGGAGTGGAATTAAGAAATGGCAGTTAACTAGAACAGTGGAGCTCAAGGTAAGGTCTGGGAAACAATGCAAGGTTTCATTGAGAGCTCCTTGTAGGATGGCTAGAGCAGCAAATCTGACCCCTCCACTTGACTGCAAAAGACTTTTAGGAAAGTTTAGCAGACTCTAGAGTTGTGGTGCATTGTTCTACTGTTCAGAGGCACAAACATCACAATTATGGCATTCATGGAAAAGTCATCAGAAGAAAACCTCAACTGCTTCCTGACCATAAAATTCAGCGTCAGAAGAATGCAAACGAACATCCAAATTAGACTGGTCCTCAGACTTGTTTCTAAAAGGAAATCAATGAGATTTAAGCAGAAATCTTTGGGCACAATGATACAAGTGTATGTGTGGAAAAATAAGCGCTCAGAATTTCAGGACAAGAACATCTTGCCAACCATTAAGCAGTAGATGGAACAATCATGCTCTGCGGTTGTGTTTCAGTGAATGCCATGAGGAACGTTTTATGGGTAGAGGAAAGAGAATTCAATGAAATAAAGTTTTCAACAACTTTTTATATGCAAACATAAAGCCATCTGTAAAAAAGCTGAAGATGAAAAGAGGATGGCTTCGACAAATGGATAATGATCCTAAATACACGTACCAAAATCCACAATAGATTATCTCAAAAGGTGCAAGCTGGAGGTTTTTTCAATGACCCTCAGTCATCTGAACATCATTGAAAATCTGTGGCTAGACCTCAAAAGAGCAGTGCATGCAAGATGACCCAGGAATATCACAGAACTGGAAGACTTTTCCAAAAGAATGGATGAAAATCTTTCAAACAAGAATTCAAAGACTTATGTCTGGCTTCAAAAAGCATTTACAAGCTGTGATACTTTCAAAAAGGGGGTGTACTAGGCAGTAACCATACAGGGTGCCCAAAACTTTTGCATCGACCATTTTTCCTCTTTGTAATTTATAATATATAAAAGCTGTAGAGGAAAAAAGTGTGTGTGTTGTGTGTGTGTGTGTGTGTGTGTGAATATGCATGTTGTGTGTATATGTATGTATGTTTTGTGCATACAAAACCAGCCACTCACACTGCCCGCAGACTTCGCCCGACCACACATTACCGAATGATTAACTGCGCATGTGCCTACCAGGGTGCAGGTGCAGTTTGACCGCAGCCATCTTTGGACACTAACTGTGTATGCACACGTTGGGTAAGCGCAGGTCCAGTTAGTCATGCCGCCGCCATCTTTGGACACGCAGGTGCGTGACTAACTGACGTATGGGGTGGCACAGAAGGGCAAAGAGGGTGCACAGAGCATACAGGTGGACACAGTGATGGATGTGCTAATATGGTGCCTGCTGGCAGTACTGGCACAGTACTGCCTGCAGTGTTGCAACTACTGCCACCTGCAGCCATTGCCACTGAAACATCACCGCCTAAGTAAGTACACATATGTATAACTGGCGCGCATGCGCACTTACTTGGGGTTTGCCATCTATGGACATCCGGGTATACAAAGTGATGGCTGCGTGACCAGGTACGCACATTTGCACTTATGCCACTGCCATCTTTGAACACCACAGGAGAGAGCGTGCACAGGTGGGAGAAGATATCACAGCATCACCAGGAGGAAGGGGGGTGAAAGACTGCACACCGGGAGACAGCTGAAAGGAGAGAGCACAGAGGGAGAAGACAGCACACGGGGGAGAGCGCATGGGCGAGACAGGTCAAGGACATCACCGCCCTCCTGATAAATAATATATTTTTGTTTAAAACATGAAATGATCTCTAAAAGGCACATTTCCAACTTGTTTAACTGTTCACAAATAAGTCATTTTGCCCATGCGTGCCCAAACTTGCATGCCACTGTATAAGTGACCCATAACGTGCTAGATCATAGAGGCCATACTACTGATGGGTATAGCACTGCGCCATTAGCTGGTGAACTGATTGATCAGTAGAGAAGTCATAATGTTGGGCTAGAAAGTGTGCAGCTGTGAAAGAGAAGAATAGAAACAAAGTGTGGTTCATTAATAGAAATGGATGCATGTCATGCTTAATCTAGCTTTGCTTTTTTGTATACACAGTAAATGATGGCGCTATTTTAAACCCTTCTGCTACCTGTGGTTTCAGACCAGATTTCATAATTAAAATTAAAATGTGAATTAAAAAAATCCTTTTTTCATGAACATGCCAACTATTTTGCATCCAACATTACTTGTGTATCATTTATAAACTAATGTTTTTTGTTTAGGTGCTTGTTTACATTCTCCTTTTGTCAATGTTAATTTTGTGAAATTATGAGCTTTTTATCTTAACCTAATGGGCCCCAAATCTGCACATTTCAGATGCCAGGAAGCATTTAATCACATGAGACAGAAAATGCAAATGTGACAATTGGAACTTGGCAGCCTCCAAACGATTGCTACTATCTAGATCTTCAGCCCAGACACATTTGACCATTAATCTTCTGAATTATTACATACATCTTTGGCAGTGAAATGTAAATATAGAAATTTGTATATTTTTTGCACCTGTAATTTTTGTTTCTGTCTTCACAGTTCAGACCTGTCCCGCTCCACTTGCAATAGTAGATGGATCGTATGACCCAGACTTGGATGAATATGAATACCAGCATTCTGTAACCTATTCATGCAAGAATAGTACATTATCACTTATTGGTGACAAGTCTATACATTGCACAGGGTATGGAAACTGGAGCTCGGATCCTCCAAAGTGCATAGGTATGACAGCTTTGTGCGGCTATTATTTTCTATTATCACATGCAATGGTTTTGACCTTATTTCTATTAAGAGGTTTTATTCTTTGCAGCCCCTGGGTGTGGTGGAAATGTAGCACTTGCATGTTCTGTGAAATGTTGGAAGTGATCATGGCTGTCTGCTGGCCTTATCTGATTGGCACCACTTTCCTGCCTCTCCTATGGTGTCAGTGCCGACAGCACATCAATGCAAAAAAAAATATCCCTGGCACACTTATAAGAAATACTTGAGAGGTAATTGCTTGTTTACTTTATTGTTTTTTTGTACTTGCTCACGTAGACGCATTCTTGAAGACTGATGTTGGGTCGAAACGTCAATGAATGATTGCTTTCACAAATTGCAAATAAAAAAAACTCTAAGAAATACTTGAGAGGTAATTTCTTTTAAGTGTGCCAGGGATATTATTTTTTGCATTGGATACGATTTTCCCTAGAGCACCTAATAGGTGGTTGAGCTATATATATATTTTTTCGACAGCACATCAATGTCATGTCATTAAAGCAGCTCTCCGCTTCAATAATTCATTTTTAGGGGACCTTTCACATCACTTTCTGTTACATTCAAGGCAGATCCGATTTTGCCGCATCTGCCACCTAACAGCTGACTTGGAGGAAGGCAAGCTCCATTCATTCTCTATGGGACTTGCGGTCAGACCGCAAGTTCGGTTTTGCCATATCTGGCAAATCCGTCACTTGAGGCCATGCAAAAGAAAAAGGAGCTAGCAGCGGTTATTTCGCATGGCTTTAAGTGCCAGATCCAGCAAAACCACACTTGTTGCACTGACTGCAAGTCCCATAGAGCATGAATAGGGCTTGCCACAGCCTGCCGCAAGTCGACCGGACTGTAAAAAAATGCTGATGTGAAAGCAGCCTTAAGCGGCCGTCCAAAACAGATATCGCTAGCGATATGTAAGCGATCACTGCACGCGCGATCGCTTACAATATCGCTCACATCGCTGGTGAGATGTCACACAGACAGACTCACCAGCGATGTGGAGCCGCGATCTCGCTGGTTACTATGGTACACATCGGGTTACTAGGCGCCGCGCGGCGCTTAGTAATCCGACGTGTACCATAGTTACATCTCCCAGCATAGGCTCTGCCGCTGGGAGATCGTTCATCGTGGTGTCACACACCACGATGAAGCAGATCGGACATCGTTCATCGCTAGATCTGAGCTCCGGAGCTCAATCTGCGATGTCGGATCAAGCGATTTTACATCGTAAATCGCTTGATTACATGCAACGATTTGAAGCCCGATATCGCTTAAGCGATCAAAAGGAGATCGCTTAAACGATATGGGCAAGAAATCGTTGCGTGTGACGGCCGCTTTAGTGAGTTTGGGATTGTGATCCGCTGAACAAGACTTTACACACTGCTTAAATTCTTTAAGTCCTATCCTTCCTTTGTTTCCTATGTCATTAATTGATTTATATATTTCTTTTTACTTGTTCCTGTCTTATGTCATTAGGAGGCAGAGGTTGCAATCATTGCCTGCATTTTGAAATGAAGCCTCATCAGTAATCTCCGTTTTTAGTGGTTGAGCTAGTCCCTGTTCCTCTGAGTATGCGATGCTTGTCTATTTCCATGGCTTCTTAGTTGTGCAGAGCTGTTAATCAAAGAAGGGGGGTGGAAATGGAGGGAAAATTAGTAGGTGGGAAGTGAATAAATGCAACATTATGCACAGCGTGCACATAATTGGTTTGAACAGTTATTGTATGCCGACAGTCCACTATCAACGAGAGGAGATGTTTAGAGTTCCAAAATTAAGTAACTTGCAACTAAAGAGAGAATTGCTCTCTTAAATGGTATAACTTTTATTAGTACAATGGTAAAAAGCCAGAGCCTACTAAAAACACCTTCTTGTGAGCCTAACTGAATATATAAAAACTATCCACCCCCCCCCCCCCCCCCCACAAACACAAAGAAAAACCACGATTGACACTGATTTTGTTTAACCTATCAAGTCTGTTGAAAAGCGTTGTCAGCAGTCATATGGTCCTGTCATTGGTCACAGAAAAGCGTCATCAGCAGTCATATGGTCCTGTCATTGGTCACAGATACACAACAGTTTGATATATTAATCTTGACTTGATGGTATATAATAGCTCTTTTTTACATAAAGACTAAGACCTTTCGAACAATACTTTCAGGTTTAACCCCTTCCTGACCTTTGACGTTATAGCTAGCTCCCTGTTCATTCCCGGCCCCCCACCTGTCCAGCACCCCACCTCCAACCCCACCTGTCCAGCCCTGCGTCCTGTCACCCCTCACCGCTCCCGGCGGGCTGCACCAGTTGGTGCACCCGCCGGTCTGCCCCCTCTGCTGTGGTGTGGACCCCTCCTCCTTTCTCGGGCTCCTCCTCTTCACCGGTGGATCGTGAGTGAGGTAAGGTTGGATGGATGGATGGATGGATGGGTGGTTGCATGGATGAATGGATGGGTGCATGCATGGATGATTGGATGGGTGTATTGATGCGTGGATGGATGTGTGCGTGCATGGATGGATGTGTGCGTGCGTGGATGGATGGATGGATGGGTGCAACAAGGGATCAAGTGTCCTCTTGTTGTAGTCTCTGGGATCATAGTCATGGTGCACTGTATGACAGATCATTGCCATACAGTGCACCATAACGCTGACCCCAGAGACTGTAGGAAGAGGACACTTGATCCCTTGCTGCAATCTCTGGATGTAGCAGAGGCGATCGAGTGTCGTGGGACCTTCGTTGTGGACTACGTCGGATATTTATAATAAAGATGGAGTTCAAATTTTTTTTTTTTTTTTTTTTTTCCCTATATAAAATGATTTTTCTCTGTGTGGTGTATTTTTTGACTATTTACTAGAGATTCCTATTGGCCGGGTCTAACATTGGCCCGACATTATGAATCTCGGGCTTAATGCCGCCAGCTGCCAATAAAAAAGCTGGCATTAACCCCTATATTAACCAGTTTGCTATCGGCACCAGGGCAGCTGGAAGAGCCTGGGTACAGCCCCAGAAAAGGGCACTTCAATGAATGAGCCATTTTCTGGGGTGGCTGTGGGCTGCAATTCACAGCATGGGGGGCCCAGAACGCTTGGGCCTCTCCATGCTGAGGATTCCAGCCCCCAGCTGCCAAGTTGTACCGACTGGGCCAAAAATATGGTGGAGCCCCACGTCTTTTTTTTTTTTTTTTTTTTCTTCTAGAATTAGTTCTAGAAATAAAAAAAAAATGGGCTTCACTGTATTTTTGGTTGCCAGCCAGGTACGAGGCTGCTGGGGGTTGGTGGAAGTCCATAGCTGCCAAGTTGTACCTGGCTGGACCAAAAATATGGCGTAGCCCCACGTAATTTTTTTTCTAAAATCCGTTCTAGAAATAAAAAAAAAAAGGCCTTCGCTGTATTTTTGGTAGCCAGCCAGGTACGACTTGCGGCAGGGGGGCTGGAATCCTCAGCATGGAGAGACCAAAGCGTTGTGGGCCCCCCACGCTGCAAATTTCAACCCACAGCAACCCCAGAAAATAGCACATTCATTAGAGGTGCCATTTTCTGGTGCTGTATCCTAACTCTTCCGGTTGCCCTTGTGCTCGTGTTTTGGGTGTTTTCTGTCATGTACACCCCTCAAAGGGAGTTCAAATGTGATGTGGTCACTAAAAAAAATGGTTTTGTAAATTTCGCTGGAAAAATGAATTGCTGAATAACTTTGAACCCTTATAACTTCCTACCAAAAAAATTTTTTTTTTCCGAAATTGTGCTGATGTAAAGTAGACGTGGGAAATTGTTATGTATTAACTATTTTGTGTCACGTAACTCTGTGGTTTAGCAGAATAAAAATAAAAATTAGAAAATTGTGAATTTTCAAAATTTTTGCCAAATTTTTGATTTTTTTACAAATAAATATAAAAATTATCGACCTTAATTTAATACTAACATGAAGCCCAATATGTCACGAAAAAACTATCTCAGAATCGCTAGGATCCGTTGAAGCGTTCCAGAGTTATAATCTCATAAAGGGACACTGGTCAGAATTTACAAAACTGCCAAGGTCTTTAGGGTCAAAATAGGCTGGGTCCTGAAGGGGTTAACTAGCCCAGCCCTACCCATTTCGCATTTCACCTCCCTTTCATGGAGGATCTTCAGGTTAAAAATAGGGAAATATAAAGGTCTGAAGCAAAGTCAGTGTTCACTGAGCACCACTTATATAGTGTGTCTTCCTGTCCCTGGATTGTGGACTGTTCATATGGTTCATGAAAAACATGGTTTAATTCAATAATTCCATTCATATAGATACAGTGTCTCTGATCTGTTAAAAAGCAAATGGAACTGAACAGGTCATCCTTAGCATATGTTTTCACCAGATAGGGTCTAACACGTATTAGACCATATGTTAATTTCACACTCCAAAGACTTAATATCAGTGGGGGGGTTATACAGTCCAGTTATTCCATTAGTTTACGGTCCCCCTTGACCGGAGTTAGGATGCTAATCCTGTAATCAACATGGAGACAAATCTATATCCAATGTATTGTTGGCTGGACAGTCACTGTAGTAAGGATTGGTCTCCTTCCTTCTCGGATTCACTACTCTGAAGTGTGGCACTTTACTCCATGTCTCCCACCTCCTCTGGGTCTAGTTAAAAAACTTGAAATTATTGTTTCAAAAGTCTTACTCTTTATGTCAAAAAGAGTTACTATTATATCTATTTATATACCATCAAGTCAATATTAATATATCAAAGTGTTGTGTATTTGTCACCAATGACAGGACAATATGACTGCTGACAAAGCTTTTGAACAGACTGGGTAGGTCAAATGAAATCAGTGTCGGCGTGGTTTTTCTTTGTGTTTGTTGGGGGGGGGGGGAGATTAGTTTTTATATATTCACAGTTAGGCTCACAAGAAGGTGTTTTTATTAGCCTCTGGCTTTTTATGATTGTACTAATAAAGGTTATAACTTTTTAGACCGTTATCCTTTAGTTGAAATTTATGTTGACAGTCCCCTTAAACTATAACCAAAGGTAATATAACATCAGCTCACCGGTGTACAAATGAAGACTCTAGGGTAAGATGAGGTGCGGTGCACACACCAGCCCCGGTTTACCTCCCAGGTTTAACAAGATTGCTCAAGGAAAAAGGAAGTCCAGCATCACATATATGAAAAAAATCAGAAGAAGTCGGGCTATGTCCATTATATGTTTATTTTATTGATATCCACAAAATGTCACACTTAAGCGTTTCAGGCCACAGACAATAGCCCTTATGATTAGTGGACCAGTGTCTATGACCTGGAACATGTAATTATGGCTGTTTTCAATAAAGTCAGCATTTAATGAACATAGCCTGATATCCTCCGACTTTTTTCATATGTGGTGCTGGACTTCCTTTTCCCTTGGATAGTCCGCTTAAGCACCTATTCAGTTAAACTTCACATAAATGTGTTTCTCTGGTAACAAAGAACAAGGTAATTGGAAAGCTCATTCCAGTGATTGGTGATAGACCCTGCGGTCATACATCTATCACCTATGCTGAGGATGTAGATTAGCAAATGACCTAAGGGTTCATATGGTATAGTGAACACAACTTTGTTCCAAAAACCTACACAGCTGCACACCAAACAACATGTCCAAAAGACACTTTGTGTTTGTCCATTGTTGCTGTCCGTTACTGATCCAGTCCGAAATTCTTACAGGTTGACAGCTGGTATAAATAGTCTTAAATGCTGGATTTCCAGGCCTTGAATAGTCTCCAATTATGTTGTGTTTTCTCGGTAAAGGAGGGAATTTTAGGATAGTTAAATGTTTAAAAAAAAAAAAAAAAAAAAAAAAAAAAGTCTGTTTCTAGTGAATGTTTTTTTTTTTTTTTTTTTTTTTTTGTTTTTTTTTTTTTTGTTTTTAATTAGTTTTATGTATTTTTAAGTTGTGCTTTGTTTTGTTCCCATGCAGTGGTGAGCTGTCCATCTCCAGATGTGGCCAATGCAATAAAATTATCTGGATTTGTTGGCCCATACCCTCTAAATTCTGCTGTTAGATTTGAATGTTCATCGGGCTACACCATGATTGGGGAGGCTTCAGTGAAATGCAATGCCAGTAGTCAGTGGGATCCTCCTCTACCTACCTGCAGCAGTAAGTATGGCTTCCATCACCTTCTCACACAGTACGCAATACGATTCTTCTAAGCCAACCCATTATAGATGGTTTGAAGTTATAATGCAGAAACATAACGTTAGATTCCCTTATCTGCTGCAATTTGTTACCTTCTGACATGTGACCTAGACGTGCATCACATTTTTGGTGCAGATGTACACAATAGCATTAAAAAAAGCCCCCAAGCGACAAAGCAGCAGTCTATGCTATTAGAAGAAGGTGGGGAAAAAACAAAAGCACAAAAATGAAAATTGGCTGCAACTGGAAGAAGTTAAAAGAAGCTTAAAAGATTCTAATATTGTCTAGGCAGGCTTCACATGAAAAGGTTTGCACTGTATGATATTTTCTACTTGACAAATGTTCTGGAAGACTGAGGGAATTCAGTCTCTTGCAGAGGGTGTATTCAAATAATGGCAGACATAATTTTTAGGTTTCCCTCTATAGGGACAGCATGATTCCCATATGGTATAGAGATGGTATAAAAGATCGCAAATCTCAACACTCATCTACCAGTCTACTGCACTCCTCACCACCATAAATCTCTGCTGTCATTTATCTGCCAGATCTCTCTTCTTTTCTTAGCCATTTACAGTACATCTTTCTATCACTATTAAATATTCTGTCTCACAGCTGCAGAAATTCTTGACCCATTTCATTAAGGCCTTTATTCACATTAGACTAATATCAACCAAACCAACCATAATGACTCTGCCAACTGTCCTCCAAAAGATGATGCCAGGGAAAATAAGGATGTGACCTGTCCATTTTCAGGCTGCCAATCAGTTTGTTCTTGGCAAAATAAGTCACCGTGAGAGACCGATTTTCTCCTAGAGAACATTGACGTTCTTGGCAGAGCAAGTGCTTCTTTGTGTAGGAAAGTTAAGCAAGATAGCTACTGACATGTTTTCCAGGCCCATGGGATACTTAGAACTGGGCTACAGTACTTCTGGGGAGTCACGGGAGTCGAGTCCCGGCTCTGTGACCCTGCCGGTGTCGATAAAAAATTTGGGAGTTGAAGTCGTGACACCACCTGTGATGTTAGGCTATTGATGGCTGACACTGCGGTGCGGGACCTCTGGGAATGATGGATTCACAGTTAAGATGATATCGCTCCCCACGAGTCTAGCGGTTCCCCAGGACAACCGGTATTGTCTATGGCGGTGGTAGACCATTGGGGTGCAGGACTAAGGGCGCTGAATAAACAACAAACACACAGTACATAGTCTCCTTTATCTTTACTGGTAGTTGAAGGTTCAGAACAGGACACTGACCACAGGTGATGTTGTGAGTCTGGACGGCCTGGAAGCAAGTTGGGCATCTCCTCACCCAGTGAGTTCTGAGACCTCCCTGCTGCGCTCTTCCTTGCTGGTTCTGGCTGCCTGTAGCTAAGCTGCGACCCTCTCTTCCTGCTGGTAAGTCTCTCTCACCCGTATGGCCGGCAACCTGAGCCCTTCTCTGGCACCACTCCTCTGGCGACTGTCCCTGTTCTGCTGTTCCTCCAGGTGTTTTGATGTGGTCAGGAGACGTGGAGTCTCCCGTCCTCTGGGTTTGACTGCTGGGTCTTAAGTATCCGCACAACCTCAGACTCCGGTGTCCGTTTCCGGCCTCTGCTCTGGGGTGAGCCGGAAACTGGCTCCGCTCCCTAAGTCCTCTTCTCTCCTTCCTTAGACTCTCTCCGACGGGTCCCTCTCGCTTATTGCTCTCTATCCTGAGACGAGCTCCTCCGGCTCCAGTCCCCAGGACGTATGTACTGTTCTTCCTCTGACTGACTACTCACGGACTGCTCACTAACCCGTCCCCCAGGCCGGAATTTATAGGGGAACCCCCTGAACCCAGGTCTCGAGCTCCCCCTTCAAGTCTGGAGTTAAGAAAGGTGTTGCATGCTGTGTGGATACCCCTCCTTGCTTCCAAGCATAACATCACCCCCGAGGGAGGCAATACTATTGTGGCAACCGGACTCTGGGGTGCCACACTACCGTCCGTTTATCTAACCGTTATCTATAATGTATGCCGTAGACTTGCTCCTTCCATAACTTGAAAACTGTGCTTCAAAATGACATGCTACGTAGCCGTGGCCTGTACATGACCTGACCACTAATATGTCCACTCCGCCCTGTTCTCATCTGACACCCTAGTTGTGTCACTCTGCACTTTATATCTGCATTGGAACAGAATCTAGCAGGGGGACTACATCATGCAGATTTATTGAAGATCCCCTTGACCACACGAGAGACTGGTCACTTGGACAAATTTGTACCTCTTATCTCACCCATCCCCTCCCTATTAAGAATACAAGCGTAAATGGGCTGCGACCTGTCTGTGGGTTTCATTACTAATATTATATATTTTTTTATCACACTTCAATTTTACTAGACACGACTGCAGAAATTGTGCAGCACAGCATCTCATTTACTTTAAATTGCACCAATTTGCATGAAAGCCAAATGTGGTGTATGTGTGTTTTTTTATTATATTTGATAATGAAGATTGAGCCCCTTACTCATAACCAGTATACATTAAATAAGCTGAAGTGGTGCTTCAATATGCAAATTAAAATTGATAATATAAAGTTATACCATGTAATATTGAGCAGAATTGCTTAGGTAGATGCCTTCCCGATGTACACTATGAGCTCCCACACAACCCTTCTATATTCAGTATGAATTCTAACATAGCCTCATATACTCTAAGCCAGTGATGGCGAACCTTTCTGAGGCCGAGTGCCCAAACTGCAACCTAAAACAAAATTATTTATGGCGAAGTGCCAACACGATAATACAACCTAAATTACAGCAGTGGTAATCACAAGCGCTGCACAGGGGGGAGAGCCAGCAGATGCTAACTCTCTTCCCTGTACAGGGCTTGTAGTCCTGAAACATTGATGATCAATTCAATTATTTTAACAATTAATTGATTTTAAACTTACCTTTGCAGTCTTCTCTTCTCTTCGGCAGTGGTCAGACAGCTCATGTGTACTGCACATTGAAGCTGAGCCGCTCCCACTGCCCTTTCTAGAAACAGCAGGTGGATTGATCTGTATGGAAAAAATGCAGAATATTAGACAGATAGGAGATAGATTTGATCATGGAATACAAGCAGATTTCATACTGAAATCATGGTCCTCATCTTGTAGTAATATCTCCATCCTGACCCTCTCCTTGTAGCTATGTGCTCCATCCTGACTCTCTCCATGTAGTAATGTTTCCCATCCTGACCTTCCCATTGTAGTTATGTGCTCCATCTTGTCCTTCCCCTTCTAGCTATGTGCTCCATCCTGACCCTCTCCTTCTAGTTACGGGCTCCATCCAGATCCTCTCCTTGTAGTAATGTGCTCCATCCTGACCCTCTCCTTGTAGTAATGTGCTCCATTCTGATCGTCTCCTTCTAGTAATGTCTCCTATCCTGACCCTCTCATTCTAGTAATGTGTCCCATCCTGACCCTCTCCTTGTAGTTATGTGCTCCATCCTGACCACCTCCTTCTAGCTATGTTCTCCATCCTGATCCTCTCCTTCTAGCGTTTTGCTCCATTCTGATCCTCTCCTAGCTATATGTTCCATCCTGACCCTCTCCTTGCAGTTGTGCTCCATCCTGACCCCTTCTTGTAGTAATGTCTTCATCCTTATCCCTTGTAGAATGCCCCATCCTTGTCCCCTTCGGGAATGTCCCATCCTTGTCCCCTTGTGGTAATGTCCCTATCCTGCCCCATCATGTAGTAATGCCCCATCCTGTTGTAATGCCCTATCCTTGTCCTCTTGCAGCAATATTCCCCATCCTGCAGTAATGCCCTATCCTTCTCCCTTGTAGTAATATGCCCCATCCGTGTCCCCTTGAAGTAATATGCCCCATCCTGCAGTAATGTGTCTCATCCTTGTCCCCATGTAGTAATATGCCCCATCCAGCAGTAATGTGCTCCATCCTTGTCCCTTGGTATTATTGCACCACCATTGTCCCCATCACATAGTAATATGCCCCAACTTGCCCCCATCACACAATAATATGCCCCATCCTGCCATCACATAACAATATGCCCCATCCTGCCCCTGTTAGTATTGCCCCATCCTGCCCCATCACATAACAATATGCCCCATCCTGCCCCATGACATAATAATATGCCCCATCCTGCCCCCTATTAGTATTGCCCCATCCATCCATCCATCCATCATCCTCTTAGTATTGCCCCATCCATCCATCTCTCTCTTAGTATTGCCCTATCCATCCATCCATCTATCCTCCTCTTAGTATTGCCCCATCCATCCATCCTCCTCTTAGTATTGCCCTATCCATCCATCCATCCATCCTCCTCTTAGTATTGCCCCATCATCCATCTTCCTCCTCCTAGTATTGGCCCATCCACCTCCTCCTAGTATTGCCCCATCATCCTCCTCCTCCAGGTATTGCCCCATCATCCTCCTCCTCCAGGTATTGCCCCATCCTCCTCCTCCTTGTATGGCCCCATCCTCCTCCTCCTAGTATTGCCCCTTCCTCCTCCTCCTAGTTTTGCCCCATCATCCTCCTCCTCATAGTATTGCCCATCATCCTCCTCCTCATAGTATGGCCCCATCCTCCTCCTCCTCATAGTATTGCCCCATCATCATCCTCCTCCTCATAGTATGGCCCCATCCTCCTCCTCCTCATAGTATTGCCCCATCATCATCATCCTCCTCCTCATAGTATTGCCCCATCATCATCCTCCTCCTCCTCATAGTATGGCCCCATCATCATCCTCCTCCTCCTCACAGTATGGCCCCATCATCATCCTCCTCCTCATAGCATGGCCCCATCATCATCCTCCTCCTCACAGTATGGCCCCATCATCATCCTCCTCCTCATAGTATGGCCCCATCATCATACTCCTCCTCACCGTATGGCCCCATCATCATCCTCCTCCTTGTATGGCCCCATCATCCTCCTCCTCACAGTATGGCCCCATCATCATCCTCCTCCTCATAGTATGGCCCCATCATCATCCTCCTCCTCACAGTATGGCCCCATCATCATCCTCCTCCTCACAGTATGGCCCCATCATCATCCTCCTCCTCACAGTATGGCCCCATCATCATCCTCCTCCTCACAGTATGGCCCCATCATCATCCTCCTCCTCACAGTATGGCCCCATCATCATCCTCCTCCTCACAGTATGGCCCCATCATCATCCTCCTCCTCACAGTATGGCCCCATCATCATCCTCCTCCTCACAGTATGGCCCCATCATCATCCTCCTCCTCACAGTATGGCCCCATCATCATCCTCCTCCTCACAGTATGGCCCCATCATCATCCTCCTCCTCACAGTATGGCCCCATCATCATCCTCCTCCTCACAGTATGGCCCATCATCATCCTCCTCCTCACAGTATGGCCCCATCATCATCCTCCTCCTCACCGTATGGCCCATCATCATCCTCCTCCTTGTATGGCCCCATCATCCTCCTCCTCACAGTATGGCCCCATCATCATCCTCCTCCTCATAGTATGGCCCCATCATCATCCTCCTCCTCACAGTATGGCCCCATCATCATCCTCCTCCTCACAGTATGGCCCCATCATCATCCTCCTCCTCACAGTATGGCCCCATCATCATCCTCCTCCTCATAGTATGGCCCCATCATCATCCTCCTCCTCACAGTATGGCCCCATCATCATCCTCCTCCTCACAGTATGGCCCCATCATCATCCTCCTCCTCACAGTATGGCCCCATCATCATCCTCCTCCTCACAGTATGGCCCCATCATCATCCTCCTCCTCACAGTATGGCCCCATCATCATCCTCCTCCTCACAGTATGGCCCCATCATCATCCTCCTCCTCACAGTATGGCCCCATCATCATCCTCCTCCTCACAGTATGGCCCCATCATCATCCTCCTCCTCACAGTATGGCCCATCATCATCCTCCTCCTCACAGTATGGCCCCATCATCATCCTCCTCCTCACAGTATGGCCCCATCATCATCCTCCTCCTCACAGTATGGCCCCATCATCATCCTCCTCCTCACAGTATGGCCCCATCATCATCCTCCTCCTCACAGTATGGCCCCATCATCATCCTCCTCCTCACAGTATGGCCCCATCCTGGCTGCTGGTGAAAAAAAAAAAACTTTCATACTCACCTTTCTTCACCGCTGCTGCAGCTTGCATCCTGTCTCCTCTCCAGCACTGAGGGCGGTCACGTGATGCCGGGCGCGTCACGTGACCGCTGTCACATGACGCTGGCCGGGAGGGCGGGCTTAGAAGTGTCTGAGAGAGGAGAAATGTCTCCTCTGCTCAGATACAGCTTAGATCTGCCGGCGGCGCGGCGCACGCCGGCAGATCAAACCGGCAGTGTGGTGGCGAGGCTGCGTGCCAGCGGAGGCGGCTCTGCGTGCCAACGCGGGCACGCGTGCCATAGGTTCGCCACCACTGCTCTAAGCCATTACATAGCACCTATATACTGTGAGCTCTAACATAGACCTCTATATAATGTAAGCACTCACATAGCACCCTATATGTGGGATGAGCCCTCACATTGCCTACTATATATAGTTATCCATCACAGGTGCCTTTATGCTGTGAGCCCTAACATAGACCTCTATATAGTGTGAACCTTCACATCCCACCCTATATGTGGAATCAGCCCTCACATAGCCCCCCATATACAGACATATATTATAGTATTCAAAGAAGAAAAAAAAGCATACCTCATTCCCATTCCCATAGCTTTGTGCTCTGCTCCAGTGCACCAACTCTCTGTACAACAGATGCAATGAGATAAAGTCAACGTGTTTTCTGTTATTATGATAAACCTGGCACTTTAATAAGATGAAGCAGAATGATTTTAATTCCTTTAGTATTTCAAAAAAGGCACAAATATACAGATCTTTCGTTCTAAACATAGACCTTCGTCAGTGTGGGGATTTCAATACACAGGGCATAAAGAATTAATTGACGCTCTGTGACTTCCTGCCTGTGCAGCTGTGACTCACTCTGCCGGGTGATCACGTTACATTCCCTGGCTGTAGCTGATGACGTGTGCACGGCCATGAGACTCCGTGCACCAGCCGGTGACGAGGCTGAAAGGGCAGGGCTTTACTGAAGAGAGGGGGGAGAGGAGGCTGACGGGCAGATGCACTCGGCAGGAGGACAAGCTAGGCAACGCCCAGTCGGCAAGATTTTTTTAAACTTTATAAAGCTATATCTTAGCTTCTACTAAACAGTTTTTTTAGCAAAAACGATTGCCCCAAATGTGTGTGCTGGGTGTAGGGACACATATTAACAGTCCGGGGGGGGTCATTTGGGGTGGTTGGTTCCCTTTAAATCTTATTGCTTATTGGTACGTTTAATACAGATGTATTGCAGTATGAAGTAGATAGATAAAATTGTGGCGTGCTGTGAAGCCCAGCCTTTGGCTATGAAACCCAGCCCTGAGAGCTGGGTCTATAAAGCAGATTCCTATCTGAATGATGCAGAAGTGAAGAATAGTCAGATATACCCTATTCATTCTCCATGGGACTGGTGGAGATAGTTGTGCGCTGTACTCGTCTGTTTCCCACATTTTTAATAAAAAGAGCAAAGTTATCGCTTATCTAATCTATATAGTAAAATAATTTTATACAATCTTGTTCTGCTCCTGTTTATGGGACTTTCATGTTCTAACAGTAACACATTAAAATATTTGTGAAAACTAAAATTAACATGTATACCTTGTTCATGTAATTGTCCTACTAAAGAACATGCTGCTGGGCTGAATTAGGTCAAACTAAGGCTGGCTTCACACTGCGGTCAGGTCTGATCCGGGGCTGTCAGGGGTGAACCTGACAGCCCCGGACCGGATCTGGACACAGAATCGGAGGGCAAATATGCCCTCCGGTCCGGTGTGCATCCGGATGCTGCAGAGCTCAGCTGTCCCCTGCGAAGTGGTGCTGAACCGCTTGACAGGGGACAGCTCCCTGGTCCTGAAGTTCAGCGTAGCTCACAGTGAACTTCAGCTGCAGGTGTCCGGTTCCCGGATCGGGGCAATCCGGCCCCATAGACTTCCATGTTAGGGCGCGCCGGATTGCCCCGGATCCGGGAGGATCCGATTTGGAGAGATTTTTCTCCCTGGACACACAAATGCAGCATGCTCTGATTTTGTGTCCGGGAGAAAAATTTGATTCCTCCCGGCTTCTCCCGGATACATGGAAACTGGACGGCAGATAGCTGCCATCCGGCTCCATTCGGCCCCATAGGGCTGCATGGGGTGAAAATTGGGTCCGGGGCTGTCGGGTTTACACCAGACAGCCCCGGATCGGACCTGACCGCAGTGTGAAGCCAGCCTAACCCGCTTTTTGTGCATGTGTGTGTCTTATTATAGTAGCTCATATACTAATGAGTACTAACCCTCACTAATCTGTTATTAACATCTAATTTTCAATATCAGAAATTGTTATTCAGACTACAACATCAACCACAACAACGAAGGAGACTGGAAGCGGAGGTAAAACTCTTTTATCTATTGAGTAATTGGCAAAACAATAACTAAACCCTTGTAATGTTTATATCAGAAAAAAAAATTACCAAAGCATGTTTGCTTCATATTTAATTTGGTCAATTAAATATTCATTACATTTGGGTTTACTTATTTATTTTTTTTATGTGAGTGCATAAGTCCTAGTAATTAATGCTAAATCTGTTTCCAACATTATTATTGCCACCTAAGAAACTTTTAGATATTTGGTTTTAGCAACTTTTCCATATTTGTGTCTCAATAATAAGAATGTCATTTATATTGAATATACCATATTTAAAGTTTATGAAATTGAATCCCTTTATCTGGCCTACTTGTGTATGTACTTAATGGGGTTACTGTTCATGATGACCAAGTAGCGAAATATTCGTACTCGCTATACTCGTAACGAGTAGTTTTTAATACTCGCATTCTCGTCCCAATAGCGAGCCCAATGTCAGTCAATTAGTGATAGGCTTCTCCAACACAGCCAGCCAGCCATAAAACGAGTCTGTCTGGGACAGGGCAGGAGGGTGGGCTTTTCATCCAGATGCTTTGATGTGGCCAGGAGACATGGAGTCTCCCGTCCTCTGGTTTTGACTGCTGGGTCTTTAGTATCGGCACAACCTCAGACTCCGGTGTCTGTTTCTGGCCTCTGCTCTGGGGTGAGCCAGCAACAGGCTCCGCTCTCCAGGTCCTCTTCTCTCCTTTCTCAGACTCTGTCCGACTGGTCCCTCACGCTAGCTGCTCTGTATCCTGAGACGAGTTCCCCGGCTCCAGTCCCCAAGACGTCTGTATTGTTCTTCCTATCAGACTGACTACTCACTGACTGCTCACTAACCCCTCCCCAGGCCGGAATTTATAGGGGAGCTCCCCTGAACCTGGGTCTCGAGCTCCCCCTTCAGGCTTGGAGTCAAGAAAGGTGTTACATGCTGTGGGTTTACCTGGTGTGGATACCCCTTCTTGCTTCCAAGCATGACATCACCTCCCCGAGGGAGCCAATGCCATTGTGGCAACCGGACTCTGGGTTGGCTCACTACCGTCCAGACCATCGTTTATCTGACCGTTATCTATAATGTATGCTTTAGACTTGCTCCTTCCATAACTTGAAATCTGTGCTTCAAAATGACATGTCACATAGTCATGGCCTGTACATGACCTGACCACTAATATGTCCACTCAGCCCTGTATTCATCTGACACCCTAGTTGCATCACTCTGCACTTTTATATCTGTGTTGGATCAGAATTTAACAGGGGGACTACATCATGCAGTTTTATTTAAGCTCCACTTGACCACACGAGAGACTGGTCACTTGGACAAATTTGTACCTCTTATCTCACCATCCCCTCCCTATTAAGAATACAAGCGTAAATGGGCTGCGACCTGTCTGTGGGTTTCATTACTAATATATATATATTTTTTTTCACACTTCAATTTTACTAGACACGACTACAGAAATTGTGCAGCACAGCATCTCATTCACTTTAAATTGCAGTAATTCGCATGAAAGCCAAATATGTTGTGTGTGTGTGTTGAGTGTGTGTTTTTTTTTTTTTTTTTTTTTTTGCTATATTTGACAATAAAGATTGGGCCCCTTACTCATAACCAGTATACATTAAATAAGCTGAAGTGGTGCTTCAATATGCAAATTAAAATTGATAATATAAAGTTATACCATGTAATATTGAGCAAAATTGCGTAGGCAGACGCCTTCCCGATGTACACTATGAGCCCCCACACAACCCTTCTATATTCAGTATGAATCCTAACATAGCCCCATATACTCTAAGCCATCATATAGCACCTATATACTGTGAGCTCGAACATAGACCTCTATATAATGTAAGCCCTCACATAGCCCCCTATATACAGACATACATTATAGTGTTCAAAGAAGAAAAAAAAAAAGCATACCTCATTCCCATAGCTTTGTGCTCTGCTCCGGTTGCACCCACTCTCTGTACAACAAATGCAATGAGATGACGTCAACGTGTTTTCTGTTAATTATGATAAACCTGGCACTTGAATAAGATGAAGCAGAATGATTTTAATTAATTTAGCAATTCAAAAAAGGCACAAATATACAGATATTTTGTTCTAAACATAGACCTTCGTCAGTGTGGGATTAGGGCATAAAGGAGAAAAGGAGCTAAACCGCGGCTTCAACCACTGGTATGAGGTATAGGAGCGCTCACGTCTGCTGCCTCAGTCGCACACGCTGATTTTGGTGGAAAGGGGTCTGACTACTCCCTTCTCGATCAATATATTTCCCACTGTCTTGTGTTTCACATATAGGCTAATTTAAAGTTTTGCTAAATTGGATTTTTAGATATATAGCAATAGTGAATGTGTGTTCTTTAATAGCTTCCTAAGGCTATTTAAATCTTATTGCTTATTAGTACGTTTAATACAGATGTATTGCAGTATAAAGTAGATAGATAAAATTGTGGCGTGCTGTGAAGCCCAGCCTTTGGCTATGAAACCCAGCCCTGAGAGCTGGGTCTATAAAGCAGATTCTTATCTGAATGATGCAGAAGTGAAGAATAGTCAGATATACCCTATTCTCCATGGGACTGGTGGAGATAGTTGTTCGCTGTACTCGGCTGTGTCCCACATTTTTAATAAAAAGAGCAAAGTCATCGCTTATCTAATCTATATAGTAAAATAGTTTTATACAATGTTGTTCTGCTCCTGTCTATGGGACTTTCATGTTATAATAACAGTAACACATTAAAATATTTGTGAAAACTAAAATTAACATGTATACCTTCTTCATGTAATTGTCCTACTAAAGAACATACTGCTGGGCTGAATTAGGTCAAACTAAGGCCCGTTTCACATCAGCGTTAATCGCTGATCACGGCAGTTGCTGTGAAAAAAACGCTACTGCCGCGATTACCGCATAACGGCCGCACTTGCGGTTCACCTGCGGCAAGCCCCATGCAATGTCTATGGGGCTTGCAGCAGGTGCAGCAAGTGCGGTACAGTTGCAGTTTCGGCAGTTGCGGTTTTTTTTACCGCGTGATTGTGAAAGCGGCCTAATCCGCTTTTTGTGCATGTCTGCGTCTTATTTTAGTAGCTCATATACTAATGAGTACTAACCCTCACTAATCTGTTATTAACATCTATTTTTCAACATCAGAAACTGTTATTCAGACTACAACATCAACCATAACAACGAAGGGGACTGGAAGCGGTGGTAAAACTCTAATCTATTGAGTAATTGGCAAAAGAATAACTAAACCCTTGTAATGTTTACATCGGAAAAAAAAGTACCAAAGCATGTTTGCTTCATATTTAATTTGGTCACAGAAATATTCATTACATTTGGGTTTACGGTATTCTTTTTTTTCTTTTATTTTTTTTATGTGAGTGCATAATTCCTAGTAGTTAATGCTAAATCTGTTTCCAACATTATTATTGCCACCAAAGAAACTTTTAGATATTTGGTTTTAGCAACTTTTCCATATTTGTGTCTCAATAATAAGAATGTCATCTACATTGAATATAGCATATTTAAAGTTTATGAAATTGAATCCCTTTTTCTGGCCTACTTGTGTATGTACTTAAAGGGGTTACTGTTCATGATGAGCAAGTAGCGAAATATTCATACTCGTAACGAGTAGTTTTTAATACTCGCATTCTCGTCCGAATAGCGAGTCCAATGTCAGTCAATTAGTGATAGGCTTCCCCAATATACAGCCAGCCATAAAACGAGTCTGTCTGGGACAGGGCAGGAGGGTGGGCTTTTTTTGGTTTTCACTGCATACACCACCTTGCTGTGCCCCCCTAGAGAGAGCCTAACATTCAATCTGGTCTCCCTGGGTGCTGACTCCCTTTGTATACTGTAGACAGCCGGCAATTCATGTGTCAATTGTGAACGATCTGACATCACTCACGAGCACCAGCAATACTCGCCAAGTAATGAGTATCGCAAATACTATACTATTTGTGTGAATAGCTAATAGTAAGGGTATGTGCCCACAGGACGTTTTTACTGCAGTTTTGGTGCGTTTTCTGCATGCAGTTTACCTTTGGTTTTATGGTAATTTATACTAATTTGTTCCAGCGGTTTTGATTCCCAGCAAAACCAATGTATTTTGCAGAAACGGTGTACCCACACATTGGTTTTGCAAGTGTCAAGAACTGTCAAATACCTGTGTTTTTGGTGCGGATGGGAGAGAATTGACATGTTAATTATTTGCCTGCGTTTTTCTTCAGTCAATGGAAAGAAACACAGGAAAAACGCAGCATCAAAAACGTGCAAAAAACGCACAGAAATCGCAGACAAGATCATAGCTAATCTCCTGTCAAGGCATTTAGGATCCTCAGGTTTTGCTTCGTTCAGGACTGCTTAAAAAACATCCTGCAGGCACATACCCTAACCATTACACTCACTCATCGCTAGTTACTGTGCAATCATGAAGCCTATATTTATTTATAAAGAAAATAGAAGTTATATATATTAATTCCATTGCACATTACATGCATTTTCAACACTGTCCCTCTTGGGGCTCACAATCTATACATCCTATTAGTATGTCTTTGCAATGTGGGAGGAAACCGGAGTGCCCGGAGGAAACCCACGCAAACACGGGGAGAACATACAAACTCCTTGCGGATGTTGTCCTTAGTGGGAAATGAATCCAGGACCTCAGGACCCCAGCGCTGTAAAGGCTGCAGTGCTAACCACTTGAGCTACCGTGCCGCCCGTATGATCCTGTGCAGTCAATCTTCATTCGTCTATCAATGTAGATGCACTCGGCTATGTAAGTATATCCGATGTCCTGGCTAGCTCCCTCTTCTAGTGCAGTAAAAAGCTGGGGTTAGTGCATAGAGGACTATGTGCAATCTAATTTTACTTTGGTATGCAGCTACTGTGACTGAAGACTGAGCAAGTGCAGTCCAATCTGCAACAAATGCCGAACTGGTTAACAACATAAGATCTCATAGAAGGGTCATGATGCTTCTTTACAATGTTAATCACCATAAAGTGGCACCTCCATTACAAATGCAAATATGAAATGCCGAACTGGGCAGTAAATTAGATCCATCCATCCTGAACAACTCTGTACCTGCTGCTGCCCACAGTTTTTTAGTTCATTAGGCGACAGTAGCCAGCCAAGTCGGAGGATTATACTTTTACAGTTGAGAGCTGCCACAGAGACTAAAGAATAACGATGGATTGTTGATATACAGATCAGTTACATAAATTGAACCGATTTGCAGGCATTGTTAGTAATTCTAAAGAGCACCACCTATATATACGGTAAAACATATTGATCTTTATAATTATGCATTGTTTTAAATACTACTAAATTTAAAAAGGCCCCAAAAATTATTTAAGAAAGTGTTGAAATAACCCCTTAAATAGATTATACTAATAGAGCAAAACCTAGTGTTTTTTTAGAAATCGCTTTATCATTGGATAGTGTCTACTCTAAGTGGTTTACATCAAAATTAATTTCACTATTATGAGTTATTCAACATTTTTTATTCTTTGCGGTCAGGTTAAGCTTAGTTAATCCATTATATATGTAGTAACAAAATATAAAATAGTATAGAATAAACAGCTGGACTGTAAAACCACATGCTCCTTTATCATGAGCTTAGTATATACCAGTTTTGTGTAGAGTACTAGACGAGACCGGGCATTATATGATGTTGGAAGCTCTCCCTCTTTGTGCGCTGGAATCGCTAATATACCAGTACGTTTTGCTTTCTGCTTTAGCTGGATGTAAAATTAAGCACATATTTTTATGATTTGCTTGTAGCCAATGTTTGCATGGCTTGGATCTTTATTTCTGCTGGTCCTCCAAAAGTACAGAAGTAATAATGTGTCATGAATGGAACATTTTTTTTTTTTTTCAAAAACACTCAACTTTCTCAAACTGGTTACCAAATGAAGTTACAATGATTCTTCGGTACTACTTGGGAGCATGGGCTTCATAGGCATTACGCAAAAAGATTTCAAAATCTGAGTTTCATTAGAAAAACCCACCTATCAAAGCTATATGTTATTTTTAGGTACAACTGTCAGTCAAACACCATCAACCACAACGAAGAAAGATGAGAATAATGGAGGTAAAGGTCAAATAAAAAATCATTTAGAACAAGGAATAAATGCATTTGTATGCTATGGCTGGGATCACATGAATAACCTATATTTATAATTGTATCTGTTTATTCATGGTAGAGCACACCCTATATACACATAAGTATTGGAGACACCTCTTCTGCAATGGATTTGGGTTTTCATTCAGTCTCATTGTAATGGAATAATAAAATCAAGCCTCTAGCCATGCAGTCTGCTTTCTCAAACATTTGTAAAGAATATTAATCTAAAGAGTTCACTGAAGTACTGCGATGGGATGCCACCTTTGCAATGAGTTAGTCAGTGTTTCTTCAAATGTTTCACAATCAATTATGAGTAGCAATCATGAATAAGAAGTGTTTTGAATCATATCAAATTAGTGCTGGGTCTCAGAGCACTGAGGCACATATTGCATAAATATCTCATGCAATCTGGCCGCTCGGTAATTGCAAATCTCCAACCCTCCTTTTGGCATGATCATAACAAAAACAATTCTCTGGTAACTTTGACATATGTTTCCATGGCCGAGCATATACATGCAAGCCTTACATCACCATGCTACTACTGGGTTCAGGAAACTCTTTTGTACAGTGACAAATCTGGCTGATGTATAAATCTGGGTTTGGAGAATTCAAGGACAACGTTGCTTGCTTTACTGCACTGTGCCAATTGTTAAATTTGGCGGTGTAGGGATAATGCTGGGGCCACTCAACTCTAGTGGAAAAATACTGCTTCAGCATATCAAGACACTTTGGACAATTGAATGCTTCTGACTCTGTACAAACAGTTTTATGGTGGCCACTTTATTTTTTAGCATGACTCTTGCTCCAGTATACTAAGCGAGGACCGTAAAGGCATTGTTGGGATTGTTTGATGTGACCTGCAGAGTTCTAACCTCAACTACATCATATACCTTTTGGAATGTACTAGAATGGAAAGTTCAAGACCACCTTCTTATATATTAGCAGTGTCTGAGATCACAAATGCCGTTTTGAATGAGTGGAAAAAAATTTCCAGAGTTCAAAATTTCCCAGAAGAGTTGAAGCTGTTCTAGCCTTATGTAATGCTGATGGATGTGGCTGTGGCACTGGCCAGGCCTATCCTGGAGGGTCGTGACTGTGACTAAAGGGTATTCACTAGAACCTCTGATGGGGAGAAAAGGCTTGACCACTGGTAATTATCAGGTACCTCTCCAGGGTGGTCGGAGACACTGGTGTGAGGTACAGCCAGACAATTGGGATAAACTTGTAGGCAAGCTGGGTCAGAAAACATGAGCGACAATACAGAAAGCACCTTGCAAGAATCTAGATAAACTGAACAAAAATCCAGATCATGTGAGGATTGGTGGGAGGAGCTGCCTAATAAATCCCTTGCTGTATGGGGATAGGCAAAGCAAACTAAACTGCTGGACACTGGGGTTAAATTCTTGTAGAATCTGACCACACTTCCCTATAGCTAACTGGAAACTGCAGCAGCAGGAGAATGCAGCAGAGTTGGAAAGGCTAAAGAAGGCAGCTCAGACAATCTGAGGCTGGGGAGATCAGAGCGGTGACTGCAGTGACTAGGGCGGCACATACCACCTAAACAGTCACCAGCTGCTTGTGCCCTCTAATTGCTATAAATGGATTATGATGCTCTCATCGAACTAGAAAAAGAAATTAAATAAATATGCAGTGACCTCTTGAGGCATGTTTTCACGTCATCCTGTCTACATAAGAAAATTAGCGAACATCTGAAACTGCGAATAAACCATGAATTCACACAAGGATTTGCCCCATTTAGTGGGATGACTACAGGTGACTAATCTGCTTGTTTTTGTGTTGTGTGCAACCCTTGGTTCATATGCTCAATTTTTTTTGTCACACAAACCACATTCCTAGCCTTTTTTTTTTGTCTGTACATAAAGACAAGGATATATTTGGAATGCAGACTGCTGGCAGTTTTATTGAGAATTTTGAGTTTAAATTTTGCCCCCACTTCTTTATCAAATCTGAAGTATGTTAATGGAGCCTTTAAAAGGGTTGTCACAAAAGCAACTGTGCTGTTTGATCAATTAATTTTGGGAAATGTAAGCAAATTTACAATTGGATGTGTTTAAAAAAAAAATGGTTCTCTCCAGGCATAAATCTATAATGGTACTCCCAACGTATCCTATGTACACTACTGTTCAAAAGTTTGGGGTCACCCAGACAACAATTTTGTGTTTTCCCTGAAAACTTATACTTTTTATTTATCAAATGAGTTGCAAAATGAATAGAAAATATAGTCCAGACATTGAAAAGGTTAGAAATAATGATTTTTATTTGAAATAATAACGTTGTCCTTTAAATTTGCTTTGTCAAAGAATGCTCCCTTTGCAGCACTTACAGCATTTCAGACCTTTTACGGGTACTATTTAATTAAGATGCAAGATGAGGAGCTGTGAGGCGTCGATTTTTCAAACTAGAGGCTCTAATGTACTTGTCTTGTTGCTCAGTTGTGCATCGGGGCCTCTCACTTCTCTTTCTGCTCTGGTTAGAGCCTGTTTGTGCTCTCCTCTGAAGGAAGTAGTACATACAGTTGCAGGAAATTTTGTTTCTTGGCAAATTATCGCATGGAATAGCCTTCATTTCTAAGAACAAGAATAGACTGTCGAGTTGCACATGAAAGTTCTCTTTTTCTGGCCATTTTGAGAGTTTCATAGAACAAACAAATGTAATGCTCCAGATTCTCAACCTCCTCAAAGGAAGGCCAATATTATAGCTTCTCTAATCAGCCAAACCGTTTTCAGCTGTGCTAACATACTTGTACAAGGGTTTTCTAAACATTCATTAGCCTTCTTACACAGTTGGCACACACAATGTGTACCATTAAAACACTGGAGTGATGGTTGTTGGAAATGGACCTCTATACACCTATGTAGTAGATATTGCATTAAAAACCAGACATTTGCAGCTAGAATAGTCACTTACCACATTAACAATGTATAGAGCAGGGGTCTCAAACTCGGCTGGGTTGGTGGGCCGCACATAGAAAACATTTATAGCGGGGGGCCGCATCCTTGTAGGGAATTTTTTGTTCAATGTAGTAAAGTACAAATCCTGATTCCCTTCTTGTAGTAATGTCCCCATCCTGTAGTAATGTCATTTTCTACTGATGTCCCCCATCCTGATCCCCTTTTCTACTGATGTTCCCAATCGTGATCCCTTTTTCTAGTGATGTCCCCCATTTTGATCTCTTTTTCTAGTGATGACCGCATCCTGATCCCCTTTTGTAGTGATGTCCCCATACTGATCTCCTTTTCTAGTGATGACCCCATCCTGATCCCCTTTTGTAGTGATGTCCCCATACTGATCTCCTTTTCTAGTGATGTCCCCCATTCTATTCACCTTTTCTAGTGATGTTCCCAATCCAGATCCCCTTTAGTTGTGATGTCCCCCATCCTGGACCCCTTTTGTAGTGAGGTCCCGCATCCTGGTCCCCTTTTGTACTAATGTCCTACATCCTAATCTACTTTTATAGTGATGCCCACATCCTGTTTTACCTTCTTTTTACACACTCACATACCTACTCATTCACACTCACACAAACCCCCCCCACACACACACACATACTCTCTCACACTCACACACACTCACACACACACCCTCATATACACACTCACACACTCTCATACACACACTGAAACTCACACACACTTTCTTATACACATATCCTCACTCACACCCTCACACATTCACACTTTTCTCACTTTAATGATGCATCGCTCCAGTGCAGGGGGCCGCTGCGGTCCCCACTGTGCTGACTTGTGGCCTCTGCTGTGCTATGACTTCCTCCAGCCGCTGCTCAGACAAGCTCTGTTGCTCAGCAAGGTCAATGCAATCTGCCAACCAGAGGCTGCATGTGATGTCATATTCTGCCATCAGCTGCGGACCTCTTATTGGCTGGCAGCTTGCATTGATCTTGCTGAGTGGCAGAGCTTGTTAGTGCCGCGGATGGAAGTCATCACACAGTGGGGACTGCAGCGGCCCCTGCACTGGGGCGATTCATCATTAAGTTGTCCAAGGTGCCGCGGGCCGCATAGTGAAGCCCCAGGGGCCGCATGCGGCCCTCGGGCCGCGAGTTTGAGACCCCTGGTATAGAGTGTATTTCTGATTCATTTACTGTTAGCTTCATTGAAAAAATGTGCTTTTCTTTCAAAGGATATTTCTAAATGACCCCAAACTTTTGAATGGTAGTGTAACTGCCTATGACAGAACAGCAGCTTAAGCATCACTGTATGGCCTGCCATGCTAGTGGTATTGATCCCACAGAAGTTGACAAGGGGAGGGAAAGTAAATACAGTGTGGAAAAAAAGTATTTAGTGAGCAACCAATTGTATAAGTTCTCCCACTTAAAAAGATGAGCAAGGCCTGTAATTGACATCATAGGTAGACCTCAAATAATCGAGACAAAATGAGAAAACAAATCCTGAAAATCACATAGTCTGATTTGGAAATACATTTTTTTTTCAAATTTTGGTGGAAAATAAGTATTTGGTCAGCAACAAAAGTTCATCTCAATACTTTGTTATACTGTATATCCTTTGTTGGCAATGACAGAGGTCAAATGTTTTCTGTAAGTCTTCACAAGGTTGGCACGCACTGTTGCTGGTATGTTGGCCCATTCCTCCATGCAGACGTTCTCTAGAGCAGTGATGTTTTGGGGCTGTCACTGGGCAACACAGACTTTCAACTCCCTCCAAAGGTTTTCTATAGGGTTGAGATCTGGAGACTGGCTAGGCCACTCCAGGACCTTGAAATGCTTTTTACAAAGCCACCCCTTCGTTGCCCTAGTAGTGTGCTTGGGATCATTGTCATGCTGAAAGACCCAGCCACGTTTCATCTTCAATGCCCTTGCTGATGGAAGGAGGTTTGCACTTAATATCTCATGACACATAGCCCCATTCATTCTTTCATGTACACGGATCAGTCATCCTGGTCCCTTGGCAGATAAACAGCCCCAAAGCATGACCACCCCCCCCCCCCCCCCCCCCCCCCATGCTTCACAGTAGGTATGGTGTTCTTTGGATGCAAGTCAGCATTTTTTCTCCTCCAAACATGATGAGTTGTGTTTCTACCAAGCAGTTCTACTTTCGTTTAATATGACCATATGACGCTCTCCCAATACTCTTCTGGATCATCCAAATGGTCTCTAGCAAACTTCAGACAGGCCCGGACATATGATGGCTAAAGCAAGGGGGCACGTGTGGCACTGCAGGATCTGAGTCCCTGGCGGCCTAGTGTGTTACTGATGGTAGCATGTGTTACTTTGGTCCCAGCTCTCTGCAGGCCATTCGCTAGGTACCCCTGAGGGGTTCTGGGATTTTTGCTCAAGGTTCTTGAGATCATTTTGACCCAACTGGGTGAGATCTTGTGTGGAGCCCCAGATCGACGGAGATTATCAGTGGTCTTGTATGGCTTCCATTTTCTAATTATTGCTCCCACAGTTGATGTCTTCACACCAAACTGCCTGTTGCAGATTCAGTCCTCCTAGCCTGGTGCAGGGCTGCAATTTTGTTTCTGGTGTCCTTCGATAGTTCTTTGGTCTTCACCATAGTGGAGTTTGGAGTGTGACTGTTTGAGGTTGCAGACAGGTGTCTTTTGTACTGATAACAAGTTCAAACAGGTGCCAGTACTACAGGTAATTAGTGGAGGACAGAGGAGCCCTTAAAGAAGAAGTTGCATGTCTGTGAGAGCCAGAAATCTTGCTAGTTTGTAGGTGATCAAATACTTATTTTCCTCCAAAATGTGTTTCCTCGCTGTATATGACTGTTCCAAGCAAGTGTTTGTGCTGTAGTAGAGGACCCTTCAGCTCTCCTAAATAAATCACACCAGTGTAGTACAACAAGAACAGTGGCTGAATGTATAAAGGTGTCTGGCCACTCTGTGTGCTGTATAAGCCCTTTTCAATAGCTCATTAGATCCCTACTTAGATGAAAGGAGCAGGCAGAGAGTAGCAACATCATACAAATTAGCCTGCGAGTGTCTATATTATATTTGCATATTATTGCTCCTTTTGCTCATTTGTGTCAGATCAAATGGCATGACAGGCTATCAGCTGCAGCATCATTACATGGTTGGGCACAGACAGGGAGCCTTCACATATTGTGTTTTGTTAATAAAGCACAGATCCGACTGTGGAATGCAGACTTTATCCGGTTTATGCCCATTGATTTTCAATGAGCACTCCGGCACTTTCGTTTGCATCCAGTTCCATCCAGTTCCTGCCTGATCCAGCCAAAACCGTTCTTTATTACCAAACCCAAGAAAAAAAACCTTCTGACACAATCAGTCATACTTCAGCATGATTTATAATGTGTGTCAATGGGTGCTGGATCCGGTAAAACTAGATCGAGCATGCCTACTGAGCATGCGCGGTAATGTTACACATGTAAAATTCAGGGTCCATACCGAACACTTGAGTGTTTGGGCATGAACTCCGAACAGGGACTTAAAGGGAACCTGTCACCCCAAATAAGCTTTCTAAACTATTAATACCTGCCCCTGCAGCCTTAGAATACATTTTAACACATCCCTGCCTCATTTTTTGTAGTAATCTACAAGTACTATAATGTAGTTTGCAAACTTACGAAAATGTTGTGAGAGGGGCGTTCATGAAGGCAAAAGCAGAGCGCTAGCACGATTTCTATATCGCGGCCGCCACGTCACCGCTGCGACGCGGTCATGTGACACCGGGTTCGCGCGCATCACATGACTGCATCGCAGCGGGCACGTTGCGGGCGCGATATAGAAATCGTGCTAGCGCTCTGCTTTTGTATAATGACGCCCATTAGGGCGTATTACAGCAGTGAGGCAGGGGTAGCGCGGCACAAGGGGACCCGCCTAACGGTCAAAATGCCTTCAGGAACCCCCCTCTGACAACATTTTCGTAAGTTTGCAAACTACATTATAGTACTTGTAGATTACTACAAAAGATGAGTCAGGGATGTGTTAAAATGTATTCTAAGGCTGCAGGGGCAGGTATTAATAGTTTAGAAAGCTTATTTGGGGTGACGGGTTGCCTTTAACTTGATAAAATGATTATATTCACCTGTCTCGCCGCTGTAGACAATGTTGGGTCCTGCTCATTAACCTCATCTAATATTCACTGCATTGGCTGCTGAACAGCCAATCATAGATGACCAAATTAGTTGTTGCGCCCCACTGACTGTCCCAGCAATCAATCATAGAAACAATGGGTGGGGCGAAACAGCCAATCACATACACTCTCTGAAAAATGAGATGTGCAATAGGGTCTTATCCTTCAGGAGAGAAGGTGATATTAAACCAAATGAAATCTGCTCACCTAATGTAGCTGTGTAAACCCACAACCAAGTTTGCTAGCTTAGGAAAATACAGCTGCTGCATGGTCTGCACTTCCACGGAATCCGCAATGAAAACAACCAAAAAACAAGACAAAGTGCTGTCAAAGACCACCAGAAGTCAGGATATCTGGGATAAGTTTCTGCTTTAATTCCGACGAGTTTCGGAACTACTGCCGGGCTCCTTCCTCAGGGTCTCTGAGGAAGGAGCCTTGCAGTAGCTCTGAAATGCTTCGGAATTAAAGCAGAAACTAATCACGTACACTGTCAGAGACTGGGCATCTGTGAATGGCTGTTTAACAGGCAGGGCAGAGCATACAGGCGAGTATAATGCCTTAATCATGTTAAGTCCCTGTTCAGAGTCCGTGCAGAACACTCGGACCCAAAACAGGCAAACGGGTCTGGACAACTCTGGATGCAGCCTGATGAAACAGTACCAGCATTACAACAGAACTGGCAAACAGATCTGATATAATACCAGTACAGTTTCATTTGGTTTAAGGGCTAAAAAACGTATCCGGTCTGAGGTTTTCAGCTGATCTGGATGGACACAAACGCATACATGAAACCAGCCTTACATTGGATGCATCAAATGCTCTATTATAAGTTTATCTCTGCACAGTAATATATTTTCTTAACTCACCCAATAGTGAAATTATTACATTGTCAATTACCCTTTGATTAAACAGCAGTGTTTGTTCATGAGACAAGCTCTTTCAACTGCGTCAGTTAGATAATCACATACTGATTAAAAGCTGCTAATATACTGAAGATAGTTGTTGTTTGACAGCGATTCCTACCAGCTTATCCACAGGACATCTACATAAATAAAAAGCATGGGCGTAACCATATATTTAATGTCGAGAGAAGGGAAAGGGCTGTTGTCATACTTGTTATGCAGCAACTTGTATCCACATGATCAAATAATTGTACTTGTTAATCTTCGACGAATCTGATATTTCTTGTCCCTTGTCATTTTTGACAACTATTATCTAATGTATATGAGTGCCTTATTAAATGGTTTGAAAGAAAAAGGGGGAAGGGGAACAAGAGGCGCAATAGTGCCTTATCACTTAGACACTTATAGTACGGTGGTATAAAGGAACCACTCACCTATTTCAGTTGTGCGACCCACAACTGGTATACAGACATAGTGTTTTATCCAGATGGCTGCTGCTGGACTCCCACCGACCACTTGCACGTGGAATCACACAGTAAAAAAATGGGAAAGGAAACGGTGTTCACCAGTCCGCGCTGCCAGGATCCACTTATTCCAGGGAAGAAACTCACGATCAGATGTGATATGATCAAATCCTTTATTGCATCCAACGCGTTTCAACGCCTTTCCTGGCGTCTTCCTCAGGGAACCCTGAGGAAGACGCCAGAAAAGGCGTTGAAACGCGTTGGATGCAATAAAAGGTTTTGATCATATCACATCTGATCGTGAGTTTCTTCCCTGGAATAAGTGGATCCTGGCAGCGCGGACTGGTGAACACCGTTTCCTTTCCCATTTTTTAATTATTAAATGGTTTGTCTGTCTAAAACAAGTCTGCAATCACTCTGCAGACTTGTGAATCGTCAGTTTGCACACTTTTTGCTTCAAGGATTGTCTGGTGTTAGCGCTGGGAATGACGGTCACATAGCTGCATGTATGTGATATGTATACTCTTGGTCAGAATTTGCCTAGACTGTTTTTTTCTGGTGTGTTCAATGCAAGTGGATTTTGCAGGTCCAAAAAAGTTTAGTGTGATTTTGGACTGGAGAATACTGATGACATACTTTGTGGTCACATGTCTGCTGTTCCCAGCACTGACATCAGAGAATCTTTACAGCGTAAAGTGCAAGGGATGTGAAGATTCACACAGAGTGACTGCAGACTTGTCATTTTAGACCCCACAACCTTTTTAAGTAAACAAAAAAAGACAAAGTTGAGCTTCCTTGCAGATTCTTTAGCAGCATGAATTTTCATTTGGTTAGTCAGTGACCTCTCAATGGAAAGGAAAGAACATTTCACAAGCATTGATACATGGCTTTTTTTACTGAAATTCAAATACCTGTTTATTTAATCCCAGGTTCAACTGTCTCTCAAAATACAACTAAACATCCAAATGGTGAGGAAGATGGAGGTAAAATGTAAATGATTAAGGATACGTCAATATGGGACTAAGGTCTGCCATAAACATGCCTTCAAACAATGCAAATCTGTGGTCAGATTGAAAGTATAAGGTGCCAAAATGGTCACTAAAATGTGCAGTGTTTGTCTTGTGTGTAATTAAACTAGTTTAGAATATTTGCAGAATCTTAAACCATTCAATAAAAGTAAATGTATGCACCTCATTCTCAGTCTTCATAAGTCGGAGTCCCAGATTGCTGCCTTCCTATGCCTTACACAGAGGCGCTCACAGTTTGGCTTCTGTGTATATGAACACACTAATCCAAGCAGTACTAATCACACTAGAATATGGACGGTACAACTAGATAACTTAAATGACAGCAGATTTGGTGCAGCATTCTGTGACCTGTGACATCATCTAATGGCATAGATGACTTATGTGGATTTATTCATGGGCATGCATAAAAATCATGGGTCACCATAACAAAAGTCCTAAATGTGCCCTTCCTCCACCCCTTTTCACCAAAATGAAAACATTGGTGTAGTAGGCACGGTCATTGTGCATCTCTCAAACTTTAAAGACAAAAAATAGGGCTATTTGTGTTCTCACCCTTTTTTGATGTACTTTATAATGCCCCTAACAAATTATGATGCTGCAGTAATGAATCCAACCCAATAAGATACCCCTATAGTTTCTCCACACACCTTGAGGTCTGCAGTGTGACCTCTGCCCTTCAAGTATGATGGCTCCCACACCCACAGTATGAATCCACCCAGCCCCGTCCAAGTAATGTGCAGCTTCTGGATGTGCTGTGTGCAGATCTAGGCTCCGCTCAACAGCCATGATTTACTCATGTTGTCCAAACTGTTCTTAGTCACAGTAAGGCCAATAGCTCCTTATTTTACCATAATATTCATTTGAGGATGCAGATACCATTGTGATTGTGATGCAAGAGGGTGACTGCACCATTCATTAAAGCTCCCCCCCACACTATTGCGCTCCATAGCAGATGTGTGGTCTGAACCTGTTGGTGTTACACTACTGGATTCTGTGTTGTAAGCACAATTTGGTGCTTTAATACAGTTATCCACTACTTTTTCCCTAGAAACTGTTGCACTAATGTATAGGAAAATATATTTTCTTAAATGTATATGACCCCTTCACCCTGGGGTGCTTTTTTAGTTTTTTCCTCCCCTTATTGCAAGAGCTATTACTTTTTTTATTTTTCAGTCAATACAGACATACACACATGGTCAAAATTGTTGGTACCCAGTGTTTAATGAAAGAAAAACCCACAATGGTCACAAAAATAACTTGAATCTGACACAAGTAATAAATACAAAATCTATGAAAATGAACAATTAAAAGTCAGACATTGCTTTTCAACCCTGCTTCCACAGAATTAAAAAAAAAATAAAAATTAAACTCATGAAATAGGCCTGGACAGAAATGGTGGTACCCTTAACCTAACATTGTATTGCACAACCTTTTGAGTCAATCGCTGCATTCAAACGATTTCTATAACTGTCTGAGACTTCTGTACCTCTCGACAGGTATGTTGGCTACTCCTCAAGAGCAAACTGCTCCAGATGTCTCTTTGAAGGTTGGCTTTTCCAGACGTCATGTGCATTTTTCAGCTCTTTCCAAAGATGCTCAAAAGGATTTAGGTCAGGGCTCATAGAAAAGCTTCTTCAGAATAGTCCAATGTTTTCCTCTTAGCCATTTTTGGGTGTTCTTAGCTGTGTGTTTTGAGTCATTATCCAGTTGTAAGACCTATGACCTGTAACGGAGACCAAGCTTTCTGACACTGGGCAGCATATTTCTCTCTAGAATCCCTTGATAGTCTTGAGATTTCATTGTACCCTGCACAGATTCAAGACACTCTGTACCAGATGCAGCAAAGCAGCCCCAGTAGGGACAGTGTTCTTCATTTTTCCATCTGTGAACATAGAACTGCTGTGCCTTGCAAAAAAGTTACAATTTTGTCTCATCTGTCCATAGGGCATTCTCCCAGAAGCTTTGTGGCTTGGCAACATGTAGTTTGGAAAATTCCAGTCTGGTTTTTATAAGATTTTTTTAGCAATCCTCCTTGGTTGTCTCCCATGGAGTCCACTTTGGCTCAAACAACGACGGATGGTGCGATCTGACACGGACGGACCTTGAGTTTGAAGTTCACCTTTAATCTCTTTAAACTTTTTCTGGGCTCTGTTTTTACCGATTGTATTGTCTATCTCTGATTTGTCATCAATTTTCCTCCTACGGCCATGTCCAGGGAGGTTGGCTACAGTCCCATGGATCTTAAATTTCTGAATAATATGTGCAACTGTAGTCACAGGAGCATGAAACTGCTTGGAGATTGTCTTATAACTTTTACCTTTTAACATTCTTGTCTATAATTTTCTCTATAATCTCCTGAGACAAACAACTCTTTCCTTCGCTTCCTTTGTACCATGTTGAGTGTGGTACACACCACGACACCAACCAGCACAGCGAGGATCTGTAGGTTTTATACAGACTCACTGATTGATTACAAGATTGTATACACCTGTGATGTTAATTAGTGGACACCCCTTGATTTAACATGTATCTTTTGTCACATTATTTTCAGGGGTACCATCATTTCTGTCCAGGCCTATTTCATGAGTTTAATTTTATAAACCTTCTGTGGAAGCAGGGCTGAAAAGCAATGTCTGACTTTCATTTGCTCATTTTCATAGATTTTTTTATTTATTACTTTTGTCAGATTCAAGTTATTTCTGTGATCATTGTGGATTTTGCTTTCATTAAACAAGGAGTACCGACAATTTTGACCACGTGTGTATGAGGGCTTGTTTTTTTGCAGGATGAGTTGTACTTTTTAAATTACATCATTTATTTTACCATGTAGTGTGCTGAAAAATGGGAAAAAAAATTCTAAGTGTGGTGAAATTACAAAACAAAAATGCAATTACATGTTTGATTTTTTTTTTTTTTATTCGCTATATTCACAATATGGTAAAACTGATACATCGTTATGATGCCTCGGGTCGGTACAAGTTCATAGATGCCAAACATGTATACTCTTACTGTTTATATAAGTGGTGGAAAGAAATTCAGAATTTCTTAAAGATAACAATTGCACTTTTGGCGCTATTTTCCACACACTTATTGTGTGATGGCTTATTTTTTGTGTCTTGAACTGACATTGCTAATGGATACAATTTTTGGCTAGATGCAATGTTTTGCAGCGACCAATAAAATTAGGTTTGGCGGTTTTGCCTTTTTTTTTTTTTTTTTCTTTTTCTGTTACGCTATTTACAAATCTGATTACCGTAATTGATTTTATATCTCAATAGACCAGGCATTTCCAAACGTGGTGATACCAAATGTGTGTTGTTTTTTTGTTTTTTTTTAAATCGTTTTATTTTCAGTGGGGCAAAAGGGCAGAGATTTGAACTCTTCCTCCTTTTTTTTCATATTTTTAAAAACTTTTTTTTTTTTTTTTGCATTATTTTACACTGCCTCTTAGGGTCCCTCTGCACTACACAGTGTGATCGTTTCTCCTATACACAAGAGCTCACCAGGCATCCGTGGGATGTGATTCATGACAGCATTTGGGGTCCTCACAGGTCCCTGGACTGTCATAGCAATGTATCGAGGTCCCTCGATTGCATCACAGGATTTCATCACAAAATAGCGCAAGATTTCAAACTTCAGCACTTTCATGCTGGCGTTTGCATGCACATCGGGTCCGTCGCCCCATTAGTGTATGCCAGCGTTAAGGCAGCGTTGCAATACGGTAACGCTGCGGGAACGCTGATCTTTACCGGATCGGGCATCGCAGAAGCCACAATGCTAATGTGGCCCTAGTCTAAGGGGAGGTTTATGGCAAGTCGTTAGAGGTGGCACAATGGTGCACTAAGCCCATGTTGAGGGTGCACAGAGGAGCTGTCACTTGGCTATAAAATAAAATTTTATATATTTTTTTTGTTTAATTTTTTTCTGAACAAAATAAAAATAACAAATTTTTATTGCAGGTATGACTGTTATCTGGGCAAAGTCTCCTTTTAGATTGTGCATGTATATGTATATATGTGTGTGTGTGTTTCATAATTGTATGTGTATGTAAAATTATATATATAAAAACACATAATTTATACAGACACACACACACTATAGATTTGAGGGTTTGTCCCATGAACAAAGTTCATTTTAATTAATAAGGTACCGTTACACGTTGCGATATCGCCTGCAATATTGCCCAAAAGTCATGTGGTGTGCCCAGTTGAAGTTGAAATCGCTATTGCGTCGTGTCAAGTAACAGGGCGATGCGACTGCAATAAATAGCTAGCGCGACATTGCCAGGCTTTTTTCTCACTCACTTAAACTGGGCGATGTTGATTAGCGATGTGGTAGGATCATGCTGTGTAACAACGCGATAGCGATGTTGCAAGCAACTTCCCCTATTCAGTGCATTGAAAAATTTCACTCGCTGGGTTGCTCATACCCAGCGAACGAAAGTTGCTTACAACATCCTAGTTGCGTTGCCTACGATATCTCCCCATGTGACAACTACAAGGCAATCTTGAAAAAGTGCCAAAAATGTGCACGCTCCCATGAAGTTGCAGGTGATATCGCAGCGAAGTTGCAACGTGTAACGGTACCTTTAGATCTTGGAATAATAATAATTTCCACTATTGGATGTATTAAAAAAAAAAGTCCCTGTGCCAAGATATTATATATGTGTCCCTGTTATGTACTGTGTAATGGCTGTGTCTGATTGTACAGAACTGCTACAGTTCATGGTCCTGTGGTATATGAACTTCAATTCAAAACAATATATTAAGTTTTTCAATTTTTTTATATAAATGCAGTATATCACTATATGGATAAAAAAAAGAGAAACCCTATTTTTAAAGTAATACGTTGGAGAATATCTGTTATCAGTTAGGAAAATGTTTCAATATATTTTTCTTTTTGGGAATACAGAATTTTACTTTAATTATATAGTACATCAGTATTCACATCTATATAAAAAATAATTTGGTAAATATTGTTCTAGATTAAATGTGATATTTTTCTTACAGGAGGAGGCGGTAGTGAAGGCGGCAGTGGAGGCGGCAGTGGAGCCATTGTGGGTAAGACACCTAGTTTTTGTCTTTTAAGCTGGTTGTGTAAATGGAAATGACTTGTAGTTTAAACCAGAATTTTTTTTTATATTAAATGTACTTTTTTTTTTTTAAATATCTAATCATTCAAATTGTACTTGTGTAGACAAGTAGTGCTTGGTGCAATTAGGGTATGTGCGCACATTCAGTATCTCTAGCGGATAAATCGGCTGTGAACACTGGAGAGTTGGTAGAAAACTGCTGCATGAAAAAAGCCCGTTCTTGTTGCATGTCCATGTGCATGCATGTGTGGAGTTTAATTTTTTTTTTAACTTCCCCCATTCGTTTAAATGGTGAAAACTGCTAAAAGGATTGACAGGAGGGGAGTACATCAATTTCACCCATGAATGTATGAACATATGTGGATGAGTCAAACATTTCTGCATGTTTGCTGGAGAATTTGTTTAACGTTTGAGAAAAGACGACGATACATCATTTCTCGATATGTTCTCCTACTTTTCAATATGCAGAACTCCGGAAAGAAAAAAAATTGTCATAACATCCGTAATAATGAAAACAAGTGATTTAGAAAAAGGACAAATGTTTTATTGGCTACAAGCAGTGGTGTACAGTGAACGAACAAAAAAACGGTGCAAACCCCAGCACCCACAAAATATGAAATGTAAAAGAAGTGTTGATCAATGATAAACATACAAAAACAGTCATAGGTAGTAATAGGCAACTAGTGAGCTGAGTATATAACACTGCATCAAAATGGAGGCTGCCGAGACGACATACAAGGCTTAATATAATTATATATATGTGTGTGTATGCATATATGTGTAATGCTCTCATACATTTGAAGGAGATATAAATCAAGTAAATGGTAAGGCTAAACTGAATTGATATAGGCAGGAAAAGCTTGAGATGCAGGTTGTACTAATGTGCTATGGCTAATATCTGTGTGGCAACAAGGACTCGCCTGTGTCTTCAAGACTCCATATATGTTCAGAAGAGCTGCCTGTGCTGTTTCAAGTGATTTAGTTTGACAACCCTTCCGTTTTATCTCTGAGTGTAGACTGACGAGCTCTTGTAATTAGGATGCCATTGCTTGTGTCAATGTTCGTTCTTAAGGATCTTGAGATTGGTGCTGTGTCCATAGATTGGCATTCACTTTAATTGTTCTCCTTGCTTCGATCGGAGCCAATGTTCAATATAGACTCAAAGTGGACAGATGTCATCTTGGATGTAGGGGTAGAGTTATCGTTTTTAAGAATTTCTCAATTCTTGCTTTTTGCAAGGCCTATTGTAGTGTTCATACTTTTGATATTTATCTTTTTGGGTTGGGGCTTTAAACTACCATTCTAATGTTTGTCTTTAATTCTTTCAATTTTTCCACTGGTTTGGTATCGGTCATGTTTGTTCTGTTTGTGTAGTAGACTACTTACAGGTTGCAGTATTCTGTGGTTTTTCAGCACTACTGTTCTCCACCATCTTGTGATTACAGCTGTGACTGACTGGAAATCACTGGCAATCATTAGTTTCTCTTAATGTGAGTCTGAGATCCACGTTCTGCGTCTGATAGACTTACGCTGAAAAGTGATTCCGGTATACACATCAAACATTTTAGTGACCTGGCCAATCACAACTCTAGACACATGGTCTAGAAGAGGACTGGAGCTATGCTGGGAACAGCAGAACACTATGACCCATGAGTATTTTACTACACGCATGGAACATATATTACTGATGCCTAACCAGTGGTTACATAAGAAAAAATGTTGGAGAGTTGGTCACCACTCACTTGTAAGTTGTTATTTATATGCCCATGATGTATACGAGGGTAGAGTGCAATAGACGTAAGAGGTTTAAAATCCATATAAGCAATTGATGGCATTATTAATAATCACCAGCTGGTGGCAGCAAACTGTCAAAAAAATGCAAGGTGTCTATATGCTAATAAGCATTAAATAAGAGCTAGAGACAATCACATAACCTTTCCTTGAAGAATTGAAAAAAAACCTACTGTGTACAATCTGACCTTCCAAGAAGCTAGTTGGATGTGGATGGAAATGAAAGCTAGGCTCCAGACAAAATGATCCTTCTAATTTGCCATATCATGGACCTCATAGAGAGAAGTTGAGGAGTTTGCTCCTAGGTGGAGCTAGGTTATGGATGGAACATTGTAGCCAGGTGAGCTGAGTGCATGGTGCCTCACCTAGAAGGTATCTTGTGCCTCAGTTCTCCGTCTGTGAAGTTCACCTCTGCTTGGGGAATCTGCACACCATCTCTTCTGCTGTACTGGGTCACCCGGCCAGGCAATGCCAAGGCTGCAGACTACAGATAGGCAGGGTTTAAAGGGAATCTATCTGTAGGATAGACCCTCATAAATCGTCTAAATGGGCATATAGTTTGTAGAAAATTTTATAAAATGATATCAGATCACAGATATTAAGGTGTTTTTTTCCAGAATATTCTACTTTTTTTCTGATGTGTAAGTGAGCTGCTAAGACCTACAGACACTGGTCTGCATGAGAAAGCTTGTATTAAAGGTCTTTTCTCCTGATCTATACATACTGGTAATGCTTCCCTTAATTTTGTATTGGCGATTTATTGTCTTCTTATTACCAGTATCCGATATGGTAGATCAGGAGAGCAGAACTTTAAAATAAGCAGATCAGTGTCTCGACCATAGACTTGAAAAGCTCATTTACACATCAGAAAAATGTGGATTACTCTAAAAGAATACTTGAATATTTGTAATCAGATGGTTTTTTTTTTCAATCATCTTTCTATAACCTACAAAGGTTCAGTAAATACATACAACGCACACTCATTCACTCATAACACATGTGTCTGCACCTGGTCGTCCATGACAGCGTAATGCGCGTGGTCTTTTCCCCCAGACGGGGCAGAGACGTGTGGTATGAGTGAATGAGTGTGGGTTATATTCATTTACTGAACCTTTGTTATTTACATCGGCTTTTGATTATCTTTCTGGTCCATCACAATGACTTATTTAGTTGGGTACTTGCTATTCTTCCATTGATGGCAGATAAGAAATATCAAGTTACCATCATTATTATTCTGTAATAATTTGTGGTGTTTCAGGTTATATTGTAATGACTACCACTGTAAAGGGTTGATGTATCAATATTGTATTATATCTGGTTTATGTATACAGCTGTATATATTTTGCTATAACATTGGTTCCACATGTAAAATTGATTAATATATGACTGGATAGTAATATACTTCTGCAACCATGGGCACCGGACCCACAAGGTTTTTAATTATTTTTAATTTGTACTGTTTGTGCCATTTATACTATCAAGTTTCTAAATGTTCACATATATCTGTGGTGTACACATTGCCTTCTGCATGGTCTTTTTCTCTTTTTTTTCAATTACCGTATATACTCGTGTATAAGCCGACCCGTGTATAAGCCGACCCCCCTACTTTTGCCCCCAAAAACTGGGAAAACTTATTGACTCGCGTATAAGCCGAGGGTGGACTCCAGCACAGGTATACAACCCCCAGCAGTGAGGTATACAGCAGCCTCCCCAGTGGTAGTATACAGCAGCAGCCCCAGTGGTAGTATACAGCAGCCCCAGAGGTATATACAGCCCCATATGCAGCCCCAGATGTATATGCAGCCCCAGAGGTATATGCAGCCCCATATGCAGCCCCAGAGGTATATGCAGCCCCATATGCAGCCCCAGAGGTATATGCAGCCCCATATGCAGCCCCAGAGGTATATGCAGCCCCATATGCAGCCCCAGAGGTATATGCAGCCCCATATGCAGCCCCAGAGGTATATGCAGCCCCATATGCAGCCCCAGAGGTATATGCAGCCCCATATGCAGCCCCAGAGGTATATGCAGCCCCATATGCAGCCCCATAGGTATATGCAGCCCCAGAGGTATATGCAGCCCCATATGCAGCCCCAGAGGTATATGCAGCCCCATATGCAGCCCCAGAGGTATATGCAGCCCCAGAGGTATATGCAGCCCCATATGCAGCCCCAGAGGTATATGCAGCCCCATATGCAGCCCCAGAGGTATATGCAGCCCCATATGCAGCCCCATAGGTATATGCAGCCCCAGAGTATATGCAGCCCCATATGCAGCCCCAGAGGTATATGCAGCCCCATATGCAGCCCCAGAGGTATATGCAGCCCCATATGCAGCCCCAGAGGTATATGCAGCCCCATATGCAGCCCCAGAGGTATATACAGCAGCAGCAGCCCCAGCCCAGGCTGTATACAGCAGCAGCAGCCCCAGCCCCAGGGCTGTATACAGCAGCAGCAGCCCCAGCCCCAGGGCTGTATACAGCAGCAGCAGCCAAGCCCACAGCCCCAGCCAGGGCTGTATACAGCAGCAGCAGCCCCAGCCCCAGGGCTGTATACAGCAGCAGCAGCCCCAGCCCCAGGGCTGTATACAGCAGCAGCAGCCCCAGCCCCAGGGCTGTATACAGCAGCCCCAGCCCCAGGGCTGTATACAGCAGCAGCAGCCCCAGCCCCAGGGCTGTATACAGCAGCAGCAGCCCCAGCCCCAGGGCTGTATACAGCAGCAGCAGCCCCAGCCCCAGGGCTGTATACAGCCGCAGCCCCAGGGCTTTATACAGCCGCAGCCCCAGGGCTGTATACAGCCGCAGCCCCAGGGCTGTATACAGCCGCAGCCCCGGAGGTATACAGGCCCCCCATCAAGTTCCAGGGCCCCCCCCCACTTGCGCGCCAGCCTGTAAGGTAAATTCATACTTACCGGTGTCCAGTCGCGCCGCCCGCAGCTGCCGACATGACGATTCCGGGCTCCATTCAGCGTCTTCCCGCGGCTTCCTGTGTAGTCGCGGGCAATGACGTCATTGCCCGCGACTACAGGAAGCCGCGGGAAGACGCTGAATGGAGCCTGGAATCGTCATGTCGGCAGCTGCGGGCGGCGCGACTGGACACCGGTAAGTATGAATTTACCTTACAGGCTGGCGCGCAAGTGGGGGGGGGCCCTGGAACTTGATGGGGGGCCTGTATACCTCCGGGGCTGCGGCTGTATTTTTTTTTTTTTTTTTTCATATACCGTATATACTCGCGTATAAGCCGAGGGGGGACTTTTCAGCCCAAATTTTGGGCTGAAAAACTCGGCTTATACGCGAGTATATACGGTACTTAAGTTTCTGATTATGTTGCAGCCTCATTAAAAATAGATTTTTTTCTGTGCATTCCCTTCCTTCAATAAAATCTGAATTTAGTGAAGACACACCTTCCCGTTATTGAGATAGAGATGGCAGTTGGTGATATTTATTTTACATTTTATGGAAGGAGGACCTTGAGGTACAGACATACCACTATTTTCATAGAACACCAACTGCCATCTCCTTTGTCAGTAATGGGGAAGTCTGTATTAGCTGAAAATGGATTTCACCTATGAGTTGAGAATATGAGAATGAAAGAGGAGTTCTGAAGGAGAAAGAAGCAGATTTCTGGAAGATATATTACAAAGTGTATTATTTTCACGTCTACTAATGTTTTATGAGAAAAAATATTGATTAAGGGACCGATTTATTTTGGCTAGTGTTCTGTAGGCCAGTCCCAATCCAGGGTTCGCTGGAATGAGCGCTTCTAAACTCCCTAGGAGTCATGAGCCCCTTACTGAATTCGACTATCGTGCACCTTTCATGTCTTCGATGCCTTTGGCAGCTCCTCACTACTAAAGTGTCAAAACGTAAGTGCAGGACTGGTATAAATATTGCTAAAGAGACATAATTATTTTTGTGCAACAAGCTTTCTGACGGTTCAAACAAAATTGTGAACAGATTTTAGTTAAAAGTTGCAATTTGGACGTATTTTGAAAATGTTGCCCAGCCCTAAAGTTTTTTTAGTTTTTTTACAAAAGTTTCACAATGCCATAAAATAAGTATACTACCGTTATCCATCCCTACTGCTCCTCCTCTAACAGTGCTAGAGGCATTACTGTTCAATTTATATTCTATCCAGACCAATTACTGAGGAGGGACCAAGGCATCATTGGAAGAAGAGCAAAAAAGGATCACTGTTTTGAATGTTCATTTTAATATTTTAAAACTTTCCGTATATTTTTTGAATGATATCAAACTGTTAATGTAAAGTTCCTAACAGATAATGTGGAAACGTTCTATGAAATGCCCAAGTTAAAGAGTTTGTCCACTATTTTTTGTTCTTTTGAATTGTCTTGAAAAAGAAAAAGTGTTCCTAAATAGGTAAGTCTGCATCCTTTGATATTCCTATGGGTTCTCCTTTTAGACGGCAGTCTTTGATGACACTTGACAGACATTTTCAACTGAGCTGAGGATGTTTTGGGCGTCTGTATGGAGATATCCTCTCAAGTGGCATCTCCATGAAGGCCAGACAGACCATAAGGTTTGAGAACGATACGTGCACAGTGGGATTTCTCCAGATACATTTTTGGGAGAAAAAAGTTTCAGCCTCAGCTCAGTGGACGAACAGAAAAAAGTGTTGGACAACCCCTATTACACTTTTTCCTTAATATGTGAATACTTTGTCAAGCACACACCAGATCCTGCAGTAAACTTGCATCCACATGTAATATTGCTGTATTTCTTTTAAGGCGGAGTTATCGCTGGAATTATTGGAATTCTCATTGCAGCAGCCATAATTTATTGGTTCTGTTTTAGGAGAAAATATAGGTGAGATCATTCAATGAAAACATACATTTTAGATGTAAAAAGTGTAGAATAGAGTTCTCTAAAACTAAGTCTACATTCTATTCATGTGTATTTAGACAGAATTGAACCAGCATGTGTTTTGAGTAGAGTAGTAAAGTATCATATACAGCTGCTAGGTCTGTGGCAGGGATGCCATCGAGAATTTCAATTCCTACCACGGTGTCCTGCTATTTGTTAGAAACAATTAGTTAGACTCGTTTAATTCAAAGAGTAAGGCCATAAGATCGATCATTTTTTTATGTTTTCAAAATATAAAAATATAAAATAAATGCAATATTTACAGAATAGTCTAGAACATGTATATACATCCAGCATGATCTGTAATGTAAAGTCTAATGTATTATGGAATAGCGTCGCACCATATCTGATGAAGAAAAAAAATCACACAGTCACAAAAAATAGTTAAAGGTGATCTGTCATGTTAAAAAAAAAAAATGCTGTTGATCTGCAAGTTAGTAGTATTCTGGCGCCATGTGGTCGCTGCACTGCGGGAGCCTTGGGCTTTCAGTAGAAAAATCATACACAGCACTCCGGTTCAGTAGGTGCCGTGCCCGAGTAGGGTTCCAATCTGTGTTGGGCTACGTTAACATGTTCAGGTTTTGGTCAGTTTTTTACACAAGTTTCTGTAGGCTAAAACAAAGAGCGGATGAAAAATACACAAGTAGTGACGTCTTTCTATTAGGTCAGGTTCAGACATTGAGTATTTGGTTGGTATTTTCCTTCAGTATTTGTAAGACAAACCCAGGAGTGTCACAATCGGAGGAAAAGTATAATAGAAACACGAGCAGCGCTGCTGTATTTGTCATCCACACCTTGTTTTGGATTACAAAAACTGATGTGAAAAACTGAACATGTGAACGTAGCCTTTAGATAATATTAGTATTAAAACTCTGCACTAGGTGAGTTATTTTACAAGTGGTGCGGTTTTCAACTCATCAAGGAATAGTCCAGAATCAACATTTTATAGATGACTATTTGGTCTTTAATGCAGAATTAGCTACATGAAATCATTATATAAAGAAAAATATATACAGTGCCTACAAGTAGTATTCAACCCCCTGCAGATTTAGGTGGTTTGATAAGATGCAAATAAGTTAGAGCCTTCAAACTGCAAACGAGAGTAGGATTTATTAACAGAAGCATAAATCTTACAAACCAAAAAGTTAGGTTGCTCAGTTGAATTTTAATACATTTTAAACATAAAAGTGTGGGTCAATTATTATTCAACCCCTCAAACCACCAGCATTCTGTTTGGTCCCCCTAAAGTATTAAGAAGTAGTTCAGGCACAAAGAATAATGAGCTTCACATGTGTGGATTAATTATCTCTTTTGCCAGCCTTTTCTGACTATTTAAGACCCTCCCCAAACTTGTGAACAGCACTCATACATGGTCAACATAGGAAAAACAAAGGAGCATTACAAGGCCATCAGAGACAAGATCGTGGAGGGTCACAAGGCTGGCAAGGGGTACAAAACCCTTTCCAAGGAGTTGGGCCTACCTGTCTCCACTGTTGGGAGCATCATCCCGAAGTGGAAGGCTTATGGAACTACTGTTAGCCTTCCAAGGCCTGGACAGCCTTAGAAAGTTTCCTCCCGTGCCGAGGCCAGGCTTGTCCGAAGAGTCAAGGCTAACCCAAGGACAACAAGGAAGGAGCTCCGGGAAGATCTCATGGCAGTGGGGACATTGGTTTCAGTCAATACCATAAGTAACGTACTCCACCGCAATGGTCTCTGTTCCAGACGAGCCCGTAAGGTTCCTTTACTTTCAAAGCGTCATGTCAAGGCTCATCTACAGTTTGCTCATGATCACTTGGAGGACTCTGAGACAGACTGGTTCAAGGTTCTATGGTCTGATGAGACCAAGATCGAGATCTTTGGTGCCAACCACACACGTGACGTTTGGAGACTGGATGGCACTGCATACGACCCCAAGAATACCATCCCTACTGTCAAGCATGGTGGTGACAGCATCATGCTGTGGGGCTGTTTCTCAGCCAAGGGGCCTGGCCATCTGGTCCGCATCCATGGGAAGATGGATAGCACGGCCTACCTGGAGATTTTGGCCAAGAACCTCCGCTCCTCCATCAAGGATCTTAAGATGGGTCGTAATTTCATCTTCCAACAAGACAACAACCCAAAGCACACAGCCAAGAAAACCAAGGCCTGGTTCAAGAGGGAAAAAATCAAGGTGATGGAGTGGCCTAGTCAGTCTCCTGACCTTAACCCAATTGAAAACTTGTGGAAGGAGCTCAAGATTAAAGTCCACATGAGACACCCAAAGAACCTAGATAACTTGGAGAAGATCTGCATGGAGGAGTGGGCCAAGATAACTCCAGAGACATGTGCCGGCCTGATCAGGTCTTATAAAAGACGATTATTAGCTGTAATTGCAAACAAGGGTTATTCCACAAAATATTAAACCTAGGGGTTGAATATTAATTGACCCACACTTTTATGTTTAAAATTTATTAAAATTCAACTGAGCAACATAACTTTTTGGTTTGTAAGATTTATGCTTCTGTTAATAAATCCTACTCTCGTTTGCAGTTTGAAGGCTCTAACTTATTTGCATCTTATCAAACCACCTAAATCTGCAGGGGGTTGAATACTACTTGTAGGCACTGTATATAAAGCATAGAAAAATCCATTTATATATACTTAGTATAATTGATGGGCGGAGATGCAGTGAATTACCAAGTGACATTCAGCAGAACAGTAATCTGCATGAACTGGCAATAGGAAAAAGGAGGAATATGTGAAGAGATGGATGAGAATAGCTGTGAAAGAAAACAAATGATGTGATGAATAATTTGCACATTGAGTTGATTGCAATAGTTAGAATATAGTTGATGGTGGAGCCAAAGGAGATTGGGATAGAAGAGATATAAAAGGCAGACGTTGCCGTATAGAAATGAGATGAACATTAGACACATCTGGAGACCAGGAAGAAAAAAGTATGAGTGTGATGACCTTGAATAAAACCTATAAGAGCCACACTACTGGGAAGAAATTAACTTTATTAATCCCGGCTGCCTTTGGCTTTCAGTCATTATGTAAGCAGCTTGCACGGTTTAAGTCATCGCTCAGTACATAGCAGGGATTGTAACCATGCCCCTGACACTGACAGCCTGCTCATTGTTTAATCAGTACAGAACTCACTGTCAGTCAGTTGTGGGGGGGGGGGGGTTTGCATGATTACAGACACCACTCATTATGTACTGAGCTGTCACTGAAGCACACCCCTATGACGAAAACAACCCGGAGGCTGCTGAGAAGAATAAAGTACATTTGTTCTCGGCAGACGGCCCTCAGTGTGGCGGCCACACTGAAGATTAACCCTAGTAACTTGAAGATTAACTTCATATCTCTGCAGGTTAATAGCCTTTTTTTTTCTATACATGACCGGTTACCTTTTAAATATAAAAACAGACTTTTTAAATTAAATTTACACACAATTCATTATCTGCATTTTCCATTTTGAATAATTTAGCAAAAAAAAAAAAGAAATTTGACTTCTAAAAAAACAAAAACAAAAACAAATGATGAATCCATGGCATAACATATGTCTGAATAATTAAAGGGACTTCCCATGAACAATGCTCGTTTTAAGGTTTATTTTAATCAATAGATCTTGGAATAATAATACTTTACACAATTGGATATGTTTAAAAAAAATGTCACTGTGCTGAGATAATCTTATATATGTGTCCCTGCTATGTACTGTGTAATGGCTGTGTCTGACCATACAGGGACATGGTCTGATCATACCACATCTCCTGTGCTGAGAGAACCTTATATATGTGTCCCTGCCATGTACTGTGTAATGGATGTGTCTGACCGTTCACAGAGCATGGTTTGATCCTGAACAGGGGAGGATGCAAAAAAGTATACAGACAGGAGAGTAGGAGATTGCTAATTATTCATTCTTTGAGGTAAAACATTTTTTTACAATTAGGCAGTTAAATGTTGTCCCTCATAAAAACAATTAGCTGTGATCCTGTGCTGTAATGTCTATATTCTGTATTGTGTTCTCCCCAAGAGATGTCATATGATCAGACCATGTCCCTGTACGGTCAGACACATCCATTACACAGTACATAGCATGGACACATATATAAGATTATCTCAGCACAGGAGATGTGGTATGAACAGTCCATGTCCCTGTACGGTCAGACACATCCATTACACAGTACATAGCATGGACACATATATAAGATTATCTCGGCACAGGAGATGTAGTATGATCAGACCATGCCTCTGTTCTGTCAGACATGGACATGATCTATATAAGATTATCTCCGCCTCGAAAACATTTTTTAAACACATTCAGTTTTGGAATGTATTCTATGCTATTAAATAAAATTAACTTTAAAATTACCTTTGTTTGTAGGAAACCCCTATACATAGTCATCCATAGTAGATGAATGTAAATAAAAGTGTATTAGGAAATTCTTGTTTTATGCATTTCTTTATTTTATCTACCCAGATGTAATCTTAAAGAATCTGCCCCCTTTTTTTAATTGCCCCATCTGAGAGCAGCATGACATAGGGTGCAGTGCTCAATATTGCTTAAAGAGAGATCCTTTTCTGGGCTACTTAGTGTAGTTCTGATGCCATCTCAGCTTTATAAGCTGCAGATCTACCAGTTGGTGACACTGGAGCTCTAAATAATTTTGCCCACACGGACACCACACCACAGCTGAAATAATGTTGCGGTTGGCAGAAGCATAGTGGGCATGAGATTTCTAGAAATGCCATCCACTGTGCTTGTACTGTACGACGCAGCGGCAATATGCTGCATCCAAAACGCTGCAATTCTTGATTGTGTGCACGCACCCCAAGACCTCATCACACGTCAGTATGTTTCCATCAGTGTTTGTTTGCCTATGACAGGAGTAGAAGTTACAGAGAAAAAAAACTATAATTGAAAGATTGACACCTGTTCGGTGTTCTGGAGACTCTTCTTGTTTTGAACGAAAAAAGTAGGAATGGGGCACCGGTGTGTGCAACAGTCTCAAGCAATCCCCGCAGATGCAGCTGGTCACAATAAACGTGGTGCCAGTCCTAAGACGCAGACAGCACAAATCAGGTAGAAAAGACGGTACTCACCGGTCAGCGTTGCACTTTTATTCAAGTTTGCTGGTTACATGTTGCAGGGAGGGGGAGAGGCAGAGGTGATGGCGGCACCGTTTCGCGCTCCTTAAGCTTCAACGGGTCACCGTTGTCACCTCTGCCTCTCCCCCTCCCTGCAACATGTAACCAGCAAACTTGAATAAAAGTGCAACGCTGACCGGTGAGTGCCGCCTTTTCTATCTGACTCTTCTTGTTTTGGCTTACAAATACTGCTGAAATACTGATGTGTGGCTGAGGACTATTTAATCTATTTTGCTTGTATTCCCCACAAAATAATAATTCTGGTGCTCACTTTGTTAGGAGTTGCACGACACAAATTCCTGTTACTCCTTATACAACATGTTGATGATTGGGTATACCATTATATTTGTTATATATGTCACCATCTGACATGCCCCTTTGACAAGTAAAATGGTAACACCCAATGATCAATGTATTCCTTACACTTCCAAGAAAAATAACAGGATATGTCCAACACAGAGTTACAAGAAAGATGTCTGAGAATTTTCCTGTGGTTACTAAAACAGACAGGAGAGCAGTAGGGCTCATCTTGAAATACTTGCTAGTTGCATAATTTATGAATATGTAATCACATTAACATATACTTTTATACTATTCTTTTTTTCCGTTCCCAACGCTCAAATTTGTGCAGTGGTGATTATATAGCTCCAACTGGAAAGAACACAGACAGTGGTGCATCAAGTAGCCAACAGCCTCCTATAAAGCAGTATGATATGAAGCATCTAGAAGCCCAGGTAGATCGTCATGGTCTCTGTCCTTGCCACCTCTGCTATTCAGTGTCCCGAGTTCATTGTGCATCATTCAGTGTCGTCCTGCGTGTTGTGTACTAACATCGCTTTGAAGTTGGCTTTTCTGTAACATAGACTTACTTGGTTAGACAGAAGATCATGATTTAAAGGGAACCTGTTAATCGATTCATACTGCCTAAACTGCAGCATGAATCGGATCCTGGGTGCAGCCAGGTATTTACTACTCTAAAACGCATTGGTGTTTCAGAGAAAACCTACTTTAAAGATCTGGCCAGGATACAGTAGGAGACATGATACAGGTTTGGTATTGTCCTAGATTCCCTTTAAGAACTTTTAACTATTTGGTATTTTGCAACAAAGCTCTCAGTTTTTGTAAGCCTACCTTTTCAGTATTGTAGACCAATTTTACATTCAAGTCATTAAGCTTTAACAATGTGGAGCGCATTTATGAAAAGAAAGCGTAATAGAAATGTGCCGCTATTGATAATTGTGCGCCTATGTCTTTATGCTGCTGGAATAAGTGTTGTCTGTTAAAGGGGTTGTTGCTATTTTTGTTCACTTGGATAACTATATTTTCACCTATTATATATTGTGAAATCCCTTTTAGTATAGATTACAATTTTCAGACAAAAAACCCAAACAAATATTTTCTGTAGAAAATGTGTGTGTCCAAATTGTGGGATACGCTAGATCCCAATCAATAAGTGATATGCCTTTGATCTGCATTATTTTTTAGCAGTGTATGAATAGATGAAAATAATGGTAGTTTGTCAGTGCGTGCACTATTGAAATTTGTTAAGCAAGAATAAAAATACTCCAACCCCTTTTAAATGTTTTGAAGTTTTGCATTGCATGTTCATTTTTATCCGTATGGTAATTAACAATAATTTACATCATATTTCTCTTGTGTACCGTTATCATAGTCTTCCATTTAGTTGTTGGGTAGCCATGCACATTTGTCTTCAAGTTGATCAAAACAAGCAGTTTCCTTACCACTGGAATAATCTGTGTACAACATGTTTGGCTGATGTTCACAAGCTTGTAAATGATTATCCATGAAAGAACTTTCTCCAGAACATTGTTCATCCTCTGATCACCGTCATTAAATTAAAAAGTGAAATATATGAGATAAGGATTCAAAAAGTGCAGATAGGGTGATAACCGGGATAAACCTGTAAATAAAGTGAAATTGTTCAAATTCCTGAAAGGTGAGCTTTTCCAGTCAAAACCACCTTGATAGTATAGAACATCGACTGCAGCAATCCCCTGATGTGTAAAACTGGATAAAACTTGTTGAAGAAGGGGTTAAAAGATTGCACTGTCGGGATAGTAGTAAAAATTTCTGATCCTTTTTTGTTCAATACGTTTCGAAGTTAGACTTCATCAGATCACTTCTCATATTTGTCCTAATGATGAAGTCTAAGGCCCCTTTCACATCACGATTTATGTGCATCTGTGGCTATCCGTTGTAAAACTGATAGTCACGGATCCGATTTGGCCCCCATATGTCCCTATAGGCACAGATGCGCATGGATTGGTGCTTAATAGCCATCTGTGTCTGCAGGGATCCGATTGTGTCTGCTGTTTTCACGTCCTCAAAATCAGAGACTGCTCCGATTTTGGGCACAGCGGACAGAATCGGACAGCATCGGATCTGATGTTTGGTTCAAATAACATGGGGTCTATGAAGCTCGGATCCAGGAAAAAACAGAATTGTTTCCCGGATCCGATTTTGGGTACTGAGCATGCTCATTTCTGCTCATAATTAAATCTACATGTGCCTCCACGGCGCCATTTTACTGAAGGCAATCGGGGGAAGGAGTCTGCGCAGGTGCCTCCCTCTGCGCCGTTCTCCTGAAGGCCGGTGCGTAAGTGCCACCTGTGGCCAAGATGGCACCCATGGGAACTTTGAAGGCTGTGTGCACATGTTGCATTTTTCAATGTAGAGTTCTCACAGCCTGAATGATTTTGTAAGTCCAGCAAAGTGAAAGTCAACCTGTGCTTCAGACTTCAGAATTCTCAATTTTTTTGCTTGCAGATTTGGTGAGGATTTGACTGTGCAGCATATCAATTCTTTGAGTTTTTGCTGCAGATTTCACTCGTACTAATTTATAGGAAAAATCTGCGTAAAAAGAATGTGGGTTTTTCCTGCTGTGACGAATACTTTGAGTAGTAGTACTGAAAATTAAAGCATTTCTTTTAAGAGCAGACCAACCTTGATATTATGCAATGTCTCTAGTAGTGACACAATGTTCCTAACTTATTAAGACTTTGTCTCTCTTATCAAAATATCCCAATTATTGGGAAACTAGGCCATTTGATAAAGGTTCATTTTCTTATCTCCATTGTTTACCTTTAAAATACTCCTAAAAGTTTTTAATATCCACCAGAGCATATAACACTGTTTTGCCTTTTTTTTTCTTTCTATTGCTTATGTATATATGTATGTGTCTTCAGAATTTGTGTCATTACCAGCCTGACGAAGGGAACTCAGTGTCCCGAAAACTTGCTTTGCTTACCATGTTTTCAGTTGGCCATTAAAAGGTGTCAACCACTGAGGACTCTCAGATTGCAATAAGTTGTTAATACATTTTTTCCTCTTTCTTTTAGGAAACGCTTTAATTATCATCACTATGTCAGTTATGGCATTTGTGATAAATATTGGCATTTGAACCTGAGGTATCTACATGTGGCAAAGCTTTTCCATCCACCCTGTACACTTGAGGATAATGTTGCCTTGAAGCTTTGCCCCGTTATGCTTTTCCTGATGTGCCTTTGGATGCTTGGCTTAACCCAACCTATTTGATTAATTGCACATGAAAGTCTGACTTCATTCTTCATTGGGCAAGAGGAGCCAGATTTGAAGCACTTGGATCCTTACTTAAGACTTGTTTTATGATTGCAAACTTTGCACATGGGAATTGGTGAATATATGAAGACTGTGAATACTTTTTTTTTTTTTTTCTCTATCGCTTAGTTTATCAGTTTAAGATATAAAATAGACTGGTATATTTTTATAAAAAAAATAATAAACTACCTTTTTTTGCTGGTTATTCTTAAATGGGTTTACTACTAAAGGGTTTCTATTATTACATGGTAGGAATATCGTTACTGCTTGCAGCATGGTGGATCCCTGGTTAGCACTGCAGCTCGGGGGTCTTGGGTTAAGATTCACCTTGGATAATCTGCAGAAGAAAATCAAAAAATCTGGAGGAAACCCATGTAAACACTGGGAGACCATACAAAGACACACTGATAGGAAATCCAGGGTGTGAGCCCCAATAGGGACAGTGATTATATCTATAAAGGGCTGTTGAAGGAATGGTGCTATGTAAGCGAGAAAAATAAATATATACATGGAAATTCCTTAATAAATAAAGTGCCACATGGACATTTTCTGTATCAAGGGATGTGCAAAGTGCTGTAGACTTGTCACATAACAGAACCATTTTGATGGCTCTAAAAGTAATAGTAGTGTTTTTAGCTGATTTGGGTACCCCACGAAAATAATAAACCTATAAAGGTATACTGTGGCTGATTTTTAATTTGTGCTGGTTAAGATCGAGCATATCTTTTAGACTATTAATAAAGAAAAAAAGAGTAGCACAGCATTCATATCAGGGTGCAAAAATCAGTCACAGGAAAGCTTTGCATGCCTTGCATACAGACCAAAACAATGAGGATTGCAACACTCCTTTACAATATGGTGCCTTTATCTTGGCAACATTTCATGCCTAAACAACTTTCTTCCAGCCAAAAATCTTTAGACTATTTAGTGTTGTCTCCGATTCATCAATCACAACGATGTTCATGCCAGTCTTGATGAGGGGGCATGCTGGCATCTGAGGTGCCTCCATGTGCTTTGGCACTGACATAAGGCCACTGTTCATGAAAACGATGAACTATGCCTTCATGCCCCTATTGTGCCTCTGTCGTGTCCAAGCCCCACCCGTTTTGGCTTAGCCAGATGAAACTTACACTTTTCAAAAATGTTTTTCTGCAACTACATGTTTTGGAAATAATAATTGACTTATCAAAATGTTTTACACCAAATGTCTCATAAAAACTCTTTGAAACACCCTTGGACCCTGATTCTTTTCACACCATTATTGCTTTTTCGACAAAGTGGACTGAGCTGGTGAGAGACCTGTTGACACTCATGTGGGTGTCCTATTTTATTTTTACAACACAAATTTTGCTCTAGTTAGTGAAGGTTTGTGTAGTGATGCACACCACTTGTCAGATGCGCGGTTTCATTAAGACTCATATGCCTTATAATGAATCGGGCACCTCGCCCTCCACCGGCCACCTCATAAACTCTGGTGTGAGATACCTGGCCTTCATTTCTAGAATTTGTGAGTCGGCTTACTTTGGTCCACAGTGTTTCAACAATTTTTGGTACCATTTTTGTGCACATGTTCACAATTTAGATCGTGTCCTTTTTCTCTTTTTAATAGATTTCATAGAGTATGTAAAATGTTCAAAGTGTAATTTGGCCAGATTTCTGGTGCATGCAGTTTAGTAAATCAGCCCCAATGAGTTAAACAGTGCTTTATTTGGGATAGAGGAACAAGATACCATACTACCTTTGTAGTGGGTAAAATATTTACTTCAAGGTTACCATTTTGGTATTATTTGGGTACCACTCCAAAAAATAAAAAATGTCTTAAGGTGTAAACTTAGCAATTTATTTTATAAACCACTTATCACAGTGTGCAGTGGCCCGTGGTCTACAGAATGTTTTTGCATAGTTATTTTAGTCTGTATGCTATAAATAGTAGTGTTTCACATCACCAAGAGGTTTGTCGTGATTTTTATATTGGCAATAGCTATGACTAGGATACCATCATCATTCAGCTCTTCCATTAAAACATCACGGTCCTTTTTTAGGGAAAATTGGGAGCATCATGTGATAAATTTCTACTAATAAAAGTACGGTGGATCTGCATCATTTGTGTTTTGGGTTTACTAAAATGGTGTATTCTAACAGGAATTATTCTAGATTTATTCCCTTAAGTGTAACCGCCATTTCATATATATATATTTTTTTTTTTTAAATAATGTGGAGCAAGTGATTTTAATAACCGTTCAAATATACTTCATGAGGGAAATATGAAGGAAAACCTTTCAAAAACCTTCTAGAAGATGGCCCCCCTATAGTGTTTCTAAAGCCCCAGTCACACATAACGATATCGTTAGAGAGATCGTTGTAACTGTGATGTTACAACTATCTCTCCAGCGATCTCGTTCTGTGTGACGCTTAGCAGCGATTAGGCCCCTGCTGTGAGGTTGCTGATCGTTGCAAAGTGCTTCGGGTCATTTTTTGATTGTTGGTTTCCCGCTGGTCAGCATGCATCGCTGTGTGTGACAGCGAGAAACCAGCGATCAGTGACCTCACAGGGCTGGTTACTATGGTAAACACCGGGTATCCAGGCAGCGCGGCTGCCTAGACACCCAGTGTTTACCATGGTTACCAGTGTTCTCCCTGCTTAGCGCTGCCTTACAAGCAGCGCTAAGCAGAGAGGACACTTACATCGCCTTCAGCGATGTGGGAGGTGCCTCCCAGGTCCCTGATCGCTGGGAGATCTGACTGTTTGACAGCTCCCCAGCGATCAGGTAACGACGCTCCAGCGATTCCGGCAGGTCATTATCGCTGTCGGGATCGCTGGAGCGATCGGTATGTGTGACAGGGCCTTGAACCTCACATATAGGAGTGGGTGGGGGCCAGGCTACACAGTTTGACTGGGTACAGGAGATCAGTGTATAGTCAGTTTACCTCCAACAAAGGGAGGCTCGTCAGCCTGTCAGCAGTGCACAGGCTTCTGTGATTTTATTTCCTGCATTCTGATAACTCTGCTGTGCTAACAGCTCCTCGCTGATAACATAGAGCAGAGCAATGTGAATGCAGGCAATAACATCACATCAGCTTTGTGCTGACAGCCTGGAGCTCCCTGTCACTGAGGTAATCTGATACTTATCAGCTGAGAATGCCGTGTAGGCCCTGCCCCCTCCACCCTTATATGGTTATATGGCCATATTCCGTTTGAGAAGCTGAAGACTAATCTCACTGAGAATGAGCATATCTCAGGTTTAGGAACAGTTTAGTATGGGCATCTTGTGGAAGGTTTGTGAAATGTTTTCTTCCAGATTTTACTTATAAAGTAAATTTGAAAGTTTATTATCACTTGCTCTTCATTATTATTAAATAAAAATATAAATGGCTGTTACTCTTTAAATCGCAGTTTTAGACAACCAATTAATTACTCTGAGCATTTGAATTTCTTTTGATTCAAGATTCTTTAGGTGTACCTAAATATAAGTAGAAAAAATATCAATATGTATCACAGGTTTATAATATTTAAATTATGTATAGTATTTATTCTCGCATTGCTGCAGTTTTCCTGTGTCCTCTTTTTAGGTTGTCTGTATAGCCTCTTCAGTCCAGACTTCATCTAGTAAGGAAATGTTGTATTTTTAACTAATCTTTTCAAATCTGTTAGATCAATGTTGTAAAATGGGTGAGCAGCATCAGGGTCATCAAATTAGTCAAAGGTTACAATTTTCATTGTCACACCAGAAAGATCCCACTTGCTCAGAAAACTTGAATGAGGAAATTCTACCTCAACATGATGCTGCAGAAGGAAAGACAAAATGAACATGTTACACTGGATTTGGTATTTTTTAGTGTCTCTATGCTGTGAGAAGTGTTTAATTCTTGGAATACATGTTTTTAAATAAACTCTGTTAAACTTCTTTCCTCTAAACCTGTGTATGTACTGTAGTGTGAATGTGCTGATATACTCGCCTACAGCTGCGTTCTCCGGGATTCATCGCCGCTCTGCTCCTTTCCTGAGTGCCATAACATCTTTAGACTAGCAAGCTCATTCTATGCATGAGCTGAAAGCTTATTTTAGGCTGGAAACACTGTCTGAGTGACATGCAAGTTAGTTGCACGAATCTCTGATCATTCCCCGGGATGGGCTCCTCCTCTCTGGATGGGAGCAGTGGAGCTAGAAAAACATACCACTGACAGTATCCCGTCCAAAGAGACAGGGGTTGTACAGGGTAAATGGTCAGACTTGTGCAACTAACTCGCATGTCACTCAGACTTTGTGTTTCCAGCCTTACAATGTAAGTCTACAGAACCTTGTTGTTACACTCCATATTCTTACCTTGTAAAAACCACTTATGGTCTCGCAGAGTGTAGTGTGACCCAGAGAGTCTAAAGAGTGGGGATGTCACTCAGAAGAGGAGCAGTGTTGGTGGATACCGGAGAAGGCAGCTGTACGGGAGTATATTAGCACACACACCCACCTATCTATACACTGGCTTAAATAAAAAAAAGTTAATGACGGGCTTCTTTATAAATGAGTGCCTAATCTTGTTATGAATTTAATAGCATGGTTATGTAGAAGGTACTTTAAATAATGTAAACCAATATGTGCATTTTACATTTTGTGCAGCTAAATAAAGATGACATTGATTTTCATGCCAATATAAGTTCTACATTTAAATATTATTTTTTCTTAAGTGAATAATAATGTAATATTTTGTTAAAGTTAGCTTTATTTTTTATTACTAAATTAATAAATGTAATATGTGGAATCATAATGTCTCATATGCATTTCTTTCCTTGTTACATTGTACTTGCTCTAGATCTAACAGCAAAGCGTCTTTCCTCACACTGCATAGTCTAAAGCTGGTTGTAAGCCGAACCATACTTCATTTGATTGGTCAGCTGGTAGCCATCTTAGCTGGATCTCTTTTACATAGGAGCAGGGACGTACATAGAAATCATGGGCACCCATAGCAGAATGTGTAATTCCCCCCCCCCCACCAAAAAAAAAATAAACATTCATCTGGGTCACATAATTGCATATTGTGCAACTTTGCAGCACTTATAAAGTAATTTTCCACCTTGGAGCCCCTGGATGTCTCTTTCGTTGTGGTCATAAAGTATGTCTCCCCCACCTTCATTTACCCCAGCATAGTATGGTGACCCCCGACACAGTATTATTCACAACTGTGATGCCCCCACACAGCCCTCCATGCAATATAATGAGCCTATATACAGTATAATAGTATCCCTTCAAATAGTATAATGGCCTCCACACCTCTTCAAACTGGTGGACCATCCACAATCCTGTATAATTGCATACAGCATAATGGCTTTCAAATAGGCCTCCATAAATTGTAAAGGCTCCCTCATAGCCCTCCAATTATAATGGCCTCCACAAAACCCTTCAAATATTACCATGGCCCCACATAGCCTTTTATATAGTATAACGGGCCATGCATAGTTCTCCATATAGTATAATTCACCCCCATTATCCTCTATATAGTAATGGTCCCCACATGTTGCTCTATATAGTATAATGTACCCACCCATATTTATCAATATAATATAATGCAGCTTCAATATACTATAACACACTCCCATAGTCCTCCGGCTACTGTGTACTCACTGATTAAATAAGGACTCGCCTCTCCTCGGTTCCCTCACAGCTCATGTCAGTATGTGAGCATCCCACGCCATGCTCATCTCAGTACAGCAGTGCATACTAGTGATAATAATTTTTATATAGCGCCAACATATTCCGCACCGCTTTACAAATCAGATTCATATGCAAACAGTCATAAGAAACAGTTTTGGAAGACAGAATAATTAAAAAGCAAAAAATAATGACGACCCTGCTTGCAAGATCTTACAATCTACAATAAGGTGGGGGTGAGACAAAGTACTGGGGCTTATTTACAATCATGGTCCAGCCATTTAGAGGAAGTATGGAATAGATGAGAGCGGAGTAAGTGGCCACCAGCCAGTCTGTGTAGAGCTTTTGGGTCTGATGGAGTTAAACAGTTATGTTGAAAACAGTAGTGTAACCTATGTCTGAATAACTCAGATTAGGGAGAATGATAGACCACCCTAAAAAGATGTATTTTTAGTGAGCGCCTGAAGCTAAGTAAGTTGTGGGTAGTCCTGATATCTTGGGTAGAGCATTCCAAAGAGTTGGTGCAGCTCAGGAAAAGTCTTGGAGCCAGGAATTGGAGGTTCAATTAGTGCAGATGTTAGTCTAAAGTCACTCCCAGAGCAAAGGGAACGGGTGGGGTGATACACAAAGATGAGGGTAGAGAGGTAGGGAAGTGCTGCACTGTGAAGAGCTTTATGGGTGAGAACAAGCAATTTTAATTTGATCCTATAGTGTATGGGCAGCCAGTGCAATGACTGACACACAGCGGAAGCATCTGAGTAACAGTCAGAAAGATGACCCTGGCTGCTGCATTAAGGATGGACTGGAGAGGGGAAAGCCTAGTGAGGGGGAGGCCAATTAATAGAGAGTTGCAATAATCAATGTGGAAATGGATCAAGGCCAATGTGATGGTTTTAGTTGTATCCTTTGTGGGGAAGTGGCGAATTCTAGAGATGTTCTTCAGTTGCAGGCGATGAGATATAGGAAATGAATGAAAGATCAGCATCAAATGTAACACCCAGACACTAAACATGCTGCCTAGACGTTATTGTGGTGCTGCTCACCGAGAGAGAGATGTCAGATTTAGAGATTAGTGGACATATCATAAGAAGTTCAGTTTTGGAAAGGTTGAGTTTCAAGCATAGAGTGAACATGATATTGAAGGCTGCGGTTAGATAGTCATTGGCGTTCTGTAATACAGATTGGGTAAGGACAGAAATAAGATGTCTAGTTGTGTGTCATCAGCATAAAGGTGGTACCGGTAGCCAAATCTACTGATGGTCAGTCCAATAGGGGCCGGGCAGAGAGACGAGGAGAGGGCCAAGGACTGAACCCTGAGGGGCCCCAATAGTAAGAGGAAGTGGAGTCAGCAAATGATACACTGAAAAAGCGATTGGAAAGATAGGAAGAGAACCAGGAGAGAGTGGTGTCCTTAATGCCGATGGAGTGCAGCATAGAAAGTAGGTGGTCAACAGTGTCAAAGGCTGCAGAGAGATCAAGAAGAATAAGCAGAGAGTGATCACCATTATGTTTTTCCTTTGAGGGCAGTTCCTGTAGATGTAGGGGGCGGAAACCAGACTGTAATGGGTCTAGAAGGAGTGAGTGGAGTGGTAACGGGTAATGCGGGAGTAGACCAGGCACTCCAAGAGTTTAGAAATGAAGGGGAGGTTGGAGACTGGTCTGTAGTTATTTTGCAGGATGGGTCTAGAGACTTTTTCATTAATATTGATAGAATGTTTGAAGGAGGAGGGAAACATGCCAGAAGAGAGGGAGTGATTAAAGATTTTAGTTAGGTGAGTGGTGACCACTGGAGAGAGAGACTGGAGTAGGTGTAAAGGTACCGTCACACGCGGCAATATTGCTTGCAATTTCACTGGCAATTTTCTGGTTGCAGCGAAATCATGGACACATTGTTCTATTTTGTTGCCGTGTACAAATGGAACAATGTGTCCATGATTTCACTGCAACCAGCAAATTGCCAGTGAGATTGCAAGCTATATTGCCCGTGTGATGGTACCTTAATGGGGTGTGGTCTGGTGTATATAGTGGGACGAGCGGAAGAGAGGAGCCTGGAGACTACTTCTGTGACTAGGGCAAATGTCGAGAGTGAGCCAGAGGAGATATGAGTAGGGATGGGAGAAACAGTACTTTGTGGATGAGAGTTGATTTCCTGACAGATGTGTTCTATTTTCTTAGTGAAGTAAGAAGCCAGATCATCAGCACAGAGGTCAGTGATCGGGGCCTGCACTTTACGATTGAGGAGAGAGTGAAAGGTGTCGGTTTTTTCTTGGATTGTTGGATAGTGAAGAGATCAGGCTGGTGAAGTAGGTCTGTTTGGCAAGGTGAAGGGCAGAGTTGTAAATTCTCAGCATAAATTTAAAGTCTCCAGTTATGTAATAAATTTAAAGTGAATGTAGTTTTCCGGTGTGCGGGTTTTCCTCCATAGACGTTCAGCACTCCTAGAGCATCGCTGGAGGAATCAAGTTTGTGATGTGAACCAGAGCTCTCTTACTCTGTGTTCAGAGGTTCTGAGGGTGAGAGGCGCTACTTAGTCCAGGGTGCTTCTGAGAGTCTTTGTAGTGATTCACAGTAGGTAGAAGGTGGACCAGGATTGGGAGAGATATCACCTGACAGGAGCAACAGTAAAAAGAGAGAGCAAGTAGTTTTAGGTATCACCATGCCTGTTGTGCTGAAACATCAGAGTGCAAGTACAGCAGGAGAATGATGAGAGAGGGAGTGCTCCACTCCCTCCATCATTGCTTTCAATTGTGTTGTCATTTGCACTGGCACTGGACCCCCCCTGTCTCATGGGCAGGGCTGGCTCCAGGTCTTTGTGAGCCTCAGGCGAAAGACTCTCAGTGAGCCCCTTTAACGCATACAACTATTCATGAAATGTGTAACTTTATGATCTCTTCCATTGTCTGTACATGTTCCCTTTTAATAGGAAAGTTTTGCCGGCTATGTTGGCGCTATACACTGGTGGTCAAAATTGGAATGTATGATCACTTGATTTTTTTTTAGACAGAGTGAAATCTACATTGATCAACATTTGAAGGTTTTTGAGTAAGGGGTACACCATGCCACTAAAACAGTGTTTTACAAAATAAGTTTATCAGCTTAAAACGTTTGTTACACAAAATGTGATGATCATAATTAGAGAACAACAATGACTCTAGCACAGAGAAAGATTAACACTACATTTTGTGAATGTTACAACAATCTCCAATCAGTAAGAAGTGTACAGGCCTTTGCTTTGAATGACTTCAGCACATCTGCGGCCACAGGACATCACTAGTCTCTCTCACTGCTCTGATGTGATTTTGCTCTACTCTTCTTCCAATCTCTTCAACAGTTCTGTGACTGTTGTGGGTTTTCTTGGCCATAACTTTGTCACTAAGTTAAATTTTCCAGAGGTTTTCTATTGGGTTTAGATCAGGACTCTGGGCTGGCCCTTATTTCAAGGTTTTCTGTTTTAAGTAACTGCTCTACCAATTTTATTGTGTGACTGTCACGCTTGAGCAAGTGAACAACTGACTACTGTGTGTGAGCTTGGTGCACAGACCACCAATGTCTAGCACCCAGCAGAACCAGGTTTCCCAGCCAGTCACCAACACCGACACGAGCCGAGCCACCAACTGTGTAGCTGTCAAAAGAACCGGTGTCCCAGCCAGCGTGACTTCATCAACAGCAGTCGATCTCCCATACTGGTGCTAGCCCAGCCGCATCCTGCTTAGTTAACACCAGCGTCGGCTTCCCAGCCAGCCGATAACTCTCTCAGCAGCCTCTGCAGAGGAGAGGGAATGCTATTTAAAGCCAGGGGGAGGGGATTCCAGGTGAGTCACACTTTAAAACCTCAACCAGCAACTGAACATAATAGTGAATGCAGCTCTGGAGCACAATACAGGAGGCAAAGACCTTCACAACTGCACCTCATGCAGCTCTTAAAGACAAACATACACAGCAGCATCCAGCAATGTCAGCGCCATCTAAGTGCGAGACAGTGACAATGGGCATTGTTCTGCACGAAAATTACTGGCTGAGTGCTAAACGTAAGTAAAGAGCCATGTGTTGTGTAAGAAGGTTCTCATACACACTTGCATTCACTCTGCCATGTAGCTGTATGAGATGTAAACCCTTGCAGCAGAAAATATTCTCCAAACCATGACACTTCCTTCACCACCTTTCACTGACTTCTTTACACACTTAAGACCCAGTTACACACACTGATAATTGTGCAGAGATTGGTCGCAGATCTCTGGTTGCAGTGACATCATGGACACATTGTTACATTTGCACATGGTCACAAAATGGAACAATGTGTCCATGATTTCACTGGAACCAGAGATCTGCGAAAAGTCTCTGCACAATTACCTGTGTGTTTAACTGGGCCTTTAGAGTTCAGTCTTTCCCCAGTTTGAGGAGGAACATAATGTTTCCCAGCAGTCCCAAATAAATTAAACTTGCTTTCATCACTAAAATGAACTGCGGACCACTTCTCTTCTGCCCACACAAAATGCTCCACACTAAAAGTGAGTCTAGCCTTTTGATTCTTTCTGCTAATGAGAGGTTTGGTCACTGCAGAGTGGGCTTTCAGTCCAAATGCTCTTAAACGTCCGTGGCTCTGTATGATGAGACAGATACTCAGTACTGAACTGGCGAGCTATTCCAGCTGCAGTGCTGAAACGATTACCCATGGACATTCTCCACATTATCCTATTCTCTTTTGCATTTGTTTTTCGAGGGCGACCAGTCTTCTTGGGGGACTTAAAGGAGTTTGTCATGTTTAAAGATGCAATATGTCAGAAATCACAGACTTGGAACGACCAACTTCTGTTACTATAGCTGATCGGATTATGCTTTGGCCTTCATCTGGACAACCCGCTGCTGGAGGGTTTCAGTCACTTTGGAACAGCACACCATTTTTGCAAAGTGAGTGCAAACTGAAAAGTTAGGCTACCAGTTAAAGAAGGGTTGTCAAATAATTAAGGAAATTAGCACCAGGTGCCAGATTAACACTAGTAATTTGCAGGTATTTGAAAGCTCTCCAATTTTGATCAGTGTTCCTTTTCATTTATCTCATTTACATTTTATTCTGTGTTTTAGAATATAATCAATTTATCAATTTAAGCTTAAAATGCTGCTATTTTACTTACCGTATATACTCGTGTATAAGCCGACCCGTGTATAAGCCGACCCCCCCTACTTTTGCCCCCAAAATCTGGGAAAATCTATTGACTTGTGTATAAGCCGAGGGTGGACCCCAGCACAGGTATACAGCCCCCAGCAGTGTGGTATACAGGCCCCCGCAGTGGTGTACAGGCCTCCCCAGTGGTAGTATACAGCCCCCAGAAGTGTGGTATAAAGCAGCCTCCCCAGTGGTACATACAGGACCCAGCAGTGTTACAGCAGCCTACCCAGTGGTATATACAGCAGCAGCCCCAGAGATATATACAACAGCCCCAGTGGTAGTATACAGCAGCCCCAGAGGTATATACAGCAGCCCCAGTGGTAGTATACAGAAGCCCCAGACGTAGTATACAGCAGCCCCAATAGTAGTATACAGCAGCCTCAGTGGTATATACAGCAGCAGCCCCAGTAGTAGTATACAGAAGCCCCAGTAGTAGTATACAGCAGCCCCAGTAGTAGTATACAGCAGCCCCAGGGGTATATACAACAGCCCCAGTAGTAGTATACAGAAGCCCCAGTGGTAGTATACAGCAGCCCCAGTAGTAGTATACAGCAGCCCCAGTGGTAGTATACAGCAGCCCCAGTGGTAGTATACAGCAGCCCCAGTAGTAGTATACAGCAGCCCCAGTAGTAGTATACAGCAGCCCCAGGGGGTATATACAGCAGCAGCCCTAGGGGGTATATACAGCAGCAGTCCCAGAGGTATACAGACCCCCCCCCATAGGTAGTATACAGGGGCCCCAGCTGTATAGAGCAACCCCAGCTGTATACAGCCCCCCCCCCCCCCCGTGGTAACCAGGGCCCCCCTTGCTGCACCTGTAAAGGAAGAAGTCAGTATACTTATCGCTGCCGCCGCCGCTCCGCTTCTCAGTCACCGCGCTGCTCCGGGTCTTCATGCTTCCTGTTCCTTCTCCGGCGCTCGAACAATGACGTCATTTCCTGAGCGCCGGAGAAGGAACAGGAAGCATGAAGACCCGGAGCAGCGCGGTGACCGAGAAGCGGAGCGGCGGCAGCGATAAGTATACTGACTTCTTCCTTTACAGGTGCAGCAAGGGGGGCCCTGGTTACCACGGGGGGGCTGTATACAGCTGGGGCTGCTCTATACAGCTGGGGCATATATATAAGTTATATGATTACCGTATATACCCGTGTATAAGCCGAGGGGGGACTTTCAGCACATTTTTTGTGCTGAAAAACTCGGCTTATACACGAGTATATACGGTATGTTAACAGACCTCCCAAGTGTCCCGGATTTGGCGGGACAGTCCCGGTTTAGTCAGGGCTTCCCGCTGTCCCGTGCGGGACTAGAAGTGTCCCGGTGTCTGGCACTTCACTGATTGCTGCACGGCCCCTCTAGCTGACGGCCACGCCCCCTCCGGCTGCCGGTCACGCCCCCTCACAGCAGCACATTGGGAGGACTGAGCACCCAATCACAGTGCAGAGAGTGAGTCGTGTGACCTCTCCTGCCCTGTGTGTAGAGGGGACGGAACTCAGTTATCCAATCCCGGCTCAGCGCGGCCTCTGTGAAGTTCCCCAGCAATGGAGGAAGCATCAGCACAGCAGCAGCCGGGACACAGAGGGCTCTGCCTCCACACTGGAGCCCGGATCACTGACTGCCTGTGACTGGGAGGAACTGACAGGAGCACAGCACACAGGTATCAAAGACATGGGAGCACAGGCTGAGGATAACACAAGGGGGGATGATAACAGAACACAGAGGAGTGTGGTCACAGGCTCCGCACACCTCATAAAGGCACGGCTCTGCTCACCTCATAAATGCACGGCTCTGCTCCGTACGCCTCATAAAAGCACGGCTCCGCTCCGTACGCCTCATAAAGGCACGGCTCCGCTCACCTCATAAATGCACGGCTCCGCTCACCTCATAAATGCACGGCTCCGCTCCGTACACCTCATAAAGGCACGGCTCCGCTCCGTACACCTCATAAATGCACGGCTCTGCTCTGTACACCTCATACAGGCACGGCTCCGCTCCGTACACCTCATAAATGCACGGCTCCGCTCTGTACACCTCATAAAGGCACGGCTCCGCTCCGTACACCTCATAAAGGCACGGCTCCGCTCCGTACACCTCATAAAGGCACGGCTCCGCTCTGTACACCTCATAAAGGCACGGCTCCGCTCCGTACACCTCATAAAGGCACGGCTTCGCTCCGTACACCTCATAAAGGCATGGATCCGCTCCATACACCTCATAAAGGCACGGCTCCGCTCCGTACACCTCATAAATGCACGGCTCTGCTCCGTACGCCTCATAAAGGCACGGCTCCGCTCCGTACGCCTCATAAATGCACGGCTCTGCTCTGTACGCCTCATACAGGCACGGCTCCGCTCCGTACACCTCATAAATGCACGGCTCCGCTCTGTACACCTCATAAAGGCACGGCTCCGCTCCGTACACCTCATAAAGGCACGGCTCCGCTCCGTACACCTCATAAAGGCACGGATCCGCTCCGTACACCTCATAAAGGCACGGCTCCGCTCCGTACGCCTCATAAAGGCACGGCTCCGCTCACCTCATAAATGCACGGCTCCGCTCACCTCATAAATGCACGGCTCCGCTCCGTACACCTCATAAAGGCACGGCTCCGCTCCGTACACCTCATAAATGCACGGCTCTGCTCTGTACACCTCATACAGGCACGGCTCTGCTCCGTACACCTCATAAATGCACGGCTCCGCTCCATACACCTAATAAAGGCGCGGCTCCGCTCCGTACACCTGATGCAGGCACGGCTCCGCTCTGTACTCCTCATAAAGGCATGGCTCCGCTCCGTACACCATATACAGACACAGCTCTGCTCCGTACACCTCATGCAGGTGCGGCTCCGCTCCGTACACCTCATTCAGGCACGGCTCCGCTCCATACACCTCATACAGGTGCGGCTCCACTCCATACACCTCATACAGGTGCGGCTCCGCTACGTGCACCTGATGCAGGCGCAGCTCCGCTCCGTACACGATATACAGACACAGCTCCGCTCCGTAAACCTCATACAGGCACGGCTCCGCTCTGTACACCTCATACAGGTGCAGCTCCTCACCGTGCACCTGATGCAGGCACGTACACACGCGGCTCCGCTCCATAAACCTCATGGAGACACAGCTCCACTCCTTACGCCCACAGCTTAGCTCTGTAGATCTAGTACAATATCGGCTCTGCTACATCCACACTGTAAAGCCCTCCTGACATAACCTTCACCTTATCCAGCACCATAACAACCAGCACAGCAGAGTCCTGCATACACTGAGGAGCTGATAATGTGACCCCTGACTCCTCCCCTCCATGTGACATCTTCACAGGTCCTGTCAGTACAGAGCAGCCGTGGATGTAGTGTGCAGCTCTGTCTGCTGGTGGAGAACAATGCAGGGGGGCGTAACAGGCGGCTGGCGGGGAGACCCGTCCTTGGCCACTGCAGCAGGAGGTCCAGCGGCGCCCCCCTGCCTGCTGCGTCGGGGCAAATGCCCCACCAGTTTCCCCTAGATATGACCCTGGAGAACGAGACACTGGATGAAGAACTAAAACCAGTGACCAATATGGCAGGAAATGAGAAGCTGATAACAGAGAGCAGGAGTAAGGCTTCACCGTGGCGTATTTGCTGCATCTACGCACTGCTATTTTGTGCTGCTGTAAATGCAGTGAAACGCAACACTGGATACGCAATCCAGCAAAAGCTATGGCTTTCACACGTTGAATATTTTTGCTCTTTGATGTGCGCACGCTTTCACTGCAAAGCACACACGCAAAAAGAACGACCATGTCAATTCTTTGCACTTTTTTCAGCGCGCTTTTCCTATGGGTCGCATTATAAAATGGGCTCAGGAAAAGCGCACTGTGTGAATGCAGTTGTGTTTTTTTGTGCAAAAAAGCGCCACTGCAAAATAAAGTGGTAAATACGCTACGTGTTAAAGAAAATAGAGAAAGAGGTTGAGCCGGGTACAAGAGTTATATGTCTGACAGTCGCTCACTGTGGTCCTGATTTACCATCTCTCCTGCCTTGATTGATATGACTGACATCTCCTCTGTCCTCCACAGTCTGTTCATCCCTCGCACCTGCACAAGAGGGAGCAGGAGCTGCGCAGGGGCCACAGACTAGTGAACGCAGGAGATGTCGGTCCCGGCAGGAGACGTCGGCCGTGTCGGTCCCGGCAGGAGACGTCGGCCGTGTCTGTCCCGGCAGGAGACGTCGGCCGTGTCGGCCCCGGCAGGAGACGTCGGCCGTGTCGGCCCCGGCAGGAGACGCCGGCCGTGTCGGCCCCGGCAGGAGACGTCGGCCGTTTCGGCCCCGGCAGGAGACGTCGGCCGTGTCGGCCCCGGCAGGAGACGTCGGCCGTGTCGGCCCCGGCAGGAGACGCCGGCCGTGTCGGCCCCGGCAGGAGACGTCGGCCGTGTCGGCCCCGGCAGGAGACGCCGGCCGTGTCGGCCCCGGCAGGAGACGTCGGCCGTTTCGGCCCCGGCAGGAGACGTCGGCCGTGTCGGCCCCGGCAGGAGACGTCGGCCGTGTCGGCCCCGGCAGGAGACGTCGGCCGTGTCGGCCCCGGCAGGAGACGTCGGCTCCGGCAGGAGACGTCGGCCCCGGCAGGAGACGTCGGCCGTGTCGGTCCCAGCAGGAGATGGCGGTCCCGGCAGGAGATGTAGGTCCGAGACGTCGGCCACGTCGGTCTCGGCAGGAGATGTCGGCTGCGTCGGTATTGTGTGAGGTCTGAGGATGTGATGGGTTCCCATGACAGCCAGGGGTCTGCTGAAGACCTCCATACCTATCGTGACGGTTCTTGTGTGAGGGCCAGCGTTTATGTGGTGTTCATAGAAGAACATGATTTTCACTCTATATAGCGGCTGTAGCACTGCTGCATTCTGGAGAAGCGATAAGATACAGCTTCAGCTTCCCTAAGGAGACTATTAAGGTACCGTCACACCTGGAGATATCGCCGGCGATTCCACAGGCGACGCTAAGGCGTGGCCTGTCGCCGGCGACATCGCCAATGCGTCGCCTAATGTAAATGGGCGACGGCGACATGTCTGAGTGGTCGCCTGGTTTCACATCAGAGGACTGAAACCAGGCGACCATTCTTGGGCGATGTGTGCTGATCGCCCTGTGTAACATCTCATGAGCAATGTGAAAGGCGACAGCACACATCACCAAAACTATTCAGTAGGCGTTTCAGGGCGTAGTTACTATCTCTGGCGGTCGCGTGGATTGGTGGCAGCTCCAGCGTTACGATTGGTAGTCTTGTTCCTCGGCGTCCTATTTGATGATGTGTGCGTCCCACATTAATGTAGTGTTCCTTTCCATGGTGCTGAAAGGTGTATTAGGCCCCTTTGACATCTGCGTTTTATGCTGATGGCGGCAGTTGCAGTTAAAAAAACCGCAACTGCCGCGATTACCGCAAGTGTGACCGCACTTGCGGTTCACTTGCGGCAAGCACCATACAATGTCTATGGGCTTGCGGCAGGTGCGGCTGGGAAAAAACCGCAGCATGCCGCAAGTGCCGAAACCGCACTTGGCGCACTTGCCGCACCTGCCACAAGCCCCATAGACATTGTATGGTGCTTGCCGCAAGTGAACCGCAAGTGCGGTCACACTTGCGGTAATCGCGGCAGTTGCGGTTTTTTTAACTGCAACTGCCGCCATCAGCATAAAACGCAGATGTCAAAGGGGCCATACCCAGGAGCGTACATTCTATTAAAAAGCAGCGCATTGATGCCCCACTGTGTGCTACAAAGTGCAGAGATGTGCCATTGCCAAATGTCTCTTTAACACCAACACAATTGTCTCAGTACATGTCAATTCTGCATCAGACACCCAGGCCAATCACATTTCTTCGAGGCGTCACACAGCATAATGTTCACGCCTATCTCCGAGATGCGGCTCAAAATTACGCCCACATCGCTAATGTGGTGGCTCTGTGTGACGCGGATGCGGCCACCAGCGACTTAATCGCCTGTGGGGCTTGGGCGACGCTCAGGCAATTTCCGGTCAGGTCGTCGCCTGAGCGTCGCCTAAGGTGTCGCCCCGTGTAAATGGGCGTCGGCGACCTCGGGCGACACGCAAAAACGTGCGTCGCCTATGGGATCGCCGGCGATATGGCTAGATGTGACGGTACCCTTACAGTACAGAGAAAACAAAAAGTGTTTTTAAACATATGGGAAAAAACAACAAAAATTTATAACCAACCCCTATATCCCATAAAAAGCAAAACATAAATAATCCCCCCATATTTGGTATCGCTGCATTCATAACAGTCCTCTCAAAATCCAAAATAAATGAATGTGATTGGTAAACAGCGTAACAAAAAACAACAACAATTAAATCGCCAGAATTCTATCTATTTTTTTGCCTCCTCCACCTTGCGATGAATGGCATATAACAGCCAATCAGTATATGATCTACAGCCACATGGTATCAGTAATGTCAGCACAGGGCACAACAAACCTCCCCTCACAGCCCGGATCATAAAGATTAATAACGTTACAGATCTTGGAAAATGACACAAGCAAAAATGTATTTTTAATTACAAATTTCTGAATTTTTTTCACAACACTAATAAAAGAATAAACAATTTCCATTCAGTATCTACATAATTGTAAGGATCGAGGTCACGACCAGGCCTGGCGATACAGGGGCCCGGGCGACCCCAGCACGTACTGCAGCTGGATGTGCATCCGAGGACACGCATCAAGCTGAAGCGCATTGATGTACAGAGACCCGTTAGGTTCCTGCACTGTGATACACGCTGACGGCCAAACTGTGGCTGACAGCTGACGTCTGCGGTACCGTGACAGGGCAGCACATGACAGTCACTTCTTGCATCAAGGCGCACACTCCAATGTCAGCTACCAGCTGTGCGTTGTTACAGAGGACACTGGGTGATGTGGGAGCTGAAGAACGTTGAGTAGAATACTTTCTTAAATTAGAGAAAAATAGGGACATGTATACTGACGCGCCCACCAGGGCCGTGAGGTACTCGGAACCGGGCCGAACAGTTCAGTTCTCTTTGGGGAATGTCATGGTGGCGTGACCTGGCTCCGTGAGCCTGGTGGTGTCATAAAAATGGGGGATATTTATATGGGATTAAATTTGTGATGCCACCTGTGGTATTCAGCAATTGGATGGCCGACGCTGCGGTTCAGATCCACTGGGGTGATGCAGCAGGGATGTTACAGCTCTCCACGGGTAGAGCAGGACCCCAGGGCAGTTATAAAGTCTATTGATGGTGGTCACAGGTGTAACCCAGGGCAGGTCGTGTAGTAAATAAATCAGGGGACACAGCAGGGTGGAGTCTTCACAGTTTACTCAGTTTCTGAAGTACGCCGACCCGCCGGGTGCTGTGTACTCCGTGTCAGGGATCCAGCCATTTCTAGGCAGATTGGTGGCACTTGTTTGGTACCACCTTTGTGTGTACCTTTCCGGGTCATCTCACTGCGCTGGCTCTCGCCCTCCTGCCTTTCACACACACTGTCCAGAGCCAGCAGCTTGGGTCCTGTCGGGCGACGTCTCTCTTGTCCCCTTGAGCCTATGCGGCTGCCTTTTCAGCGATTGTGTGCGGATTTGGCTGCTGCACATAAAGATACCGCAGCCTCCGGGTTTGCTAGCTAAATCTTAAAGTCTTCCACTAGTCTGGGGCCGGTACCCTCTGTGGCCTAGCTCCTCCAGCAAGTCCCACTAGGCAATCACTGGAAAGGGGTTCCTCCACACAGAGCTCTGTGGCGACCCAGAGGTGCTCCCCCTCCACTCAGAGCTCCCTCTCAGTCTCTGCAGATACTCTACATCCTCTCTGACCTGGGACGAGCTCGTCTGGCTCCAGTCCCCGGGTCCAACTTTCTCTCCATCCTCTTCCCCAGGACGAGCTACCCACAACTCCCAGTCCCCGGGTCCGACTCACTTACTGCGCACTTCCTGTTTCTGTCTGGCTTAACTCCTCCCACTCTGAACTGTCACTGCCTACCTCCTAGTGCTCCACTACTTTCTAACTGTTCCACCTACTAATCCCCTTCTCCAGCCAGAGATGGGGTCTGCCCATTATGGGGTTTCTTCTGCCTCAGCACCCCTGGCCTAGAGTGGGCTGGTGTTGGATGCGGATGTGTGGGTACTGGGTAGTGCCCTCTCCTTACCAGGGGTGGGGGGGAGGTACCACACCTCTGGCTAAGGTGCAGTACCTCTGTGGCGAATGGACCCTCAGGGACACCATATATACCAGGTTGGAGACCATATATACCAGGATGGAGATATATAGGCTACATTCAGACTCTGCATTTTTTGATCCATTATTTGCAGTACACTGCATAAAACGGATCACTCAAATTAAATTCTTCATTTGAGAGGTTTCTGTTGGGCCACTCTACCATAAAGGCCCGACTGGTGGAGGCTGCAGTGATAGTTGACCTTGTGGAACTTTTTCCCATCTCCCTACTGCATTTTCAGAGCTAGTATTGTGTCCTGTAGTGGACGGCAGACTGCCATCAGGGGGCGCTATACACAGTACTGTGGACTCAGAGTCGGTGTCCATTTTGGTGGAGTCGGAGGTTTGGCTTACCGGCTGCACACCAGGACTGTGGAGATGGAGTCTGAGACGGTGTCCATTTTGGTGGGGTTGGATTCAGGGAAACTGAGGATTCGGAGTCAGAGGTTTGATTACTGACTGCACATCCCTGGCTATAAACTACACAATGCTGCAGGGCAGGCACTAGTCTCAGCCATCCTGCTGTGTTGTATGATGGGGCAGCCCATAGTCTGTGCTGTCAGTACTAAATGGCACTAAAATGCATCAAATGAATTGGAAAAGGCAAAAAAATGCAGCAAAAATGCAATAATCAGAAGATTAATAGTAATAAGGGCATCTGAATGTCCGTCACTTGTAAATGGGTGTGGTCAGGGGCGGGGCAAGGGGCGGGGCTAAAAATTTGTGCGGCGCACTACGTGCGCCGCATCGACTGTCCCTCTTTCTGTTCTTCAAAGGTTGGGAGGTATGTGTTAAGGTCATTTTGTTGCCCTATGTGAAAATATCCTAACATTAAGGAAGTTGTGTGATGTTCTCTAATTTTGATCACCAGTGTAGAACTAACATTGTTATTATACAGTAGTGTTCAAGGGAGGAGGGTAACTTGTCAAAAGTAGAAGAAAGTTATGCCATACAAATATTATGCAAAGATATGTACAAATCACTTTTATTGGTTACAAAATAAAGACACACAAAAGCACAACGTGACACACAATTAAAAATAAGTGGATTAAAACAAGGCTACATGTTTCTGTTCCATAAAAACAAATTGGCTCTTTATAAAGTGCTCACGGTGCAAGCCAAAATAGACACAAAATAGACATATTGCAGGGAAAGCAGCATGTATAACGTAAAAATCTCTCGCTTCAGGAATATGTACCTTCGTGAGTAGAGGGTTGGGGTCACATCATGGGTTAAATCCTTATTGGGCAGTAAGATAGAATATAAAGCATGTAAAAGTGAACAACACCTTGACATAAGTAGAAGCCAGCAGAATGTCTATCTGTGTACACAGATCTAAGGTGATGGATATGAAAGTAAACCCTTTTCACCTGATTGTGGTGTAAACCCCAATGCAATGTCTAATACAATAGATATTATTTTGCAAATAATGAAGTAACGAATATTGTGATAAAGCTGGTAATTAGATACTTCATAATAACATACAGGCAGATCACTGTAGGTGTCTGAAAAAGATCAGAAATACCATGCAAAAGCAATAATAAATGCTACCCAAATAATGTAAACAAGATATGCTGATGGCGAGCTAAAATTAACCCCTTAGTGACGAAGAAATTTGTCATTTTTCATTTTCGTTTTTTCGCTCCTCGGCTTCCAAGAGCCATAATCTTTTTTTATTTTTCTGTCGACAGACATATGACGGCTTGTTTTTTGCGGGACGAGTTGTACTTTCAGATGCAATAATTTGTTTTACCATATAATGTACAGGGAAATTGCAAAAAAATTCCAAGTACAGTGAAATTGCAAAAAAAGTGCAATTACACGTTTGTTTTTTGGGTTTTGTAGTCGCTGTGTTCACTATATGGTAAAACCGACATGACCGTGTGATGCCTTGTGTCAGTACGAGTTTGTAGATACCAAACATGTATACCTATACTGGTATCTAGGTGGTGGAAAAAAATTCAAAAGCATGAAAAAAAAACATTGCACTTTTTGCGCCATGTTCTGTGACCCGTAGCGTCCTCATTTTTTGGGATTTGGGGCTGGGTGATGGCTTATTTTTTGCATCTCGAGCTGACGTTTTTAATGATACCATACTAGGGTGGATGCGCTGTTTCGATCGCCCGTTATTGCATTTTTTAGCATTGTTGCAGCGACCAAAAAAAACGTAATTTTGGCGTTTGAACCATTTTTTGCGCTACGCAGTTTATGGCTCTAATTATTTGATTTTTTATATTGATCGGGCGATTCTGAACGCGGCGATACCAAATATGTGTATTTTATTATTTTTTTAATACTTTTATTGTGGATGGGAGAAAAGCGGGGTGATTTGAACTTTTATGTTTTTTTTTTTTTTCCAACTTTGTAAAAACTTTATTTGCTTATTGATTCTTACTTTTACACAGCTTCTGTGAGAGGCATGCAGCTGCACAGTCCGATCACTTCTGACACATACAGATGAGCTGCAGCTCATCTGCATCTGTCAGAATCGCGGACCTGTTGTGGTTGGCAGCCCCTGCCAACCACAACCCGGAAGTGCTCTGTGACAGGCTCCGGGGTCAAGCCAGGACCCCGGCCTGTCACGTCAGCACGGGAGATCCCGCGATACTATCGCGAGATCTCCCCTGGAGCCGGGTAAGCGCGCACTGCACGCTCCTGCTCTCTTAGATCCCGCTCTCAGAGATTGATTGCGGGATCTAAGGGGTTAAACAGTGCCGATCGGCGGCGGGACCGAACGGAGCTGTTACTCCCACATCTCAGCTGCTGAGAACAGCTGAGATGTCGGAGTTTTGATGTGAGCTCCGTGGAGGAGCTCACATCAAACTTCCCTAGTGGCAGCCACCGTATATATATGTAAGGCCTTCACTAAGGGGTTAACCTGGCAGCTGCTTAGCTGAGTGTAACAATACTAAGGGGGGAAGGGAGCCTGCCCCATACGTATCGCCAGCATATTCTGGCTTTCTCAAGGGACCTTGGATGAGTGTAGTGCTCAGTGTGAGTTGAAAGCTTCTATATATGCCCACCATCTAATTATTAAAGGGAATACCTGGTGTTCCTTGACCTATAGCAGTATGGTGGCTGTAGCGTCAGATCCACGAGTATTGAGGGTTGCAGGGCTGTTCTGTATAATCCCAGAAGGTGTGAGCGGTGTTGTATGAGCTCAGCCCTCAGAGAGCCCTCAGTGCGCATATGCTGCACTTGTTAAATTGTGTAACTTCCAATTCATAAAAGGTCAGCAGGTGTAAACGGAAAGTGCTGCACTATTATGAAATGGCATTGAGGCACCAGTACTGCAATGTGGTAGGTGGGCTGTGGCGTTTAATAATGGCACCAGAGCGCACTATCCATATTAGGTCATGATGACCGAGTGAGGACAAATTTGTTGGAATGATACCTTATACAGGTGCATCTCAATAAATTAGAATAATATCTAAAACATAATTTATTTCAGTAATCAATACGTAAAGTAAAACGCATATATAGAGTCATTACAAACAGAGTCATCTATTTCAAGTGTTTATTTCTGTAAATGTTGATGATTATGGCTTACAGTCAATAAAAACCTAAATTTGAATAATTAACACAAAACACCTGTAAAGGCTTACTAAGCATTTAAAATGGTCCCTTAGTCTGGTTCAGTAGGCTACACAATCATGGGGAAGACTGCTGACTTGACTCACTGCTTTCTGGACATCTTTGACATGCTCCACTAGGAGGATAAACCACAATCAGTGGAGAGGCCACAATCCAAGCAGCTTGAGGTCTAGCGTGAAGTTTCCACAATCAGTGATGGTTTGGGGAGCCATGTCTTCTGCTGGTGTAGGTCCACTGTGTTTTATCAAGACCAAAGTCAGCGCTGCTGTCTACAAGGATATTTTAGGGTGCTTCATGCTACCCTCTGCCAACAAGCTTTTAGGAGGTGGACCCGGTACCTGTCCACACCAATACCTGGTTTAATAACCACAGTATCACTGTGATTGATTGGCCAGCAAACTTGTCTGACATAAACCCCATAGAAAATCTAGTGGGTATTGTCAAGAAGAAGATGAGAAACACCAGACCCAACAATGCAGATGAGCTGAAGGCTGCTATCAAAGCAACCTGGGCTTCCATAACACCTCAGCAGTGACACAGGCTGATCGCCTCAATATCATGCCACATTAACACAGTAATTCATGCAAAGGAGCCCCGACCAAGTATTGAGTGCATTTACTGTACATACTTATTCATACTTCATTAAGTCAACATTAGGGATGGGCGAATCTACTCGCTAGGACTCGTTACTCGGCGAGTAGTAAGGGACTCGCAGGACTCGGTACTCTGCGAGTTTCCCAGCGTTTACTCGCACGAGTCCAATGCAAATCAATGGCAAACGCTGACAAAACTAGGATTGCCATTGTTTGCATTAGACTCGGCTACTGTGCCAGTGATAGCAGGGAAACTCGCAAAGTAACTGCTGTTACATTGCGAGCCGAGTCCAGCTGTCTTCTCTGTGTACAGGCTGCCGCAGCTCCAGGGTCCTAGAGCCCGCCTGCTCACAGAGATGATGTAGCAGTGCTGAGATTGTTCTCAGTCTGCTCATCCCTGTGCATAGACATCTATATCTATGCACAGGGGATGTAGCAGAGAGGACATTGCGTTTTGGACTGTGTCGGACGGAAGAGGATTTTTTTAATTAAAGATGGAGTCCCTAATGGCTTTTTTTTTTATTTCAAATAAAAAAAATTTCTCTGTGTTGTGTTTTTTTAACCCTTTATTGGAGATTCTTAGTGGCTGGGTCAAACGTGGCCTGACATTAAGAATCTCGGGCTTAATACCAGCTTGTATAACAAAGCTGGTATTAATCCCTTTATTACCCAGCGTGCCACCGCCACCAGGGCCGCTGGAAGAGCGGGGTTCAGCGCCAGAGGATGGCACTTCAATGAATGCGCCATCTTCTGGGGCGGCTGCGGGCTGCAATTTGCAGCGGGGGGTGCCCAGAAAGCTTGGGCATCCCTGCGCTGCGGATTCCAGCCCCCAGCTGCTTTGCTGTACCTGGCTAGACATAGAAATTGCGCGGATCCCCACGCATTTTTTTTTTATTTCATGAATTTCAGAGTCAGAGTCTCAGAGTCAGAGTGTCAGAGTCTCAGAGTCAGAGTGTCAGAGTCTCAGAGTCAGAGTCTCACCCTCAGAGTCAGAGTCTCAGAGTCAGAGTCTCACCCTCAGAGTCAGAGTCTCAGAGTCAGAGTCTCACCCTCAGAGTCAGAGTCTCAGAGTCAGAGTCTCACCCTCAGAGTCAGAGTCTCAGAGTCAGAGTCTCACCCTCAGAGTCAGAGTCTCAGAGTCTCAGAGTCAGAGTCTCAGAGTCTCAGAGTCAGAGTCTCAGAGTCTCAGAGTCAGAGTCTCAGAGTCAGAGTCTCAGAGTCAGAGTCTCAGAGTCTCAGAGTCAGAGTCTCAGAGTCAGAGTCTCAGAGTCTCAGAGTCAGAGTCTCAGAGTCAGAGTCTCAGAGTCAGAGTGTCAGAGTCTCAGAGTCAGAGTCTCAGAGTCAGAGTCTCAGAGTCTCAGAGTCAGAGTCTCAGATTCAGAGTCTCACCCTCAGAGTCAGAGTCTCAGAGTCAGAGTCTCAGAGTCAGAGTCTCAGAGTCAGAGTCTCAGAGTCTCACCCTCAGAGTCAGAGTCTCAGAGTCAGAGTCTCACCCTCAGAGTCAGAGTCTCAGAGTCAGAGTCTCAGAGTCTCAGAGTCAGAGTCTCAGAGTCAGAGTCTCAGAGTCTCAGAGTCAGAGTCTCACCCTCAGAGTCAGAGTCTCAGAGTCTCACCCTCAAAGTCAGAGTCTCAGAGTCTCACCCTCAAAGTCAGAGTCTCAGAGTCTCAGAGTCTCACCCTCAGAGTCAGAGTCTCAGAGTCTCAGAGTCTCAGAGTCAGAGTCTCACCCTCAGAGTCAGAGTCTCAGAGTCAGAGAGTCAGAGTCTCAGAGTCAGAGTCTCAGAGTCAGAGTCTCAGAGTCTCACCCTCAGAGTCAGAGTCTCAGAGTCAGAGTCTGAGTCTCACCCTCAGAGTCAGAGTCAGAGTCTCACCCTCAGAGTCAGAGTCTCAGAGTCAGAGTCTCAGAGTCTCACCCTCAGAGTCAGAGTCTCAGAGTCAGAGTCTCAGAGTCTCACCCTCAGAGTCAGAGTCTCAGAGTCAGAGTCAGAGTCTCACCCTCAGAGTCAGAGTCTCAGAGTCAGAGTCTCAGAGTCAGAGTCTCAGAGTCAGAGTCTCAGAGTCTCAGAGTCTCAGTCTCAGAGTCAGAGTCTCAGAGTCAGAGTCTCACCCTCAGAGTCAGAGTCTCAGAGTCTCAGAGTCAGAGTCTCAAAGTCAGAGTCTCACCCTCAGAGTCAGAGTCTCAGAGTCTCACCCTCAGAGTCAGAGTCTCAGAGTCAGAGTCTCAGAGTCAGAGTCTCAGAGTCAGAGTCTCACCCTCAGAGTCAGAGTCTCAGAGTCAGAGTCTCAGAGTCAGAGTCTCACCCTCAGAGTCAGAGTCTCAGAGTCAGAGTGTCAGAGTCTCAGAGTCAGAGTCAAAGTCTCAGAGTCAGAGTTGTCAGAGTCAGAGTCTCAGAGTCAGAGTCTCACCCTCAGAGTCAGAGTCTCAGAGTCAGAGTCTCACCCTCAAAGTCAGAGTCTCAGAGTCTCAGAGTCAGAGTCTCAGAGTCAGAGTCTTACCCTCAGAGTCAGAGTCTCAGAGTCAGAGTCTCAGAGTCAGAGTCTCAGAGTCTCAGAGTCAGAGTCTCACCCTCAGAGTCAGAGTCTCAGAGTCAGAGTCTCAGAGTCTCAGAGTCAGAGTCTCAGAGTCAGAGTCTCAGAGTCAGAGTCTCAGAGTCTCAGAGTCAGAGTCTCAGAGTCAGAGTCTCAGAGTCTCAGAGTCTCACCCTCAGAGTCAGAGTCTCAGAGTCAGAGTCTCAGAGTCTCAGAGTCAGAGTCTCACCCTCAGAGTCAGAGTCTCAGAGTCTCAGAGTCAGAGTCTCAGAGTCTCAGAGTCAGAGTCTCACCCTCAGAGTCAGAGTCTCAGAGTCTCAGAGTCAGAGTCTCAGAGTCTCAGAGTCTCAGAGTCAGAGTCTCAGAGTCTCAGAGTCAGAGTCTCACCCTCAGAGTCAGAGTCTCAGAGTCTCAGAGTCAGAGTCTCACCCTCAGAGTCTCAGAGTCAGAGTCTCAGAGTCAGAGTCTCAGAGTCAGAGTCTCAGAGTGTCAGAGTCTCAGAGTCTCAGAGTCAGAGTCTCACCCTCAGAGTCAGAGTCAGAGTCTCAGAGTCAGAGTCTCAGAGTGTCAGAGTCTCAGAGTCAGAGTCTCAGAGTGTCAGAGTCAGAGTGTCAGAGTCTCAGTGTCAGAGTCTCAGAGTCTCAGAGTCAGAGTCTCACCCTCAGAGTCAGAGTCAGAGTCTCAGAGTCAGAGTCTCAGAGTGTCAGAGTCTCAGAGTCAGAGTCTCAGAGTGTCAGAGTCAGAGTGTCAGAGTCTCAGAGTCAGAGTCTCAGAGTCAGAGTCTCACCCTCAGAGTCAGAGTCTCAGAGTCAGAGTCTCAGAGTCAGAGTCTCAGAGTCAGAGTCAGAGTCTCACCCTCAGAGTCTCAGAGTCTCAGAGTCAGAGTCTCAGAGTCTCAGAGTCAGAGTCTCAGAGTCAGAGTCTCAGAATTTCATGAAATAATTAAAAAAAAATGCGTGGGGCTCCGCGCAATTTCTATGTCTAGCCAGGTACAGCTAAGCAGCTGGGGGCTGGAATCCGCAGCGCAGGGATGCCCAAGCTTTCTGGGCACCCCCCGCTGCAAATTGCAGCCCGCAGCCGCCCCAGAAGATGGCGCGTTCATTGAAGCGCCATCCTCTGGCGCTGAACCCCGCTCTTCCAGCGGCCCTGGTGGCGGTGGCACGCTGGGTAATAAAGAGGTTAGGGCCAGCTTTGTATTATCAGCTGGCCCTAAGCCCGAAATTTATGGCGGTCACGCCAATATTAGACATGACCGCCATGAATTTCTATTAAATTGTTTTAAAAAAAACACAACACAGAGAAATTTTTTTATTAGAAATAAAAAAAAAAGCCATTAGGGACTCCATCTTTAATTAAAAAAATCCTCTTCCGTCCGACGCAGTCCAAAACGCGATGTCCTCTCTGCTTATCCCTGTGCATAGATATAGATGTCTATGCACAGGGAATGAGCAGACTGAGAACAATCTCAGCACTGCTACATCAGGCAGCAGGCAGGCTCTAGGACCCTGGAGCTGCGGCAGCCAGCACACAGAGCAGACAGGACTCTTATCTGTGCGAGTTTCCCAGCGATTACTTGCAAAGTAAACGAGTCCAATGCAAATAAATGGCAAAACTAGGATTGCTTCAGGCTGAAGCATCCGAGACACATCTGCGATTTGTAAATCTCACACTACTCATTAACATTGGACTCGCTAGACTTGCAACGAGTAGCGAGTCCTGTGCTCAGACTCGCTAGAGTCAAGCGATTCCGAGTAATTTAGGATTCGCCCATCACTAGTCAACATTTATGAGTTAAAATAATTTTTCTAGTTGGTCTTATATAATATTCTAATCTTCTGAGATAACTTTTGGGTTTTCATTGGCTGTAAGCCATAATCATCAACATTTACAGAAAAAAAACACTTGAAATAGATCACTCTGTACTGACTCTATATAATATATGCGTTTCACTTTATTTCAGTAATTCAATACATACCGTAATCTTTTTGGGGATATTCTAATTTATTGAGATGCACCTGTAGTTCTTTTGAAAAATGGTACACATGGAAAACAACCAAAATTACTGAATGAAGTGGAACCTTATACAATAACAGATCCTTTGAGTAGAAATGGAGTAAACAGCAGGATGAAATAAAAGAATTGGACCATTGAGGATAAACCCACAGGGTTAGAGCCGAGGAGAAAAAAACCTGATGGAACAAAGTGCAGATAAAGGCTAAAATGAAATAATTCAATATATGTCCGAGCAATATTGGTGCTTCACCACAGCCAATAAAACCAAAACCACTAAAAGTAACCCAATATCAGGCACTATAGGTGTACAAGTGAATATGCACACACTGTAAATTAGGCAAAAATCATCTCTTTATTATTAAAAAAAATCTTTTTTTGTATATAAAACAAGTTTTTAAATAGATCCAATGACAGGTAGATGTATATACAGGGTTAAATCACACAGTAGATAGTAATTAAATAAATACCACAAGGAAAATATCAAGCATCCACTTGTTAAAATGGATATATGGCCATGTCACTCTAATATGATCTATATTGTATTAGCTATACTCTAATGGCCACTTTACACACACCAACTTATCTGTCCAACTTCTGAACAGATCTCTGGTTGCAGTGAAATCATTGCTCCATTTTGTGGCTGTGTACAAATGGAACAATGTGTCCATGATTTCATTGCAACCAGAGATCTGTTCAGAAGTTGGTCACAGAAGTTGGTGTGTGTAAAGCGGCCCTAAATGATGCCCTAATGTTACCCCTTTAAGAGTCTCAATGATGGCTGCACCATTACTTATAATATAAATGCTCACAATTATGCATATATCTTTCCCAAAGTTTTCTTGTATATAGTGCAACACATTACTCCCATACACTAAGGGGTTAACCTATCGATATGCTGATCCAATGTACTGGGTGTAGAAACAAGCTGGTGCGGTGGGGCACAGCCACACAGCTTGTCTCTATACCCAGTACATTGGATCAGCATATCGATAGATTAACCCCTTAGTGTATGGGAGTAATGTGTTGCACTATATACAAGAAAACTTTGGGAAAGATATATGCATAATTGTGAGCATTTATATTATAAGTAATGGTGCAGCCATCATTGAGACTCTTAAAGGGGTAACATTAGGGCATCATTTAGAGTATGGCTAATACAATATAGATCGTATTAAAGTGACATGGTCATATATCCATTTTAACAATTGGATGCTTGATATTTTCCTTGTGGTATTTTTGTGCATTTCCATAAGCTTATTTAATTACTATCTGCTGTCTGGTTTAACCCTGTATATTCATCCACCTGTTATAGTATCTATTTAAAAAAATAGTTTTACATATAATATTAAAGAGATTTTTTTGCCCAATTTACATTGTGTGCATATTCACTTGTACACCTTTAGTGCCTGATATTGGGTGTTTTTAGTTTTTAAGGGCTAAAGTGAGCCTGCGGTGAAATCTGTGGAAAAACACAAAAATTTAGAGTATTAAGGTAGACGTTTTGGGAAACAACCTACTGTAGGACATCAAGGCATAAAGAGACCATTCGAGAGAGGTGTACATATGTACCATATTTTTTCCTTTATAAACCGCACCCCCAAATTTGGTAAAAAAAAAGAAAAAAAATATTTCAATCGTAAATGGGGTCCATATTATAATGCCAGCGTCCATCTTACAATAAGTATATATGTCCCTCATCCTTGTATGTGACCCCCCCCCCCATCCGGGCATATATGGTCCCCATCCTGATATATATGGTTCCCATTCTGAAATATATGCCCCCCATCCTGGTACTTATGTCCCCCTTCTTGGCATATTTGTCTCCATTCTGGTATATATGTCCCTCATACTGGTATATGTGCCTCCTTCTAATATATATGGTCCCCATCCTGGTATATATGTCCCCCTTTCTGGTATATATGGTCCCCATCCTGAAATACTTGTCTCCATTCTTGTATATATGTCCCCCATCCTGGTATATGTGCCTTCTCATGATATATATGGTCCCCCTCCTGATATATATATATATATATATATATATATATATATATATACAGTGCTATGCAATTAATTGGGACAAAGCAAGTTTTTATTTGTTTTTCTTGCATTAATTTTACTATTTCTGATAAGTGTTTCATCAGTTCTTGGAGTAGTTTTCCTTTTTCTTCCACATTTCCCTTTTCGTTTTGGAGAAAACGATCCAGTTTCATTGTGTGTGAATTATTCTTGAAACGGTAGATTTTCCAATACCAATGGTGGAAGCGACTTCTCTTACAGTCAGACTTGTATGTTCATTAAGAGTAATAATTCTAGATCTCTTCCATGGAGGAACATCCATTTTTACAGTCACGAATCACACTGAGAGAAAAAGTACACTAAACCACTCCTCACAGAAACAAGCTCTCAACTGAAGCTGAGGGGGAAGCTAGCTGTTATTTTCTCACTAAAACCAGTAAAACCAAATTTTGTTACTCAAGGTTGTACACTCACACCTGTTCAAAGCGGTTAAAACTGATTTGAATCACTGACTGGTAACCAACTTATGATTTTACTTACAAAAATCCTTTGTCCCAATTAATTTGCACAGCACTGTGTATACATATATATGTCCCCAATCCTTGTGCATAGCATGGCTTACCAAGGGGGGATTGTGGGGTGGAGAGGGGGTGCAAGATGCAGGTTTCACAGGCCTACAAAGGGTGGGGGCAAAGCCCAATGCTACAGCGGTTGCGGCAGCAATGTCTGAGGGGCGCTGCCATTATCCAGGTCCCAGCATGCATTGCTGAGCTGCAATTCATCCTCTAGTGTCTAGACTTCCAGAAAATGGCCGCAGATCGTGACCTGCGCATGCGCCACCTCTGCTGCCATTATCTGGAAGTCTGGACAATATAGCATGAATTACAGCTTGGCAATGCATACTGGGATATGGATAATGGCAGTCCCACTGAATGCTACAACCACAGCTATGGGCTTTCCCCCACCCTCTGTGAAACCTGCCTCCTGCACCCTCGCTCCACCCTCACAACCTCCTCAGTAAGATTTTTTTTATTCAGATTGCAATGGTCATCTGTTTTCCCCCCATTTTGGAGGGAAAAAAGTATGTCTTACAATCCGAAAAATACAGTATACATATCTATTATATAATTGCGAATAGCTTTTTTGCCCCCGGCGTGGTCATGTGGATATGCGCAAAGCATTGGCCGCGAAGCGGCCATTGCGAGTCGGCGTGGTCATGTGGATACGCGCGAAGCATTGGCCGCGAAGCGGCCATTGCGAGCAGTTCTCAGTCGACTCGCAATGCGAGCCGGCGTGGTCATGTGGATACGCGCGAAGCATTGGCCGCAAAGCGGCCATTGCGAGCAGTTCTAAGTCGACTCGCAATGCCCGCACAGCGGCCATTGCGAGTCAGAGACTCGACGTACTAGAATCCCGATGCATGTGCATCGGGCTCCCAGCTAGTACATATATATAAATAGAAAAAATTCCTGGAGCAAACCGATGCAAATTGTTCAGCAACAATTTCCAATACATACAGTCTTAGTAGAAACTCGCAGCACTCCAAAGGTAGTATTTTTGCTCTTTATTCCAGCTTCAAGCAATAGTGGCGACGCTTCGGACACTTGCATCCTTATTCCAGCAACCACAAGCTGGTTGTGCCAAATAATTATACATATTAAGTGTCATTACACCAATAAATCAATTTACATGCACATTACAATAATCAATTTCAGTACAAAGTGTCACATGTTCAATAATAGCCCCTACTACAACACCTTACTATATACTTTCTGTGCATATTGTGTTTTAACATCAATCTATCTTATCTTTCCCCTCATTCTTCGCTAAACTGGTTAATTGGAAGCATACTGGCAATTACATTACATTAGCTTGATTGTATGCATCTGATTTACTGTACCCATTTTTGTGCTGCAGCTGCCCTTAGTCACCATATTCCTCGTGCTTTCAGCGTTCCGGAAACACGCTGTATTGCTGTGTCTGTGGCCATGGTAATGGAGGCGTGGTTATCGCCCTCCGGAAGGCATCATGTTTGTTTTTGACGTTACTGCGGCAACCAAGCTTGGCTTGGCATTCTCTGGATGCTTTGCCATGGACACTGGGGTGGAGTGCAGGCCCCAGTCTCCATGGCACTGTATATCTATACAGTGCCTTGTGAAAGTATTCGACCCTCTTGAACTTTTCAACCTTTTGCCACATTTCAGGCTTCAAACATAAAGATATAATTGACAACAAGTGGGACACAATCGTGAAGTGGAACGAAATTTATTGGATATTTTAAACTTTTTAAAAAATAAAACACTGAAAAGTGGAGCGTGCAATATTATTCAGCCCCTTTACTTTCAGTGCAGCAAACTCACTCCAGAAGTTCAGTGAGGATCTCTGAATGATCCAATGTTGTCCTAAATGATTGGAAATGATAAATAGAATCCACCTGTGTGTAATTAAGTCTCTGTATAAATGCACCTGCTCTGTGATAGTCTCAGGGTTCTGTTTCAAGTGCAGAGAGCATCATGAAGACCAAGGAACACACCAGGCAGGTCTGAGATACTGTTGTGGCGAAATTGAAAGGATTTAGATACAAAAAGATTTCACAAGTTTTAAACATCTCAAGGAGCACTGTGCAAGCGATCATATTGAAATGGAAGGAGAATCAGACCACTGCAAATCTACCAAGACCCGGCCATCCCTCTAAACGTTCATCTCGAACAATGAGAAAACTGATCAGGGATGCAGCCAAAATGCCCATGATCACTCTGGATGAACTGCAGAGATCTACAGCTTAGGTGTGAGAGTCTGTCCATAGGACAACAATCAGTCGTAAACTGCACAAATCTGGACTTTATGGAAGGGTGGCAAGAAGAAAGCCATTTCTCAAAGATAAAAAATCTCATTCGAAGTTTGCCACAAGCCACCTAGGAGACACACCAAACATGTGGAATAAGGTGCTCTGGTCAGATGAAACCAAAATCAAAGTTATTGGCCACAATGCAAAACGATATGTTTGGTGTCGGCCTGCTTTTCTTCAGCAGGGACAGGGAAGATGGTTAATTGATGGGAAGATGGACGGAGCCAAATACAGGATCATTCTGGAAGAAAACCTGTTGGAGTCTGCAAAAGACCTGAGACTGGGATGGAGATTTATCTTCCAATAAGACAATGATCCCAAACATAAAACAAAATCTACAGTGGAATGGTTCAAAAATAAACATATAGGTGTTAGAATGGCCAAGTCACAGTCCAGACCTGAATCCAATGGAGAATCTGTGGAAAGAGCTGAAAACTGCTGTTCACAAACGCTCTCCATCCAACCTCACTGAGCTCCAGCTGTTTTGCAAGGAAAAATGGAAGAATGGGCAAGAATTTCAGTCTCTCGATGTGTAAAACTGATATGGTGGGTTTACACACACCAATCATTGTATCCAATCTCTGAACCAATCTCTGGTTGCAGTGAAATCATGGACACATAGTTCCATTTTGTGGCTGTGTACAACATGGAGCAATCTGTCCATGATTTCACTGCAACCAGAGATTGGTTCAGAGATTGGATACAATGATTGGTGTGTGTAAACCCACCAATAGAGACATACCCCAAGCGATTGAAGCTGTAATCGCACAAAAAGGTGGCGCTACAGAGTATTAACTCAAAGGGGCTGAATAATATTGTACGCCCCACTTTTCAGTTTTTTATTTGTTAACAAAGTTTAAAATATCCAATAAATTTCGTTTCACTTCACAATTGTGCCCCACTTGTTGTTGATTCTTCATAAAAAAATTAGAATTTATATTGTTACTAGCTGTACTACTCGGCTACGCCCGGGTTAATAAATAACTGCTGTTAGCTATAACAAAATAGAATTTGAATATGTCATATTAATGACCTGTAGGAAAATAGAAGCTGAGCTGTGATTGGTTGCTATAGGCAGCCTAATAAATCTCCAGCCAACAGTAAACCCTCCCTCCGGCCGGGCAGTATATGTTACCTCACACATACACATAAAACACAGCTCATGTGACTGACATCTGCCTTAATTCCCTATATGGCACATGTGTTGCACATTGGCTGTTTTTAATCAGATGTTTATTTTTGGAAATTAAAGATACCAGACGTATGACGCGAATTGTCTGAGGCGATTTGTGCACATCTGTGTCTGTCTGTGTAGTGTGTGTGTCCCTGGGGTGTGTGTGCCCATGGGGTGTGTGTGTCCCAGAGGTGTGTGTGTCCCTGTGGGAGTATGCCTGTGGTGTGTGTCCTTTTGGGGGGAGGGGTGTCCCTGTGGTGTGTGTCCTTGTGGGGGGAGGGGTGTCTCTGTGGTGTGTGTCCATCCCTATGGGGTCTGTGTGTTCCTGTGGGGTGTGTGTGTGGGTCTCTGTGTTCCTGTGGGGTGTGTATGTGTGTGTGTCCCTGTGGTGTGTGTGTCCCTGTGGGGTGAGTGCATATGTCCCTATAGGGTGTTTATGTGTGTGTCCCTGTGGAGGGGGTGTCTGTGTGGTGTGTGTCTCTGTGTTGTGTGTGTCTCTTTGTGGTGCGTGTGTTTGTGTTTGGGTGCATGGTGAGTATCCAATGTTGGGGCTCCACCTTAGCTGTTACTCTTTGTGTGCATGTGGTGTGTATACATGTCCCCGTGCGTGGTGAATAGTCCATGTCAGGGCCCCACCTTAGTGACTGTATGCTGGTATATGCTGATAGTCTTTGGTGCTGTCACTAAGCCTCACAACACAGCCTATGATGCTCTCGGGATCCAGATGTGTGACTGTGCAAAATTTTGTGGCTGTAGCTGCGACGGTGTAGATGCCAATCCCGGACATACACACACATACACACATTCAGCTTTATATATTAGATGTGTGAAGCCTGAAATATGGCAAAAGGTTGAAAAGTTCAAAGGGGCCGAATACTTTCACAAGGCACTGTATATATATATATATATACATATATATATATTAAATAAATGACTGCAGCACTCCTTGGCTTTGTTACCTATCGCCTTTATTGGGCCTTCAGGTGTATTTGGCAACGTTTCGGGACAATACTCCCTTCTTCCAGCAGCAAGCCACAATTACAGCCAGGTTTTTTTATACACTTCCCTCCACCATATTTGCATAATGTACAATCATCTCATTACCTTTACATTATCACACTTTTTCATATATATTGGCAAATTTCCCGTGATTTAATGCCTTATAGTGCTCCACCTCCAGTGCCTATATTGCTTTTAGTGTTATATTGCTTTTAGTGTTATATCTCCTAATGCTTTGTTGCTAATTCTTCTATATCCTAGCTCATTCTCATTATTACTGTATTAGGTTACAACATTACCTGCAGCTGATTGACATCATGACTTTTAGCGGTTATTCGTGTCTTATCGTGTGCCGCGTCATCCGCCATGCTTAGGACGCCGGCGCATGCGCATTGCGAGTTGTTTACAGTCGTGGTGGTGGTTATTCCAGATGTCCACCCGACGCCATCTTAGGACTCGCGCGCATGCGTGATGCGCTTTCTGAAGTCTACACCCGCTCACATCGGGTTATTACCGCATTCTATATCTAACTGCATAATTGTTTCCCAACTTAGTATCTAAGATACTTTAGTTATAATCACTAAACTCAAGTTTCTCCTCTGAGTTTAGAAAATGTCTTAATTAATTATTAGTTATGAATTGATTATTGATTTTGGGTTAATTTCTTCAGGGCAAAATCTCAGCATGTCATTAACCCTTCACCCAGGGTTCCCCTGGTATAGCGTCCTCCAACGCTCATTCCAGGTTCACCTATCGGCCCACTGCGTACAGCTTTTACCCCGTTACACAGCACGCCTGTCTTGGGATCAATAGGGTTTATTGACTTATATCATCCCTTTTTCTTTGTAAAATCAATAATACTCCTTAATATATGCTCATAAGATATTTATTCCATACCATAATCTTATTACAGTTGTTAATATATATCAAATCTTATCTCAAATTCTTTTGGTTATGCTGTTATGTGCGGATTTATTCCTTGTGTTTCACTTTTCCCGCTATCACCGTCATGATATCTTTCAACCGTTACATCACCTGTTGTTGTATAAGACAGAACATATTTCTATTAGCATAATTTAACATTAGGAACATTAATATGGGTACATATCACATAAATTTTCATTCTATAACTTATTGTTGTACCAATTAGTGATTAGATTGTGACTAGTGCTCCTTACCTAACACTATGCTACATCCAATTTCCTTCTCCTTTAGGGTTACCGGGTTATTCTCAGTTACATTTAGACTTATTCTAACATAATGCTCAACCTATTGTCTACATTTAACCCATTAGGGTGTAATGTATCCAATTTATGTATCCACTCTAGTTCTCTAATTCTTAAGAGTTTGGCTCTGTCACCTCCCCGCCTTTGTTGCGGTATCATGTCTATCAACCTGAATTTAAGGTCCTTTTCGGCATGCTTCTTCTCAAGAAAATGTCTGGGTACCGGAAGGTCTTTTCTCTTTTTACGGATTGTGTGGCGGTGGTTAGCAAACCTCAACCTAAATTCAAGAGTGGTCTCTCCTATATATTTTAATCCGCAAGGGCATTCTAACATATATATGACATAATCACTACTGCATGTTAGGGTGCTTTCACATCTGCGTTTTTCGTAATTCGCGGCAGATGCGGTGAAAAAACCGCATCTGCCGCGTTTGCCGCATAACGGTTCCACTTGCGGCACGGTTGCGGTTTTTTCCATAGGAAGTATAGGGGGACTTGCGGCAGATGCGGCAAGTGCGGTATTGCACTTGCGGCAGGTGCGGCAGAGAAAAAAACCGCGGTCAGCTGCGGTTTTTTTCTCTGCCGCACCTGCCGCAAGTGCAATACCGCACTTGCCGCATCTGCCGCAAGTCCCCCTATACTTCCTATGGAAAAAACCGCAACCGTGCCGCAAGTGGAACCGTTATGCGGCAAACGCGGCAGATGCGGTTTTTTCACCGCATCTGCCGCGAATTACGAAAAACGCAGATGTGAAAGGGCCCTTAGGAAGTGTTCAATTTTATAATCGATGCCTTCGTGTGTGAACTGGGCTCCTCTTATCATATGTGAACAATTGATGCAGGACACACATGGGTAACATCCCAATCTACTACTCAACGTCATAGTGGTTTGGCGACTCTTTTTCATTGATCCAAAATCTGATTTTACTAGCTTATCTTTAATATTTTTATTTTTTCTGTATGACGTAAGGGGGCTATTTCTATATTCTTCTATGTCTGGTATGCAATCCCCCAATATATGCCAGTGTTTTTTTACTATTTTGACCACATCTGGAGCCTCCTCGCTAAATGTAAGAATTAGTGGTATTCTTTTAATGTTTTTATTTATATCCAATTCTCCTTCTTTTTCTTTTAATAGCTGTTTTTGTCTGTTTAAAAGTGCTCTAGGGTAGCCTCTTTCTTCAAATTTTGTCAGGAGTTCTGTGGTTTTTAGTTCTAACTCTCTTTCTGTACTCACTATCCTTTTCACCCGTTGCATTTGCCCGATGGGTATTGCCTTTTTTAGGGCCGGCGGATGGTGACTGTTATAGTGTAGGAGTTTGTTCTTATCTGTTTTCTTAACATGCAAAGTGGTTTCAATCTCGTTCTCTTTTAATCTCACTAACACATCCAAGAATTGTATTTCATTCTTAGAATGGACCTCCGTGAACTTAATAGTGCCGTCTATCGTATTTAGATAATCGAAGAATTCTTTGAGCTCTTGTTCTGTTCCTTTCCATAGAATGAACGTGTCATCTATGTATCTCCACCACTCCACTACATTAATGAAGTGGTGGGATACATAGATGCACTCCTCCTCCAATACTGCCATAACTGTATTGGCATAGGCACATGCCATCCTAGCCCCCATAGCGGTCCCGACCAGCTGTAAATAAGTATCACCAAAAAGAAAATAACTCTGCATCAAAACAATCTCCAAGAGGTCAATAATAAATTGTTTTGCTCCCATGCTATAATGTGTTCCTTCCAATTTTTTTGCTACTGCTCTAATCCCTCTTTGGTGGTCTATGGACGTATATAAGGATACGACATCGAATGAGACAAGCATACAGTTAGTTATATCCTTAATGCCCCTTAATTTGTCTAAACATTCTTTGGTATCTCGAATGTATGAAGGTGCAGAGATGGCGAATGGGCTCATTACCTTATTGAGGAATATCCCTATATTACTGAACACTGACCCTATCCCAGCCACTATGGGTCGCCCTGGGGGATTTACTAGGGTTTTGTGTATCTTAGGATTTATGTAAATTACAGGGGTTCTTGGGTGTTCTACATATAAGAAGTCCACCAATTCCTCATCTATAATACCCCCTAACTCCACCTCTCCTAACACCTTGGAAATGTTCCTCTGGATATCAAATTTGGGGTCTTTGTTTAATTTTCTGTATACTGCCTCATCATCCAGTTGTCTTAGAATTTCTTCTATGTAACTGTGCTTATTCAAAATGACTACCGCCCGCCTTTATCGGCTTGTTTTATAATAATATCATTATCCTTTTGCAATTCCTTTATAGCATGGACCTCTCCTTTAGTGATGTTTGGTTTATTAATGTTATTCTTTACTCCACTTTGTAATTTTCTTACATCCTGTCTGACTGCCCCTATGAAGGCTTCTATCGCTGCGTGCTCTACCTCTGGTACAAAACTACTCCCCTTCCTTATATCTAAATCTGGCATTGTTATTTCTTGAGAAGAAGCATGCCGAAAAGGACCTTAAATTCAGGTTGATAGACATGATACCGCAACAAAGGCGGGGAGGTGACAGAGCCAAACTCTTAAGAAGTAGAGAACTAGAGTGGATACATAAATTGGATACATTACACCCTAATGGGTTAAATGTAGACTATAGGTTGAGCATTATGTTAGAATAAGTCTAAATGTAACTAAGAATAACCCGGGTAACCCTAAAGGAGAAGGAAATTGGATGTAGCATAGTGTTAGGTAAGGAGCACTAGTCACAATCTAATCACTAATTGGTACAACAATAAGTTATAGAATGAAAATGTATGTGATATGTACCCATATTAATGTTCCTAATGTTAAATTATGCTAATAGAAATATGTTCTGTCTTATACAACAACAGGTGATGTAACGGTTGAAAGATATCATGACGATGATAGCGGGAAAAGTGAAACACAAGAAATAAATCCGCACATAACAGCATAACCAAAAGAATTTGAGATAAGATTTGATATATATTAACAACTGTAATAAGATTATGGTATGGAATAAATATCTTATGAGCATATATTAAGGAGTATTATTGATTTTACAAAGAAAAAGGGATGCTATAAGTCAATAAACCCTATTGATCCCAAGACAGGCGTGCTGTGTAACGGGGTAAAAGCTGTACGCAGTGGGCCGATAGGTGAACCTGGAATGAGCGTTGGAGGACGCTATACCAGGGGAACCCTGGGTGAAGGGTTAATGACATGCTGAGATTTTGCACTGAAGAAATTAACCCAAAATCAATAATCAATTCATAACTAATAATTAATTAAGAAATTTTCTAAACTCAGAGGAGAAACTTGAGTTTAGTGATTATAACTAAAGTATCTTAGATACTAAGTTGGGAAACAATTATGCAGTTAGATATAGAATGCGGTAATAACCCGATGTGAGCGGGTGTAGACTTCAGAAAGCGCATCACGCATGCGCGCGAGTCCTAAGATGGCGTCGGGCGGACATCCGGAATAACCACCACGACGACTGTAAACAACTCGAAATGCGCATGCGCCGGCGTCCTAAGCATGGCGGATGACGCGGCACACGATAAGACACGAATAACCGCTAAAAGTCATGATGTCAATCAGCTGCAGGTCATGTTGTAACCTAATACAGTAATAATGAGAATGAGCTAGGATATAGAAGAATTAGCAACAAAGCATTAGGAGATATAACACTAAAAGCAATATAGGCACTGGAGGTGGAGCACTATAAGGCATTAAATCACGGGAAATTTGCCAATATATATGAAAAAGTGTGATAATGTAAAGGTAATGAGATGATTGTACATTATGCAAATATGGTGTAGGTAAGTGTATAAAAAAACCTGGCTGTAATTGTGGCTTGCTGCTGGAAGAAGGGAGTATTGTCCCGAAACGTTGCCAAATACACCTGAAGGCCCAAAAAAGGCGATAGGTAACAAAGCCAAGGAGTGCTGCAGTCGTTTATTTAATATTGGAGGCAGTAAGAGGAACAAGCTGGACTGAATTGCACCCTAAAGGAGCTGTGCTGCTTTCTTTATAGTACATATATATATATATATATATATATATATATATATATATAAATGAACACATATATATATATGGTCCTGCATCAATGCAGCCACCAACAAGGGAGCCAGGCACCACGGAGAGAGGTATAGCGGCAGTCCATCAAGGGTTTCCCAACTACAGTACAGGTGGTAGGAAAGCAGAGGAGGCCAGCCAAGTTTCACACGGGGCAGGGCTTCACACACACGGGAAAAGAGACAAGGAGGCCTTATACCCACTCGCTGTGGAGATCCAGAACTGCTTCTTGACCACTCGACAGTATACCGAAATCTTACCTGCGATACATCAGTAAAAGGTAAAGAAACAACCTATAGTGTGTGTGTCAATTCCTCAACCATTGCCCCTGCCATCCACAGATACTGTCCCGTAACCTAACAGCCCAGCCAAATCCCTGCTCCCTCCTCATCATCATAGCTTCGACACCTAGCTGCCCGACCATCATCCCTGGAGGCCCCACGTAGCGCTGGTGCAATCACCAGAAACCACAGGTGGTGTCACGTGAACTTTATACTTTATTATTTTCAAATTTTCCCCTATTTGAAAGCAGACCACCAGGGCCAGGGTCTGGGCAGGCCACCAGGAACATCCCTACCGCAGCAGAGGGCCCAGGTACCCGAGTCCCCATACTCTGGGGTGTGTCACAGTGTACGACTGATTGTTGTCCCATGGACAGACTCTCCCACCTCAGCTGTAGATCTCTGCAGTTCATCCAGAGTGATCATGGGCCTTTTGGCTGCATCTCTGATCAGTCTTCTCATTGTTCGAGATGAAAGTTTAGAGGGATGGCCTAGTCTTGGTAGATTTGAAGTGGTCTAATACTCCTTCCACTTCAATATGATCCCTTGCACAGTGCTCCTTGAGAGGTTTAAAACTTGTGAAATCTTTTTGTATCCAAATCTAGCTTTAAATTTCGCCACAACAATATCTCGGACCTGCCTAGTGTGTTCCTTGGTCTTCATGATGCTCTCTGCACTTGAAACAGAACCCTGAGACTATCACAGAGCAGGTGCATTTATACGGAGACTTGATTATGTGGCGCCCCACCATGCGGGTGTCGCAGAGGGGTACTGCACCCGTAAAAGAGGTGCAGATACTCCAGCTGCAAGCGGATTCTAGGATGGGTGGTGGAACCCATTAACCAGCACTCCCACACTAGATTACACGGTGGGAGGGTACCCGGGAGGGAACAAAACCACCTCTAGGGGGAACAAGGAGGTCCTTTGGCCTCTGAGGAAGGAGAGAAGGGAGTAGGAGAAAGGGCTTTCAAGTGCAGTTACCGGGCACCGGAGCCCGCACCTGTGGGATACTATAGGGACACAGAGAATCCGGAACCCTGGTGAGTCTGCAAGTCTCCCAGGCACCTGAGCAACCAAAAGAGGGAACCAGGCACCGCTGAAGGAGCAGGCGGCCAGCCAGCAGAGGGTTACCCGATGGCAGCAAGGGGGAGAGAAAGAGTGGAGGTCAAGCTGATTTCAAGTCACCAGGCTTCACACAAGCACTTGGAAGCAGGAAGGAACAGACGGGAAAGAAGGCACACACCAAGGGTTCCATCATACCACCTGGGATCCACTTGCAGCCACCCATTAGCTACCTGTTATAACATCTTATGCTGAACTGTAAACTGCAACTTAAAATGCTACAAGTTTCCAGTAAAGTACCCGGAGAGAAGTGAACTCGACTCTGCTGCATTTCCTTTTGAATGACTTTGTTTCCCTACAAGAACACTGCCCCGGAGGTCCAATCCTACCTGTGGAGGACTTTACCACACTAGCCGCAATACCATCTATCTCCGGCAGACTGTGGCGGCGCTGGTGGCATCTCACCAGATACTACAGGTGGCGTCACTACAAACTTTGTACATAGTCCCCTGTAAATATCAACCCCCTTTTTTTAAAGATAGGCCCAGGACACGGGGTCAGGCGGGGCCGCCATTCCACGTGACAACGATTAAGCCCTCGGAGCCTGACACCCGAGTACCCCAAAGCTTGGGTGCAACATATCTTTTTCTGGCTGTCACGAACAAGATATCGTGCCCGGTACCACCGGGTATTGTGCGCCTTGAACTTGGACTGGAAACTAACTTTTTCCGCCATTGCTTAGTGCCAAAAATGGGTTCCCGCCATTACTACAGGAGGACCCAAGATGGCGCCGTAGCCATGTACTAAACACCATGTGCAGGCTCGGGGGTGTGCCTCAGCCCCTAGAAGAAGGACGGCCAAGACAGAGGCACCAAAAAGTGTGGTCACCCCGATTGCCATCAATCAATCAGGGGGGCGGCCCACAGGAAGTTCCTCGGGAGAGGCCGCCCATAAGAAGACAAACCAGAAGAGAAGCAGACCCGAGCCGCGCAAGGAGACCCGGCAGCGGTGTCTCTCTTAACCTTGGAGGGGGATGCTGACTACTGGGGGGACGCATTTGGACGGCTCCGCCAGGAGATGGAACAAGCCTTGACGTGGGTGTGCTGGCAGTGGAGCGCAGAGCGGACATATGAACTGTCCTCTATGAGAGCGGACCGCGAGGCGCAAGAGGCGGCAGTGGCCGAACGTGCAGTTGTGGAATACTGTGCCCCTTCACCACCCGCACCACCACCTGTCCAGACCCGGGACGCGGGAGTTTAGACAGAACCCCTAACTTCACCACCGTCCCAGCCAGCAGTTGTCGCCGGCTGGAGACAGCGCGGACGTCCCCAACAGAACCAAATATTGTAGTCGAGGAGGAGTATGACGACACAGATGCAGAGGAACCGAAGGACGCAGAGGGAGCACCCCAGAAGCTGCGTGGTGGACCGCAAGGCAGCGGCAGCAGCGAGGAGCTCCCACTATATTGAGCTCAGCAGAAACCCGAGTGGTGCCCAGAGTCCCAACCGGCAACTCACCACCCCCACAGTACCAACTACCCCAGTGGTTTCAATGAACGTTGGACGAGAGAGACCAGCTGGCCAGACAAAGACAACAGGAGGAATGGTTCCAGCGAGAGCAGACAACCAGGCGACTTCGGGATGAGGCCAGAGCACAGCCCCCGCTTCCAATGGAGTTACGCCGCCTAGGAACTGTTATTTCCGTATACCAGGAAGATGGCTGGGGATTTCTTCGGGAACCCGGACTAATAGACATCGTATTCTTTGCCAGACGCGATGTGGAATCCCACCTGCGGAAAGGACACCTGAATAGAGACCTTTATAGAGGTGAGCAGGTTACATACGAGCGATACCCCAGCCCATTAGGCTGGTTCGCCATCAGGATTTTCCGCGTAGAGACCTTGTACCCGCAATAGACTCCCCTGTTGAGACATTGCCATGTAAATAGCCCTTCCAGTAATCATGCCTTGTATTTTTTGTTTTTCCCATTTTTGCAAGCCCTGAATGAAGAGTGTGTCCCCTTAACTTATGTCTTCGGCTGAAGATTCAGAGACTTTTTTATTTGAACTTTCCTTTTCCCTGTTTGATAATGTGTGCTGTGTGAGCAGTGGTCCAGCAGTGATAATACACACTGGACTGTGCTGGAAAATGCATTACCGCTGGGCCCGCGTAGTTAGTACCGGTCCCCGTTGGGCCAAGTTAATAATGTCTTCATATGCAGATAGTAGCAAACCGGGGAGTAACAGCTTGCCGACAGGTGACCCGAGGACTGTGAAGTCTAAATATACCAACTTCTGCAATGTCTGTGTGTATATGTGTAACGTTCCAAGAAAGTGCCTCCCAGCAATGGGAAGAAATCTTAATATGCTTAGTTGTAAATAGTTACCCGTTAAGCCTGGGCGCAACAATTATACATAGGTGGATTCTATTTATCATTACCATTTATTTAGGACAACAATGAATCATGCAGAGATCCTCACTGAACTTCAGGAGTGAGTTTACTGCACCGAAAGTAAAGGAGCCAAATAATATTGCACGCTCTACTTTTCAGTTTTTTATTTGTTAAAAAAGTTTAAAACATCCAATAAATTTCATTCCACTTCACGATTGTGTCCCAATTGTTGTTGATTCTCCACAAAAAAATTAGAATTTATATCTTTATGTTTGAAGTCTGAAATGTGGCAAAAGGTTGTAAAGTTCAAGGTACTGTATATATATATATATATATATATATATATATAACAAAAAGCAAAAAATCACAGCGTTTTTTCTACAAAACTCAGTACTCACTTTCTTTTATTAAAAGCCGGGGCTCTTGGTACACTCATTGGCCAATGTATGCCTGTCCTCCGGCCACTTCTCGGCGGCCCCGGGGTTCGGAGGGTCCTAACGCTGACATCCCTGCCAGATCCTTGTCCGTGGACTCCCTGGTCCTTCTGACCTCATTCTGATCCCTGAGCACCTTGGGTCGGTGGGGTGCAATCTGCAGCTGGGTGGAGCCAGCTACTCCACCTCGTCTAGTATATATAAGCAAAAAAACTGCAAAGCACTCGTTACACTGTGCGAAAGGTGCAAAGCTGTGCTGCTGGATCAACATACAACCAAAAAACAAAAAATCACAGCTGCACTCAGTCTAACCAGCAAGTGTGTGCTGACAAGCAATAATGGTTTGAGAAAAAAATTAAAAAACATCAGTTTTTTCTAAAAAACTCAGTACTCGCTTTTTTTTATTAAAAGCCGGGGCTCTTGGTACACTCATTGGCCAATGTATGCCTGCCCTCCGGCCACTTCTCAGCGGCCCCGGGGTACGGAGGGTCCTAACGCTGACATCCCTGCCAGATCCTTGTCCGTGGACTCCCTGGTCCTTCTGACCTCATCCTGATCCCTGAGCACCTGGGGTCAGTGGGGGTGCAATCTGCAGCTGGGTGGAGCCAGCTACTCCACCTCGTCTAGTATATATAAGCAAAAAAACTGCAAAGCCCTCGTTACACTGTGCGAAAGGTGCAAAGCTGTGCTGCTGGATCAATATGCAACAAAAAACAAAAAATTACAGCTGCACTTAGTCTAACCAACAAGTGTGTGCTGACAAGCAATAATGGTTTAAGAAAAAAATTAAAAAACATCAGTTTTTTCTAAAAAACTCAGTACTCACTTTTTTTTATTAAAAGCCAGGGCTCTTGGTACACTCATTGGCCAATGTATGCCTGCCCTCCGGCCACTTCTCGGCGGCCCCGGGTTTTTTCTCAAACCATTATTGCTTGTCAGCACACACTTGTTGGTTAGACTGAGTGCAGCTGTGATTTTTTGTTTTTTGTTGCATGTTGATCCAGCAGCACAGCTTTGCACCTTTCGCACAGTGTAACGAGTGCTTTGCAGTTTTTTTACTTATATATATATATATATATATATATATATATATACTAGCTGTAGTACCCGGCTACACCCGGGTTAATAAATAACTGATGTTAGCTATAACAAAATAGAATTTGAATATGTCATATTAATGACCTGTAAGAAAATAGAAGCTGAGCTGTGACTGATTGCTATAGGCAGCCTAATAAATCTCCAGCCAACAGTAAACCCTCCCCCTGGCCGGGCAGTATATGTTACCTAACACATACACATAATAGACAGCTGATGTAACTGACATCTGCCTTAATTCCCTATATGGCACATGTATTGCACATTGGCTGTTTTTAATCAGATGTTTATGTTTGGAAATTAAAGATAGCACACGTATGAGGCGAGTTGTGTGAGGTGATTTGTGCACATCTGTGTCTGTCTGTGTGGTGTGTGTGTCCCTGGGGTGTGTGTATGTGTGTGTCCCTGTGGGGTGAGTGCATGTGTCCCTATAGGGTGTGTATGTGTGTGTGTCCCTGAGGGGGGGAGGTCTGTGTAGTGTGTATCTCTGTTGTGTGTGTCTTTGTGGGTGTGTATGTGTGTGTGTCCCTGTGGGGGGGTCTTTGTGGTGTGTGTGTATCTGTGTTATGTGTGTCTCTTTGTGGTGTGTGTGTGTGTCCCTGTGGGGTGAGTGCATGTGTCCCTATAGGGTGTGTATGTGTGTGTGTCCCTGTGGGGGGGGTCTCTGTGTTGTGTGTGTCTCTTTGTGGTGTGTGTCCCTGTGCGGTGAGTGCATGTGTCCCTATAGGGTGTGTATGTGTGTGTGTCCCTGTGGGGGGGGTGTCTGTGTGGTGTGTGTGTCTCTTTGTGGTGTGTGTGTGTGTCCCTGTGGGGTGAGTGCATGTGTCCCTATAGCGTGGCTATGTGTGTGTGTCCTTGTGGGGGGGTCTGTGTGGTGTGTGTCTGTGTTGTGTGTGTCTCTTTGTGGTGTGTGTGTGTCCCTGTGGGGTGAGTGCATGTGTCGCTATAGGGTGTGTGTGTCCCCTTGGGGGTGTGTGTGTGTCTCTGTGTTGTGTGTGTCTCTTTGTGGTGTGTGTGTTTGTTCGGGTGCGTGGTGAGTATCCAATGTTGGGGCTGCACCTTAGCGACTATACACTTGCTGTTACTCTTTGTGTGCGTGTGGTGTGTATACATGTCCCTGTGCGTGGTGAATATCTCATGTTGGGGCCCCACCTTAGTGACTATATGCTGGTATGTGCTGTTAGTCTTTGGCGCTATCATTAAGCCCCTCTCATTCACAACTGTCAACTGGTAACTGTCACTTTTTCCCCATTATGTAGATAAGGGCAAAATTGTTTGGTGAATTGGAATGCGCGGGGTTAAAATTTCACCTCACAACATAACCTATGACGCTCCCGGGGTCCAGACGTCTGACTGTGCAAAATTTTGTGGCTATAGCTGACAGCTGTCGATTTTCCTCCAACACTTTTCCATTCACTTTTTCCCCATTATGTAGATAGGGGCAAAATTGTTTGGTGAACTGGAACGCGCAGGGTTAAAATTTCGCCTCACAACATAGCCTATGACCCTCCCGGGGTCCAGACGTGTGACTGTGCAAACTTTTGTGGCTGTAGTTGCGACGGTGTAGATGCCAATCCTGGATATACACACACACACACATACACACATTCAACTTTATATACTAGATATATATATACATATATATATACAATTTTGTGTTAGCCATGAAAACTCATACTTTTATTTATCACATGAGTTGCAAAATGAATAGAAAGTGTAGTACGGACATTGACAAGGTTAGAAATAATGATTTGTATTTGAAATAATAATTTTCTCTTCAGTTGTTCTGCTTCTCACAAATGTTCTTCTGTGTGATCTAAACACCTCAAAAATTGATTTGTGTGTCCATAAAACTTTTTTCCAATCTTCCTCTGTCCAATGTCTGTGTCTTTTGCCCATATTAATCTTTTCCTTTTATTAGCCAGTCTCAGACATGGCTTTTTCTTTGCCACTCTGCCTGAAGGCCAACATCCCGGAGTCGCCTCTTCACTGTAGACGTTGACACTGGCGTTTTGAGGGTACTATTTAATGAAGCTGCCAGATGAGGAGCTGTGAGGCATCGATTTCTCAAACTAGAGACTCTAATGTACTTGTCTTGTTGCTCAGTTGTGGAGCGGGGCCTCCCACTTCTCTTTTTACTCTTGCTAGAGCCTGTCTGTGCTCTCCTCTGAAAGGAGTAGTACACACTGTTGTAGGAACTCTTCAGTTTCTTGGCAACCTCTCGCATGGAATAGCCTTCATTTCTAAGAGCAAGAATAGACTGTCAAGTTTCACATGAAAGTTCTCTTTTTCTGGCCATTTTGAGAGTTTCATAGAACAAACAAATGTAATGCTCCAGGTTCTCAACTAGCTTAAAGGAAGGTCAGTTTTATAGCTTCTCTAATAAGCCAAACCATTTTCAGCTGTGCTATCATACTTGTACAAGTGTTTTCTAGAGTTTTCTAAACATCCATTAGCCTTCTTACACAGTTAGAAAACACAATATACAATTAAAACACTGGAGTGGTGATTGTTGGAAATGGGACTCTATATACCTATGTAGATATTACATTAAAAACCAGACATTTGCAGCTAGAATAGTAATTTACTAGATTAACAATGTGTATTTCTGATTCATTTAATGTTAGCTTCATTGAAGAAAAATGTGCTTTTCATTCAAAAATAAGAACATTTCTAAGGGCCCTTTCACATCTGTGTTTATTTGAAATCGCGGCAGATGCGGTGAAAAAACCGCATCTGCCGCGATTGCCACATAACCGCTACACTTGCGGCGCGGTTGCGGTAATCCCCATAGAAAGTATAGGGGGACTTGCGGCAGGTGCAGCAAGTGCGGTTTTGCACTTGCGGCAGGTGCGGCCGCGAAAAAAACCGCGGTCAGCCGCGTTTTTTTCGCGGCCGCACCTGCTGCAAGTGCAATACTGCACTTGCCGCACCTGCCGCAAGTCCCCCTATACTTTCTATGGGGATTACCGCAACCGCGCCGCAAGTGCAGCGGTTATGTGGCAATCGCGGCAGATGCGGTTTTTTCACAGCATTTGCCGCGATTTCAAATAAACGCAGATGTGAAAGGGCCCTTAGTGACCCCAAACTTTTGAATGGTAGTGCATATATCTATATACAGTATCTATATACAGGGTGGGCCATTTATATGGATGCACCTAAATAAAATGGGAATGGTTAGTGATATCAACTTCCTGTTTGTGTCACATCAGTATATGGGAGGGGGAAAACTCTTCCAGATGGGTGGTGACCATGGTGATAATTTTGAAGTTGGCCATTTTGGATCCAACTTTATGTTTTTCAATGGGAAGAGGGTCATGTGACACATCAAACCTATAGAGAATTTCATAAGAAAACTAATGGTGTGCTTGGTTTTAACGTAACTTTATTCTTTCAAAAGTTATTTACAAGTTTATGACCACTTATGAAATGTGTTCAAAGTGCTGCCCATTGTGTTGGATTGTCAATGCAACCCTCTTCTCCCACTCTTGACACACTGATAGCAACACCGCAGAAGAAATGCTAGCACAGGCTTCCAGTATCCGTTGTTTCAGATGCTGCACATCTCGTATCTTCACAGCATAGACAATTGCCTTCAGATGAGTGATAAGGCAAACTTTTTTGTGAATGGTGAAGTTAACAAACAAAACCACTGCTATTGATCTGACACTAACCCACAGTGGATAGATTCCTCCTAGACTGTTGGAACACAGAAATTGATGGTATGGTGTGGTGTATGGGGTACAAAGATAGTGGTGCCATTCTTCATCAATGGAAAACTCAATGCCACTGTATATCAGAAATTGCTTTATGATGATGTGTTGCCCTCTTTATATACTGAAGATGGCACGTTTCCTGAGTTTTTCCTACAAGATGGTGCACACCATTGTTTTTCTTATGAAATTCTCAATACGTTTGATGTGTCACATGATCCTCTTCCCATTGAAACAAATAAAGTTGGATCCAAAATGGCCAACTTCAAAATGGCCGCCATGGTCACCACCCATCTGGAAAAGTTTTTCCCCTCCCATATACTAATGTGCCACAAACAGGAAGTTGATATCACCAACCATTCCCATGTTATTTAGGTGTATCCATATACATGGCCCACCCTGTTGTTAAAGGGAACCTGTCACCAGGTTTTTGCCATCCCATCTGAGAGCAGCATAATGTAGAAATAGAGACCCTGATTCCAGCGATGTGTAATTTACTGAGCTCCTTGCTGTCATTTTGATAAAATTAGTGTTTTCTCTGTTGCAGATTTAGCAGTCTGTGAATATGCCATTGTTCTTGGCAGCAGGCCAAATAGACTGCTAATGATAATTTCCAGCTGATTAAACAGTGATTTTATCAAAACTACACTGAGCAGCCTAGTAAGTGACACATTGCTGGAATCAGGATCTTGGGTCCTATATAATCCTATTCTCAGATTAGGTTGCAAAAACCTGGTGACAGGTTCCCTTTAATGATTCCATGGAATTATGCCTGTTGTAGCAGTCAAACAAGTTTTTTCTTGAAAGGCAGAACATGATAGAAGGAAAAGTTGGTTAGTTGTCGCTTACAGTCCTTTATAAAAAATATCCATAGGTCAAACGACTATATTCCCCCTTTGTCCACCTCCTTGATTTGAAATAGCCCATTATTTTTAAGGGAGGATAAAACCCAATATATAACATATGGGATTGTATAGAAATCATATTTCACACAAAAAATATATCTTCTACATCTTTCATTACATCCAAAAAATACTTTTACTTTTTCCAATACAAGCAATAAATGCACAAAAAACATGTAACAACAAACGTGCAAAGAATAGGAGAAGAGATCAATGCATGCACATAAATTTCTGTTTTTATTTTTATCTTTTATTGATTCCTTTTTTATTTTCCTCTGATTTATATCCCCCAAAAATGATGCATTCATTATTAAAAGGACTCTGTCAGGTAATTTTTCAGTATAATACTAATAGTACCCTTGAACAATGCCTGGGCATATCTTTGTAAACATGTAAAAGTCATTACTGTACCCTTTGTAGTTTTCTTTCTATAAGCATCTGTACATCCTTCAGTTAGCTAGAGCGCTAGTATGGCTCATTACTTTCATTGCTGAGTAGTCTGCAGTATGTAAATGTTATTTAAATGCCCACATCCACGGAAGCTGTTATTTTGTCCCTCCCTTCTGTGCTCTATGTCTCCTGCTAGTGTAGTCTACCTTTCATTTTATTTCTGTATGTTCTGCTTTTGAGGGGAAGGGGGAGAGAAGGCAGGCACATATCTAGTTATAAGATAAGATGGAAGGTTTAAATAGCTGCACCCAACATGTGATCGGGCAGACTAAATTAACAATTGGAAAACACCTGTTGTGCAAAGTGGAATGAAAAAGGATGACAGATAATTACAATCCAGAAACATAGTAGAGAAGACATAAAGGGCACTCAGGTGTGGGAGTGTTCAGTGCTACAGGTCTAGTCCTTGATAGTATATATATATAGTAAGCTCAGCACGCAAAGAGGTGAATATATTGATCTTTTTATTGCTGAAAAAAATCTGCAATTTTATTGCAAATTACATTTTGGTCAACATACTTTCATCAGAAAATGGCTGTGTTGTTAAAGCAGAGCAATATAAATTGTAAAGCCAGAAGAGTATCCGGCTTTGGGGGACAAAAAGCCTGGAAAGAAAATACCCACGGATTGGAGGGTCAAAAGACCCTGGAGCAGAGAGCATAGTGACAGGGTCACTGTGGAATGCAGAATGTTTTCAATACATTTTTGCAGGGGCGTAACTACAACAGGTGCAGGGGTTGCGATCACACCCGGGCCCTGCAGTCTAGGGGGGCCCCAAAAGTCCCTTTGGTCCATAGAAAAAGACTAATACTATTAAAGATTTGCAATAAATGGGGGCCCCATTGGACCTTTTGCATCGGGGTCCCAGGGCCTGAAGTTACGCCAATACATATTTGCATGCATTTTCTAGTGGTTTTGTACACCAGTTAATGATATGGCATTAATTTGTTTCTAAAAATGCTGGAAAAATGCATGAAAAAAGACACATGAAAAAATACAATGAAAACACAGCAAAAATCCGCAAAACACTCATCTTTACCATGTGTTTTTCCTGTCCAGAGACGTACAAGTTTCTGTAACCAAATACTCAACATGTACACATACCCTAAGGTGTGGATGAGGCATTGTTTATTACTCTTTTTGATTTTGCCTTACATACAAGTTATTACACAGGATAACTGATTCCCAACATTTTTCCGTAAAATCCATTTTATCTTTGATTCTGTATATTTTAGTGTGCACACAATCAGTATTTGTTTAGGCTTTTATACGTCTACATTTCTGCATAAATCCTGAACCTCTGCTCACTTACATTTTTTGGTGCATTTTAGTTTACTACATGCATTTTTGCCACATAGTTTTTTTCCCCAGTATTGGTTGAAAGACAAGAAGCAAAAGAAACAGGAAATTGACCAGCCCAGAGTAAAGTCACACCCCTACATGCACCTTATAGTACCTTTCATGTGTCCCTAAAGTGTATCTAGCCTGGCTTAACCTAATAAATAAATGATTATTATTTATTAACGACTTGTCCAAGGCTTCATAAGTTTTGTTTTAAATATTGAGTTAATGATTGAGGGATACTGTGGGGAAATCTTTATTCAACTGGGTCAGTAATCTTGGTGTCTGATAGATGCCTCTCCATTACTAGCCCCAAGGCATAATGCCTTGCTGACATTACAAAGCTGAAATTAACTGCAAAAACCATTAATTTTATTGCCACCACACCAAGGCAATGGGGAAACGTCATGCAAAGTGTCAGAGTTGGCGTATCTAATGTGATGCACCAATTCAAGGGCATCTCCAGGGTGATATACTTAAAGGGAACCTGTCACTTAGTTTAGCCCTCCTAACCTATAACTACCTGTCCCTGCAGCCTCCTACTACATTACTAACCCTCCCTGTCTGACCTAATAGTGAATGAATAAGCCAGCCTGGGATAGCGTCCAGTAACTGATCTCAACCTGAATGCATTGCCATTGTAACCGTAATGCTTTCAAAGGGTGACATCACTGCTCATAGTACAGAATGACATCAGAGCACAGCTGTAAGTGAGAGAAGTGATCACTTTATGACTGTGCTCCGATGTCATTCTGTGCCTGCTCTCTGCCAGCAGACAGTGTTTATCTGATAGCAGAGAGAAGTAGCAGAGCTGAAGATGTGGATTACATCAGATTTTTTTTTTCTAATAAAGATGGAGTCTCTATTGTGTTTTGTGTTCTATTTCTAATAAAAAATAATTTCTCTGTGTTGTGCATTTTAATATTTACTAGAAATTCATGGTGGCCATGTCTAATTTGGCATGACATCATAAATTTCACGCTTAGTACCAGCTGACAATACAAAGCTGGTATTAACCCCGTTATTATCCAGCATGCCACCACCACTAGGGCTGCTGGATGAGCCAAGTAAAGTGCCTGGAAATGGCGCTATGATGAATGTGCTATTTCCAGGGGCAGCTGCGGTTTTCAGCGAGGGGGGCCCAGAAAGCTTGAGCCTTACCACGCTGAAAATCCCAGCCCCCAGCTGTCTGGTTTTAATTGGCTGGCGATCGAAATATGGAGGGAACCCACCCATTTTTTTTTAATTATTTATTTAAATATTAAAGAAAAAATGGGCTTCCCTGTAATTTTATGGCCAGCCAAGGTAAAGCCAGGCAGCTCAGGGTGTCCATAGCTGTCCACTTTATCTGTGCTCTGCTTGGGCTCACAGTGAGTTATTGCAGGGATCTGGGGCAGATCAGGTCAGGCTGTCAGTGCTGGGTCGTCGGCTCTGGCAACACCCGACCTACAGGAAAGCTCAGACTCCTGCAATAATTCACACTGAGTCCAAGCAGAGACGACAGACCTCAGTATACAGAGTCTTGCACTGACTGATCACATCTGAACCTGCAGGACATCACACATTACAGTTTATGGCTCCATCTATAAAGTATGTGATGTCCTGTAGGTTCAGATATGTTTAGTACAGTGCATTATATTTCTCTGTACATGATATACCACATCCAGTGTATAGATAGGGACATATACCAGGAAGGTCCCATTTATATCAGAATGGGACCTATATACTAGGACAAGAACTTAAATACCAGGATGGGGGACCATATATACCAGGATGGGGGACATGTATATGAGAATGGGGGATATGTATATCAGGATGGGGGACATGTATATCAGGATGGGGGACCATATATACCAGAATGGGGGACATTTATACCTGTATTGGTATCATATATATCAGGATGGTTACATATATATACCAGGGCTGTGGAGTCTGAGTTGTATTCAGGACCACAGAAGAGGTTTGACTTACCGACTCCACAACCCTGCCTGTCACTATAGCGCTATTCCCCTTCACCGCCTCCAGACTTTTTGATATCAGGGCTGTGGAGTCGGTAAGCCAAATCTCCTATTCCAACTCCTCAATCTCCCTGAGTCTGACTTAACAGATCTGATATATATCAGGATGGTGACATATATAACAGAATGGAGGACATCTAATATATACTTACCTAAAATTGTCCATCATCCACTTCTGTCCAGACGTCCCAGAATCCCACAATCCACCGCGCTACACCGGAAGTACCCTGACCGCTATATTAGAACATCCAAGTGATGGATGTTCCAATATGGCAAAAGCAGCTACTATTGCCGCACTCCCGCTAGCTGTCCCTGCTGACCACAGTCCGGTGAAGGCTTCCCCTTCGAAGCCCGGTCTCCTTTTCACCACTCAGTTTTCCCCCGCTTGATCCCCTCCCCACCGCTCAGTTTCCCTCCACCCAGTCTCCTCCCCGCCGCTCTGTTTCCCCCCACCTCGTCTCCTCCCCGCCGCTTGGTCTCCGCCTCCCACATTAACCCCTGTTACTGCTGCTCAGGAGTAGGCTGAAGAAGCTGGCGGAGTCACATAATGGGCCGTGTCATGTGACCGCCGCGTCATTCAGGTCCTGTACGGTCGAAGGAGCTGTGTTACAGCTGCATGCTTAAGGACCTGAGTGACAGTGGTAAGCCAGCTCCTGTGGTGGTGGAGGCCGGTGTGTGTGCATGTGCGTATGTATTTATGTGTGTGTAGGTATGTATGTCTGTGTCTGCGTGTGTGTATATGTATGTATGCGTGTATGTATGTGTTTATGTATGTGTATTTATAATATATGCAAGTGTGTGTATATATTTGTGTTTGTGTATTACATGACCTGCTGTGTGTATACTGTGTATGTGTGTGTGACATGACCCGCCGTGTCACGTGATGGGGCGGGTACCATCATACAGCACTGCCCCTGGGATCCCCACCATGATGCCTGTCAGGAACCCCCCGGGACTCCTTGCCGTGACACCCCCACTGTGACACCCCCACCGGGCCACTGCCCCCTCACTGGACATAACAACGCACTGCTAGTACCCACCTCCATCTGGCCACAGCCACCAGGAAAGTCCATGGCTTCAGAGGGTGCCCGCACCCCATCTCATTCATCACAGGCCACAAGCCAGAGACTTTCCTGGTGGCTGTGGCCAAACGGAGGTGGGGACATGCTGCGCATCACTACACACACCACATACATACATGTACACACACCACATACATGTACACAAATGCATGTACACACACATACATATACACACATGTACATACACATACATATACATTAATACACACAAACATGCATATGCACACAAATTATAATGTCCCCACACATACATATGCACGCAGATGCACACATACACGCATACGCACACACGTACATGCATGCACATAAACACAAATATGCATGCACACAAACACATATATGAACATTCACACTCACCCACATACATGCATATACACGCTTATACATTCATACACATGCAGGCACATACATACAAATACACACATTTGCACATGCACATACACGCACACATGCATACAAATACTAAAAGGCATGCATACATGTGCATACATGCACACATGCACATACATATACATGCGCATACATACACACACATGTGCATACATATGTGCAGACATGCACACATACTCATATACATCAAACACTTAGTTGAGAAGAGAAACCGGGGACTGACCTTGTTGCATTGAAGTCCTGTGTGCAGAGGTATTCATAGATCTAAGTTGTTCAGCTGGAGATGCAGGGATCAATTAAGAACTTAAGCAGAAAACAGCGGCACACCGAGATCCGTTATTCCATGAACAGCTTTATTCCAAAAAGTTTACATCGGTGGGTGCAGGGAAGAGAGGACGGAGGGACAACGGTGACCGTTTTGCATGCTCTGCACGCTTCAGCGTGTACACAACGTGTACACAGGACCCTCTGAAGCGTGCAGAGCACGCAAAACGGTCACCGTCCTCCCTTCGTCCTCCCTTCCCTGCATCCACCGATGTAAACTTTTTGGAATAAAGCTGTTCATGGAATAAAGGATCTCGGAGTGCCGCTGTTTTCTTCTTAAGTTCTTATACTCATATACTTGCTTGCACACATACAGACACCATACTCACACAGGCACGCACACAAACACACAGTATAATGTCCCCACACATACATACGCACATACACACACACAAGCACACACATACACACCGTGTGCATACAAACACAGATGCACACATACATGCATGTGAACATACATACAGTTGTGGCCAAAAGTATTGACACCCCTGCAATTCTGTCACATAATACTCAGTTTCTTCCTGAAAATGATTGCAATTACAAATTCTTTGGTATTATTATCTTCATTTAATTTGTCTTCAATGAAAAAACACAAAAGAGAATGAAGCAAAAAGCAAAACATTGCTCATTTCACACAAAATTCCAAAAATGGGCCAGACAAAAGTTTGGGCACCCTCAGCCTAATACTTGGTTGCACAAGCTTTAGCCAAAATAACTGTGATCAACCGCTTCAGGTAACCATCAATGAGCTTCTTACAATGCTCTGCTGGAATTTTAGACCATTCTTCTTTGGCAAACTGCTCCAGGTCCCTGATATTTGAAGGGTGCCTTCTCCAAACTGCCATTTTTTAGATCTCTCCATAGGTGTTCTATGGGATTCAGGTCTGGACTCATTGCTGGCCACCTTAGAAGTCTCCAGTGCTTTCTCTCAAACCATTTTCTAGTGCTTTTTGAAGTGTGTTTTGGGTCATTGTCCTGCTGGAAGACCCATGACCTCTGAGGGAGACCCAGCTTTCTCACACTGGGCCCTACATTATGCTGCAAAATTTGTTGGTAGTCTTCAGACTTCATAATGCAATGCACACGGTCAAGCAGTCCAGTGCCAGAGGCAGCAAAGCAACCCAAAACATAAGGGAACCTCTGCCATGTTTGACTGTAGGAACTGTGTTCTTTTCTTTGAATGCCTCTTTTTTTCTCCTGTAAACTCTATGTTGATGCATTTGCCCAAAAAGCTCTACTTTTGTCTCCTCTGACCAGAGAACATTCTTCCAAAACGTTTTAGGCTTTCTCAGGTAAGTTTTGGCAAACTGCAGCCTGGCTTTTTTATGTCTCGGGGTAAGAAGTGAGGTCTTCCTTGGGTATCCTACCTACAGTCCCTTTTCATTCAGACGCCGACGAATAGTACGGGTTGACACTGTTGTACTCTTGGACTGCAGGGCAGCTTGAACTTGTTTGGATGTTAGTCGAGGTTCTTTATCCCCGTCCGCACAATCTTGCATTGAAATCTCTCGTCAAATTTTCTTTTCCGTCCACATCTAGGGAGGTTAGCCACAGTGCCATGGGCTTTAAACTTCTTGATGACACTGCGCACGGTAGACACAGGAACATTCAGGTCTTTGGAGATGGACTTGTAGCCTTGAGATTGCTCATGCTTCCTCACAATTTGGTTTCTCAAGTCCTCAGACAGTTCTCTGGTCTTCTTTCTTTTCTCCATGCTCAATGTGGTACACACAAGGACACAGGACAGAGGTTGAGTCAACTTTAATCCATGTCAACTGGCTGCAAGTGTGATTTAGTTATTGCCAACACCTGTTAGGTGCCACAGGTAAGTTACAGATGCTGTTAATTACACAAATTAGAGAAGCATCACATGATTTTTCTAACAGTGCCAATACTTTCGTCCACCCCCTTTTTTATGTTTGGTGTGGAATTATATCCAATTTGGCTTTAGGACAATTCTTTTTGTGTTTTTTCATTGAAGACAAATTAAATGAAGATAATAATACCAAAGAATTTGTGATTGCAATCATTTTCAGGAAGAAACTGAGTATTATGTGACAGAATTGCAGGGGTGTCAATACTTTTGGCCACAACTGTGCGCACATACACACAAATATGCATACACACATATGTAATATGAACACATGTAAGAATGCAAATACATACAATCACACATGCACACATGCACATATACATGCATGTATACACAAGCACATTCACGCACACCCACATACATGCATACACATGCTTACATTCACACACATCCAGGCACACACACATATGCGTATACACACATTTGCACTTGCGCATACATGCATACACACGTACTTGCACATACACATGCACACACACACACATACAGACATACTTACAGGCACACATGCATGCATACATGTGCATAAATGCACATACAGTATATGCATACATATACATGCGCATACATACATACACACACGCACATACATGCACACATATGCATACACATGCAAGCAAACATACAGACACATGAGAGCACATTCACACATGGCCACCATCTTTGGACACTCAGGTATACAAAGAAGGTGGCCGCGTGACGCACCACACCGCCCAACTGCAAGATTACAGGATTACGTTGGAGGGGAACTTAGTGGGAGCTAATAAAATATAACGAGGTATCTTTGTCTATTTTATATGTAATAAAAGATTTCTCTCTATGTGTATGTTTTTCTCTTTACTGAAAGTATTGCTAATGCCCGGCTTTCATACTGACGGTTGACATTAGCAATATGGCTTGATATCAACTGCCAAAAAAAGCTGACATCAACCCCTTTATTACCCAGTCTGTCACTTCTACACAGCAGCTGGAAGAGAGGGATAACCGCCAGTTTTGGCATTTATCATGAATTGGATGCTGCTGGCTGCAATTTTCAGCATGCATGGACCTAACCACGCTAAGAATTTCAGCCCCCGGCTGCCTGGGTTACCTTGTCTGGCAATAGAAAATACAGCGAAGCCCACGCCAATTTTTTTCAGTTATTTAAATAAGTAAAAAAAATAGGGCTTCCCTGTTTTTTTAATTTCCAGCGAAGGTAACACCAAGCAGTGGGGGTTGGCAGCCAGTAGCTGCTTGGTTTACCTGTGCTGGCAGAAAAAATACAGCGAATCCCTACAAATTTTTTACCAGGAAATTAAATACTTTATTATTAAAAAAAACACAGAAACAGGTTTTTAACTAAAAATACATTTATTTACTTACATTAGGAGAGAGAATGGTGGGTGGGGAAGAGACGCAAGGGGATGAGACAGCCGCCGCCCCCAACACCACAGAGCTGCCTCCATCGTGATATCACCGCCCTCCCAATGCGAAAGCAGCGGGCCCACATCTATATAATACATAATGATGGGGAGAGGGGGCAATTCATAACTCTTTATAGGATTTACCGTATAATGCTACAAAGACCCATTCATCTGAGCAACATGTGCGGGAGGTAGGTTGGGCTGGTCCAAATCTCACAACGAGCCCATCAAACTCTAGTTACACCCAGATTAAAGATTTATTATAATATCTTTTTTTCAGTGATAAGGATTTTAAAATTTACAGAAGAATACATGCTGTATAAACAGCAATGTGGATTTGCCATTGAAATCAATAGAAAGTGTATTCGAAGAGAGTTTGAAATGTTTTTTTTAGGTGAATTTTGCGGCTTGATCTGCTTCAAAATCCTTGTGAAAAATATTAAGCCTTTTTCAAGTGTTTGTAAATTGCAATTTTTTCACATTTTCTAAAATTCATTATGCAATGAATTGTATAAGCTGTAGATGCCTAAAAACGCTTGCAAAATGCTCAGAAAGATTATCAAGCGTCTTTGAGGCATAATTGTATCCTTTTCATAGGCTTTTATTGCAAAGTATGGAGCGGTTTCATACTGGAAAATTACTGAAAACCTAACAGGTCAATTCTTTTAAATGCTTGGGATTTTTGAACACCTGCTACTAATGAAAACAATCAAAAGACTCAAAGTATGAACAGCAAATTCATTTTACAATCAAAATAAATATGTGGAGCCCACTGGGACAAAGTACTCGGTATCAGACCGGGGTATCACAGGGGGTATCACGGCGGTCCTTGGTCCGGACTGTGTCCCGAGCCCACAAGTAATGGGGGGTATATTTACAGGGGAGTTTGTTGTGACGCCACCCAAGGGTTGTGGTCAGGGTGACCACCGCTGCTGCAGAACCTCCGGGGATGATGTTTGGCACCTGGGGATGTAATGGCTCTCTGCAGGTAGAGCTTGGTTCCCCGGAGCAGATATAGTAACAGTTTATAGATGGTGCTATGGATATTGCAGGAAGGGGTAGTAGTAGAGATGATAGCTGCTTGTGAGGGAACGCAGGATTTGAGCACAAGGATCACACAAACTCACGGTTTTGAAGTTTTCCAAGTCTTTACTGCAGATGATGTTGTTAGCAGAGTACTGTCCACAGAGTCTGTACTGGGGCCGGGTTGCTCCCACCTTGTCTGGGTCCTTAGCTTCCCTCTCCTGCGCTGTGTGTGTGTGTGGCCCTGCTGCCGCTTCAGCTAAGCTGCTGGCCTGTCTCTCCTCACATGTACCCCCTTTGCTATGCAACTTGAGTCTTTCCTCTGTATGTCTGACCCCACCGTGTTGCTTCGCTGAGGTACAGTTTTAGATATATAACCTCCACTAGTCCGGTGTTTACTGTGCTGCGTGTATCAGTCACAGTTTCGGATCCGGTATCCGTTCTGTGCGCTCCTCTGGGGCGAGTTATGAGGTAACTCAGTCTCCCAGATGTGTTCTTCTGTTTCTCTTACTCCTTCCCTCAGACCCTGGCTAGGCCTGGAAGTGGGTAGCAGGCTGTGGAGAGGCCTAAGGCAGCCCCTTTACACCACCAGTCTTTCTTCCTCAGTCCTCCCAGGAACTGAACTAACTCCAACTGACTAACTGTTACTGCCACTCTGAGGTAAACAACATTAGCTCCTCCCACCACTCTGCTCTTCCCCACTTCCTCTCCACACCAGAATATATAGGGAAGCAGCTTTAGCTCCCGTTTCTGGCCTGGAGGCGCTAGTGTAGTGTTGTGGGTTGTGTGGGGAGTTAACCCTTTGTGGTGTTACTGTGGCACATTAACCCCTGGGGTGCCACAAAGAGAGTGTATTTTTTTAAGGAATTTTTCATTTTTTGGAGGAGACCAGCACCAAAAACGCTGTGTGGAAAAAAAAAAAAAGATGGTGTGCCAGTAGATTCCTGCTATATAATTTATAACATCTAGCTCTACCACTATGTAGTGTGCTTAAGGGAAAATAAATTCCAGTAAGATAATCAATATCTATCCCTTGCACCACAAAAAAAGGATTAAAGAAGTTGAACTTTGCTTTGCGTGGTTTTATTAGTTTATATACGTGAGGGTAGTCAACCAATCAACGTTTCGACCCACATCGGGTCTTCGTCAGGATTGTACTAAGATATATACAAAACAAAAATCACAAGTTATACAAAAACAGAAAATGGACAAAATAATCCATGTGAGTGATGTGATGTGAGTGGTGGGTTTAAAATATAGAACGTGTATCTGTGGAGAGGTGATAATGTGGAGGCGGACGGGAAAGTGTTATACATTATGGACTAACGTGCTTGTGTACGTGATAAGTGGACTATATTTTATAGTGCATGATGTATATGTGGCGAACAGTATTGGCGTGAAGTTATATTATCTGGATTTAGGGGGGTGGGTGGGTTTGTGGGAGGCTTCACCTATATGGTGTAGCAATAGGGGATGATGTACTAATATGAATAGGTCAGGGTTGGGAGGTGAGAACATGTTCAATACCTTATGGTCCTTAAGGCTGTAGGATTAAAAGTAAAGGGTTTGAGGCATCACTGTGGAGCTAAACCTGAGATGGATAATAAACAGAGATATGAATCTGGGTAGAATATGAGAATGAAAGCCAGAAAAGTCCAAGTCTGGACAAAGAAGGGGTAAAGCCATGGAGTACTGAACTATAATTCTAGCCTATATGGTGATTCAATACCTGTTAGTGTAACCACTCAGGTTCTGAGTAGAGGAGCGTGTGTCATGTCAGAGGTGGACACCCTAAGGTGCTGCGAATCTGATGAGTAAAGATTCAGAGCTTAGGTTATTGATATATGAGTACCTAGAAGTTAAATGAGGAGGGTAAGGTTTAGAACACATACCTGCAAATTTGCATGGAATGTGACTCCTGCCTAGAGGTAGATTAGAAAGTCAGAGAGGGGGCAACCAATTCAATAGATTCTAGTAGTTATTATGGGGCATAAGTACATGTTTTTGTCCGGTTTCATTAGTGGCAATTGGTAGCTGGGGTCAGGAGTAGTGCAAAGCGGCCTTCTGCCGCTTTTTAAGCTGACTGTGCGGGGCGGGCCGAGTGACAGGCGGAAGTGCATCATCCAGCCGTATGTGCGTCATCGGGCATCCGTGCGCATGTGCGGGCGCCATGTTGTTGGTAGGCGAGATGTTTGAGGAAGGCGACACTCGTACTGCCCATGCGCACCTAGTCAGTTGCAGGGCGCATGCGCAGGAGCGCTATGAAATGAATTAGGTGCACAGGGAAGTACAGAATAAGTATAAGAGCGCTTCTAAGTGTGCGAGTAAACTTATAAGAGCGGCTATTTGATGATGTGGCTGGAGACATGCTAGAGATAAACATATGCTTGGTGCCAAAATCCAGTATTTTCACATAGAAGACCGGTACAAATAACTAATGGTGCCCATTGGGAGGTGTTTCATGGAGATTGCATCGTTATTCTTGTTATCTCTATGATAGAAAGAACATCATATTAGAAAGAATAATGTATCAGGCAATGAATTAACAGTTACATAGAATCAAATGGAGACAAAAACATTACATTAATAGGGATATGTGTTGTCCATTATACCATATCCAACACTATATATTAATATGGATTATATTTATATTGTTGGGTACCAGCAACCATTGGTCTCAGTTTTTCAATAAATCAACTCAAACTCCCTATTGAGTCCCATTGGGGCGAGTGTGTTTAAATGGTGAATCCAGAAAGACTCTCTCTCTTTGAGTCTCCGAATACAGTCACCCCCCGTCTCGCAATGGGTACTTGGTCAATGACTTGGAACTTTAATTGACTTAAGTTGTGTTTTTTCTCAATAAAATGGGCTGGTACCGGTAACAGAGTGTTCTGACACCTTATCGTGGACTTGTGTTTGCTTATGCGGTCCCGGATATGCTGGGTGGTTTCCCCAAGATATCCGAGACCGCACAGGCACTTGATCAGGTATACAACATAAGTTGAGTCGCATGTGAAAAAACTGTTTATACTAAACCTTTTGCCTGACCTTGGGTGTGTAAATGAGTCCCCTTTCATGACGTTTGTACATTGTGCACAGCCTAAACAGGGAAAAGTGCCTCTGCGGTTTGTACCCAGGGTTTTTTGTCTGAGTGGGGTGGTTGCGGATCCTAAATTGGCTCTAACCAGTAGTTGTTTTAAGTTAGGGGCCCTTTTATGGCAGATTAAGGGGGGATTTTTGAATTCTGTTATCTCGGGATATGCAGTTCCAAGAAGGGGCCAGTGTTGGAGAATCGCTTTTTTGACCAAGGGTGAAAACGGATGGTAGGTATTGAACTTGACCCTCTCATTGGCTAGTCTTGATGGTTCCTGATTATCTTTGGTTCTGGTGTGACAGAATTCATTCGGGTAACCCCTGTTTTTGAATTTATTTGCCATTTCCTCATGTCTGGTCGTTTTACAGGTCACGTCACTCACTATACGCTCAACCCTATGGTGTTGTGAATTGGGTAGGGCAATTTTCGTGTATCTGGGATGGCAACTCGTCCAGTGTAACAGGCTGTTGCGGTCCGTTGGTTTGTTGTATAAGTCACTGCTGAGGGACCCGTTGGAGTCTTTCAGTATGAGTGTGTCTAGAAAGTTAATTTGATCCTTGTCAGTATGTGATGTAAAGATAGGTTCGGGGTTTTCGTGTTGATCTCTGTTACAAAAGTATGGAATGATTCAGATGTACCCGTCCAGACGCAGAAAACATAGTCGATGTATCTAAGCCATATTTTAGCGTATGCCTGGAAAAATGTGTTGTTGTATATATGGTTCATTTCAAATTTAGCCATATATACTGTTTGCCACATATACGTCATGCACTATAAAATATAGTCCACTTATCACGTACACAAGCACGTTAGTCCATAATGTATAACACTTTCCCGTCCGCCTTCACATTATCACCTCTCCACAGATACACATTCTATATATTGTAAACCCACCACTCACATCACATCACTCACATGGATTATTTTGTCATTTTTCTGTTTTTGTATAAGTTGTGATTTTTATTTTGTATATATCTTAGTACAATCCTGACGAAGACCCGATATGGGCCGAAACGTTGATTGTTTGACTGTCTTCACGCATATGAACTAATAAAACCACGCAAAACGAAGTTCAACTTCTCTAATCCTTTTTTGTGGTGCAAGTAGATTCCTGCTGACCACCCTTTTTCTGCTTTTTTCTTTGCTCTCTCTGACGTCGCTTTGCCAAAAAGTCAATGATTTCTTGAATTACGTAAATAATTGTAAATAACTCCATTGAAAGTAGCTTGCATGATATGACCTTTATTTGTAATGCAGAATTATTGTTGAATTAATGATTAAATATTTTTATTTGTTCCTCTAATGGTGCAATCAATCACCACACAAGGACCTATGAGACTCTGAACTTCACTAGAAGTAAAATCAATATCACTGGCAAGTGTAGTATCAATAAACAAAATACACTATACACTATAATTTAACCTTTGCTATGTACACAATAAAATATATTTCACAATTCCACCATGCTTAGCGTGATGGTACCTTCACACGCCGCAATAACGGCTGGCGATATGAGGCGATCTAACGTACGCATGCACGCTTTTCATGCTCGCCTCAGATCGCCGATGGCGGCCTCACACGCCGCAATTGCGCCCTGAAAGTAAGACGATGTGTCGCTCTGGAAATCGCCTCACGTACAGCGGAAACAATCCTGCCTAATCCCATCCCCAGTTCACACGCCGCAATCTCAAAGGCAATGTGGGCGTACATGTTGAGCGTAGCAAAGAGATAGGTGTGCCGCAGTGGTTTACACCACGCCCCTTACGCGATCATTGGACAACGCAACAGCGTTCCGATTGGTCAGCCTGCTCTGGATGGCTGGCTAATACATGACACCATTGCCATTGTGTGGTGCTGGACGGACAGCTCATCAAATATGGCGTTGTGTCAATTAACAGCCAGTGGGAAAACAGTAGCCCACACCAATCAGTTCACACGGGGCGCAGACTACAGCTATGCTGTGGCGCACCTACGGGAAATCATAGGCGACGCTGATTCCATCACTATCGCCCTATCACATGCCACAACATGGAAATATCGCCTTCATGATTGTGGCTGATTTCAGAGCAGTGCTCAGGAATCAGGCGACAGGTGAAAGGCGATTGATTGCCACGAAATTCCCCAATCACACGCCGCAACTGTTAGGCAATTTCATGGCGATTGCTCCGGGGCGACGTATTGCCTTTAGGATTCCCAGGCGAGATTGCGGCGTGTGAAGGTACCATAAGTCTATTCAGCAATCCCTAGCAGCAACTGTGCATACTACAATATTAAAGGGAACCTGTCACCTGATTTTAAGTCCCTACACTATCTCTAGTTGTCCCTACACCTTCCTAGCAGCTCCCTATCTATCCCTTTCTTATCTAAAGTGTCACTAGTAAACATATATAAAATAAGTATAAACTTACTGCAGTCCCCGTGGTTGGGGGACTGGGTAGGCGTGCCCACGCTTCCATCAGCACAACTTTGTGGTGTAATGCACGCCCCACTGGGCGGCATTATTCTGTGTCCTCTCTGCCCTCTTATTTGGAATCTCCCACCCTCTTTGTAGTTCTAAGCACCGGCCGGGCGTCACATTCGGCGCGATGCATTATGGGGCCGGTCCCGAGACGTGAAGACCCGGTCGCGGTAAGTCAAATGCACCGTGTGCACAAGGCAGTAGAAATATGCAGAATTCCATACAATCCATATGCAGTGTGGTCAAGCCCACTTAAACTCAAGATAATAAACAATGAGGAGGACAAAGAGAGAAAGTGTGCACGAGAATATTTAATGTTGGTGAATAATAACAGACAGGCTGTACTGAGGTCCTACACAGAGGACAGAACAACTGATGCAGGGTAGATGTGACAATATATATCAATGGTTTACTTGGGCATAGAAAACACCACCAATGGCATCAAATAACATGATATGCATACACACAAAGCTGCAAGGAAGGTAGAAATATATCCAAGGGCAGTCGGTATAAATACAGTATACATCATCTTATACATTAAAGTGCAAGTGCAAAAACCAGATCCTGTCCTTAAAGGAAACACCTAGTTTACAGCAATGGGATTTAAGTTAAATTAAGGTGCCTGGAAGTGACCATGTGCCCAACCCTCTATGGCCAGAAAAGGGATGGGTCAAGCCCTGCATTACACATTTACCCAGCAGTGAAAGGAGGACCTCAGATCCGGATCCCGACATACGTTTCCTCTTTAGTTAGTAACAAGCTTCATCAGGGGGGAGAGTGACGCTACCCCCAAGTGTGTCAGTATAAATACTCTACCAAATTGGCATTCATTTGTGCACTTTCGGTCCCGCCCCCTCACGGCCGGAAATGCGCTGACATAACCCCAAGTGATGACAGTCATCCCCGGGAGCCACAGACACGTCACCATGGCCCCCGGTCATGCGCATCAGCGGTCTAGACACTGCGCCCACCGTCAGAGGGAGGGGGGAAGCACAAAACAAGCGCACAAGGGCGCCGTGATTCATATCTGCAAATGAGGGAAAGTTATCCCCATCATCACCATAAATGGCCCAGACGAAGGCTGGAAATATAAGGGGCATATACCCAGAAATCGTTTTGCAAGTGAGATGCAAAACATCAATTATACACAATTACATAAGTTACACTAATAGGGGCCAAACAGGCAAATTCAATTCAAGAAGATGTCCATTATAAGAATAGCCCAAGTTTCTAGTAACTTCCACTTGTTCCGTGCGCGTGATGATGAGATCCGGCACATGATGATCACGAAAAGATGGAGCAGAAATTCCAAATATGCTGAGGAAAACCGGTACTGCAGTGGAGGATCAACAGAACAAAATAATCTAAGAATAATCCAAAATTAAAAAGTAAATGACAAGGTACAAATATAGAAGATTCAGGGGGGCGAAGACTACAGAAAAGGAATAAAACTAAGAGATTCGTTCAATCCATTTGGTGACATTGTCCCAAGAGTCATGATCCAACAAGATTCGTGCTGGGCAAGGACCTTTTTAATATTGCTACCGCGGATACCACCATGTACGACATCGATCCCCCTTATTTTTAGGGACACCGGGTCGCATCCATGATGTATCTTAAAGTGGCGGGGCAAAGTTTTCAAGGTGGTAAGGTCCACCACTTGAGGACTTATAAATCAAAAAAGTTTCAACGTGATCAAAGCGATGTCCAGATGAACCGAGTCTACAAATGGAAGAGCAATGATAAAAAGGGGCGACCCAGACCCCGTCCTGATTCTAGACCTAAGAAACCTCCATCTGCTCCGTCTTTACCTAAGGACTTTGCTGGTGGATCACTTCCATCTGGAACGAATTAATCTGACTCGAATTTATCAAGCATCAGAGTGGTCACACGTTATAAATCTAAATCTAAGTCACTTCCAGGCACCTTAATTTAACTTAAATCCCAGTGCTGTAAACTAGGTGTTTCCTTAAAGGGCAGGATCTGGTTTTTGCACATTTACCCTGCATCAGTTGTTCCGTCCTCTGTGAAGGACCTCAGTACAGCCTGTCTGTTATTATTCACCAACCAGAGACTGTGGAGCCCGGTGGTCAGATCAAAAAAAGGGGTATTGAACGGATAGGGGTTAACTCTTACTTGTCGTGACGCCACCCGCGGGTATCCGGTGATTTCACCGGCGCTGCTTGGGCCTTCGGGGGATGTAAGGCAGCTAGATGGGACGCTTCCCACAGGTTGAGCGGGAGTCCCCGGGACCAGGAGCTGCACCTGATGGAGTATGGCGGCTCCGGTAGTTACTGAATATTAGTCCAGGAATGATGCTCAGACACATAAAGTCTTTTGGTACCTTTGCTGATGATAACAGGTACACTCGGACCGGGTGATGAGGTTGACACTCCTGGAGTTTCCACAGCAAGGAGTGGTGTAGGCTTCCTTCTATGCTGTTCTGGTGAGGTCGGGGGGATGTGGAATCCTGCCGGACCGGGTTGTACGTCTTGGGAGACGTGGTCTACCTGAGTCAGCTGCACTGAGGGCACTATATAAGGGAGTAAGGGAATTCTTCCTTTGTTCCTGGGCTCTCATCTGGTGGTGCTTCAGGTGAACAGGGAGCTAAACTTCCTGTTTGAGGTGCTGGTTTCTCTGCAGTCTGCGTAGTAGTTCCCGCAGCTCAGTTCCAGTAACCGGATTGTTTGGGGAGAGTTAGGTAGACTCTTCTGTCCCTGTGCGGTATTCTCCTCCTGTCTTATGACCCCAGCTACAAGGGTCTCTCACCTTTCTGGGTGTGCTGGTATGTGCCTACTGTGGCTCCAGTACCAGGTGAGCTCTCACAGTTCTAAGTGACTGGGCACTCCCTGCAGCTCTCCTAGCATCTGCACACTCTGCTGTTTCTCCCTCCAGGACCCGTATTTATAGGGGGAACTGGCTTAAGGTAACCAGTGGAGCTCCCCCTAGAGGCCTGGGGTGAAAAGGGGTGTCTAAAGGTGTTGTTAGTGGTGATTTCTGCTTGCTGTGTACATTCCATTTGTGTACCAAGAGTTCTGTGGTGCCCCAACCAGGGTGCCAGGGTGCCACATTCCCCCTTAGTTAACTTCAGTTCTCCTGGACAGAGCAAAAAGGTTTCTTTACAACTTAACATTGAACATTTTATATACATTTAATAATCGGTACTTACAAGTCTTAAATTGAAAAATACAAAAATCACCGAAAAGGAAGGGAAAAATAGGGAAAAATATGAAAAGCAATCCATACGACACTAGTCCATTTGCCGCAGGCTGGAAAAAGTAAGTTTTTGGTCACACAAGTTCTGTGACAATTGTCCAAGTTTATAAGATGGGAAAAAGGGTAAAGTTCAGCAGTAAAGTCTCTGATGGCTTAAACACATACACGGGTATACATTTTAAACTTTATACATTCCCTATGGGTGTCTCTGCTTAGGAGGCCGGGTCTAACCTTCTTACCCTACCCAGGCACTTTCTGTTCCCAACTTAATTTACTTGGGACAGAGCCCAGTACACTACTTTTACAGTTTTTGAACACGGGTACTGTTTACAGTGTTTAACATGTAATTTGGTTCCACTACATCTTAAACCCATTCTCCATATTTGCTTGGGAGTTGTCCTAATGTACTATGTGTGGATCTGCATAGTGTGGGTGTTTCAAAAGCTGTTGGTGTAGTGTACAAACTGGTTGTTGGTCTGTTGCTCCTACGTGTTTCTGTTATTCCATAGTAGGTACATAGTCTGTCTACTGGACTATCCTCTGTAGGCAATTGTGTAGGAATTCTTTCTCTTACTGAGAGACTAGCAGGTTCACTGATTACAGGAATTTCAGGTTCCAAGATAATAGGCTGCATCTCTTGCACTTGAATTGGTTCTTGTTGAACTGATTGAACTGGTAATGGTTCTTGATTTTCTACAGGCTGGTAGAATGAAATAACTGGTATGATGAATGCGCCATTGCATTGAAGCCAGTCGACTGGTAAGTCTCCAATTTCTGTATGGACAAGATTTTCTTGTGGTTTTTCAACTGTAGTTACTGCAGGGTAACTGGTTACTTGAGGTATTAACTGTGTTGGACATTTCTTCAAATGGTCTCTTGATACAGTTTTAAAGGTATTCCCTTTGATTTTGCTGATAACACAAGTTTTTGAATTGTCATATTGTGGCGGCATAATTGTGTAGGGTTCTGATTCCCAATTGTCATCTAACTTGTTGGTTTTTCTCTTTCTTTTTAGAACGAGTTCACTCGTTGTTAAGTGTTCTGCTGAGGCATGCTTGTTAAAGTCGTGCTCTTGCTTGCTTCTGCTGATGTTCAAGTTTCTTTCAACACTCTCTTGTACTTTCTTGTACTGTTCTTGGTGTTGGTTTATCCAATCCACATCAGGAGAATCTGGTGTTGGTTCGATTGTTCCCATCTGTAAATCAACTGGTAGTTTACCTGGTCTTGCACGCATCAAGTAAGCAGGTGTGTAGTTAGTTGAACTAACAGGTATGTGGTTGTAGATGTCCACAAGGTCAGGAAGTTTTTCAGGCCATTGATTTCTCTCTTCGAGGGTAAGGTTTTGAACATGTCAATCACGATGTTTTTCATTTTCTCACATAAACCGTTTGTCTGAGGATGATTTGGTGTGGTCCTGATCTTCTTACACCCATATTGTCTTAGAAATTCTTGAAACAGGGCTGATTCGAAGGCTGGCCCTTGGTCAGTCAAGACTTGGTCTGGATACCCATGGGGGGTGACAAAAGTAACTCTGGAAGGCTTTGGCCGCTACCTCTGCAGTTAAGTCCTTAAATGGAACTATTACCAGGAACCTTTAATAGTGATCAACTATGGTGAGTGCGTAAGTGTAACCGGTGCGACTTGGGGTTAACTTTACGTGGTCGAGAGCAACTATTTCAAGGGGTTTCTTGGTAAAAATTGGCTGTAGCGGAGCTTTCTGAGTCAGATGGTCTTTCCTTCGAAGATGACATGGTCCACAATTTTTACACTATTTATCAATTGAGCCTCGCATACCGACCCAGTAAAAACGATCTTTCAGGAGTCTTTCCAGTTTCTTCCAGCTGAAGTGTCCTGCATCGTCATGGTAGGATTCAAGGATCATTTGAACTTCAGTTTTGGGAACCACGATCTACCAGATAAGTTTGTGTGTTCTGGGGTTCAGATACCTTCTGCATAGTTTACCTTGGTAGACAAACAACTTCCCCTTCTCTTTCCATAGGCGTTTGGCATTTTGTGAGGCATCAGGCGTGTTGTTGAGTTATCAGCTCTCTGACCAAGCCTCCGTCTGGATCATTTGCTTGAACCTCTTTCCAGTCATGGTGAGGTAAAGGGTCCACGGTCATCTCTACACGTCTCTGGCTCGCCTGATGACACGTTGCCGTACCCGTACGGTGGAAAGCAGGTAGTTCTATCTCCTCCAGGTCATCTATGTCTTTCCCTTCTTCAGGAAGGTTAGGCATCCTGGACAGGGCATCAGCGTTGCCGTTCTTGTGACCTGACCGGTACTTTACAGTGAAGTCATAGTTTGAGAGTCTTGCTACCCAACGCTGCTCTAGAGCTCCCAGCTTTGCAGTCTCTAAATGTGTTAGAGGGTTGTTGTCAGTAAAAGCTGTGAACGGGACGGAGGCCAGGTAATGCTTGAAATGCTCTGTGATTGTCCAGACCAGGGCCAGGAACTCCAGTTTGAACGAGCTGTAGTTCTCCGGGTTCCTTTCCGTGGGACGACGCTTTCTGCTGGCGTAGGCTATCACCTTTTCCTTTCCCTGCTGGCGTTGAGCTAGAAAGGCTCCTAGGCCTTCATTGCTTGCATCAGTGTACAGTAAAAACGGGAGATTGTAATCAGGACAGGTGAGGATTTCTTCTCCTGTTAAAGCATCTTTTAGCTTTTGGAAGGATTGCTCCTGTTCTGGCCCCCAGTGGAATGGGGGTCCCCTGATCTTGCCGTTTTTAGATTGACCTACTAAGAGATCTTGCATGGGTGCTGCTATCTTGGTATAGCCTTTGATGAATCATCGGTAGTACCCGACCAGTCCTAAGAATTGATGTACCTCTTTGTGAGTGGTTGGTGCTGGCCAGTCTTTGATGACGGTTACCTTGTCTGGGTCAGGTGCTACGCCTTCGGCACTAACCCCATGTCCTAGGTATTGGACCTTGGGTTTCAGCAGGTGACACTTGGACGGCTTCAGCTTCATTCCGTACTTGGACAGCGACTCGAACACTTCACTCAGGTGTTGCAGGTGATCTTCATAGGTCTGGGAGTATACAATGACTTCATCAAGGTATAACAGCACAGTCTCAAAGTTCTTGTGGCCCAAACAACACTCCATCAGTCTCCATCAGTCTCTGAAATGTTCCTGGGGCATTGCACAACCCGAATGGCATACTGTTGAACTTGCATAGTCCCATAGGTGTCCTGAAGGCTGTCTTCTCACGATCCTCTTCTGCAACGGCAACCTGCCAGTACCCACGAGTAAGATCTAAAGTGGAGAAGTAGTTGGCAGACTTAAGTGCAACTAGTGACTCCTCTATGCGGGGTAATGGATATGCATCCTTGTGTGTGACTTTGTTGATTTGTCTGTAGTCTACACACATCCTCATACTACCATCTTTCTTTTTAACCAGGACTAGTGGTGCGGCCCAGGGACTACAGCTATCCCTAATGACCCCTGCATTTTTCATGTCCTGAAGCATCTCTTTTGCTTTTTGGTAGTGTGTGGGTGGTATAGGCTTGTACCTCTCTTTGATAGGTGCATGGTTGTCTGTGGGGATATGGTGTTGTACCCCTTTAATCCTCCCAAAGTCAAGTGGATGTTTGCTGAACACTTGCTCGTACTCCCGAACTACCCGGTATACTCCATTTTTCTGATGAGAGGGTGTGTTGTCAGTTCCTACACTGAGCTCCTGACACCACTTCTCTAGCTGATCTTTGGAGTGAGGGGGTTCGTCAGTTACTGTTTGGGAAGAGGATTTTACATCAAGTATTGCATTGTTTTCAACCTGGTGTAATTTTGCAACAGTAGAATATCTTGGTAGTCTGACTTCGTCATCACCATAATTTAATATGCGTACGGGGACTCTCCCTTTTTTCACATCAACCAACCCTCTGGCTGTCAAGAGAGTAGGACTACTATACTAATACTTTACAGGTTCTACTACAGCTTGGTAGTCCTGCCCTCTGAGGTCTATGGCTGCTCGACACCAGATCATCATTTCACTTCTGGGTGGTACCACAATTGGAATGGAATCTGTTACCCGTACACTGCCAATTTCACCATTTGACATTTTTACCTGCTGTTGATAAACCAGAGCTCGGATCTTTCTTTGGATATCCCTCCTCTCTCTTGGTTTACCAGCATCAGCACTCTGTTGGAGTAAGAACAACACTTCATCGAGACATTTAACCATGACATTAGTACCCAGTATTACATGTGGATCCCTCTCGTATGGTTTGTCCTGGACCACTATGATACCCTGGTTCTTCGGCTGCACCCTCCCCACCTTTACTGTAGCTTCCCATTGTCCCTCTACTGTAACTAGCAAACCATTAGTTTCCTCAATGTTCAGATCAGGGTGTGGGGGTTCCAGCTTAACATCTGGCCAGAACCGCTTGTAAAGGATACTCGGGATGGTTGTCACCTGGGATCCAGTGTCTATCAACGCGGTGGTAGCGGTGCCATCGATGATGATTGACAAGTCCGGACGGTCTCCCACGTTCTTGAACTCCCAGTTGGTTGGGCCTGGACAGTCTACTCCTGGGGTTGGCCCTTCTCGCCCAGGGGTTGCTCGTTTAAAGGACTAGAGTGGTAGGTGCGTCCTTCTTTGTTGCAGTCGCTCTTTTGACAGATGCAATGTCCATCAGGGGTGTAACGAGCTGTGGATTTTCCTCGCGGCGTCTTTCTATTCATCCACGGAACGTCGTCGGGGCTGTCGGCGAGCTGGATCTTGTCCAATGACCTTGCTTCTGTCTTGGGTCTTCTTTCACCTCGGAGCTTGGCCATGTCTTTCATCAGCTGCTGTACATTGGCACACAGTTGTTCAAACCGGTCAGGCGTGATAGTCTGTGCGCTGGACTGAACCGTAGGGATTGGAGAGGCTACTGCCGGCACGGAAGGGATGTCAGTATACTGCGGCTGTGGAGTTAGATCAGGCACTGTAGGGAACTGCTGTCCCCGCACTGTTAAGTCTCTTAAGGTGTCGAACTCTGCACCAGGATTTTGCAGGGACCACAACAAATTGTCCAATTAACGCTTTTTTTCATCCTTAATACTGTCAGGGTCGACTTGTTTTAACAGTCTTAGTGCTTCTTGTAAGCGCAGTGAATAATCCAGGACACTTTCCTGTGTCCCTTGTTTGCAATGATAAAACAACAGTCCTAGCTCCGCTTCGGTGTGATGTTCAAAAACCCGGTTTAATTTAGCAAATATCTGCTCCACAGACTCCTGAGCTTCTATAGACCAGTGACGGGTCTCCAGCTCTGCTGCATCTGTTAACTGTCCCATTATAACGGAGTAAAAAATGGGAAAGGAAACGGTGTTCACCAGTCCGCGCTGCCAGGATCCACTTATTCCAGGGAAGAAACTCACGATCAGATGTGATATGATCAAATCCTTTATTGCATCCAACGCGTTTCAACGCCTTTTCTGGCGTCTTCCTCAGGGATCCCTGAGGAAGACGCCAGGAAAGGCGTTGAAACGCGTTGGATGCAATAAAGGATTTGATCATATCACATCTGATCGTGAGTTTCTTCCCTGGAATAAGTGGATCCTGGCAGCGCGGACTGGTGAACACCGTTTCCTTTCCCATTTTTTACTGTGTGATTCCACGTGAAAGTGGTCGGTGGGAGTCCAGCAGCAGCCATCCGGATAAAACACTATATGTCTGTATACCAGTTGTGGGTCGCACAACTGAAATAGGTGAGTGGTTCCTTTATACCACCGTACTATAAGTGTCTAAGTGATAAGGCACTATTGCGCCTCTTGTTCCCCTTCCCCCTTTTTCTTCCATTATAACTGAAGCTCTCTGCTTACCGGTCATGGCGTACATATCCAGCACTTGGCATATCTTCCTTTGGAACGTATCGAGGGTACCGGGTTTATCGCTGTACTTTGGTAACCAGGCCGCATTAGGGTCGTACGGCAGAGATATCGGCATTATCGGAGCGGGCTGCTGCAGCATGGCGCAGTCGGGTGGTGGACCGACCAGGGGTACGTTTGGTGGCCCCGGTGGAACAACCGGTTGGTTTACATGCGGGGGTACTGCGTTGTTGGAATTCGGACTACTCATCCTTGCTCCCCCTTAGTTAAGCGCGGCCAGTCCTTTCGATCTCAGCGGTAGTCGTCAGCCTCGCGGTGAGGAGTGAGGCTCCACGGGAGTTTCCGGTTCCTGTTGCGTTCGGCGGAACTCGTCAGAGTATGGGCGGGGCCTATCTTCGCGCCCTTTGCACAGTAACGCCCCTTCTTTTCCCGCCTTCTGCACAGCAATGGCGGTTCAAATGTACAGTTCCATAATCACAGTCATTAAATAGCACACAATACCCGTTGGGAAACGGGCCTGCTCGTATCCTGTTCGTGATCACCAAGATTCTGACTCACCGCGACCGGGTCTTCTCGTCTCGGGCGTTGCTTCTCCCGTCACGGTTCCGCGCCAGAGACTGTGGGGCCCGGTTCTCAGATCAAAAAAAGGGGAATTGAACGGATAGGGGTTAACTCTTACTTGTCGTGACCCCACCTGCGGGTATCCGGTGATTTCACCGGCGCTGCTTGGGCCTCCGGGGGATATACGGCAGCTAGATGGGGCACTCCCCACAGGTTGAGCGGGAGTCCTCGGGACCAGGAGCTGCACCTGATGGAGTATGGCGGCTCCGGTAGTTACTGAATATTAGTCCAGGAATGATGCTCAGACACATAAAGTCTTTTGGTACCTTTACTGATGATAACAGGTACACTCGGACCGGGTGATGAGGTTGACACTCCTGGAGTTTCCACAGCAAGCAGTGGTGTAGGCTTCCTTCTATGCTGTTCTGGTGAGGTCGGGGGGATGTGGAATCCTGCCGGACCGGGTTGTACGTCTTGGGAGACGTGGTCTACCTGAGTTAGCTGCACTGAGGGCACTATATGAGGGAGTAAGGAATTCTTCCTTTGTTCCTGGGCTCTTATCTGGTGGTGCTTCAGGTGAACAGGGAGCTAAACTTCCTGGTTGAGGTGCTGGTTTCTCTGCAGTCTGCGTAGTAGTTCCTGCAGCTCGGTTCCAGTAACCGGATTGTTAGAGGAGAATTAGGGTGACTCTTCTGTCCCTGTGCTGTATTCTCCTCCTGTCCTATGACCCCAGTTACAAGGGTCTCTCACCTTTCTGGGTGTGCTGGTATGGGCCTAGTGTGGCTCCAGTACCAGGTGAGCTCTCACAGTTCTAAGTGACTGGGCACTCCCTGCAGCTCTCCTAGCGTCTGCACACTTTTCTCCCTCCAGGACCCGTATTTATAGGGGAAACTGGCTTAAGGTAACCAGTGGAGCTCCCCCTAGAGGCCTGGGGTGAAAAGGGGTGTCTAAAGGTGTTGTTAGTGGTGAGTTCGGCTTGCTGGGTACATTCCATTTGTGTACCAAGAGTTCTGTGGTGCCCCAACCAGGGTGCCAGGGTGCCACACATTTTTTTGCATTTTTAAAGCGGTTTTGGTGCAGTTTTATCACAAACATGCATGCAGAAAATTTCTGCGCCAAATCTACAGTGTGTGCACATGCCCTATCTCTTTTCATGAGCAGGAACTAAACTTATTTACCTGCTAATTGCTTGATAGTAATATATGATATATGATATGATATATAATGGTTAGAAATGATTGTCCTTTTAAACTATCTACATTGTCAGGCTAATCATAAAGTTTTAAGAACTGTACCTTGGAGTAAGGACTCTAACATGACATGAGCTCTTTCGTAATGTTCATGTTTTTTTTTTATAGGATATGGACATTGGGTTTAATCACATTATTGCAATTACTCTGAAAGTATATATACTGTTGTAGTATGATGTATAATATTGCTAAGATATTATTATATGTGTGTACAGCAGCACCTTTGGGGCCCTTGGTCGAGAACAACCAAGTTTAAAGAGAGGAGGAATGTAAGGGGTCTCAAGGATGCTGTCACTCCCAGCAGGGGGATATATTGGTTCTATGCCCATACATAAGAGTTATGTGTTTAATTATGTGCAAAATACCTGTGGTGCTGCTCCTCACTCCTGCAAATAAGCTGGGGTTAAGATAGCTAGTGAGCTAAAGTGAATGTGTTGCTACGCTGCTGGTGTGTGTCACCTATAGGCAACAAAAAAAAGCACAGTGGGCAGGAGATATTAATAAATCCTTATCACTTTGCTACAACTATAATTCGCAGCAGTTTTTTTCGTGCAATGAAAATTCACAGCTTCAAAAATGCACCAAATGCTAATAGTGGGAACTTCGTCTAAAACACATGGGGGAAATGATATAGTGATGAGCGAGCACTAGAGCCGGCTTCATACCACAGTTTTTTGGATCCGGGGCTGTCCGGAATCCGATTTTGCCCCTATTGTATCCCTATGGTACCAGATGGGGCTGAATAGCAGTTATTTGCCATCCTGTTTGGTGTCTGTCTGGCAGATCTGGCTGTTTTTGTTCTTTGCCCCAGACACAAAATCGGAGGTTACAGCATCTTTTGTGTCTGGGTCAAAAATTGAGCAAAACCGGATTCTCCGGGATCTAGGGCGATCCGGCGCCCATAGCATGGGAGTCTATGGGAGCCGGATCGCACCGGATCCGGCCGAAATACGATCCGGTTCCCTTCAATGATTTTTATTACACTGGAGCCAGCTGGTTGAATGGGTGATGTCTATACAACTACCCCTCTCTCCTCTTGTGAGCAGCAGCTATAAATCTAAGAGGGAATTCTGCGTATATTATTCTCTCGAAAGTAATAAAATTATATAGAATTAGGTGGTAGATCTAGCGCTTACTCTTATAACACCTTGAATTTATAGTATATACGTCTAGGAAATGACTACTACGTCACTTTACACTCTTAAAACATTGATTTATATCATACTCATTGATTCAAAACATCTAAAATCCATTTATAAATAAAGTTCATAAAATGTATTTCCTAAAATATAATTTCCTCAAATGAGAGGTCAATTAAATGATGATGATATCTTCTTTTCTGTTTCTTTTCTCTCTTTTTGCTCTCACTGTATAGTTGTTATCTATAAATAACAGATAGCCATTAATAGTACTCTGTTAACCAACCTAACGTATCTGTCTACTTCATTAATGATATACTCTCACCTGTTCAAGTTTTGTTGTGGTTGATGTTAAGTCTTTTTTTGCGGTTGGATCTCTATGGGGACTTTTGGTAAAACCTGAGATGCATATACAGTTAAAATGATATCTGCTGCTTCTTTGGTTTCTCCTCTATATGATACTACTAATTATAAGTACCTTTTTGTGGATGCTAATGTCTTTTCTGGACTGTTAATTAGGAATTTCGAGGCCCCTTACTGCCAAAATTTTGGGGCCCCCCTGAGACTCTGCCCTCCACCCATGCTCCGCCCTCCACCCAAACATACATTATATTTATAGTGAAAAATTGGAACCGCACCAAAAATTACCTCAATTTATGTGCAAAGTTTTCCCAACCCAGCAGTCCAGATGGTTCCTTACAATTAGGTAAAAAAGGGAAAAACAGCACAAAAAAATAGAAAAAGGTGGACTTTATTGCTCAATGTGTGGCCATGCCATTGGGCAATAAAGTCCACTTCTATGTATATTTTCGTGCTGTTTTTCCTTTTTTTTTTTTAACACGCTCTCTGCTAGCTGTATACACAATAGAGATGACTGCGGGCCGTATAGACAATGGAGAAGGTTTTTGGCCATATGGACAATGGAGATGGCTGCGGGCTATACACACAATAGAGAATACACAATAGAGACTGCTGCTGCCCGTATACACAATGGAGATGGCTGCGGGACAAATGCACAATGGAGACGGCTGTGGGACAAATGCACAATGGAGACGGATGTAGGACAAATGCACATTGGAGACTGCTGGGAGACGTATGCACATTAAATGCTGTTGTGGGTTGTATGCACATTAGTGACTGCTGCGGGATGTATACACATTGGAGACTGTGCACAGCTCGAAGGCTGTCAACAGACTCACTTTCTCTCACCGTCTGACTCTAAGTGACTCCTGTTGCCACTCTTCCCTACTCCTCACTACAACTAAGCCCTCCCTCCAAGCAGTGTCTGTCACAACCCTAAAAAGGATATTTGTGCCCAGCCCACTGATCAGAGTTTGGGAAGTTTGCACACACATGCACACTCAGCCAGGTACACACATGCACACTCAGCCAGGTACAAACACCCAGCCAGGTACACACACACATGCACACTCAGCCAGGCACATGCACACTCAGCCAGACACACATATGCACACTCAGCCAGGCACACAGACATGCACACCCAGCCAGGCACACACACATGCACACTCAGCCAGGCACACACACACACACATGCACACTCAGCAGGCACACATACATGCACACCCAGCCAGGCACATGCACACATGCACACCCAGCCAGGCACACACACATGCACACTCAGCCAGGCACGCACACACACACATGCACACCCAGCCTGGCACGCACACCCAGCCAGGTACACACACACATGCACACCCGGCCAGGCACACACACATGCACACTCAGCCAGGAACACACACACACACATGCACACTCAGCCAGGCACACATATGCACACTCAGCCAAGCACACACACATGCACACTCAGCCAGGTACACACACACATGCACACCCAGCCAGGCACACGCACACATGCACACCCAGCGAGGAACACACACACACATGCACACTCAGCCAGGCACACACACACATGCACACTCAGCCAAGCACACACACACATGCACACCCAGCCAGCCACACACACACATGCACACCCAGCCAGGCACACACACACATGCACATTCAGCCAGACACACACACATGCACACTCAGCTAGGCACACACACACATGCACACTCAGCAAGGCGCACATACACACATGCACACTCAGCCAGGCGCACACACACACACACATGCACACTCAGCCAGGTGCACACACACATGCACACTCAGCCAGGCACACACACACACACACACTCATGCAGACCCAGCCAGGCACACACACACATGCACACCCAGCCAGGCACGTACACACATGCACATCCAGCCAGGCACACACACACATGCACACTCACTTAGGCACACTCACACATGCATACTCAGCCAGTCACACACACACATGCACACCCAGCCTGGCACACACACGCATTCACACTCAGCCAGGCACACACACACATGTACACACAGCCAGGCACACACACGCAACCCAGTCAGGCACACATATGCACACTCAGCCAGGCACACACACACATGCACACTCAACCAGGTAAACACACACATGCATACCCAGCCAGGCACACGCACATGCACACCCATGCACACTCAGCCAGGGACATACGGGCTAGATATGGATGGAGGACTTACAGGCAGGGACTCAGACTTGTGCCCCCATTTACCCTGCTTCTCCCCTTTTGTGCCCCCCCTTTCCCCTGCTTCTCCCTCTTGTGCCCCCATTCTCCCTGTTTCTTCTCTCTTGTGGCCCCCCATTCACCCTGCTTCTCCCCTCCATTCTCACTTGTTTCTCCTATCTTGTGGCTCACCATTCACCCTGCTTCTCCCCTCTTGTGCCCCCCATTCTCCCTGCTTCTCCTCTCTTGTGACCGCCAATTCACCCTGCTTCTTCCCTCTTGTGGCCCCTCCATAATCCCTGCTTCTCCCCTCTTGTGGCCCCCCATTCTCCCTATTTCTCTCCTCTTATTGTGGCCCCGTCCATTCACCCTGCTTCTCCCCTCTTGTGGCCCCCTACATTTTCCCTGTTTCTCCCCTCTTGTGGCCACCCCATTCACCCTGCTTCTCCCCTCTTGTGGCCCCTTCCGTTCACCCTGCTTCTTCTTGGGGACCTTTTTATGTGGCCCCTGTACCCCCCACCTTGGCTCTCTTCAGCTCATTGGCGCTTACCTTGTCCTGCTCCTGCTCCCAGTCTGTCCTCACGTAGCCGGCATCTCCGCAGCATCAGCGCTCTCAGGTCAGGAGAAGCTCAGCTGCTCTGATATCCAAGCTGAGCTCGCTCACTGATCCTGGAAGTGCCAGCACGCAGAGGGATCAATGCAGCGGCAGTGTCCCAGCAGTATTCAATAAATCCTGGGACACAGCTGCCGCTCCGACACCCCCCTGCATTGGCCTGGCCAGGGTGCTGAGGAGAGAGAAGTCAGGGGGTGGGGCCCTGCGGTGGCAGCGGCCATCCTTAACAGGTGAGGGGGGGCCTGCCTGTGCAACAAAACAAGAGGGACGAGGCCCGCTCCAAACAGCCACGCACCCCACCAGCACGCCCGGGCCCCCCCTTCCCCTGTTTAAATGGCCACGCCCTCTTCAAAACCCGGCGGGCCCCTTAATCATTAAGGGCAGTAAGGCCATAACGGCGGCCCTGGTGGTAGTGGGTCCTTGCAAACCGCTGCAGTCTTTGTCTCCCCACTATCTGTGTGGATCCTGGGCGGGTCTGAAAACACCGCGGCCGACGGTGATGCACCCGGCATATGGGTTTGGTGATGTCAGAGGAAGTGCGCTGTCAGCTGATTGTGGTCGCGTAATTCTGACCTATGGTGGTGCTGTAGCGTCAGTCTGTCAATGGGCTGATTGCATATGCATAGGATGGGCGGGGTCTACGTGTTTCATAGGTCACTCCCTACTTCGTCAGGATGCCCGCCCTCCTGTGTTGTGTTTCTACTTATACAAGATCCCTGCCACGTATTATCTGCATTGTCTGTGTGTGCCTCATTGAATTCTCTGCCTGGTCATTCAAATATACTTATGGGGTGCCTTATTGTGTCATCTTGCACATATAAACATCTAAGGGACCCTCTTTTCTCAGTTTTTTACTAATTTTGCTCTTTCTGTGTTGTGACCCTTGTGTGTTGAGTTCACCAGATTTCTTTCTATGTCTATACCCTTCATACTGTAGTATTTGTATTTTTAGTTTGTTTTTTATTTTTTATTCTTACTTTTAATTGTATGTCTCTCCAGTTTGACTATGTGTTCAGAGTACTTGTTGATCCTAAAATGTATTATATTTTTGTTGTATCTATGGTTGTATTTTTAATAAAGGATCTTTCTGATATATATAGTATTGGTCTAATTGTTTTTGGTTTATTGGTCTAAATTTTCTTTATTTAAAACTGAAAAATTCAGCATCCTGATTTAATCCATTTGGTGCTAGCGTGTTTGGTGTAAAAATCCATTTTGTTTCAGTGCGTGACATTTTCTCCAGATGGTTGCCTCCTCTCCAGTTTCTATTTACGTGCTGTATTGCTAGGAATTGTGTGTCACTGGTTTTAGATTGATGGACTTCTTTATAGTGTCTGCTTAGAGGGTGTCCTTGGAACCCTTTTTTTATATTCCTTATGTGTTCTGACATCCTCTTGGCCAGTGTTCTGGATGTTCTGCCCACATATAATTTTTTGCAGGGGCAGATGATGATGTAGATGACATTTGACGTATGGCATTAGAAGTGCTGTTTAATGGCAAATATTTGTGTCCTCTTTCAAAAGTAGAAAATGAGCAGCACCACTAATGATAGAAGAGTATCAACGGGGTGCTCACCATGCCAACAAATACAATATGTAAGGGGAGAAAAGATATTGGCATATGCAGGGAGCACACCACAATATAATTGAATGTAAAAGAACAACAAAGTTTTATTAAACAACTGTGAGACATACAATACAAAATCACTTAAAATAAACATACAATAGACATGGGGCCCATCATTCCTCAAAACAGAATATGCGAGGAAAATAATTTATGATAACAGAGGGGAATTACCACAATCACCAGTACAGATAGCAAGTAATAGCTGGATTATACAATGCAGAATCTATCTTGTGCAAAGAATATTCACTTATAAGGTGCAATGAGATTGGCAGAATACTATAAATAATATAGCAACCACTATACAAAGCAATATATATATATTGCACTATTCCCAAGTATGGTTGATAAATAACAATAGGTGTAAAATGTTGTGTGACTGTAATCAAGGGAATCATGAACAACCAAGGGGGTAGCTGAACAAATTAGCTGGAGGAACAGCCAGGTGTGTAAAAAGACCTGTAAGTGATTAATATATGCACATAATTACTCAGCTATGCACAGTTTACAAGGAGATTAGTAGATACAAACACTATTATGCACAAGATAAATAAACAGTTAGGTGTGTGGCACCAACCAAGGTAACACAACAATATCAATAGTCTATGAAGGATATGTGCAATTGCAGGGGAAAAAATTGCACTAATCCACATATAGATGTCTGACAATCTATAGGTCAATCTAATCATATAAATCCAAAGTACCATATGTGGAAATAACTCAGATAGCTTGTGCAGCAAGAGTAATGAGCGGCACAAGGAGGCACATTTCATAGAACAATCATGGCAAAGTGGCACATCACCTAACCCAGTGAAATGAGGAATCCCATCAGTCAAAGTCAGAGTCAATATATATATTGCTTTGTATAGTGGTTGCTATATTATTTATAGTATTCTGCCAATCTCATTGCACCTTATAAGTGAATATTCTTTGCACAAGATAGATTCTGCATTGTATAATCCAGCTATTACTTGCTATCTGTACTGGTGATTGTGGTAATTCCCCTCTGTTATCATAAATTATTTTCCTCGCATATTCTGTTTTGAGGAATGATGGGCCCCATGTCTATTGCATGTTTATTTTAAGTGATTTTATATTGTATGTCTCACAGTTGTTTAATAAAACTTTGTTGTTCTTTTACATTCAATTATATTGTGGTGTGCTCCTGCATATGCCAATATCTTTTCTCCCCTTACATATTTTTGTCCTCTTGTCTTTCAATTTGTGTATGTAGAGTTTTTGTTATGTCTGTATTACGGCAAGCTATGCATTGTTTGTATGATCTAAAACCTTCTTTTAGTCTTGTCCCATCCAATCTTCTTTGTGTTGGTAACTTGGGTAACTTCTGCTGTTTGATTGTGGGTGCTACCATAATGCTTAGAGTTTGAGCTTTCCTGAAAACTAGCTTCGGTTTGTCTGGCAAGAGGTCTCCCACCTATTAGTTTGCAGAAACAGTCCAGCACACGAGTGAAGAAAAAAGTACTGTAGCAACTTTAAAAAAAAGCACTTGTTGGTATATGATGTAATTAAAACAGTCCAGAAAAAATACAGCACTCACCCATTTGGTGCTTCTTAGGAATGGAGGGAGGGGGGGATATGGAGGGATGCGGGACAACGGACCGTTTCATGCCCTGAATGGCACTTCTGCTGGTCCGATCATCCCTCCACGTCCCCCCTCCCTCCATTGTACTGTATGGAACCCTGAACGGAACCCTGAAAAAGGGAATAAATTCCTAAGAAGCACCAAATGGGTTAGTGCCCTCTTTTTTCTGGACTGTTTTATTTAACATACACTTGAGTGAGCACACCCAGGTGCATAGCTGCCTCACTTAAGACGACTGATACACGGGAAACTCCCAACACAAAATCCCAGTAGTGCCCGGTCTTTACAATTTGGTTTTCATATATGATGTAATTGTTCACATTTATGATAAACAATGATAATTTTAAAATAGGCACTTACCAAAGACTATAAGTCTAAAAGACACATATTTACAAATACAGTATATAAGTAAGTCCCACAAGGATCAGCAGACTCCTTTACCATGAAGTACAGGCCATCAAGATAATGGGGCAAAGTCCATTAAGGGCTTTGAGGTGTAGCTCAAAGGCTGCAGTCCCGCTAATCAATCAAGGGGAAGTGCAACCAGCACCAAACTTGGGAAGGGGAAAAATAAAATAAACAAAAAAACAGGACCTGCTCTGCTGAGAACTCAAATCAATCTTTATCTCGCCAATAGGATAACCGCAGGATGTTTAGTTACCCAACAACATGATGGTCTAGGGGGATCCCAGGGGCTACTCCTCAAGGGAAATTCTCCAACACCACCTTCCCCCCAGCATACTGTGAGACAGTGCGGGAGATCATACGCGAGGGGCGCTATGTCTCCCCCAGAATGTGCACTGTCACATATTGAACCCGGTATGGAGTATAGGATAGGGGGACGGTCATCTACGCTCCGGGTCTTGTAGGTTTCCCCAGAGGGAGGCACAGGGTTTAAAGTTAGGTTAGGAGACAGGGCGGGGTTCTCTGTAGAGAGCTTCGGCCTGAGCTGCGGCAGAAAAGGCTACTGAGCCGTCAGTTAGATTATCTGTCAATTGACTAGTTATTTTAGGAGGTATCAAAAGTTGTATTTATCGAACCAGGAAATACCAACTTATTAATATTAAAATTATCTCTTTATTTGTATCAAAGATTAAAACGTGATAAACAAACCAGAAGGAATTAGACAAACATTTACACATTTATATACATTCCTGGGGTTCAGCATATAAATTCTCAACCCATAACATGCCGCATTCAGAGACACAGGATGACTACATAGTGGTTCATCTATGCCCTAGTATGTCTTCTTCTTTGGATGCCTTATCCATGACCATACAACAGATACCTTGGAAATAGTACGGGGTCATTCTATTTATTGCTTATTGACCTTTTTGGGTATCCTTGCCCATTGAAGAACTTGTTTATTTGGCATGTATGGTTATAAGACGGAACATTAATTCTGTAACCCCAAAGTCTTCTGATGAGCCTTCTGACATCTGAGAAGGCGAAACGCGTCAAGCGTTGGAGGTTTAACCTATATCTATACTGGGAGATCAGTAACCTAATGGAAGGTCATTAGTAAATGATGTTTCAGAACCCTGTTTGAAATCTATATAGGGGTTTGGAAAAAATCTTTCTGCTTTTCCCTCTCATTGAGCCGTCTCTTTCTTGCCCTGTGCATGAGACATTAGAGTGTAAACATCTATATTTATAATGTCCAATACAAAGAAACGCTGGGCACTCACTAGCATTAGGTCGACGTCACATCTGTGACTAAGTCCTGCAGGTACGGTCGTGTGGTGCAGGCGGAACACCAATTATCCAGTATTAACAAAACAGAGAAAATAAAGCCGCACTCACCGACCGAAGATCATTTACGTCTCTTTTATTCACAGTCCATCTTCATACAAGAACCGTGTTAAGCAGGGAGGGGGTGCAGGGGAGGCGGACGACGGTTCACCGTTTCGCGGCCTTATGCCGCTTCTACGGGTCCTTCTACGGCGTCTGTCGTCATGTCCGGGTTAAATAACACCGGGCACGGCGTCACTACCGCCCGTAGTCAAAATATGTGAATAAATCATAAAACACACATTAAACAATAATAACATAAATACATTGGACAGTAACACCTGCATGAATAGTCATAATTATCTTATTCTCACTCCAGCTTATCTCAGATACATGCTTCATTACCGGCTTTCTTAAGCATCTTGTTGCCATAGGAACTACCGTATAACCTGTATGAAACAGGCATTCTATATAGACTACTACCATATACTTTCGATGTTTGCCCACTGGATTACCATAATTAATGATCGGCCAGCGGAGACTAGAGAAATTCTCTAGACGTTTTTAACCCAGAATTTCATTGTTTGTAAGATGTTTTTCTATTACTATTTATGGCAGCAAGCTGTCATGACACAATTCTTATTTGACTACTAGTGGCAAGCTTTAACAATTATTTGATGCTAAGATAATAGTGTAACAAGACATGCTAAACTAAACCTTTCCATATAATGGTATTCTATATCGATATTGTATATAAATCTGTGTTCTTTATACTATTGTATTTAGCAGAATGACTGTGTAGGTCCACAGAGCGTGACCTATGAATCACAGAAAAACTGCCAAATCGTTCTTATCATTAAGGCCTAAAGGGCCACATGCCCTCGTCTCTATAATCCATTTACTTTCCCTTCGTAATAAGGATTTATGTGTATCTCCGCCACGATCAGAGGGTTTAACCTGTTCCAAGCCTACAAAAGTTAGTACATCTGCGTTGCCATTATGTACTTCACGTACATGTTGAATTAGCCTAGGGCTACCAACCCCGGTCGTTATTGACTTATGATGTTCCCTAAATCTTTGTACTAAGTCCCTTATAGTCTTTCCGATGTAAAAATGACGACAAGGGCAAAAAACTGCATATACTACCCAGGATGTCTTACAACTTATAAAGGAAGTGACATGATGTACCTTGTCTCCTATTTTAATGGGGTTATCTGTTTCATGATTTTTACAGAATCGACAGTTCCTGCACTTGTAGTTTCCCTTAGGTCTCTTCATATCAAGCCATGTTTGTCCCTTTTTTGTGCTGATCTTATTTTTTACTAAAATATCTTTGAGATTATTGCACCGCCTATATGAAATTATAGGTTCGCCCAATCCGGCCATCTTAAGGTCTCTATCTCTCTCTATAATATGCCAGCACTTTTTTATGGCACCTACAATTTTTTGGTACATGGCACCATATTTAAAGGAAAACACAAACCGTTTACTGCTTCTATCCCTTTTCTTATTCCTCGGTTGTACATCAAGTAATGCTCTGTTTTTAGTTTCTTGCACCAAGTTATCGGGGTAGCCTCTGTTTTTCAAGTCCTTTTCTAGACTCGCACACTGTACTTGTTGGATTTCTTGTGTATTATTCATTCTTTTGATTCTCAAGAATTGGCTATAGGGTAACGCTCTTTTTGTGTGGTGGGGATGCGCACTCTTATAGTGCAGTAGCGTGTTTGAAGAAGTAGGTTTTTTATACAGTGACCTTATTAGTATATCATTATTAAGGTTCAATTTGACATCCAGGAATTCCAGCTTTTTGTCCCCATATACTGAAGTAAATGCCATATTATAAAAATTGGACTCATTTAGGTAGGCGACGAAGGCGGAGAATTCCTCCTCCTCGCCCTCCCAAACAATAAATATGTCATCCACATATCTTGTGAAGAGCTTAATGAATTTAAGAAAGGGATTGGAATTACTGTATACCAAGTGATCCTCCAGGTGGGCTAGGAAAAGGTTAGCCAGGGTGCATGAAACTGGTGTCCCCATGGCTGTACCAGAGGTCTGTTTGTACCATTTATCATTAAACATAAATGCGTTGTGTGATAATACAAACTGTAATGATTCACAAATGAACTCAATAGTATTTTTATCTTGTCCTTCTACTTGAAGGATATCTCGGACCACAGACACGGCAAGATCTTGTGGGATCCGGGTATAGAGGCTCTCCACGTCAATGGATGCCATACTATACCCGGATCGCCACTCAAATTCATCTATGCATTTAATGAAATCCCCTGAATCTTTTACATAGGATGGTATCTTTTTTAGTAATGGTCTTAACAGCCAGTCTATGTACTGAGAGAGGGGCTCAGTCACTGAACCGATCCCGGACACAATAGGGCGTCCGGGAGGGTTAGTAACTGATTTATGCACTTTCGGCAAATAGTACCATATAGGCTTTCTGGGGCATTCATGAATCAATTTTTCTGCTAGCTTTTTATCAATGGTTTTGCTATAGACATATTTCCTAAGTAGATCCCTTAATTCATTATTAAATCTATGAGTGGGGTCACTCAGTAATATAGTATAAGTAGTCTCATCATTCAGCTGTCTCATAGACTCTTTAATATAGTCATCTTTCTTTAGGAGTACTACCCCTCCCCCTTTGTCAGCTTTTTTAACAAGGACGTTCTCCCATTTCCTGATGGTATCTAAAGCCAATTTTTCATTTTTAGATAGATTTGGTTTAGGGCTAGGGTAGATTAACGCTTCAACCTCCCTACACACCATTTCCTCAAAAAGATCCACATTATTACCTGGGGAAACAGGGGGGTAGAATGTAGATTTTACTCCACCTGAGAAGAACTCCTCTGAGTCCCTGCTACTACTCCCGTTGACAGCTCCCGGATCCATATCTAATAGCATTACTACATCATCCTTTACTTCTTTTAAAGATTTTTCGTCAGCAAAAAAACCTAATGCTCCTATTTTAATTTGCTTCAAGTTATCATCATTACTGCTTTTTATTTTTCCATTACTCTCTCTCTCATTTTTTCTACATGCAAAATGCTTAAATAAATGAATTTTTCTAATTGCTTTATACAAGTCCACCCTGAACTCTGTGTAATCAAATGTTTCTTCAACACAGAAATTCAGGCCCTTTTTTAATAAGGCGTCCATATCCTTAGAGATTATTTCGTCAGTGAGGTTGAAGATTTTTATCTGGCCATCCTCAGACATGGTTAGTCCCTCCATGACACTGTCTTTCTTTTCCCATAAGAGGGCCCTCCTTCGTTTTCCTCTTCCTCTCCTTGTCCTCTTCCTAAAGGGTCTCCTTCAGGAATACTGTTTCTCCTATTTGCTTTTTTAATGGGTCTCGATTCTTTATCACTTAATTCGTCACTAAAATACTCCTCACTTGAGCTCTCATAATCCTTTCTTCTATTTTTCTTATTTCTATTTTTGTTACCTCCATTACTTCCTTTAGGAGTTGATATAGGGTGTTGCGGATTAGACGGGTTTTTTGGAGTACCCACTGGACCTTTATGTGGTTTTTTCATGCTCCTTTACATTCTGTTTCAATACCAATTCAAGTAAGTTAGCCGAACTTGCTTCCAATAAGTCATGCCATTCTTTTACAAACAAAGGGTCCTCTTTTCCGAACGCCATCGATTTGGTTAGTCTTAGCCCTCTCGGGACTCTTTTGCAGGACAGATACCCTTTCAATGATTGTACTGTCCAGAACGCCTTAATTTCACGCTCGGCCAAGTTTTGTATCCGTTGTTCTAAGCCTTTTGTACTCAATAAGGTGGAAACTTCGCTGGTGTTACAGTCCACGAAAAACCTCTCCGCATCCTCCCTCCCTGCAGATATTGAAAATGACAGATCGTCTGCAGCACTTGCAGCCCCTGCTTCGGACTCTGACTCCATGGTATGGATCACAGCAACAGACGCTAATGCAAAACAGTTGTGCTCACAGCTAAATGAAAAAAGTCCAGACAATGTCCAATACAAAGAAACGCTGGGCACTCACTAGCATTAGGTCGACGTCACATCTGTGACTAAGTCCTGCAGGTACGGTCGTGTGGTGCAGGCGGAACAGCAATTATCCAGTATTAACAAAACAGAGAAAATAAAGCCGCACTCACCGACCGAAGATCATTTACGTCTCTTTTATTCACAGTCCATCTTCATACAAGTGACTTAGTCACAGATGTGACGTCGACCTAATGCTAGTGAGTGCCCAGCGTTTCTTTGTATTGGACATTGTCTGGACTTTTTTCATTTAGCTGTGAGCACAACTGTTTTGCATTAGTGTCTGTTGCTGTGATCCATACCATGGAGTCAGAGTCCGAAGCAGGGGCTGCAAGTGCTGCAGACGATCTGTCATTTTCAATATCTGCAGGGAGGGAGGATGCGGAGAGGTTTTTCGTGGACTGTAACACCAGCGAAGTTTCCACCTTATTGAGTACAAAAGGCTTAGAACAACGGATACAAAACTTGGCCGAGCGTGAAATTAAGGCGTTCTGGACAGTACAATCATTGAAAGGGTATCTGTCCTGCAAAAGAGTCCCGAGAGGGCTAAGACTAACCAAATCGATGGCGTTCGGAAAAGAGGACCCTTTGTTTGTAAAAGAATGGCATGACTTATTGGAAGCAAGTTCGGCTAACTTACTTGAATTGGTATTGAAACAGAATCTAAAGGAGCATGAAAAGATTAATACCCAATTGAAACTGTTGAGAACGGAGCTGGAATCAAGGTATAAAAGTAAAAAAGAATGGAATGCCTTTTTGAAAAAATTGGATAAAAAGCTGATTCCGTTACAAAAAACAATTAAAGAGAACAAAAGAGAGAAGTTTTTAAGAGACAAACAAGATTATGAGTCCGGCGATGTTTTTACATGGGGGAAAACATCAAATGCTACTCCTTTTAAAAATAAGAATAAGAACAAGAAAAAACCACATAAAGGTCCAGTGGGTACTCCAAAAAACCCGTCTAATCCGCAACACCCTATATCAACTCCTAAAGGAAGTAATGGAGGTAACAAAAATAGAAATAAGAAAAATAGAAGAAAGGATTATGAGAGCTCAAGTGAGGAGTATTTTAGTGACGAATTAAGTGATAAAGAATCGAGACCCATTAAAAAAGCAAATAGGAGAAACAGTATTCCTGAAGGAGACCCTTTAGGAAGAGGACAAGGAGAGGAAGAGGAAAACGAAGGAGGGCCCTCTTATGGGAAAAGAAAGACAGTGTCATGGAGGGACTAACCATGTCTGAGGATGGCCAGATAAAAATCTTCAACCTCACTGACGAAATAATCTCTAAGGATATGGACGCCTTATTAAAAAAGGGCCTGAATTTCTGTGTTGAAGAAACATTTGATTACACAGAGTTCAGGGTGGACTTGTATAAAGCAATTAGAAAAATTCATTTATTTAAGCATTTTGCATGTAGAAAAAATGAGAGAGAGAGTAATGGAAAAATAAAAAGCAGTAATGATGATAACTTGAAGCAAATTAAAATAGGAGCATTAGGTTTTTTTGCTGACGAAAAATCTTTAAAAGAAGTAAAGGATGATGTAGTAATGCTATTAGATATGGATCCGGGAGCTGTCAACGGGAGTAGTAGCAGGGACTCAGAGGAGTTCTTCTCAGGTGGAGTAAAATCTACATTCTACCCCCCTGTTTCCCCAGGTAATAATGTGGATCTTTTTGAGGAAATGGTGTGTAGGGAGGTTGAAGCGTTAATCTACCCTAGCCCTAAACCAAATCTATCTAAAAATGAAAAATTGGCTTTAGATACCATCAGGAAATGGGAGAACGTCCTTGTTAAAAAAGCTGACAAAGGGGGAGGGGTAGTACTCCTAAAGAAAGATGACTATATTAAAGAGTCTATGAGACAGCTGAATGATGAGACTACTTATACTATATTACTGAGTGACCCCACTCATAGATTTAATAATGAATTAAGGGATCTACTTAGGAAATATGTCTATAGCAAAACCATTGATAAAAAGCTAGCAGAAAAATTGATTCATGAATGCCCCAGAAAGCCTATATGGTACTATTTGCCGAAAGTGCATAAATCAGTTACTAACCCTCCCGGACGCCCTATTGTGTCCGGGATCGGTTCAGTGACTGAGCCCCTCTCTCAGTACATAGACTGGCTGTTAAGACCATTACTAAAAAAGATACCATCCTATGTAAAAGATTCAGGGGATTTCATTAAATGCATAGATGAATTTGAGTGGCGATCCGGGTATAGTATGGCATCCATTGACGTGGAGAGCCTCTATACCCGGATCCCACAAGATCTTGCCGTGTCTGTGGTCCGAGATATCCTTCAAGTAGAAGGACAAGATAAAAATACTATTGAGTTCATTTGTGAATCATTACAGTTTGTATTATCACACAACGCATTTATGTTTAATGATAAATGGTACAAACAGACCTCTGGTACAGCCATGGGGACACCAGTTTCATGCACCCTGGCTAACCTCTTCCTAGCCCACCTGGAGGATCACTTGGTATACAGTAATTCCAATCCCTTTCTTAAATTCATTAAGCTCTTCACAAGATATGTGGATGACATATTTATTGTTTGGGAGGGCGAGGAGGAGGAATTCTCCGCCTTCGTCGCCTACCTAAATGAGTCCAATTTTTATAATATGGCATTTACTTCAGTATATGGGGACAAAAAGCTGGAATTCCTGGATGTCAAATTGAACCTTAATAATGATATACTAATAAGGTCACTGTATAAAAAACCTACTTCTTCAAACACGCTACTGCACTATAAGAGTGCGCATCCCCACCACACAAAAAGAGCGTTACCCTATAGCCAATTCTTGAGAATCAAAAGAATGAATAATACACAAGAAATCCAACAAGTACAGTGTGCGAGTCTAGAAAAGGACTTGAAAAACAGAGGCTACCCCGATAACTTGGTGCAAGAAACTAAAAACAGAGCATTACTTGATGTACAACCGAGGAATAAGAAAAGGGATAGAAGCAGTAAACGGTTTGTGTTTTCCTTTAAATATGGTGCCATGTACCAAAAAATTGTAGGTGCCATAAAAAAGTGCTGGCATATTATAGAGAGAGATAGAGACCTTAAGATGGCCGGATTGGGCGAACCTATAATTTCATATAGGCGGTGCAATAATCTCAAAGATATTTTAGTAAAAAATAAGATCAGCACAAAAAAGGGACAAACATGGCTTGATATGAAGAGACCTAAGGGAAACTACAAGTGCAGGAACTGTCGATTCTGTAAAAATCATGAAACAGATAACCCCATTAAAATAGGAGACAAGGTACATCATGTCACTTCCTTTATAAGTTGTAAGACATCCTGGGTAGTATATGCAGTTTTTTGCCCTTGTCGTCATTTTTACATCGGAAAGACTATAAGGGACTTAGTACAAAGATTTAGGGAACATCATAAGTCAATAACGACCGGGGTTGGTAGCCCTAGGCTAATTCAACATGTACGTGAAGTACATAATGGCAACGCAGATGTACTAACTTTTGTAGGCTTGGAACAGGTTAAACCCTCTGATCGTGGCGGAGATACACATAAATCCTTATTACGAAGGGAAAGTAAATGGATTATAGAGACGAGGGCATGTGGCCCTTTAGGCCTTAATGATAAGAACGATTTGGCAGTTTTTCTGTGATTCATAGGTCACGCTCTGTGGACCTACACAGTCATTCTGCTAAATACAATAGTATAAAGAACACAGATTTATATACAATATCGATATAGAATACCATTATATGGAAAGGTTTAGTTTAGCATGTCTTGTTACACTATTATCTTAGCATCAAATAATTGTTAAAGCTTGCCACTAGTAGTCAAATAAGAATTGTGTCATGACAGCTTGCTGCCATAAATAGTAATAGAAAAACATCTTACAAACAATGAAATTCTGGGTTAAAAACGTCTAGAGAATTTCTCTAGTCTCCGCTGGCCGATCATTAATTATGGTAATCCAGTGGGCAAACATCGAAAGTATATGGTAGTAGTCTATATAGAATGCCTGTTTCATACAGGTTATACGGTAGTTCCTATGGCAACAAGATGCTTAAGAAAGCCGGTAATGAAGCATGTATCTGAGATAAGCTGGAGTGAGAATAAGATAATTATGACTATTCATGCAGGTGTTACTGTCCAATGTATTTATGTTATTATTGTTTAATGTGTGTTTTATGATTTATTCACATATTTTGACTACGGGCGGTAGTGACGCCGTGCCCGGTGTTATTTAACCCGGACATGACGACAGACGCCGTAGAAGGACCCGTAGAAGCGGCATAAGGCCGCGAAACGGTGAACCGTCGTCCGCCTCCCCTGCACCCCCTCCCTGCTTAACACGGTTCTTGTATGAAGATGGACTGTGAATAAAAGAGACGTAAATGATCTTCGGTCGGTGAGTGCGGCTTTATTTTCTCTGTTTTGTTAATATCTATATTTATAAAGGTATACCCTAAGGACGACTGAATTGTAATCCTGTTGGGTAAAAAGTTTATGACCTTCTGTGTTATGGGTTGAGAATTTATATGCTGAACCCCAGGAATGTATATAAATGTGTAAATGTTTGTCTAATTCCTTCTGGTTTGTTTATCACGTTTTAATCTTTGATACCAATAAAGAGATAATTTTAATATTAATAAGTTGGTATTTCCTGGTTCGATAAATACTGAGCCGTCAGATCAAGATTGTCGGAGGCCGTGTGCTGTTATAACCCGGCGTAGCCCGAGAGGGCTGCATCTCGGTGCGACCTAGACCGGCGAGAACCCATAACCTAGAGGGACCGTGTTACTATATGGTGGATGAATGCAGTGTACCAGGCTGCGTCCCGGAACCCAGCGACTTGTGCTTCATCAATAAACCCGGGTACTGTGTTAACTGATACCAGGCTCACTGCCTTTTGTCTTGCAATCCCGGCGCTACCTCACAATACCCTATCATAACCACTGCTAGAGAAGAAAGTGGAGTAATTAGGGGAAGCACAGGAGGAACTTAGGAAAACCCCGACAAGCCTTTTAAGGTGGGGGTCACACGCGGCGATCTGGCCTGCGATGTCGGAAGCGATGCGCGGGTGCCCGCTCGCTTCCGACATCGCAGGCCAGCTGTCACACGGCACGACATTGCCGGTGACGTGGCGGCGATGTGGGCGGAGCCGTCGCTCGCTGGGCTGGGCTCAGCCCAGCGAGCGATGGCTCAGTAACACTGCGATATAGGCTGGATCGCGCCGCCAACAGTGTCAGACGGCGCGATCCAGCCTAATCGCTGGTCGCAGGTTGACAGGTTTATGAACATGTTCATAAACCTGTCAACCTGCGACCAGCGATAATTTGCAGTTGCATCGCGCTGTCACACAGCGCGACGCACTTGCAATATCGCCCGCGACATCGCTGTGACGTCACTTTTCGGCGATGTCGCGGGCGAAATCGCCACGTGTGACACCACCTTTAGGATCTCTGGCCCCTGTGAGTTTCTCTGCAGCTGGCTAACAAGATGAACCCTGATAATAGATAGCCAGTGGTATCAAACAATAAACATATAAAAATAACTTTTCCTTAACACATTTAAAAAGAATAAACCAGGAGGGTTCTATTCATATAAAAGCAAAAATACATACAGATAATACAAGAAGATAAAGAAAAATAGAGGAAAGTAGTGTGAAAAATTCACACCTCTTCTTCACACACTAATTGTGCTTACATTTCTCCAAGCCCTTAATAGTTGGCTGAATCTCAAAGCTGCCTTTCAAATAAATAGATTTCAACATGTGTAAGGTCATCAATTCCTACATAAAATAAAACTTGTTGTGAAAGTTTTCATGCTATGTCTCAATATATCAAGATGGAACTTGACACCGACATATACGTTGTGAGGTAGCAACCGGGGAACCCGCTTGCTAAACGACAAGAACACGTGTTTATAAGTTAACCAATGTCCACCCGTTTATTTTCACATATTAATCACATAACCCGGGTAGCATGTTTGACACATATCACATTGATTAATAACACTTTACATAAACACCATACATTTACATTTAACATCACAACACTTATATTGCACATAACGATTTATAGTAACCCGGGACCTGTAACCACGACTCTCTGTCCCCATTGGAGCTCTACTAACAGCTCCCGTGGTGGCTACGGCCTCCGGCCTACTTACACATCTTACAGTACCTTTATAATAAATACATTTGATATACTTCGATGATGACCCTTCCGGGTTCATAACAGGGATTGGCAAACCCTAGTAACCCGTGGCTGCGGCCTCCGGCCTAACCACGCGTTACCCAGTACGGAGCCCTTCTAACCCCTGCTTCTGACCTTCGTTACATACGCCTCAACGGGCCCTGTGGGTCCCAATGGCGGTACCTGCCGCCTGGCTTTAGTCCCCCAGCATGATGACTCAACACTCACCCGTAGTCAGGAATCCTGCCTGACCGGGTCCTTACATACCTTATGTGATCCATCATTCAAACGTCCATGGATCACACACCTGCTCACAGCCCACATCCATGGACTGTGGCCCCTCCATGGCCCATTACAGGGATTGGCAAACCATAGGTCACGGGAACCTCTACATCCGTTACCTACTGGAGCCCTCTTACCCCTGTCTCTGGCACCACAGGCACACCCACACCATTAGAGGTCGTGGTTGAGGGATCAGGTACCCTCTGCATGCAGCAGGGCAAGCCTCCCTCTCGTCCCAAGGACGGAACGCCTCCAACATCATCCATACCAGCTGGGTCACTGTCTCTCCACATGATTATACATGGGTCTTACATAGGTCATCATCTCTCATTCAGGGCCATTACCTAAGCCCTCATACACATAGTTCATCGGGTCCCTTAACTGAGTACTCTGACTCGGACCCAAAGGCGGTCTATGCCCGCCTGGCACACTACATACAATTGCCTCCACGGGCTACATACATTCCGGTTCATCAGGACCTTTAACGGACTCCACTGAGTCGGTCCCAAGGGCGGTCTATACTCGCCTAACATGATTTACGCACACCAGGTGCACAGTTCACACTATCGCTCGGGAACTGCTTTCTTACCGGGCACGGATCCGGGTCTCGCTACCTGGGTCACAGGTTCCACCAGGCATCCCCACAGGCTCCTTTCCCGGGCGTGTTTCACCCCACGCCCGGTCTAGCGTCCACGGGTCAACCATGGCTTCCCCCTCTAGGTGCGGACACGACCACGGACCTCGGCACCGGCATGGAGCTAGCATGCTCCCATCATGTCATGCACACAGAGCCTTGGACTGCTCTGCACTCAGGCTGGTCTCAGTTTTCAGGATCAATCTCTGCTTCCAGACTCTATCTCAGCCTCCAGAATGAATCTATCTCACAATCACTCAGGTGGCCGGCTCTTATCGTGCCAGCCACTCCCACATGGACACACCCCCTCAGCTGCTAATCATCAGCTTCCACACAGCTCAGGTTAACCCCCTGTGTTACGGGTTGTCAGCACTTACTCATCACATCCTATTCCTCATGGACTCCTCGATCTCAACTCACTCTCACTGCCGCTCATTAGGCTCATGAAACCCTGTCTCTCAAGGTTGGTTCACACAGTATTATCATCACAGGAAAACCGGCCAGTGTGCACAGGATCATCCTCTGATCCTACATGTGATGTACCCCGGCCATGCGGATCATGCCGGCGGTGCCTCACAACGTGTATGAATTATAACCCTTTCTCATAATAACATGGAACGTTCTCACCTGGTCAATTCATCATTAAATGTTCTGTTTATTACCAAATCACATTTCTGCATTTGTACCTTCTTTACATGACAACAAAAACCTCCAAGGTTTTTGGGACTAGGTAGATAACCATTTAAACAAATATATTTCTTTTAATCTGGTGGTCTCCCCTATGAGACTTTTGATTATACCCAGGTAATAATTGAAGATGAGCCCTGGCCAATGCCAAAGCAACATCTCCTCCATGTCGGCCTCCTGCTGCCAGTTTTAAAATTCGTCTACGTTGGCGACCCGACTTAAGACAACTGCAAATTACACCTTGCTGCCCTTCATCTTCATGAACGTGACTGTGGCGCCCCTGCGGATCCAGTCGCCACAGAGGTATTGCACCCCTGTTAGGGTGTAGTATCTCACACTCGGGTAAGAGGGGTGCAGACTGGTACCGGGACACCCGGCCACGCACTATGAACCATTGTAGTTAAAGGGAGCACCTGGAAAGGAGTGAAGCCAGGAAGAACACACGTAGATGACGTGGGTTACGTGAGAAAGGGTATAAATAGAGTGGGAAAGATCTAGAAAGGAGGAGAGACAGTTAAACAGCAGAGAGGACAGACCACTAGACAACAGTGAGAAGAAAAGTGGGACAGTGAGAGTCAAGTTGGAACGAAGCTAGAAAAAGAAAGCCTGCCACAGAAGGAAAACAACTTAAGAGAAGTGTCCAGAGGACTGGAGCTAGTGGGAGCTCGTCCTGAGGCCAGACTGTAGAGCAGAGGAAAAAACTAGGTGGCTCCAGGAGGAAGAGGGGGTCCCCGAGGCATAGGAAGTCAGCAATTCACCAGTGGGACTTGTATCCATTGTCAGGCGCAGGCAAGTGGAGGGACCAGACTGCAAGAAAGGGGCACTGGGAACCCCAAGACTAGTGGAGAAGACAGACCAGGCTCAGCTAGCAACCTGGAGGCTGTGGAACTTCCATAGGGACACAGTCAACAAGCGCACACATCTGCTGAAAACGTGGCAACCATAGGGCTAAGGGGAGATACTGCAGGTCAACCCTTAAGAGAAGCCCACAGTCACTGACAAGGCAGGAGAGAAGCAAGCGCAGTGTGAGACAACCGAGAAAGGACAGAGAAGGGGTACCGTGCGCATAAAGAAGCCGACTCCATACCACGTAATTAAGCCCAACAATGCACCGTGCTGGATATGACGTACCGGCCGGTGCATCTTAGGAGGAAAGGAGGGTGGGAGATTCCAACAGAGGAGGAGATCAAGACCGAATGATGACGCCCAACCGGGCGTGCAGTGATGCAGCAAGGAGGGGAGAATAGAGCCTGGAACCGCCTTTCCAGTCTCCTGACTGAGCGACAGCCTGTAAGTTTTAAATCATTTTTAAACATATTTATAGGGCGGATTTACAGCAGAGAGGGATGGTTAGGGAGCAGCTAGTAAGCTGTAGGGACAGCTAGTGATAGGTCAAGGGGGTAGCATGAGGTGGCAGTTTCCCTTTAAGAACATTGCTGCCTCCCTACCATCAGCCTCTAGGAGAACTGTCCTGCAGAGGCGGCCATCTATAGCCGCAACCTGCAGGTGGTGTCACGTAAAATTAACAAGTATCCCCAAGTCTGGTCATCCCTGTCCAAATGAACCCTCCACGCCACATGACCTTACGTAAGAGAGAGAGCCATCTGCACCAAACATTTAATGACACCACCACGGAGCCAGGTCTCGGTCCCTGTGACTCCCGTGAAGAAGCCTCAAAGCCCAGTTTTGAGTATCCTAAGGCCCTGGGGGAGACGCGTCATGACCACCTCCCCAATACACAGGGTGCGTGCAGGCAGATGGTCTTGCAGCAGGGTGGACCAGTTTGTGTAGCATCTGTCACCAGTCTTGTCTGTAGCTAGGAACCCAAACCCCCTCTTCTGGAATAATGTTGCCCCTCAGCCCTGGGTGCATTGTCTCACTACAGGCATTAGCCTTTGGCCCCCGCAACCACTCTCAGGCGATGGCATCAAAGAGCCTAATTCCTTCCAGAAATTTGATGGGACGGGGTGGTTCGGATCTATTAGGATAGTTGCTGGGAGGGGGTAGGGGTCCCAACATGACATTCTCCCAGTTGAAGACCTCTGACCGGAGTGCTACACAAGGCAGGGAGACGGGCTTCTGTCACTACTACTCCTCCTCCTCCTGGATTTGCCGATGCCCCGGCTGAATCTCCGGTTGCAGGTGTAATAAGGCCAGGAATGCTGCAAGATTCTGACTTTGACCTGTGCTGGTCCCTGCTGGCATACAGAACAGCTGACCTCCTGACTCATAGCTGCATTCTGGTGGGATGTCTTCTTCAGGCATGGGGGAATAGCACTGGATTCTGATCTTGCTGCATATTAGGCCCAATGTGGGGTGCGCAATCGTGCACCAGCTCATATATGTGGATGAAGTCATCACCTCTGGGGGGTGCTTCAGTTATGGTGAAGCACCCTCAGCCCCTGGGGTGATGAGGAAGATCACGTCCTCCAGAGCAGGAAGTCTTGGGGTGGATCCATCACGTATCCAAACTGAAGACTGCAAGCACATGGTAGCACAGTGTGGCTGCATTGTACGGCAATCTTAAAATAGGGCTGGCCTCCGCAGTGAAACTTCTTTCCTTTGCCTAGGTGTACGCCTTTTCCAGTACCAGGACCCAATTGCTTACAGGATTTTCTCAATTGTGTTGCCTAGCTCCTTATCAACCCCACCATGTTGTGGGTGTAGAAAGAACCTGGCTTACAAATCTCATTCCCTATGCCACAGGTAACACCTGGGCTTGCAGTTGGGGGGTAATGATTGTTGAAGCCTGACATATTTGGAGTACAAATAAGAAGAGGAAAGTTTATTTTCAGCTCACCAACAATTCATCTGGAATGTTGAATAAGGCTAGTGAGCAATGCATGTACAGCTCCAAGATGAATGCTTTAATCACACACTTGTGCACATGCCCAAAATCTGTATTATAAATGTATGGAATGAAATAAAATAAAGGGATTGCACATTTTCAAGTAGCAATATCCATAGTATAGGTGTTTTATGACCTATGAGGAGACCTATAAAACCATGTATATTAAGCATATAATGGACATATGAAATTTTTATCTGAATTACTAGCAGATACGTGTAGTAGAAGTGGCCTTGCACGCTGCTTTTTCCTCTGTAATAATAAAGGTTAGCTCTTGTGGCACCCTGTACCTGGTCACCACAAACTTCCCTAGGACACTGAAGGATTTCCCACAGCGAGTAAACCACCTACACACAACACCTTCCACTCCAGGCCTGTAGGGGGAGCTCCACTGGTTGCCCTTAAGCCAGTTCTACCTATAAATACAGGTGCTGGGGGTGGAGAAGAGAGAGTGTGCAGTCACTACAGAACTGTGAAGAGCTCAGAGTTCAGTGAGCTGAGCTGGTACTGGAGCCGCGCTAGGCCCAGACCAGTACACACCAGAGGCAGTGGTAGACCCGCAGAGTAGGGGCGAAGGCAAGAGGAGAGAAACGTGTCACAGGGGGCAGAGGAGTCTTACCGACTCACCCCACCAGAGTCCCGGTCATTGGAGTCCGAGTTTGCAGGGACAGAGGATACACCCAGCAGAGAATCCAGCATCACGAGGAGGCTTAGCTTCCCGGACACACCGCAGCACCAACAGTTGAGAGCCTGGGGACCGTGGAGGACGTCAGCGGGATCCCAAGAGAGAGCCCTCAGTGCTGCAACCCGGGTGTGGAGAGAGAGAGAGAGTAACGGTCCGGTTAGGTTCCACACCTGCCAGACTCCAAACAGGAAAGCTAAACAAGGAGGCCTACAACCCTAGTCGCTGTGGAGGTCCCAAAGTGTTTCCCTCCTTCCGGACGAGTGTACCTGTAACCGAACATCAGTAAAGGTACCAAAAGACTTTTATGTGTGTGTGTCCCTCCTCCCACCTGCACCACACTGACTGCGCTCTCCAACTCCACGCTGCACAGAAACTCCTGTGCTCCCCTATTCCATCATAACAACTCTCAGCCCCGGGGATCCCTTTCTCCTGAACGGAGCTACTCCATCTTGCTGCCGCCCATCACCCCGGAGGCTCCCGCAGCGCTGGTGCCATCACCGGACTCTACAGGTGGCGTCACGACTTGACACATTTTTATTATTTTTCTATCACCGTCCATTACTGTCCCCCAAGCCCACAGTCCCAGGCAAAGCTGCCCGTGACTTCCCAACACTGTGCCTGAGATTTGAGTACCCCCAGGCTTGGGCGGGACACCTCTCTAAAAAAATAATAATTAAAAAAAATTACTTTGGAATCATTTTGGCTTTTTAAAAAAAATATATTTGTGAACAAAGGAATATGGGAGTAGTTTTTGAAGTACATTTTTTGTATGTGTTTTTTCTCTTTATACTTAGTAATGGGGGTGTCTGATAAACACTTCTCCATTATTAGATGCCTCTTCATAAGAATCCTGAAGTGTTTCATGTCAATTCTATGGGTATGTGTACACGATCAGTCTTTGCTTAGAATTGACATGAAAGAACTAACATGCTGTAGATTTATTTCTGCACCAAACCTGCAAGACAGAAATAAGCAATGTGTGCATGACATCAGGGCAGCAATCAGGGCTTCAGTGGACTCACCTCAGGGAGAGGCTTGGTGGATGGCAGAGGCCCGGTGAGCCTGACATGGTCCCAAATCTTTTATTACTAGGCTGATTGGGTCCAGGCCAGGGGGTGGGGCCAAGCAGGGTAACTGGAAGGATGTTGGCGGGGGCAGTGGTCCACGATCATCATCTGCTAAACTGTGAAGCCCTGACTGCTGTCACTTCCGGGTCAGAGCTACATCAGCACATTCATCAGATCAGTTCTGATCATGCTGCTGATGTCACTCAGCACCGCAGATGCATGAAGGATTGTGGAGAGTGCTTTGGTCTGGTGGAAGCTGGAGTTGAAGATAGATCCACAATAATTAGAGGAATGGGGAAGAGAGTAAGAGATTGTATGTGCTGCAAGGGGAGAGGGGGGGTCTGCATATGATGTGCTGGGGGGTACCATGTAATGTGCTGGAGGGGGGTAGTATAGTATTATGTGCTGAAGGGGGAGAGGGGTTGTGCAGTATAATGTGCTGCAGATAGATAGGTGGTACAGTATAATGTGTTGTGGGGGGAGGGGTGGTACGGTATAATGTGGTGCAGAAGGGGGAGGAGTGATACAAAATGATGTGCTACAGATGAAGGGGAGTGGTCTGAGTATGATGTGCTGAAAAAGGAGGGGGAGTATGGTGTGCTGCAAGCTTGGGGGGGTAGAGAGTGTATAATGTGCAGCAAACATAGGAGGAGATTTGAGAACCCAGTATGGGTGAGCAAGGGCATGATAGGTGCAGACTCATTATAAGGAACAGGGGGAGAGAGTATGGGAATCTATGGGGTAAATTTAAGGACACAGTATGGTGAGCAAGAGAGCAGGACGGGTGCAGGGTGCAGAAACAGTATGAGGAGCTAGGTTGCCTGGGTGCAGACACAGTATAGGGAATGAGTAGAGATGGGGTTGACACAATATGAGGCGTGAGGGGGCATTGGTGTAGACTCCATATGGGAAGTGAGGGGGATGGGTATGGACACAGTATGGGGAAAGAGGGGGATACGTATGGGCACAATATGAGGAGTGAGTGGGGATGAGTGCATGCACAGTATGACGAGAGAGAGGTATGGGTGCGAACGTAGTATGGGGAGCATGGAGGTGACGAGTACGGCGGTAGTGAGGCGAGAGTATGGGATGAGAAAAATGTGAGGTGAAACATAAGGGACTGGGTAGTGTTAGGGTGTGGTTGGGATGGATGCAGACACAACTAGGCCCTGTGTGTGTGTGTGGGGGTGGTATGTAGAGAGGGCTGCATGGGGCCACAATGATACGCCACACCAAGGATAGGACAGCATAGCAAGGAGGGGGAGTGTGATTTCGAAGGCACAGCGTAAAGTTGTACAGTAGAAGTGGACACATTGTGAAAGGACAGTGTGGAGAGCATGTGGAGGGACAGTGTGTGTGTCATTTTCTGCAGGGAAAACAGCAGATATTTTTGATCAGGCAACATTATAATGACACTCTTATTTTTAAGGGCACCATATCGGGATGCTCTGCGGAAAAGTGGAGAAGATGGAGTCTTCAGAGACATGAAAAGTCATCATGGCATCTTGAAAAAAGGAAGAAAAGAAAATACAACCCCAATCAGAGATAAAGTTATCTATAGGGTACATGGAAGTAAATGATTATTTGTGATACAGACTAATTTTAATCAGTACTGTGGTTCCTGTATGGTCTGATGATGACTAGTAACAACAACTCCCAGTATCCTCTTACCACTATTAAAAACATACTAGAAATTGTAGTTTTCTGTGATACAAATATGTATACGGGGTTGACCTGACTCTACAATTGATTTACTATGTACTAATGGTGGTTCTGATGCTGAATTTCTGTACTTATGATGCTTTTGATGATGTGTTTCTGTACCTAGGGTGGTTCTGGTGATGTATTTCTGTACTGATGAGGGTTGTGATGCCGTGTTTCTAAAACTGATTTGGGTTCTAATTATGTATTCCTGTATGTCGGGTGGTTCTTGTGATGTATTCCTGATTGAAGGTGATTCTACTGATGAATTTCTGGGTGGTTCTTGTGATGCATTTATTTACTGATGAGGGTTGTGATACTGTTTTTCTGCATGAGGGTTCTGCTGATATGTTAGAGGCAGTTGACAGGGTAGGGGGTACTCGGGTACCGGGCCTGATGACGGCTTTGATGGGGAATGACAGCTGGTCGATCCCCGGTCCCACGCCCTGGACCTTCAATGGTGGGGGATGGTGGGGGATAAGGGAATTGGTAACGTGACGCCACCTATGGTACCTTGTAACGGGTATACCAGTGCTGCAGCCGGCCACTGAGGTGATGGTGGGTGCAGCAGAGTGTGGTACAGCTCCCCACAGGTGGAGCTTTACCTCAGGGCAGCAGGGATGGATGAGGAGAGTAGTAGTTGCGTCTTTGCAGACAAGGCAGTGAATTGCGGCGGTTAAGCAGGCACACAGACACACAGGGATTGTTGTTTCGGTACCTTTTACTGGTGACAGGGTAACAGGTACAGTCCAGAGAAATAACCAAGTGCAACTTGGGACTTCCACCTAGAAAGATTATGAGGCCTCCTCTGTCTTTGTGCTCTGTGGTTTGGGATATGTCCTGCCTGTGCCTGAACCCACCGCTTCTTCTCCCTCTCAGGGCTTTGCTCTAAACTGACTATGAGGTCCTTCTGCGGAGTCCTTGCTTCTCCTATGGCCCCTGGTCCTGTACTTGGTCAGTTTTAGCATCTCTTACTTAACTTGCTTTAGGGATAAACTCCTCCTGAGTCTTCCGGGCTTTTGCTGTTGCACTAAATGCTGGCAGCAACGGACTCCGGTGTCCTGGTGTACTATAGGGAGACCTTAACTGGTTCCCTCTCTTGATTCCCTGCTTTTTCCACTTGCCTCAGACCCTTTCCCTAGAGTGCAACACCGCCGTCAGTGGTCCCTGGCCCTGGATCCTTCCGAGCGACCAGCTCCTCACTCCTCCGACTCTCTCTCACTACTCCCCATAGGCTCCACCCTCCTTTTGGGACCTACTAAATTACCGGTACCCCCTATTCTAGGTGGCCTAATCCTAGGTGTGTGTGTGCAAAACAGACTCCATAGGTTAAACCCTGAACTGACAACTTACAAAGATATCACATTGTTGTTAAAGTGCAATACCTCCCTGTGGCGCCTAGCCAGAGGGGGGCCACATATTTCTATACCCCTGGTAGGTCTGGTGATGTATTCCTGTGCTGTTATAGGTTCTGATTCTGTACAAATGTAACGTTTCAGAACTTTTCAGATTACGTGATACATGGCAATGTTAATAAAATGTGCTGTCTGACAAGTTAATATTTTTTTTATGTTAGGAGCATTAAACAAATTGTCCTACATTTGTAAATAGTCTGCAGTACTTCTGTGTAACTCTTTGTGACTGCCGACTTCTGAATTCCCACAGTGTGCACACTTTACATTGTCAGAATTATCTAATGCTGGTGGTGAGAGTGGGAGGTCACATAACCGCAAGTATGCAACTTACATACATGAAGTGACATGCTGACTAGACATGCGAGGCCTCGAACTATGATCACCTACTTGCGCTCACATGACTGTCCAAATCATGCTATTAGCAGATTAGAGAATCCTGAAAGTGTACAGGTCACATGCTGTGAGTACTCAGAAACCTGCAGTCACCTAGAGAGACTACAGACTTCATTTCAAACCTGGACACGACCTTTAATTATAACAAAACTAAATTCAGGCAGGAATGAATAAAACCAGGTACCAAATACAGTAGTTAACACCTCTCAAGACCAGCCAAATCCTGCTGTTCAAGGCTGAGGGAATCCACGCTGCTTCCTGGCATTACTTGTCTATAACAATCAGTAAATCTTCTCAGGAATTTATACATGCATACATGCAGTCATGTGCTGACTAAGCGTGCAAGGCTGAAAATAAATTGAGTGACGCCAGACACATGCAGTCTGAATGTTTCTAGAAGTATACAAATCTTATACTTGTGCTCACATGACCATCCAATCTTGACATTAATTAGCATGAAAGAATCCTGAAAGTGGTCAATGCACGCGCTATGAAAAGTCAGAGGCCTGCAGTTACCTAGAGAGACTATAGACTCATCTCAAACCTGGACGAGCCCTTTAATTATAACACTAAGCATTGTAGCCCAATCCTAACAGCGTGTAATGTACTCACTGTGAGAATTCAGCTCTTGCTGGTTCCAGCAGTCATCACATGGACACTCCACTCATATGCAATTTTCATATGGTCATGTGTCAGCTTTTTTTTCTACTTCTCTGTTTTTCATTGCACATTGAGAGAATTAGGCAAAGCAGATTGTCAGCTCATGTGTGCAAAACACATAAAAATGATTGGTCACATGATGACTACTGTGTGGGAGCAATAGAGTGCAGAAGTGGAGTTTTTCTAGAGTGGGCGGTGCTACTGTGGAAGGTTTGAGGAGTGGAGGCGGAGCTGGGGTGGAGGTGGGGCTGGGTGGAGGCAAAGCTGGGGTGAAGGTGGGGCTGGATGGAGGCGGAGCTGGGGTGGAGCCTCAAGGGGGCCCTAAAATTTTGCCAGTGAGGGGCCCTGAAATTCCTAATGGCTGCCCTGCATGACATGTCAGGATTCTATTTGACTTTTGCTGGCATTACAACTTTTTTCAGATTTTCTGACAACTCAGCACTCAAAAATACATAAATACACTCAAGAAAAAATTCAAGTGAGCAGAGGTGTGGGAATCAAGAGGATATTTAGAAATCTGAGGGGTGCAGTTTTTAGAAGGGTGTCACTTTTGGGTGTTTTCTGTTATATAGGCCCCTCAAAGTCACTTGAAATCTGAGGTGGTCTCTAAATAAATATTTTTTAAATTTTGTTGGAACAATGAGAAATTGCTGATAAACTTTTGACGCTTCTAGCTTCTTAAAAGAAAAAAATTGATGTAAAAGTAGACGTGTGGCAAATGTTATTTATTAACTATTTTATGAGACATAACTCTGGTTTCAGGGAATAACAATTTAAAGTTTGAAACTGAAATTTTCCAAATTTTTGGCAAATTTAGGATATATTAACAAATAAATAGCAAAAATATCATTCTATATTTATCAATAACATGAAGTACAATAAGTCACAAAAATAGTCTCCATTACTGTGATCCATTAAAATGTCCCAGAGTTATTAACACACAAAGGAGCAGAAACTGAAGTGGTCAGAATTTAAAAAATTGGCCTAAAATTAGGAAGATAGAAACAGGAATGTTGGTGGAGGGGTTAAGGGATGAAAGCATGTACAGTAGTTCTCTAGAAATTATAAAATGCTGAACTTTTTAAACATGCTGCACAGACATCAGATTCTTTTTTTAAAAGTAAAATAGTCAGATTTTTCAGTTATTCTTATGTAATATTTTAAGAAAGTATGCTTGTAATAAGCCACATTCCTTCTCTCATTTTGTAAGTTACAAGCATCAATTACGGTATGTAATCTTTATGAATATACTGAATTGATTATTATCATTTATGATTTTTACTGTTGCTAGTTATCCATTTTTGATTTTTCCTTCAGAACAACATTTAGAGTTTCCCCATGAAAATAACAGCTAATAAATCATAGATAATTTTAAACAAGAGAGGGAAAAATTGTAAATAATTACTAATGGATATATTTGAAATTAAATACATTGGTACAGTTACAGTTACTATAGCTTAAAGGGAACCTGTCAGGTCGTTTAGGCCCCCAAACCTATCACTATCTGTCCCTGCAGCCTCCTTCCATAGTACATCCCTAACGATCCTTGTGTGAGCTAAATGTGAGGTATAAATGTGTAAAAAAGTGATTGATAACTTACATTTTTGTTCCTCGTTCTGAGGGCGTTCCTAGATGTGTGGGCAATGGGCTGTCTCTCTGGGTCATTCTCTCCCCCTCACCCCCTTGCTATCACACTCTTGTGGGCGTGATACTTCATTCAGAAGTGCTCTCTTGGGGTTTCAAATTCAGTTGGTGATTCCTTCTGGGAATGACACCATATGACATTTCCGGTCCTGCGCAGTATAGGGGTTTATTGGATACAGTAGCTGGCTCCGGAGCAAGTGCAGTACGCATTCCAAAGCTGGCCCGTACACCCGATAATCCCCCACAATGCACCAGACCAGAAATGACGTGCAGCATCATACCCAGATGCAACTAGGTGACAGGTTCCCTTTAAAAGGGTTGTATAGTCTGCTAATAAAAATCTGCCATAAAAAACTTGCCTCAATAATCTGCCAATAAAAATGTGCCTCAATACATACAGTGTTTTCTCAGAAACTCAGAAAACGTTCTGTCTTGATTTGTTGGAGATCATCCTTAGGAAAATGTTTTTTCTATTTGGTGACCAGTTCTGCATGCAGTGGAAGGGGATCACCATGGGATCCAACATGGCGCCCCCTTATGCTAACATCTGTATGGCAAAATTTGAGGAGTTTGTTAACCTTCCTAGCGGTATTCCCGAGCCTGACTCGGGGTTAACATTTACTGCCAGAAGCGGTAACCCGAGTCAAGCTCGGGCTTACCCGCGGTCGCGGCAGATGCGGTGAAAAAAACGCATCTGCCGCACTTGCCGCATAGCTGCCGCACTTGCGGCGCGGTTGCGGTAATCGCCATAGTAAGTATAGGGGGACTTGCGGCAGGTGCGGCAAGTGCGGTTTTGCACTTGCGGCAGGTGCGGCCGCGAAAAAAACCGCACTTGCCGCACCTGCCGCATCTGCCGCAAGTGCAAAACCGCACTTGCCGCATCTGCCGCAAGTCCCCCTATACTTACTATGGCGATTACCGCAACCGCGCCGCAACCGCGCCGCAAGTGCGGCGGCTATGCGGCAAGTGCGGCAGATGCGGTTTTTTCACCGCATCTGCCGCAACCGCGGGTAAGCCCGCTTTTAGCACAAAATTCCTGACCTATTCATACCGCCAGGGAGGTTAATAGCCATCTGTTAGCACGAAAGAATGTGGTTGTGGAGCCCACTGGGACGGGGTATTCGGTGCCGGATCGGTGTACTGCTGGGGGATGTCACGGCGGTCCTGGTCCGGACCGTGTCCCGGGCCCGCACAATAAAATGGGGGTTATTTACAGGGGATTTGCCACTCGTGACGCCACCCACTATATGCGGCCAGTAATGGGGCCGCCGCTGCTGCAGAACCTCCGGGGATGATGGGATAGCAGCTTGGATAGAATAGTTCCTGTGGGCAGAACTGGGTTCCCCGGGGCAGTGGCAGTAGTAGTTAAAGTCTGTGAGGATAGTTATTGATGCTGCAGGAGCGTAGGGGTAGCAGTAGAGATGATGAGAGTAGAGGTAATCGCAGTATATGAGGGCAAGTGGGGCTTCAGTATAAGGATCACACACACTCACGGTTTCTGTTGTTTTCCAAGTCTTTACTTGCAGATGGTATAACACAGTATTGTCCACGGAGTCTGTACCGGGTTGCTCTCACCCTGACCGGGTCCTTGGCTTCCTACTTAAGCGCTGTGTGTGGCCCTGCTGCTGCTTGTAGCTGAACTGCTGGCTCTTTCTCTGCTCACGGGTACCAATCTGCTGGGCAACTTGAGTCCTCTGTGTCACTGACCCCTCCATGTTGCTTTGCTATGGTACAGTGAAGATGGTGGACCTTCACTATCCCAGTGTTTACTGTCCTGTCTGTCTCAGGCACAGCCTCGGATCCGGTATCCGTCTTAAGCGCCTCTCCGGGGTTATGTTTGGGGTAACTCTTTATCCCGGGTACGTTCCTCTGTTCCTCTGTCTCCTCTCCTCAGACCTCTCAGGACCTCCACTTCTACTTGACTCTGCTCCTGCTCCAGACTCTCACTAAACTGAACTGAACTAACTGTCACTCCTGCTCTGTGGTAAACAACTTAGCTCCTCCCACTAGTGCAGGTGCCACCTAAGCTCCTCCCACTTTCTAGTGTAGTGTTGTGTGGGGAGTAAACCTGTGTTGATGTTTCTGTGGCACTTTAACCCTTAGGGCGCCACATTCCCCCTTAGTTAAAGATAGTACTCCGGGACTGTGGAACAATAAAGAACAAACAATTAATACAATTAATATTTACAAAGACTTAAAAGTAAAAATCACAAAAATCACTAAACTTCAAAAACAGTCCAAAAATTCAAAAAGCAGTCCTTCCGGGGGTTTAGTCTTTTGCCTCCGGGCTGATGAATGTATATTAGAAAGTTTATACCACAACCAGTCCGTGGTAGTATGATCCATAAAAATAAAATAAAAGGAAAAAGTTTGAAGAATATGCAAGAAGTTCATACAGGATAGTCTCTGTAGGTACTGGGCTTTTTAACATTGCATTAACTATGTACATTTGTTTACCGGGTTCAATTTATATTTGCACAAACATATTTATATTTTATAGTTAACTTGACCTTTTAATCCCTGTACCTAGCTGGTAACTGACCTCTGGTACTACGCTCGGATCTGCATAAAACGGGTATACTACTTGCATGTAGCCTATTGGTGCTGGTAGGCATGTACCTATTTGTAGTGTTTGGTACTATGTTAGATGAAGATCTGACTGTAGGACTGGCAAGTTCACTAGGACCAGGAATTTGTTCTTCCTCTACGGGTTCTACTTCCAGTTCTTCAGGTCTTGGGACTTCTTCAGGTAACACAGGTTCTGGTGTTGGTTCCACCATTGAAGGGAATGCAATCATTGGTACGACAACTGCTCCATGGTAATTTGGCCATGTTTTAGGGAAATCTCCTAGTACCGTGTGGAATACTTCTTCTTTTTCTTTAATAGGTTGGACCTGTACAGGTTCTGTTACTTCAGGTGTCTTCAGTGTTTCAGGACACAATTTTAACTGATCACGAGATACGACTTGTGACGTTTTTCCTTCATCTTTGCTTATCAAACAGGTTTTAACATTGTCTAGGTTAGATGGTAAGACTGTGTATGGGACGGTTTCCCACTGATTATCCAGTTTGTCAGTGCGTCTCTTTCTCTTGAGAACTTGATCAGCTTCTTGTAATGGCATTGCTTGAGCATGTTTGTTAAAAGTTTTCTCTTGTCTTGCTCTTGCTTGCTGAAGATTTCTCTCTACACATTCTTGAAATTGTTGATACTGTTTCTGACGTTGGGTATCCCAATCTGATTCTTCTTCTACTTCTGTATCTGGTTTTACGATTCCCATTTCTAGATCAATTGGTAATTTACCGGGTCTTGCACGCATAAGGTATGCTGGAGTGCAGTTTGTAGAACTCACGGGTACATGGTTGTATAAGTCTACCAAGTCAGGTAATTTATCTGGCCACTGGTTTCTTTCTGATTCTGGTAAAGTCTTTAACAGTTCAATTACAATATGATTCATTTTCTCGCATAAACCACTTGTTTGAGGATGATACGTTGTTGTGTGAATCTTCTTACAACCGTACATATTGCAGAATTCCTTATGTTTTGATTCAAAAGCTGGACCTTGGTCTCCAAGGACTTGTTCTGCGTAACCATGTGGTCTACAGAAATGCGTCTGGAATGCTTTTGCTGCCGTCTTGCTGTCAGATCTTTGACTGGTACCACCACTAAGAAGCGTGAGTAATGGTCCACGATGGTTAAGGCATAGACATAGCCTGACTGGCTTGGTGACAACTTGACGTGATCTAATGCGACTAGCTCGAGTGGCTGCTTGGTTACTATTGGTTGAAGCGGAGCTTTCTGTGGATCCTTCCTTCTGAGTTGCATGCGGCACATCTTCTGCACCATAGTTCAATGGATTTTCTCATGCCAACCCAATAAAATCTTTCTCTCAGGATCGCTTCTAACTTCTTCCATCCAAAATGACCTGCACCGTCATGATAAGCTTCTAAGACCATTTGAGTGGCTCGCTTGGGCACGATTATCTGCCAGACTAGTTCATGCGTTTTAGGATTAGTATACGTTCTGCAGAGCTTTCCTTGATGTAGAAACAACATGCCTCTATCTTTCCATAGCTGTATAGCTTCAGCTGGGGCATTCTGATCAGGGTATGCGCGTTGTTGCGTAAGCAGTTCTTTCACTAGCTTCACGGCTGGATCATTGTCTTGGGCTTCGGCATCCGTAGTGTCTTAACGGGTTAAGATTTACTTCCTGCTTTCTTTGGTAGGCGCCGGGTGATAATCTTGCACCTTTGAACGATGAAAGGCCGGTAGTTCAATCTTTTCCAACTCTTCCGGTTCCTCTTCCACGTCTTTCAGGTGCGGCATCCGTGACAAGGCATCTGCGTTCCCGTTCTTGCGACCTTGCTCTGTATTTGATGACAAAGTTGTAATTAGATAGCCGGACTATCCATCGCTGCTCCAGAGCTCCTAGTTTCGCTGTATCCAGGTGAGTCAACGGGTTGTTATCCGTGTAGATGGTGAATTCTGCACCTGCCAAGTAATGTTTAAAACGTTCAGTCACAGCCCAAACTACTGCCAGTAGCTCTAACTTGAAGGAGCTGTAGTTCTCGGGATTTCTTTCTGTAGGCCGGAGCTTCCTACTTGCAAAGGCAATAACTCTTTCTTTGCCTCCTTACATCTGTGATAATACTGCTCCCAGTACAACGTTGCTGGCATCCGTGTATAGAATGAAGGGTTGATGGTAATCAGGGTATGCCAGGATCTCTTCTCCCGTCAGTGCACTTTTCAGCTTATTGAAGGAATCTTCCCTTTTCTCATCCCACCATGTCAGGAAATTACAGGATGAAGTCTTCTTTGATCGATCCTTCCAGAATGTCTTGCAGAGGAGCTGCTAGCTTCGTGAATCCTCTGATGAATCTTCTATAATAGCCTACCAGGCCCAGGAATTGCCTCACTTCTTTCACGTTCGTAGGTCTTGGCCAATCCCTTATCACTGTGACTTTATCAGGATCCGGTGCTACTCCCTCTGAACTCACGACATGTCCCAGGTACTGTACCTTTGGTTTGAGAAGGTGACACTTGGATGGCTTGATCTTCATGCCATACTTGGATAAATCTTCGAACACTTCTGCCAGGTTTTGTAGATGTTGCTCATACGTCTTGGAATAGACTATGACGTCATCTAAGTACAGGAGGACAGTTTCAAAGTTCTTGTGTCCTAGGCAGCTCTCCATCAGACGTTGGAAGGTCCTGGGTGTGTTGCAGAGTCCGAACGGCATGCAATTAAACTCACAGAGGCCCATCGGCGAAGTAAACGCTGTCTTCTCCTTGTCGGCCTCGGCCACAGGAACCTGCCAGTACCCACTAGTCAGATCAAGGGTGGAAAAGTAGTTAGCAGATTTTAACGCAGCTAATGACTCCTTAATCCTAGGCAATGGGTATGCGTCCTTATGTGTGATGCGATTAATCTGCCGATAATCTACTCACATTCTCATGGTCCCATCCTTCTTTTTAACTAACACTAGAGGTGCTGCCCAGGGGCTACAACTGTCTCTTATTACCCCTGCAGATTTCATCTCTCTGAGCATGTCTTTGGTGGTTTAGTAGTGAGCTGGTGGTAAAGGTCTATACCTCTCTTTTATAGGCTGATGGTTACCTGTGGGTATAGTGTGCTCTACCCCTTTAATCTGCCCAAAGTCTAAAGGGTGTTTACTGAATATTTGTTCATATTCCTTCACTACCCGGTATACTCCATGCTTGTGACGGGGAGGTGTAGAACTGGTACCTACATGCAACTTTTGGCACCAATCCTCCAGCTTCTCTTCTGAGCCATTGTCATCCGCCTGACATGACGGGTTCAAGGGCTCGGCGGCTGTGAATGTTATTGTTATCAACCGTGTACAACTTAGCCATGGTAGCATACTTAGGTAATGTGACCTCGTCTTCTCCGCAGTTTAATAGGCGTAATGGTACTCTTCCCCTGTGTACGTCAACTACTCCTCTCGCTGTGAGTATGGTGGGTCTGCTATCTGAGTACACGGGTTCTACCAGGGCTTGATAGTCTTGCCCCTTGATGCCTATTGCGGCTCTACACCAGACCAACATTTCAGTTTTGGGAGGAATTACAATGGGTATTGGATCACTTACTCGTACACTGCCGATCTCACCTCCGGAGATTTCTACCTGCTGCTTCAACATCAGGGCTTTGATCTCTTTGTGCAGAAGCCTCTGTTGTCCAGTTCCAGCAGTCTCGGCGATTTTCTGCAAAACACTTAACACTTCAGAAAAACATTTCTCAATTACATTCATTCCTATCAGCATCACTGGTTCACGTTCTGCCGGTTAACATCTATGATTATAACACCCTGGTTCTGCAATTCTACCTTCCCAACCTGAATATCATCTCTCTAAACCCCACCTTTGGTATTACCTGTCCATTACTAGCCCATACATCAAAGTTAAAGTCATCTGGCGCATAAGTAATGTCTGAATCAGCCCAGTACCTTTTATAAAGAACATGTGGGATGGATGTTATTTGGGACCCGGTATCTAGCAAGGCACTAAAGGGAATGCCATCCAAACAAATAGGGATCACCGGTTTTCCTCCCACGAATCTGTCATACCAGGCTGTGGGGCCTTGAGTGTTCATTCCTGGGAGCGGCCCGCCTGCCCAGGGAATCGTCGTTTAAAGGACACTCACGAGCAAGATGGCCTGGTTTCTGCAACGACGGCAAATGGGCTGTCCATCTGGTTGGTAGCGATCGCTGGGTCGTCCTCTTGCTGCTGGGTATCTTCTGGGCCTCATCCACGGGACATCCTCTCTGCTGGTCGCCAACTCGATCTTGGGTGCAGGCTTTGACTCTCGCAGTTCCTTGATGACCTTGGCCATAGAGATCACGGTGTCTGTCAGGGCATCTAGTTTTGATTGATTGCGGCATTAGAAATTAGTTCTCCAGTCTCAGCAGCAGTGCTGACATGGCAGATGTCGCTGGCGCTGCCGGCTGCTGAGGTGCTGCTGCAGTGTCAAGGACAGTTGGTAGCTCCTGTGGCTCTTCCAGCTGCTGCAAATGGATAGCTCTATCTTTCAGCTCAGTAAATGTCATGTCAGGGTTCTGCAGCAGTATCATGCTTAACTGTCCTCGATGGGAAGGGGAATGGAGGCCCTCTATGAATTGGTCAAATAGCATTTTATTAGCTCCCGGGGCTAAAGCAGGTTCTGCCAGCTTAAGGGCTCTGAGTGCTTCCTGAAGGTTCAAGGCAAAGTCGCTGGCACTCTGTTTAGGTTTCTGGTGGCATGCAAAGAACCTCATCTTAGCCCGGGTATCAGCAGCAGATTCAAACGTTGCTTTCAGTCTAGATGCTAGATGCTCTACAGTGTCCTTATCTGTGTCCAGCCAGGATGCAACCTCACGCCATGCATTGCCCGTTAACTGTCCCATTATCATTCCTACACGCTGGGCTTCAGTGAGAGGGTACATCACATAATATTCCTTTATCTTTAGCATAAAGTCAGTTAGTGTATTAGGCTCACCGGAGTACTGGGGCAGCCACATTGCCCCTGGAGTATACGGCATCAGGAATGGCATTATGGATGCTGTTCCTTGCGCCACTGCACCGCCGGGTACTATCTCTGGGTCCGGGCGCTGCAGCTCCACCGGCTGCTCCGTCGCCGCCTTGTGCATTGGGCTGCGACATCTTGGGCCCCCTTAGTTAATATCCGCCCTCCGTCTTCCGCTTCCGTCCGGATGTCTAACTAAGGTTCCGCTGCGCACCAGGGATTCTCTTCTCTTCCGGATGACGTCAGAGCGGTGAGCGGTTTTTCTTCCCGCGCGTCGCGCACTCTGCAGTGGCAGATTCTGAAATTTACAGTATCTGTGGCGCAGTTACAATTCAGCTTGCCGAGCGCCCAGCAATGGCGGCAGATTTAAAACAGTCACTAATCACGGCACACAATGCCCGGTATCGGGCACGGTAGATCCTGTTCGTAACGCCAGGTTGTGGAGCCCACTGGGAAGGGGTACTCGGTGCCGGACCGGTGTACTGCTGGGGGATGTCACGGCGGTCCTGGTCCGGACCGTGTCCCATGCCCGCACAATAAAATGGGGGTTATTTATAGGGGATTTGCCACTCGTGACGCCACCCACTATATGCGGCCAGTAATGGGGCCGCCGCTGCTGCAGAACCTCCGGGGATGATGGGATAGCAGCTTGGATAGAATAGTTCCTGTGGGCAGAACTGGGTTCCCGGGGCAGTGGTAGTAGTAGTTAAAGTCTGTGAGGATAGTTATTGATGCTGCAGGAGCGTAGGGGTAGCAGTAGAGATGATGAGAGTAGAGGTAATCGCAGTATATGAGGGCAAGTGGGGCTTCAGTATAAGGATCACACACACTCACGGTTTCTGTTGTTTTCCAAGTCTTTACTTGCAGATGGTATAACACAGTATTGTCCACGGAGTCTGTACCGGGTTGCTCTCACCCTGACCAGGTCCTTGGCTTCCTACTTAAGCGCTGTGTGTGGCCCTGCTGCTGCTTGTAGCTGAACTGCTAGCCCTGTCTCTGCTCACGGGTACCAATCTGCTGGGCAACTTGAGTCCTCTGTGTCACTGACCCTCCGTGTTGCTTTGCTATGGTACAGTGAAGATGGTGGACCTTCACTATCCCAGTGTTTACTGTCCTGTCTGTCTCAGGCACAGCCTCGGATCCGATATCCGTCTTAAGCGCCTCTCCGGGGTTAAGTTTGGGGTAACTCTTTATCCCGGGTATGTTCCTCTGTTCCTCTGTCTCCTCTCCTCAGACCTCTCAGGACCTCCACTTTACTTGACTCTGCTCCTGCTCCAGACTCTCACTAAACTGAACTGAACTAACTGTCACTCCTGCTCTGTGGTAAACAACTTAGCTCCTCCCACTAGTGCAGGTGCCACCTAAGCTCCTCCCACTTTCTAGTGTAGTGTTGTGTGGGGAGTAAACCTGTGTTGATGTTTCTGTGGCACTTTAACCCTTGGGGTGCCACATTGTCACCTGGCGACGCTACATAGATGACGTTTTTGTTATCTGGAGTGGAGACATACATGAGCTCGACCAGTTCTATATAGACCTTAGTTCACCACATATATCATTTACTATCCATCACTATACAACTAGGATTAATTTCCTGGATACACTACTCATTCTTGATTCAGGACACACTGCTACAGACATATATGTCAAACTGACAGACAAAAACTCACTCCTCCATTATTCCAGCTGCCACCCCCAACACGTCAAGAAGGTTCTCCATATATTGAACACACTAGGGTGGACCGTATTGTCTTGGACCCGGATTTGAGGAAAACCAGACACGAGGGAATGGGTTATAAATTCATGGACAGAGGATACCCACGCTCTATTACACAACCTGTGAGATCAGAGTCAACGGTAACCAGACAGAACTCGGGTCGGGTTGCATTTGTTAACACCATCCATTCCAACCACTAATCCATAACATATTAGGAGACAATGGCCCCTGTTTGGGCGCTCTTATTCCACAGTATCAGAATTCCAGCAGCCATTGCTACTATGCCATAAGAAACCTGATAACTTAAAGAACAAACTTGTCTGAGCAGACATTGGTACCTTCAGTACGACTATGACACAGAGGACCTTGGCCACCCCTTACATGGGCAATTTTCCATACTTGGGGTGCCAGCAATGCTGCAATATGATGAAAGGGTCTTCCCTTACACATCCCATGACTGGAAAACAGTACCCATTCTGTAACTGTGATTCATCATACATTATTTAGTTACCGAAATGCCTGTGCAGTCTTGGATATGTGGGACAAACTACCCAACATATCAGAGAACACATTAGCAAACACAAGTTTTCAATACTTTGTGGACATATCCTTAACCATTCCCTTTTCCCTTAGGTCTGCCCATGCACCGCAATGCCAGTGAAGACTCTTGCTGGTCTTACTGGGCATGCACCGCTTGTGGGTCACAGACCGGAAGCCTGTGTTCCAAATAGGTGACCGAGTCTCCGCCTCTACTGCCTTTTTAGAATGCACACCCCAGCACACCCTGCCAGATGTGCCCACAGCGGAGACATCACCATCTAAGGTAAAACGGGACGCAGTGTCCTGTGACACATAGTTATATGCATATCGCAACTCTGATGTGGTATTTCCTTTACTACCAGGGCAATACCTTATACCACATATCCTTGCAACTGCACTGGAAGGTACAATTTTCTCTGTAACCCACTGTTATCCTGACTGTGACTTTCATTTAACCAGTATAGAGAGCTTCTCCTGTAGGCTGCTCATTATCCCATAGGACCCTTGTACTATAAGTGTGGTCACTATTTACCTGCATTTACAGCTGCTTACAGCATAGGTATTGAATCTTGCATGGATTATATATATTATGCTGACACTTGTAGTTCTCCTAAGACATATTATTGTAATCCTCATGTATACGTACAGATACATTCCACGACATTTAAACCAGGATTCTCCCTGGATACCAGTACTCCAAATCACAGTTTGGTACTGTATATAATCCCGATTTTCTAATAGAACCTTGAACCACATCAGATTCTTTTCCCCTGCACTGTTAACACTGTAGGATTTGGCCCCCTCAGAGGTAGTATTTCTTGATCAATTACAGCTCACTGTACATGACTGCTCTTCCTTTCCTTCCTACCTTTTCTTCATCTGTCAGTCATTCTTTGTTTTTAACCCTTTCTGGTTTACCAAGACCAGCATTGTTTGATTTTGACATGAGGTTGGGAGATTATATCCTCTTGTTTTCCTTAGACTGTTTGACCAGATATTCACAGAAGTGTCACTAGCATCACCATGTTACTTTCATGTTACTCACTATTATGTTTTTTGTGTTCTGTATGTTTTATCTATCACTTCTAGCTCCTGTACCCCCGATGAACACCCTGCCGGGTCGAAACGTTTGGTGGAGTTGAATGTTTTTGGATATCACCTGTGTATCACCTGAATAAAATTCATGATAGTTTGAGCTGACATCTCCTGATAAATTTATTACCTATTTGTGTGCCAGAGTTTTCTCTATTATACATTGTCTTTATTAACTTTAAGCACCTGTGTGAGGGTGAGTTAAACCTTGATCTTTACAGATCATACGTTTGTTTTTAGTTTGAGCTCCCATATAGACACATTATACCTAGATGTCATTTACAACATTTTCGGACAACGATGAGGAGACCTCAGCCATCCTGTCAAAAATCAGTACAACTGGATGGTTCCTATGTACATCCACTGAAGAGGTCAAGTCCCGTGAATTATAAAGAGGAAGAGACTTGTTGCCTTGGGACTGCATTTAAATGTTTTTGCAAAATACCATCGTGGTAAGAGAATTCCAAGAGGATTTGAAGTTCATTTGCATCCCACGTTGTTTGCTGACGACACAATTTATTGTAACAAGTTCAAAAGTATTATCAATATATGTTTGACAGATTATTCTTCTCACCATCGAACACCTACAATCAGAGATCATTGAGCCAGAGGACAGATTAAAAACAACAGAGGACCAGTTAGTGAACACGACCCACTCGGATCAGTTTGAGACCTTGAAGAAAAAGACAACTGAGACCCCTGTAGCCTATATAAAAACCTTACAGGAGTGTAAGAAAATCAAATTCAGATGTGAGCATGAAGACTAAGAGAAACAGCAGGTCTAACGATGGCGGTGTGGTACCTTTGTTCCAGGACAGCGTTATTACTCATCCTCAGGAATGAATGTGAAATATGGCCCACAAAGACCACGTCCTTTATTAGGTCAATGACAACCCCGATGCGAAAATGAGGTAGAGCAGGAGGAGGACCTCCTCTTCAAACCCTGTTTCCACAGCATCCACAACCACAATCCCCCACCATCAGACGAGAGGATGGTGCTACGGTCTCAGGTAGGCCAGAGAACCTTGTGTTCAACATCTCCTCACATGCCCTATACCCTACAGAGTCTAGGGTCCAACAGAGGGGACTTGCCTTCTGTCTGACCTCCTCTCTCAATGCCTTCATTCTCGACCAGGAGTTGAGAAGGGTCTTTAGAAGTCTTTGACTTAAGGCACACTTTGCATCCACTCATAATGTTGCATCTGAGGGCAGAGACGCAATACCAGCTGACCTTTTAACTATGAAACGACTAGAGCTTAAGACCCCCCAGTAGGTTCAATCCACCAAGGGTATGCCACCTGGTGGAGACTTATATCTCCTTGGTCTCTAGAGGCATAGATCTCGTTACCAGAATCATTAATAGAGGTGAGTTTTGCCTGAAAATGAATCTTACATCCAAAGAAAAGCAAGCGATCAACTCCCTTAAGAACGATACACAACTTGTCATTAAGCCATCTGACAAGGGGGGAGCAGTGGTCATGATGGATCACATTTATTTCGTAGCAGAGCTAGAATCTCAACTAGAGGATAGTGATACATACACACCCATCCCCAATAATCCCACATACGCAATAAGAGATCTCATTAAGACTGTTGTTGATTAAAGCTGCGATTAAAGTTGGTGATATCACAATTGTTAATATTTACAAGTCTCCTGCAGTACAATGGCCCATTGAAGTTATCCATGTCCATTCACATCATACCGTGTACATAGGAAATTTCAACAGTCTCCACAAGCTCTGGCAGTATGCTGCAATGACAACAATGGTTAGCACCTAGTTAAATGGTCTGACGTGCACAACAAAATCCTGGATTTTGACGCAAAGGATTTTCCAATCTACCAATCAACAGCCTGGCAGAGAGGATAGAATCCTGATCTATGCTTTGTATCACATAATAGAAACAATCAACCTTTACCTACATCTCGTTGTGTTGTCAAAATTTCCCTCATAGCCAGCATCGCCCTGTCATCATCAATGTTGGAGTATCCATTCCTCTTGTAACTTCGTACCCACATCCATTTTTTCACATTTAGCTATCCCCTGTGTCTCTTTCTTCCCTGTGCATTTTCCTGCCGTGCCTCTTTAATCCCTGTGCGCTATCTCCCCACCGGTGCCTCTTCTCTCTGTGCGCTCTCCCTTAACCCACTTTCCTGCCCTGTGCGGTGCTGAGCAGCATTGGACTGTCACAGTGATCGGTGTTTGCACAGGCGCAGTTAATCATTTTGTGATCCCGTGAATGTGCACCGGGTGTGTGGCGATTATGCAGCGCTTATGTGGCAGTTATGCGGCGGTTGGGCGGCGGTGTCTCATAGACTTTGCTTGCTTCAGGACAGATATGCAGATTTTGATGCAGATTCTCCAAATCTGTATTAAAAAAAGAATCAAACAATGCACCGTGGGCACGGGGTCTATGAGGGTCCAGGCAGAGCTGCAGTTGTGGTGGTGTCCTGTTGCCCCCTGGCTACCTCCACAAAGACTTCTACATCATGGGTGGGCAGCTACAGGCCTCAAGGTCTGTAAACAGTGCAGATTTACTTAGGATTTGAGGATTTCCTTAAAATTGCACAGCCGGTAATTTATCATCTGCACATCCTGTAGGGAATATTCTAACAGTTTGTGCAATGCTAAGAAAATCCTGAAAACATGCACTATTTCTGTCCCTTTGAGAACTGGAGTTGGCCAGCCCTGTTCTACAGGAGTGTGTTTAGTGTCCTGCATTTCCATACCTCACACCTTCATGTGAGAGGCCTGCAGCTTGTTCGCCAGTCCTCTGTAGGTGAGCATCAAAGGACCTCTTAGTTTTGGAAAACAGTCCAGCACACAAGGAGTGAAGAAAAAAGCTTTATTGTAGCAACATTTTTAAAAAAGCACATGTTGGTACATGATGTAAGTTTTCTCATTTATATTACACAAATAATATAAGTAACAATATTTATTAATTTATATAGCACTATTAATTCCATAGCACTTTGCATATATTTGCAACACTGTTCCCAGTGGAGCTCACAATCTAAATATCCAATCAGCATGTCTTTAAAAATGTTCAAGGAAACCATCGTGCCTGGATGAAACCCACACAAACACAGGTAGAATATACAAACTTCTTGCAAATATTGAGTTGGTGGGTTTGAACCCTGGACCACAGCCCTACATTGCTAACCACTGAGCCACCGTGCTACCCAGACAACAGTGATCATTTTAAAATAGCACTTAGCTCAGACTATAATAAGTCTAAAAGACACACACAGTTTTTGTAAATAGAATACAGCAATAAAAATTGACCACACATTAACAGTGTGATATCTGTGAAACAGCAAATTATTTTAATAAACATCCCAAAAAAAGGGTTAACCCAAATTGCTATGTGGATTATTGAGAGCCATAATCAAATAGAGTTAGCGCATAACCTATCATCTATAAACAATTTCTAACAGTATATTATAACTACAGTAAGTCCTGCAAGGATCATCAGACTTCATTAAAATGAGGTACAGGTCATTAAGATAATGGGGTAAAGTCCATTAAGGGAACAACCCATTAAGGGCTTTGTGGTGGAGTCCGAAGGCTGCAGTCACGCTAATCCTGCAGTCAAAGAGCAACTGGAGCAAAATTTGGGATGGGGAAAAATAATATTAACAACAAAACAGGCGTCACTCTTCTTGGAACTCCAAACAATTCTTATCTGGCCAACAGGGCAACTCCAGGATGGGTAAGCAACCCAACAACAGGTTTTTTAAGGGCAGTCCTCTTTAATTGGAGAAAAAAGACTGTATCAGCTTTTTGAACGCTGGCCAATCCATACTGTAGTCTGCTGCCGAATGCTCTAAAGGGGTTGCATGGGCTACTCCTCCAGGGGCATTCTCCACCACCACCTGTTCCCCAGCACATGCGGTCATGGTTACAACTGGAGAAAAGGATGGAGGAATTAGGGGATGGGCACCAACTCTAGGAGGCACGGAATTATAATTTATTATTATTAATAAGTATTTATATAGCGTTATTAGGATGCATGGCGCTTGAACTTGGGCAACCCTGACAGGCACTTCAGAATTTCTGGCCCCTGTGCTTTTTCTGCAGCTGGCTGCTAACAAGATCAGGTATGGCCAGCAACTGATGCTCCATCAGCCACCTCCTGTCAGTCTTGGATTTCCTCTACAGTGGCAACCCGACTTATACCTACCATATACCATCCCTTGCTACACTCTACCTCCATGAAGGTGACACCTCCCCAACATAGAGGGTGCAGAGTTGTGAAAGCAGATGGTCACGCAGCTTGGTGGACCAGTTAACATAGCACCTGTCTTTGGCTGGGAACCCAAACCCCCTCCTCTGGAAGAATTCACCACTAAAACAATTAAAAAAAGGAATATGTTTGGTATCACCGATATTGTAATGATGAGGAGAATCTTAGTGTATACACATAGTGTATGACAGAAACAATTCCCAAAAAACAATGTAGAAATGCATTTTTTTCACAAATTCATCGCACTCGGAATGTTTATTGGATTTCCTGTGCACTATGTGGTAAAGTAAATGCCGCCATGCTAAAGTACAGCTCACCCTGTAAACAACAAGTCCTTCTACATTTATGTGGACAAAAAGGATAAAAAAAAGTTATGACTCTGGGAAGAAGGGGAAGAGAAACAGAAATTGGCCATGTCATAAAGGTGTTCAATGCTGCCGTCATTTTCTGGCAGCAGCATTCAAGTCACACTAATGGCTCTTGCCATTTCACAGGCCTATCACTCTCCCTTATAAGACAACCATGGGTGCACACATAGGCTGATTATAATGATGGCAATATCGACTACCAACTGTATGCAGTTCATGGTCAGAGTGCCCTCATCAGAATGTGTTGTGCATCTCCATTAACAGGCACAGATCTTTGGACAGGTATCTTTCCTGTAGCTCTGCAGGTGGCAATACAGAATGGCTGCTCAGCTGCTGGAGAGTTCCCATAAGGGCTCATGCTGTATATAAACATCACCGAATTGGTACATAATATAGAAAAGAGAAAAAAAAAACCTCACCAAATGGCCTCTTACAAATATCATTGCATTTAGCAGGATACTATCAGCCACCTCAGAGGCAACCCATATCTCTCAACACCGATGCTCCATCCCCTACAACCCTGACAACGGGGGCGATTGTGGCATCTGCGACCAGCCGTGCCACAAGGAGGAGACAGGTGGTATCACTGGACATGAGATCATGCTGTATATAACCTGTGTTATGGCTCATATTATGCATAGGATACTATGTGGGGGCTCACCCTGTATATAGTTAACTATATGGCTGCTCATGCTGTATATAGGGAGCTATGTGTGGGCTCCTCTTGTATATAGGGGGCTATGCAAGAGCAAAGGCTTTATAAAGGGCTCTATGTGGGGCTCATGCTGTATATAAGAAGTCAGGGCTCACACTGTATATAGGGAGCCATGAGGGGGCTTATACTGTATAGAGAGCTATGTGGGGGCTCATAGTGTACATAGGAAGCTACAGTTTATATACATCAGCAGATTTTTTGCTTTCTCTGCCTTTTTTCAGAGAATATGAATGATAACACAAAAACGTTTTTCCACTCATGGTTAGCGGTTGAGTGAAGCCATTTATTGTCAAACTACTGTGTTTTCTCTTTTTAAATTATACTGACAACCAAAAACATCCAAATGACCCTGATCAAAAGTTCACATACCCTGGTGATTTTGGCCTGATAACATGCATAGAAGTTGACACAAATGAGTTTGAATGGCTAATAAAGGTAATATCCTCAACTGTAACCTGTTTCCTTGTAATCAGTGTATGTGCATAAAAGCTGAGTGAGTTTCTGGGATCCAGACAGACTCTTGTTTCTGGATTGGGAGTCATGGGAAAAGCAAAAGAATTGTCAATGGATCTACAGGAAAAGCTAGTTGAACTGTATAAAACAGAAAAGGGATATAAAAAGATATTCAAGGAATTGATAATGCCAGTCAGCAGTGTTCAAACTGTGATTAACAAATGGAAAATCTGGGGCTCTGTAAAAACCAACCCACGATCATGTAAACCAACAAAGATATTGGCCACAACTGCCAGGAAAATTGTTCAGGATGCAAAGATGTACAATAATGAGGCACCTGAAGAAAAATGAGCTGCATGGTCGAGTCGCCAGAAGAAAGCCATTACTGCGCAAATGCCAAAAGTATCTCACCTACAATATGCCAAACAGCCCAGAGACAAGCCTCCAAACTTTTGGAATAAGGTAATTTGGAGTGATGAGACCATAATCAAACTTTTTGGCCACAACCATAAATGTTGCATTTGGAGACGTGTCAACAAGGCCTGTGTTGAAATGAACACCCTTCCTACTGTAAAACACGGAGGTTGATCACTAATTTGAGTCAATAAATTTTTATTAAGCAATTTTCAAGAATGACATACATAAATCACAAAAAGGTTACAACATAAACAGTCAACACCAAAATATAAGAGATCAAAGCTCTTCTTTAGCTAAAGGCAGGGGCGGACCTACCGTGGTGCCACTGGTGCAGCGGCACCAGGGCCCCGACAGGCTAGGGGGCCCCCCCTCAAGGCACAGAGAATAAGCCGACATGCTGCCGGCCACGCCTCTTCTAGCTGCCGGCCACGCCCCTCACAGCAGCTCAAGAGCGAGGACAGAGCCCCAATCACAGTGCAGAGAGTGAGTCATGTGACCTCTCCTGCACTGTGGGGAGGACCTCACTCAACCAATCCTGGGAATGCGCGCGGGCCTCTGAAATTCTCTCCACATGGATGATGGCTGTTCAGCATCATCAGCAGCAGATGAGGGGACACAGCTCTGCACAAGGACCCAGGTACAAGGAAAGGGACCAAAGACAGGGCACAGGCTGAGGACAGACCGGGGGGGGGGGGGGGTTTGCTGCTCTGTACACTGCTTTTATGCTTTTACAGGACCTGTGATGATGTCACATTGAGGGGAGGAGTCAGTGGTCACATGATCAGCTCCTCAGTGTATGCAGGACTCTGCTGTGCTGGTTGTCATGGTGCTGGATGAGATGAAGTTTATGTCAGGAGGGATTTACAGTGTGGATGTAGCAGAGCCGAGTGTGTATGAGGTGTATGGAGCGGAGTTCAGAGTGTATACGTGGTGTACGGAGCGGAGCCGTGTGTGTACGTGGTGTACGGAGCGGAGCCGAGTGTGTACGTAGCGGAGCCGAGTGTGTACGTAGCGGAGCCGAGTGTGTACGAGGTGTACAGAGCGGAGCCGAGTGTGTACGAGGTGTACAGAGCGGAGCCGAGTGTGTACGAGGTGTACGGAGCGGAGCCGAGTGTGTACGAGGTGTACGGAGCGGAGCCGAGTGTGTACGAGGTGTACGGAGCGGAGCCGAGTGTGTACGAGGTGTATGGAGCAGAGCCGAGTGTGTATGTAGCGGAGCCGAGTGTGTGTGAGGTGTATGGAGCGGAGTTCAGAGTGTATACGTGGTGTACGGAGCGGAGCCGAGTGTGTACAAGATGTACGGAGCAGAGCCGAGTGTGTACGTAGCGGAGCCGAGTGTGTACGAGGTGTACGGAGCAGAGCCGAGTGTGTACGAGGTGTACGGAGCAGAGCCGAGTGTGTACGAGGTGTACGGAGCAGAGCCGAGAGTGTACGTAGCAGAGCCGAGTGTGTACGAGGTGTACGGAACAGAGCCGAGTGTGTACGTAGCGGAACCGAGTGTGTACGTAGCGGAGCCGAGTGTGTACGAGGTGTACGGAACAGAGCCGAGTGTGTACGTAGCGGAGCCGAGTGTGTACGTAGCGGAGCCGAGTGTGTACGGAGCGGAGCCGAGTGTGTACGAGTGTGTATGGAGTAAAGCCGCGTGTGCATAAGGTGGATGGAGTGGAGCCGCATATGCTGGGGCGTCCTGTAGAGGAGCCGCATGTGTACGGAGCGGAGGCATGTGCGCGGGGCATGTGGAGCGGAGCCGCGTGTCTACAAGGCATTTGGAGCGGAGCCACGTGCGTACAAGGTGTGTGTGCGCCAATGGTAGTTCCCCGCGGATGCCGCTCCCGTTCCTATAGTCCCAACTGCCTCTGCCGGCAGCATTCTTCACTCGAGTCCTGGCTGAGCTGTCTGCTTTTTGCAGCTCAGCATGGCGGGGCACGATGATGTCATCACTGAGTGCCACTGTGCTGATACGTGCAGAGCGGAGCAGCAAGAAGAGAGGTGAGTATTTACTTTTTTTTTTTTTAACCCGTGAATACAGTGATGGGAGACTATGTAATGTGCAATATAACATAGGAGGAGTATGGGGTGCAATATACTATATGGAGGAATATGAGGGCCCATTATACTATATGGAGGACTATGGGACTGCCTTATACTATATGGAGGGCTATGCGGGTGTATTATAATATATGGAGGGTCGTGGAATGCATTATAATATATGGAGGACTATGGATGATGTATTAAAATATATATAGCCAATTATATAATATGGAAGCCATTTTAATATATCTGGAGGGCTCTGTGGGGGCATGATAATATTTGGAGGGGTGTGAGGAAGCCTTTATACTTTATGCAGGGCTCTTTGAGGGTTGCGTTGTAAATAAATATTACAATCTATATGTTTACATTACTTTGTTGCCACTATGAGGGGCAGGGGGGCCCCCAAAAAATTTCTTGCATCGGGGCCCACTACAGTCTGGGTCCGCCCTTGGCTAAAGGTGGGGGTGAAGGATAGTGGGGGGGGGAAGAGGAAGGGGAGGGTAAGGATTGCTCTCAGTAGGTTCATTGTGTGTAATATGTAGCATGTCCCCGAGGGGGATTACATTGAAATGCGTAGTACAAGAAATCCCACAATCTCGTCAAGACAGACAGAAGGTTCAAGACTGTGAGGTGCAGTAACAAACATCTCCTATAAAATTATTATAAAGCATCTCAAACAGCACTGTTATAAAGCTTCTCAACCAACAATATCATTACAACATCATTATAAAGGTACAGGAGTTGCCATATGGTGGGAGGCTCAGATCTGTCACGCCACTGAGGCCTGTTTTCTATCCGGGAGGCTCAATGCCAAGTAATATTCATGGGCAAAGATATTGTTAATTCTAGATGTGACCTCTGCCAGATTAGTGGGGGACTCCTCTCTCCAGCGAGCAGCCAAGGACAATCTAGCAGCTGTTAAAATGTAAACCAAAGTTTTGTGAAACATAGGAGGAAAGTCATCCAGGCCTATGTTGAGGATCGCTAGCTGTGGAGTGAGGGGGATAGACAAGCCCGTGACCGATTCGATCAAACAGGCTACCAGGTGCCAGAAGGGAGCTATCCTTGGACACGACCACCACATATGTGGAAGGTCCCGTCTTTTGCCACAGAGTGTCCGACACAGTGGAGAGACTCGGCCACCAAAGCAAGCCAATCTCGCTGGGGTGTAGTACCACCGTAAGTGTATCTTCTTAATTATTTCAAGGCATCTAGTTGAGCGAGACATATGACGGATTGCTCTTTACCAGTCCTCCGGACATGAAGAAAATTGTAGGTCCTCCTCCCATCTGTTCATATATGCTAACTTCTGGGGACTACTCAATGATAGGATAGCTGAGTAATTTATAGAGAGACCTTTAGTTTTTCCTGGGTCTGACAGCAGAAATCCCCGAAATGCAGAGGGGGAGGACCTCCCCACCCCACATCCACGGGGGTCTGATAACAGGAAGTATCTATCCTGTAAGCATTGCAGGAAAATCTGCTCCAGAGCCGGATATTGAGCCAGTAAGGTTTCATGACCAATTAGTTCGTCTCCAACCATCAAGTCTGAGACTGCATGTATCCCAGCTGCATTCCATTTAGACACATCTAATGATGGGATGTGAAAACGTAACGCCTCACTGGGGATCAGAGATAAGGGTAAAGTAGTCCAATCCTGGGGGAGTGTACGCCAAAGGAGCAACATTGAACGGGTCGTGGCCAGTTTAAAGTCCCGCCTTAGAGATCTTAACGACTCCGCCGCCAGAAAGTTTCGCAAGCCGGACTCTCCACCCCCAACAAAGTAGCCTTCTATCTGGGTCCAACCCAAGTTACCATGTGAGTTCCAATACACCTTCACCTCCTCCAATATCACCGCCCAGTGGTAGGCTCTCAAGGCCGGGACCCCCATCCCACCCCTCCTCATGTGCAATGACATCACCGCTCTGGAGATTCTAGGTTTCATTTTTGCCCAGATATATTTGTTAACTAAATTTTGAAGTTTTTAATAAGTTTGTCCGGGATGGCAAGAGGCACACATCTGAAGCTTCCACGGGTCCCCTCAGCACTGTCCCCCTCCCTGCACCAAGTAATGTGCGATCTGAAATAAACGCACGAAAACTACACCGGTGAGTGCCGTCTTTCTTCTAAAAAGTTGGATTTTCACGTTGTGCTATTAGGCTGGCACCGCCGGGCCTCTGGACTGTTACCTCCCTTGATTGCTGCTGCTCCCGGGAGCTAGTACGCTCCGGTGCCCTATTCCTGCTGTTAATGTGCACACATCTGAAGCAGTAGATTATTTTGGGTAAAAGTAACATTTCAAACGCTTGTGCCCTGGCCATCCAGGACAAGGATTGCAGAGGGTGAGTATCTAAGCTGGTCAGCAAGGTCCTCCTAAGGGACTCCACATTAATTGCCACAATCGAAGAGGAGGAGCACAGGGTAATACCCAGGTACGGGATACCTGCCGGGCACCACTGAAAGGGGAGCAAAGAAGCAAGTCGTGCCTGCTGTCTAGGTGGGACCCTCACCGGGAATACAACATATTTTGTGGCATTAAGTTTGTAAAGGAACACCCGGGAAAAGAGTGTAAGATTAGACATTATTGCTGGGAATGAATTTTCTAATTTAGTGCAGGAGATTATAATGTCGTCCGCGTATAGTCCGATCTTATGACAGACTCCACTAACCTCAATACCCGAAATTTGAGGGTCAGCCCGGATCAAGGCGGCCAAAGGCTCCACCACCAGGGCAAAGATCACCGGCGAAAGCGGACAGCCTTGTCTCGTGCCATTCGTGATGTGGAACATTCTAGACTGGAACCCCGAGGCAAGAACCCTGGCACTGGGGGAGGAGTATAGGCTGAGGATGGCCGACAATATCGGCCCCGTAAAGCTAAACTTCCCAAGAACTGCCTGAAGGTATCCCCAGTGCACCCTATCAAATGCTTTTTCAGCATCAAGGGACAGCAGTGCACTGGGGACCCCCCTAGCCTCCGCAACACCAATCAGGTCCAACATCCTCCAGGTCCCATTCTTAGCCTGTCTACCGGCCACAAATCCCACCTGGTCCGGACTGACCAACGATGGCAGGACGCAGGAAACCCGGGTGGCCAACATTTTTGAGAAAATTTTTAGGTCGCAATTCAAGAGCGAGATTGGCATGTAGCTACCCGGGGAATCTAGAGCTTTACCTTGTTTAGGTATAGTTGTGATCGTCGCTTCCAAGGAAGCGGGAGAAATTGTTCCCTCTAGTTGCCAGCGACGAAATGCTCGTAGGAGATAAGGGGCTAGATTAGAGGCAAAGGTCTTGTAATATGAGTTCGGAAACCCATCCGGACCCGGTGCGGATAAGGACTTAGTAGAATTAATAATTTTAATGATTTCAGCTTCCGTGACGGGCGCGTTTAATATCGTGAGTTGTTCTTCCGATAGTGACGGGAGCTTTAATGAGGCAAGGAAGTCATCTATTTCCCCTATGTTTGGTCGTATGGTATTTTGGCAATCTTTCAAGTTATATAGCGATTTGTAAAATTGTGCCAAAATCTCAACTATCTCTGTGGGATTTCATACTATTTTCCCATCTGACGCTTTCATGGACTTTATCATGGTCAATGCAGCTCTCTTGTTTATTCTTCTTGCTAGGAGTGCCCCTGCTTTATCACCTGCAGCATAAAAGGATGTTTTGACACGTCTAAGACTCTTTTCATAGTTTTGAAGCATAAGGGCTCTCAACTGATTCCGAATTAATAGGATCTGGGAGGCATGTTTGTGGGCAGGATCGGACTTGTTCAGCTCCTCAAGACGACTCGGGTCCGAGATCAGACCAGCCCTCAACTGGTCTCGTCTTTTTTTTAGTTGTGAGGCCTTCTGAATAAGTATGCCTCTCATAACTGGTTTGTGTGACTCCCACAGAGTCTCATCTGACACATCACCCGTGTCGTTGAGGGTGAAGAAGTCCGATATGTTTTGCCTCAAAGTTTTGGTAACTGACTGCTCAGACAGGAGATTCACATTTAACCTCCACGTGCGTGTAGGGTTATGTTTGCGCCCCAGAGCCACCTCCAACGACACCAGCGCATGATCCGAACAGGTGATCAGACCTACTTCCGCACAGATACAGGCATCCAGTGTGCCTCCATCAACTAGGAAGAGGTCTATCCTTGAATACATTCTGTGTGTGTGGGAATAGAAGGAGAAATCTCTCTCTGATGCATGCATATAGCGCCAGATGTCGTGGAGGTGGAATTCCCGACACAAAGGGCCCAAGGCTTTACCCCTCCTTGGGCTAGGGGACGACACATCCAGGTCTTGATCAGGTACCACATTAAGATCACCACAAAGAACTACTCGCCCACTCGATTCCCCCTGTATCAGTTCAAACAGAGATCTCAAAAATTTAATTTGGCCTTCATTAGGCGCATAGGCATTGATCAGGGTAAGGGTCTCACCACCAATTAAGCATGTCAGAATAATATAGCTGTAAAATATAAAAGGGTAGGGGACAAGAGGCGCAATAGTGCCCTATCACTAGTGACACTAATCGTAATGGGGTGGTGCTGAGAAGCCACTCACCTGATGCAGTTGTGATCCCCACAACTGGTTTGAAGGCGTTTAGGAAATATTATTCCAAGCTGCTGCAGGACCTCCACCGACCACTGAACAGTGGTTATAATCCAGAAAGATGATGGGAGTTAAGGTGTATCACGGTCCGCGCTGCTCCAGGGCTTAAAAAACTCACCAAAGAGTCAGTCAGATTTCCATCCTTTATTCTCCTTCTCCTACGCTTTTCGGCGCCTAGCCTGACACCTTCATCAGGGATTAAAGGATGGAAATCTGACTAACTCTTTGGTGAGTTTTTTAAGCCCTGGAGCAGCGCGGACCGTGATACACCTATACTCCCATCATCTTTCCAGAATAATATAGCGTCCCGCAGGGTCTTGCTTAGCCTTTATCAGCTGAAACTGTACAGAATTTCTCACCATAATTATCACTCCCGCCCTTTTCCTATCTGGATGATTGGCAAAGAAAAGATGAGGAAATGCTTTGTGGCATAGCCTAACATTGTCCGGTTCTAAAAGATGAGATTCCTGCACACAGAAAATGTCTGCTTTTGATTTAAGGGCCTCTCTCCACAAGTATGAGCGCTTTATCGGGGAATTTAACCCTTTTACGTTGAGTGAGACTATCTTCAATGCCATCACACAAGCGGAGAGGTGCACCCAAAGCTTCTCAGCAGATAAGAGCAATACAGGGAAACAAGAGGGGGGGGGAAATAGATGGAGTAGAAGGGATGAAGGAAAAGGACAAGTTAGGAAGGAGAGGAGTGAAGAATGAAGAAAGCGTGGGAGGGGAAGAGAGGGGGGGGAGGGAGAGGGAATTAGAATTAAAATTAAGAGGGAACTTAGAGGGGGAAGCGAACCAGGGGAAAGTGAAGACAAATAGAAAAAATTAGGGGTTATAGTAGACCCCAAGGACAAACACAACACAAATGTAAACAGTAAGAAAGGTCTTCTGACCAATTATGGGGGTAAAGAAACAACCTCCTGCACTTCCGTGCTAGGGAGGATTGGCCACAGATAAATCTGTGGCAACAGGTGACCTCGACCAGAGCGCCGAAGTCCACAAGACTCCTCTACTGGTCACAGAGCGCAATCACAGCCAGACCTTGTCCAGCGTCAACCAGAGCGTCAGCCTCGACCACCACCACCTCCAGAGTTAGATCCCACATCCTTCTCCCGCTGGGTCTGTTTAGGCGACGAAGATGGCGAGACCCTAGGGAAGTTCCATTCTTTGAAAGCTCTTCTGAGCCTAGTAGGTGAGGAGAATGATTGCCTGGAGCCCCTGTACCTAAAGTTCACCGATACCGGGGATCCCCAGTTGTAAGAGATTCCTTTGTCTCTCAGGATGAGACAGTAAAGTGCAAAGTCTCCTCTTCTGGCAAGGGTCCCGGGGGACAGGTCAGGAAATACCGAGATGGAGCTGAAAGGGTCAGGTAGATGAGGATTTTGTCTCATGGCATCCATCAGCATATCTTTAGTTTTGGGCGAAGAGAAGCATACCAACACATCTCTGGGAATGTCCTTCCGTAATCGTGCGGGTTTAGGTAGCCTGAAGGTTTTATCCACAGCCAAATCTCCCTCCAAAGCATCAGGGAGGACTGACTTTAGAATTGACGCCACAGAAGCCTTTAAATCTTCATTTTCAGTCACTTCAGCCAGGCCTCTATGCTTAACATTTCCCCTGCGTAGTTCATCATCTAAGTCGCAGACTTTAGCTTGCAGGAGTCGCACATCAGTGTCTATTACAGCATAATCGTCTGCTAGTTTGTTATGAACACTAGCAAATTCCGCCATTTTAGTTTCTAGATGGGATGTTCTCTCATTCATGGCCGCCATATCAGTTCTCAAATCGCTTATTACACCCCTCATATCTTCATGCAGGGACCTGCGCTGCGATTCTAGGAAGCCTCGCAGACATCCCCTTGTAATCGGAGCCCCATCGTCTCCTCTATCATCAAAGCCTCCCAGGCTGTGTGGAGAGCGGGGAGATCTCCCTGGTGAAGCAGCACCCACCCCCGACGCCATGTTAGATGTGGGTGCAGGTGGCCGCTCCACAGAAAAGAACTCTCTTACCGAGTTCTGGAGGCTGGAGGGGAGGGCGGAGGCTGGAGGGGGGGCAGAGGCTGGAGGGGGGGTGGAGGCTAGAGGGGGGGGGGCGGAGGCTGGAGGGGAGGGCGGAGGCTGGTAGGGGAGGGCGGAGGCTGGTAGGGGAGGGCGGAGGCTGGTAGGGGAGGGCGGAGGCTGGAGGGGAGGGCGAAGGCTGGAGGGGTGAGGAGAGGGGAGGCTGGAGGGCGGAGGCTGGAGGGGTGAGGAGAGGTGAGGACAGGGGAGGCTGGAGGGAAGAGCAGAGGCTGGAGGGGAGGGTGGAGGCTGGAGGGGAGGGCGGAGGCTGGAGGGGAGGGCAGAGGCTGGAGGGGAGAGCGGAGGCTGGAATGGTGAGGAGAGGTGTGGACAGGGAGGCTGGAGGGTGAGGAGAGGTGAGGACAGGGGAGGCTGGAGGGTGAGGAGAGGTGAGGACAGGGGAGGCTGGAGGGGTGAGGAGAGGTGAGGACAGGGGAGGCTGGAGGGGTGAGGAGAGGTGAGGACAGGGGAAGCTGGAGGGGTGAGAGGTGAGGACAGGGGAGGCTGAGGGGTGAGGAGAGGTGAGGACAGGGGAGGCTGGAGGGGTGAGGAGAGGTGAGGACAGGGGAGGCTGGAGGGGTGAGGAGAGGTGAGGACAGAGGAGGCTGGAGGGGTGAGGAGAGGTGAGGACAGGGGAGGCTGGAGGAGAGAGAGGAGGCTGGAGGGGAGAGCGGAGGCTGGAAGGGTGAGGAGAGGTGAGGACAGGGGAGGCTGGAGGGGTGAGGAGAGGTGAGGACAGGGGAGGCTGGAGGGTGAGAGAGAGGTGAGGACAGAGGAGGCTGGAGGGGTGAGGAGAGGTGAGGACAGGGGAGGCTGGAGGGGTGAGGAGAGGTGAGGACAGGGGAGGCTGGAGGGGTGAGGAGAGGTGAGGACAGAGGAGGCTGGAGGGGAGAGCAGAGGCTGGAGGGAGAGCGGAGGCTGGAGGGGGGAGGCTGGAGGGAGAGGGGAGGCTGGAAGGGTGAGGAGAAGTGAGGACAGGGGAGGCTGGAGGGGTAAGGAGAGGTGAGGACAGGGAGGCTGGAGGGGTGAGGAGAGGTGAGGACAGGGGAGGCTGGAGGGGTGAGGAGAGGTGAGGACAGGGGAGGCTGGAGGGGAGAGCAGAGGCTGGAGGGGAGAGCGGAGGCTGGAGGGGAGAGCGGAGGCTGGAGGGGAGGGCGGAGGCTGGAGGAGAGAGCGGAGGCTGGAGGGGAGAGCGGAGGCTGGAGGGGAGAGTGGAGGCTGGAAGGGTGAGGAGAGGTGAGGACAGGGGAGGCTGGAAGGGTGAGGAGAGGTGAGGACAGGGGAGGCTGGAGGGGTGAAGAGAGGAGAGGACAGGGGAGGCTGGAGGGGTGAGGAGAGGTGAGGACAGGGGAGGCTGGAGGGGTGAGGAGAGGTGAGGACAGGGGAGGCTGGAGGGGAGAGCAGAGGCTGGAGGGGAGAGCGGAGGCTGGAGGGGTGAGGAGAGGTGAGGACAGGGGAGGCTGGAAGGGTGAGGAGAGGTGAGGATAGGGAGAGCTGGAGGGGTGAGGAGAGGTGAGGACAGGGGAGGCTGGAGGAGTGAGGAGAGGTGAGGACAGGGGAGGCTGGAGGGGAGAGCGGAAGCTGGAGGGGAGGGCGGAGGCTGGAGGGGAGGGCGGAGGCTGGAGGGGAGAGCGGAGGCTGGAGGGGAGAGTGGAGGCTGGAGGGGAGAGCGGAGGCTGGAGGGGAGAGTGGAAGCTGGAAGGGTGAGGAGAGGTGAGGACAGGGGAGGCTGGAAGGGTGAGGAGAGGTGAGGACAGGGGAGGCTGGAGGGGTGAGGAGAGGAGAGGACAGGGGAGGCTGGAGGGGTGAGGAGAGGTGAGGACAGGGAGGCTGGAGGGGTGAGGAGAGGTGTGGACAGGGGAGGCTGGAGGGGTGAGGAGAGGTGAGGACAGGGGAGGCTGGAGGGGTGAGGAGAGGTGAGGAACAGGGGAGGCTGGAGGGGTGAGGAGAGGTGAGGACAGGGGAAGCTGGAGGGGTGAGGAGAGGTGAGGACAGGGGAGGCTGGAGGGGTGAGGAGAGGTGAGGACAGGGGAGGCTGGAGGGGTGAGGAGAGGTGAGGACAGGGAGGCTGGAGGGGTGAGGAGAGGTGAGGACAGGGGAGGCTGGAGGGGAGAGCGGAGGCTGGAGGGGAGAGCGGAGGCTGGAGGGGAGAGCGGAGCGCTGGAGGGCGGAGGCTGGAAGGGAGAGCGGAGGCTGGAGGGGAGAGGGGAGGCTGGAAGGGTGAGGAGAGGTGAGTACAGGGGAGGCTGGAAGGGTGAGGAGAGGTGAGGACAGGGGAGGCTGGAGGGTGAGGGAGGTGAGGACAGGGGAGGCTGGAGTGGAGAGCGGAGGCTGGAGGTAAGGGCGGAGGCTGGAGGGGAGGGCGGAGGCTGGAGGGGAGAGCGGAGGCTGGAGGGGAGAGCAGAGGCTGGAGAGCGGAGGCTGGAGGGGAGAGCGGAGGCTGGAGGGGAGGGCGGAGGCTGGAGGGGAGAGCGGAGGCTGGAGAGCGGAGGCTGGAGAGCGGAGGGTGAGAGGCGGAGGGTGGCGGGGAGGGCAGAGGCTGGCGGGGAGGGTGGAGGCCGGCGAGGAGGGCGGAGGCTGGCGAGGAGGGCAGAGGCTGGAGGGGAGAGGGGAGGCTGGAGGGGAGGCTGAGAGGGCGAGGCTGGAGGGGAGGGCGGAGGCTGGAGGGGAGAGCGGAGGCTGGAGGGGAGAGCGGAGGCTGGAGGGGAGAGCGAGGGCGGAGGCTGGAGGGGAGGGGGGAGGCTGGAGGGGAGGGCGGAGGCTGGAGGGGAGGGCGGAGGCTGGAGGGGAGAGGAGAGGGGAGGCTGGAGGGCGGAGGCTGGAGGGGAGGCTGGAGGGGAGGCTGGAGGGCGGAGGCTGTAGGGGAGAGGGGAGGCTGTAGGGGAGAGGGGAGGCTGTAGGGCGGAGGGTGGAGGGGAGGGCGGAGGCTGGAGGGGAGAGCGGAGGCTGGAGGGGAGAGGGGGGGCTGGTGGGCGGAGGCTGGAGTGGAGGGGGGAGGCAGGAGTGGAGGGCGGAGGCTGGAGGGCGGAGGCTGGAGGGGATGGCGGACGCTGGAGGGGAGGGGGGAGGCTGGAGGGGAGAGCGGAGGCTGGAGGAGAGAGGGGAGGCTGGAGGGGAGAGGGGAGGCTGGAGGGCGGAGGCTGGAGGGGAGGGCGGAGGCTGGAGGGGAGGGCGGAGGCTGGAGGGGAGGCTGGAGGGCGGAGGCTGGAGGGGAGGGCGGAGGCTGGAGGGGAAAGGGGATGCTGGAGGGGAGAGGGGAGGCTGGAGGGCGGAGGCTGGAGTGGAGGGGGGAGGCAGGAGTGGAGGGCGGAGGCTGGAGGGCGGAGGCTGGAGGGGATGGCGGAGGCTGGAGGGGAGGGGGGAGGCTGGAGGGGAGAGCGGAGGCTGGAAGGGAGAGGGGAGGCTGGAGGGGAGAGGGGAGGCTGGAGGGCGGAGGCTGGAGGGGAGGGGGGAGGCTGGAGGGGAGGGCGGAGGCTGGAGGGGAGGGCGGAGGCTGGAGGGGAGGCTGGAGGGCGGAGGCTGGAGGGGAGGGCGGAGGCTGGAGGGGAAAGGGGATGCTGGAGGGGAGAGGGGAGGCTGGAGGGCGGAGGCTGGAGGGGAGGGGGGAGGCTGGAGGAGAGGGGGGAGGCTGGAGGGAGAAGCGGAGGCTGGAGTGGATGGCGGAGGCTGGAGGGGAGAGCGGAGACTGGAGGGGAGGGCGGAGGCTGGAGGGGAGGCTGGAGGCTGGAGGGGAGGGCGGAGGCTGGAGGGGAGAGGCGTACCTGGGGTGCCGGAGCGCTGCAGCAGCCGCAGCTCCATGGGGTGCAGGGACATGAGCCCCAGGTTGAGGCCGCTGAATATGCCGGACAGGGACAGCAGCAGCGCGATGATGATCGGCTGCAGGCACACGGGCAGCAGCGGCCTGTGCTCCTCCAGCACCCGCAGACGGGCGTCGGCCCTGGGTGCAGCGTGCAGGGCAGCCCGCGGCCCCGCCGGGAGCACAGCGTGTACAGGCGGGAGCTCTGGGTGGTCCGCAGCGCCGCGTCCCGGCCACCTCCGTGACACTGAAGGCGGCAGAGTCCCGCACCAGGTCCCGGTACAGTAGTGGGTGGAGGGGAGAGGCTGGAGGGCGGACGGAACTTCCGAGAGCGGAACGTTCCTCCGCCGCTCCTTGTAGCCAGGGGACCCTGCACTGTCGCCGCCCCGGGAGCGGAGGATCCGAACAAAGCCACGAACATAGCCACGGAAGTGGCGCCCTATGCGACGGAAGTCGCTACGGCAATTATATAATAGATATTCTCTGAAAAAGGCCAAGAAAGCAAAAATTCTGCTGTGGTATGTAAACTTTTGAGCACAACTGTATATGGGGGCTCCTGGTTTTGGCTACAAAAACTGATGAGTAAGGGCATAAAAATATGCAGCAAATACGCAGCGTGTGAACGCACCCTTATTCCATGTTCACATGTAGCGTAAATGCTGCATTTTGTGCACAGAAAATCTGCTGTATTTAACTGTCGAAACAAGAACGATGCAATTACATGAAAACTCTGCATACCGTGTGTCTAAAGACACTGCAGCAGATTTGATGCATTTTTATTTAACAGGCTTTAATAGGGAGCTTGAAAAAAATGGATGTGAAAAAAACACAGGAGCATTTTTAAGTGTGGAACCAAAGCTTTTCTTCACTATAACAATCACATAAAAAGCGCTGCTGCAAAACTGCATGGAATAAAATGGCAAATGCATAAAAAAACCACTGCAAAAAATCAATAATCAGAGAAGATTATCATGGCAAAGTTTGGTGCGAACATCTGCAGGATATATTCAGATAAGAAACAGCAGAAAAAATGCAGCATTTCTGCTGTGTGTGAATACGGCCATAGGCTGCTTTCACATCAGCGTTTTTTACAGTTTTTGGCAGATTTACTGCATCTGCCGCCTAACGTCCGCACTTGCGCCACACTTGCGGCAAGCCCCATGCATTGTCTATGGGGCTTGTGGCAGGTGCAGTATAGTCGTGGTTTTGGCACTAGTAGCAGTTGCAGCCACGAAAAAAAACGCTGTCAGCAGCATTTTTTTTCGCTGCCGCAACTGCCGAAGCTGCAACTATACACACTTGCTGCACCTGCTTCAAGCCCCATAGACAATGCATGGGATTGACGCAAGTGTGGCTGTTATTTGCCAGATGCGGCAGATGCGGTAAATCTGCAGCATTGCCACAAAATGTAAAAAACGCTGATGTGAAAGGGGCCTTAGATGTGCTTGGCAATGGTAAGTATAAAACCATAGAACTCAAAAAGACTGAACTTATTTGTGTACTTTTTTTTGAGTATATAAATGGAGAGTTGCAAGTCAACATAGATTTAGCGTTGTGTTACAATATTTGTACTACTAGGTCAATTTTCACTTAGTTAATGAATTGTCAGTTCAGCTGAAATTAGAAGGAAGTAAACGTCTGTGTTCATGTGAATTTTGCTTTGTTTGAAGAGATCCCTAGATCAATATGTGTTTCAACATCAACTTGTTTACGGATTTACTGTAACATTCCCTCCTCCAGTTCTTACCGTTATTCGCTCCCATATATAAACCTGACCATTTCAGTTAGTGTTCACTTTTCACCAAATACACAGTGGCATGGTTTGTTGGTTTAATAGTTTACTATTTTTTCCTTTTTATAATTCTTTTTGAAACATTTATTTACTTAGTATAATTTTAATGTTTATTTTTAGTATTTTCTGTATCCCCTCCACCCCAAAACCCAATATATTGTTGTTTGAGAAAGCCATGGTGATCAAGTGCGGCGGACCTTTCTGAGAGAAAAGTAAGCAGAGTTACCCACGCCCTGGAATTACAAGCACACGTTTTATACTTGTAACCTGACAACTCCAGAGCACACAGTAAGTTTATATTATAGAAATGTTAAAGAGGTTGGTGACAATTCGGGACAAATTTCCATTTAGCAATTGGGTTTCATTATACATTTTGCACAGTTTTGCTTTAAGGGTACCTTTACACATTACAACATTGCATGCAATTTCACTTACAACTTACTGGTTGCAGAGAAATCATGGACACATTGTTACATTTGTACACTGCAACAAAATAGAACAATGTGTCCATGATTTCACTTCAACCAGTAAGTTGCAAGTGAAATTGCATGCAATGTTGCGACGTGAAAAGGTACCCTAAAGGCCACTTACACATCAACTTATCTGTCCAATTCTGACAATTCGCTGGGTTGCAGTGAAATCATGACACATTGGTCCATTGTCACACAGCCACAAAATGGAGGCAATGTGTCCATGATTTCACTGCAACAACAAGTTGATCAGAAGTTGGACCACAGAAGTTGGTGTGTGTAAAGTGGCCTTTACGACACATGCACATCAACTTTGATGAGGCCCTGTGTTCATAAATCAGCTGAGAGATGCTCAGAATAGACAGATAAAGGCCCCTTCAACTGGCGGTTTTTTTGAAAATGCGCAAATACGCATCTGCGTTACATACGGCGCACTTGACTGCGCCGGTTCTGGCAACCCCATGCATTGTCTATGGGCTTGCAGTCGGTGTGGCATGTGCGGTTTTGCTTTGCGCAGTGCGTGACTTGCGCCGCTAAAAAAAACCAGTAGCTGCGCCGACCGAAGACCATAGACTATACATGGGGCCTAGCTGGATATCGCAGCAAGTGCGCCGTTAGGTGGCAGATGCGGTAGAAACTGCGGATCTGACGCATTTTCAAAAAAAACCAGTGTGAAAGGGCACTCAGAAAGAAATAGTGCCTGACAGAAGGGGTTTCTGGTTACCCAATCAGTACAAGTATTTTTTTAAATGTGTATATGGCCAATTTTATGTATTCTTTACTGGAATAAAGATTTAATATTAATCATGGATGTGATGATCCATTTTTGTACTATTTCTACCATGGTTAAACCAGCTTGGATCTTTGCACCGTTCTAGAGCGGTCTTGATTTTCCATGCAACATATAATGCATTTTCCATATACTAGTGCTTCTCAATGAATTACAATATCTTCCAAAATCAATGTAATATTGCCATGTTTCAGGGCATTTCTGGGAGCCCCGAAACACGTTGACTAATAGATCAATATGATAGTCACCCTTTGATATATCCTGGAATATGGCAGCGCAGTTTTTAACCCTTCATTCTCCCTACTTTAATTTTTAAAAGAATGACCTTTGGGTTTCATTGGCTGTAAGCCATAATCATCAACATTAACATAAATAAACACTTGAAATAGATCACTGTTTGTAATGACTCTATATAATATATGTGTTTCACTTTTTGTATTGAATTACGGAAATAAATCAACTTTTTGATGATATTCTAATTCATTGGGATGCACTAGTATTGTTTCATGTAGGAATAAGTATATAAGTGTTTAATTGTGTTTATACTGTTTATGGTGCACTTTATAAACCTATTAAAAAAATACACAAAGGAGAAAAAATTGGGTATAGGCACCAACCTTCTTCTAAATGTAACTTCTTTATTGTAGAAAACGTTTAAAAATGCAACATGATTCTGGTCAATAAAACTAAAGCATTTCTCTCAGTGTGATAGCCGTTAATTTTTAAAGTTGCAAACTAATAGCGTTTTTGATCCATTTTCATCAGTGTTTGGTCAGTTTCTTTTTTTATCATTAGTTTTGTCAGGGATTTTCATGATCGAAAATATAAATATATTACAAAGCTTCTCTGATACACGGACAGTGGACAGACCTCACACCAATGTCATCTATGAGCTGTTTATGATTTATGATGAGATTATTTAGAATCAGATCTGTGAGTCCAATCAAAAATACAAGTAATATATGCAGCACTCATTCTGGCAGTGTAGGTGCAACATTTAAACATGAATTAAATACAATAAAGTAAATGGCATCCTATAAAGACATATATAGAAATTGGAATACTAGGGCACCAAAGGTAGAAAACATTTAGGTAGGGACTCAGTTATGAAATACGCCTCGACGTTGGCAACTGGCCAGATTATGGATATAGCCATCTCAATAATGTGTAGTATCTCAAATTTTCCTAAGCCAAATTTTCCTATGCCATATTATTCCAATTTCTATATATGTCGTTATAGGATACCATTTAGTATATTGTATCTAATCAAAAATAGACATCTCTCCGTTGATATTTTGCAGACACATAGTACTTAGATATGTGAATAGCTCCATAGATTATAATAATTGAATATATCTATCCAGTAAAACCATGGAGAAAACACATCATTGTGCAGTCAGGCTGCAGTATTGCCTTCATGAATACCCACAAAATACTTAATCATTCGTGAATATTTTCTACTTTTTTATTGATGTTATTTATGTTGTTTGCTATTTTCTTTTTCAATTTTCTACTGTACAGTCAATGTATTTAATATAGGAGATTACAATAGAATAATGCTATAAATAATGTGGTGGTTATCACATTTTATAAACTATTAATATTTCAGCAAAGTTATTCTACACATACATGGGCGTACCCAGCGTGGGGCGGGGGGGGGGGGGGCAGCTGCCATCCCCAAGATGCTGCCCCCCCCGTTCAAGAGGAAGGGGCAAGCCGAGTGCGGCACTGTGAACGTGCTGCGCACACCTACTCTATGTATTAATTATAATGTGTGTCAGTCAGTGTCTATCTCTGTCTGACTCGGCGGTTGAGCTGAGGCGGCCACCGCACCTCCGCTCCACGGTCCACCTGTCACCTCACTGTAGCGGTTAGTTTACCTCCACAGTCAGCTCAGCTCAGTGACAGTGCATGACATGATGGGGCGGCAGGCCGGCAGCTGCAGCAGCCAGTGGATCTCGCCCTCAGGCTCAGACAGTGTCTGCCGACTGCAGATCAGCTCAGCAGGCAGGGGGACTCAGAAGTGATGTCATGAGCATGGGTGTACCCAGGATCAAAACAAGGGGGGGGGCAAGCCATGGTCGTTCAGGTTGCGCCCGCTTCTCGTACATCACTGCGCAGCAGCACACGGGCTGCTAAGGGTCCCGTGTGTTTCACTGAGCCTCCTGCTATCCACTGCCTCTCCCCTGCGCTTCCTCTTATCACAGCGGTGATTCCGTGCGTTGCACTGTAGAACAAATAAAAAGCAGAAAGCACCACCTACTCCTAGTGTGGACTAGGCATCACTTCCTGCTTCTATGCGTTACACTGTGCAACGCACATAAAGGGGTTAGTCTAAACAGAAGGGGGGTGGAGATAGAGACAGCCAGGAAGGCTAAGGCAGAAGAAAGAAAAGAGCAAGAGAGAAAAGATGGAAGGAGTGAGTTAGGAGACAAGATACAGGCAACAAACAAGTGAGAGAAAAACAGGCAGGAAGAGGAAGAGACAGGAGACATCTATTATATAAAACCCGAAGGCCACTTCCGGAGGAGGCCACGCCCACTTCCGTGATGGCCGTCGCCCAGGCTCATCCAGTGCACTGTAGCCAGGCTGCCCCCCGGCTACAGTCACCGACACACGGAACGTTCCGATCTCGGAAGTTCCGTGTGCCCTCCTGCCACTCCCCTCCACCCTCTGCCCTCCAGCCAGTACCTACATACCGGGGGGGGGCAGGGGGGCCCATTGCCCGCCACCTCGGAGGGCCACACACACCCTGGGGGTACTCGTGCTCCCTGCCGTGTGCCTGGAGAGGAGGGAGGGCGGGACTTCCTCTCCTGCAGCTCTGCCCGCCCCTCCTCTCCTCCTACACCCGACCCCGGCCACCGGTAAGTCTGCAGCCATACACGCTGCTCTGCCCTCCAACCTGTGTGCCCCCTCTGCCCTCTGTCCTCTGCGTCCTCTGCCCCCTCTGTGTCCTCTGCCCCTGTCCTCTGTGTCCTCTGCCCCCTGTCCTCTGTGTCCTCTGCCCCCTGTCCTCTGTGTCCTCTGCCCCCTGTCCTCTGTGTCCTCTGCCCCCTGTCCTCTGTGTCCTCTGCCCCCTGTCCTCTGCCCCCTGTCCTCTGTGTCCTCTGCCCCCTGTCCTGTGTCCTCTGCCCCCTGTCCTCTGTGTCCTCTGCCTCCTCTGCCCCCTCTGTGTCCTCTGCCCCCTCTGTGTCCTCTGCCCCCTGTCCTCTGTGTCCTCTGCCCCCTGTCCTCTGTGTCCTCTGCCTCCTCTGCCCCCTCTGTGTCCTCTGCCCCTGTCCTCTGCCCCCTGTCCTCTGTGTCCTCTGCCCCCTGTCCTCTGTGTCCTCTGCCCCCTGTCCTCTGTGTCCTCTGACCCCTGTCCTCTGTGTCCTCTGCCCCCTGTCCTCTGCCCCTGTCCTCTGTGTCCTCTGCCCCCTGTCCTGTGTCCTCTGCCCCCTGTCCTCTGTGTCCTCTGCCTCCTCTGCCCCCTCTTGTGTCCTCTGCCCCCTCTGTGTCCTCTGCCCCCTGTCCTCTGTGTCCTCTGCCCCTGTCCTCTGTGTCCTCTGCCTCCTCTGCCCCCTCTGTGTCCTCTGCCCCCTGTCCTCTGCCCCCTGTCCTCTGTGTCCTCTGCCCCCTCTGTGTCCTCTGCCCCCTGTCCTCTGCCCCCTGTCCTCTGCGTCCTCTGCGTCCTCTGCCCCCTGTCCTCTGCGTCCTCTGCCCCCTGTCCTCTGCCCCCTGTCCTCTGCCCCTGTCTTCTGTCCCCTGTCATCTGCGTCCTCTGCCCACTCTGTGTCCTCTGCCCCCTGTCCTCTGCCCCCTGTCCTCTGCCCCCTGTCCTCTGCCCCCCTGTCCTCTGCCCCCTGTCCTCTGCCCCCTCTGTGTCCTCTTCCCCTGTCCTCTGCGTCCTCTGCCCCCTGTCCTCTGCGTCCTCTGCCCCCTCTGTGTCCTCTGCCCCCTCTGTGTCCTCTGCCCCCTCTGTGTCCTCTGCCCCCTCTGTGTCCTCTGCGTCCTCTGCCCCCTCTGTGTCCTCTTCACCCTGTCCTCTGCCCCCTGTCCTCTGCGTCCCTCTCTGCCCCCTGTCCTCTGCGTCCTCTGCCCCCTGTCCTCTGCGTCCTCTGCCCCCTGTCCTCTGCGTCCTCTGCCCCCCTGTCCTCTGCGTCCTCTGCCCCCTCTGTGTCCTCTGCCCCCTGTCCTCTGTGTCCTCTGCCCCCTGTCCTCTGTGTCCTCTGCCCCCTGTCCTCTGTGTCCTCTGCCCCCTGTCCTCTGTGTCCTCTGCCCCCTGTCCTCTGTGTCCTCTGCCCCCTGTCCTCTGCCCCCTGTCCTCTGTGTCCTCAGCCCCCTGTCCTCTGTGTCCTCAGCCCCCTGTCCTCTGTGTCCTCTGCCCCCTGTCCTCTGTGTCCTCTGCCCCCTGTCCTCTGTGTCCTCTGCCCCCTGTCCTCTGCCCCCTGTCCTCTGCGTCCTCTGCCCCTGTCCTCTGCCCCCTGTCCTCTGCGTCCTCTGCCCCCTCTGTGTCCTCTGCCCCCTGTCCTCTGCCCCTGTCCTCTGCGTCCTCTGCCCCCTCTGTGTCCTCTGCCCCTGTCCTCTGCGTCCTCTGCCCCCTCTGTGTCCTCTGCCCCCTGTCCTCTGCCCCTGTCCTCTGCCCCCTGTCCTCTGCGTCCTCTGCCCCCTCTGTGTCCTCTGCCCCCTGTCCTCTGCCCCCTGTCCTCTGCCCCCTGTCCTCTGCGTCCTCTGCCCCCTCTGTGTCCTCTTCCCCCTGTCCTCTGCGTCCTCTGCCCCCTGTCCTCTGCGTCCTCTCCCCCTGTCCTCTGCGTCCTCTGCCCCTGTCCTCTGCGTCCTCTGCCCCCTCTGTGTCCTCTGCCCCCTGTCCTCTGCCCCCTGTCCTCTGCCCCCTGTCCTCTGCCCCCTGTCCTCTGCGTCCTCTGCCCCCTCTGTGTCCTCTGCCCCCTGTCTTCTGCCCCTGTCCTCTGCCCCCTGTCCTCTGCCCCCTGTCCTCTGCGTCCTCTGCCCCCTCTGTGTCCTCTTCCCCCTGTCCTCTTCCCCCTGTCCTCTGCGTCCTCTGCCCCCTGTCCTCTGCGTCCTCTGCCCCCTGTCCTCTGCGTCCTCTGCCCCCTGTCCTCTGCGTCCTCTGCCCCCTGTCCTCTGCGTCCTCTGCCCCCTGTCCTCTGCGTCCTCTGCCCCCTGTCCTCTGCGTCCTCTGCCCCCTGTCCTCTGCCCCCTGTCCTCTGCGTCCTCTGCCCCCTGTCCTCTGCGTCCTCTGCCCCCTCTGTGTCCTCTGCCCCCTGTCCTCTGCCCCTGTCCTCTGCGTCCTCTGCCCCTGTCCTCTGCGTCCTCTGCCCCCTCTGTGTCCTCTGCCCCTGTCCTCTGCGTCCTCTGCCCCCTGTCCTCTGCGTCCTCTGCCCCCTGTCCTCTGCGTCCTCTGCCCCCTGTCCTCTGACCCTGTCCTCTGCCCCCTGTCCTCTGCCCCCTGTCCTCTGTCCCTGTCATCTGCGTCCTCTGCCCACTCTGCGTCCTCTGCCCACTCTGCGTCCTCTGCCCACTCTGTGTCCTCTGCCCCCTGTCCTCTGCCCCCTGTCCTCTGCCCCCTGTCCTCTGCCCCCTGTCCTCTGCATCCTCTGCCCCCTCTGTGTCCTCTTCCCCCTGTCCTCTGCGTCCTCTGCCCCCTGTCCTCTGCGTCCTCTGCCCCCTCTGTGTCCTCTGCCCCCTCTGTGTCCTCTGCCCCCTCTGTGTCCTCTGCCCCCTCTGTGTCCTCTGCCCCTCTGTGTCCTCTGCCCCCTCTGTGTCCTCTGCGTCCTCTGTGTCCTCTGCGTCCTCTGTGTCCTCTGCGTCCTCTGTGTCCTCTGTGTCCTCTTCACCCTGTCCTCTGCCCCCTGTCCTCTGCGTCCTCTGCCCCCTGTCCTCTGCGTCCTCTGCCCCCTGTCCTCTGCGTCCTCTGCCCCCTGTCCTCTGCGTCCTCTGCCCCCTGTCCTCTGCCCAGCCTCCTCTGCCCCCTGTCCTCTGCCCAGCCGCCTCTGCCCCCTGTCCTCTGCGCTGACCATTCTGCCCACGTCGCTGCGCTGACCAATCTCACCGCACTCACTGCTAACCACTGAGCCACCGCACTCACTGCTAACCACTGAGCCACCGCACTCACTGCTAACCACTGAGCCACCGCACTCACTGCTAACCACTGAGCCACCGTATACTCTGCTACCCACTGAGCCGCCTGTATACACACAATTCATTTCACCGCACTTCCCTAACTATTAGTAAATAAACTATATATGGATTCTAGACTACCCGATTCTTTAGAATCGGGCCGCCATCTAGTAAAAGATAAGCAGGACAGACGAGAGAGTCAGGAGACACAAAATAAGGAGGCAGGAGACAGAGACAGTTAAGAGGACTGTATATAAGGCACTGGCTATCTCCAACTTGCCTTAAACGGGTTGTCTGGTATAACATGACAAGTCTGCAATCACCAAATCCGGTAAAATTGAAATTTTTTATTTAACTTCCCTATAAGGTTGAATAAGTGCATTAAAAACCTTAATTACTTAGCAACACAGCGCCATTAGTCATAGGTTAAAAGCAAAAGGATGAATGAAACCTTATATGAAGCAAGCGACAAATTACATCAGAATACTGTACATCACGGCTAATTGGAACAAATCGTAATAAATAATTTTTATAATTCATTCCATGTGGAAACTTTGTATTTAAATTTAATATCCAAAAAGCTTCTCTAAAATCGGCTTTCTTTTGCCATGAACAACCCTTGATAAGGGAGAAAACATTTTCAATACTATAAGAAGTAAAGTGAGACCAATTTTCTTTATGTGGCTTAACAAAATGTTTTACTGCTCTACAATAAGACACATTCAGATTAATGATGCTACTTATGTGTTCAGATATTTGTTTTTGATTTTTTCTAATGGTATGTCCCACATACGGTATTTAAGATTGCATTGTTTTCATTCAATGCAATAGACCACATGGTTCGTATTGCAATTAATAAAAGATCGAATTTTATGTGGTCGGCCACTAGGTAAAATAAGGTTACTTTTGTGTATTGAATATTTACAGGTATTACATCTAGTTTTAGAAAACCTTGCTTGGATAAACAAGTACCGTAGTTGAAGTAGGGGATATATGAAAAAGGCTGGGTGCTACAAAGTTGCCTACTGTTTTTCCTTTGTGAGCAGTATCCATTATTTTTTTCAAAATATCATCTTGGTTAATAATGGATAGATATCTATTTATGAACATTTTGATCTCAATAAATTGTGGTGAATAAGGATCGTGCCAACTGTGCCTTACTTGTGGATACCTGTAAGGACAATATCCAGAAATGAAACCTAATTTCCTTGGACACTGATAGTAAACTTTAAATTGCCAGGGTTATCTTTTAGATCAATTAAAAAATTATCAATAGTGGTGTTATCTCCCATCCAACTTATTTTGGTTTAATATACATACGTCTGTTCACTGTTCCAGTTGGCTGTGATATATTCTATTATGATTCATTGCTTGCTCCACATAAGGTTTCACTCGCCATTCTGATTTTAACCTATCACTAATGGTGCTGTGTCGCTAGGAATTACATCAGGTCTTTAATGCACTTATTCTACTATTTATAGAATTTAAATAAATAATTTTTTATTTCACCGGATTTGGATGTGCCGACATTTCAAATTTCTTTCCTGATTGTACCTGTAGGATGAAGCTGGACATGGATTACACTTACGGAATATATATTATACTAAAGGTGCGGTCAGCTCAAGAGCTTTTAACTCTGTTGTTTAATAATAATAAATGTTTTTTTTTCAGGTTTCTCAAAAATGAAGTTGTTGGGAATCATCATGAGTGGTTCGACACTACTCACAGTCTTTTTTTTAGCTGACTTCCCAGTCAGAAGCCATGGTATGTAATTGTTACAATAAGCTAAATATAATTGTATGGATCTTCCATAGATGATTTGTAATACATTTTTACCTTTTGTAAATAATAACTTTTAGGCTAAGTAGCCACGATCAGGACACACTGGATGCAGCATGTTTTCCCTTGCAGACAGTTAGGGTTCTATGCGGAATAACACAGTGTTTGTGTCCATGATCAGGATTCTGGGCACAGTGGATTTTGCTATGTTCTCCCATCTCGGCAAGCATAAAATTGGCATGCTATAGCTTGGGAAGCCACAACGCAGATCAGTTTATGCTGCATTTAAAAGAAGCACAGTGGGTATGGGATTTCTATAAATGCAGTACAATGCGGTGAAATCACACTTGTGTCCAAAACGCTGACAATCCTGATCATGGGCACTCACCCTTGGCATTTTCTTTTTGAGTTATACTAAATGTTAGACTTCAGAAAAATTAATCTGAGTGCCATTGGAAAAAATCATAAAGAGTAATTGTTGTTATAATGTTTTTATTAGAAACCCACAATACACATGAAAATAACTAACTTTTTACTTAAAAATAACTGACTGAGGCTGCTTTCACATCAGCTGTTTTGCCGAATCATGGCAGATTCAGCAGAGTTTGCCACATATGCCACGTAATGGCCAACTTGTGGCAAGCCTGTGGCAATCCCTATTCATTATCTATGGGACTTGCGGTCAGGTGCGGCAAGTGCGGTTTTGCCGGATCCGTCACTTGCAGCCGCGCAAAAAAAACACTGCTTGCAGCGTTTTTTTGGTGCCGCCACAAGTGCCAGATCCAGCAAAATTGCACTTACTGCACCTGACCGCAAATGCCATAGGGAATAAATGGGGCTTCCTGGATTTGTGCCGCAAGTCGGCCGTTACTTGGCAGATGCGGCTAAATCTGCTGGATCTGCCACAGTTATCAAACACTGATCTGAAAGCAGCCTAAGGCTAGGGTCACAGTTGCATTTTTTACAAGCGTTTTTGGAGACCTGCGTTTTCAAAAACGCATGTAAAAAACGCACCCATAGGCCCCCATGTTAAAAAACGCATGCCCTAATAGCAAAAACGCATGTGTGACAGTACCATGCATTTTTGGTGCATTTCCAAAAACGCATGCGTTTTTTAATATGGGGCCCTTGGGAAACGCATGCAAAAACGCATGTACAATTAGTACCATCCAAAAACGCATGCGTTTTCCATAGGAGCCCATGTTAAAAAAAACAGCGCATGCGTTTTTGAATGGCACTAAATGGTACTAATTGTACATGCGTTTTTGCATGCGTTTTCCATAGGGGCCCATGTTATAAAAACGCAAGCGTTTTCTACAAAAACGCATGCGTTTTACAAAACGCACCAAAAAATAGTACATGCACTATTTTTTGGTGCGATTTAAAAACGCAGCCAAAAACGCAGGGAGCCATCACACACCTTAAAAAACTCATGATGACATGAAAAACGCATGTAAAAACGCATGCGTTTTTAAAAGGCACTACAAAAAGGCATGCCAACTGTGACCCCAGCCTCATTCATTAAAAACATGACTTTCACATTATTGACACAGGAGATGGCAGTTGATGCTTGTAAAGTGAAAAAACAGGCAGTACATGGATGGTATCTGAATGCCATCAGTATTTTTTACTGACCCATAGATTGCCAATTTTAATTCAATGTTTGGATCAATATTGGTCATGTCTGTGAATTTGCAGGGACCATTTGTTCCCAGGAATAGATCTGACAAGTGAATAGTCCCATATGGTGGATTTACACGTTGCGATATCGGCGTCCAACTCCGACCCAACTCGACCAAAAGTCACGTGTTCGCGTAGTTGGAGCCGATATCGTTTGCGCGTTGTACGGTGTGAACGTACAACGCGATGCAGGAACGATGGCAAAACGATATCGGGGTTGAATGAGTGTGCTATTCAACCGCCCGATATTGGATGACAGTTGTAGCCGCATCGTACCGTCTGACAGCCCAACTCCGATGTGTACTGCCACGTCACCCATTCACTCCCATGTTAAATGGTCGTTCCTGGGTTGGGGGCGTACACATCGTCGGGACGTTGTATCCCGATATCGGGCTGTCTAAACCGGCGATGCGATGCAGGGAAAGCGGCAAAAAGCGCGCTCCCGCGTCGTTGGCTACGATATCGGCCCGATATCGGGACGTGTAAACCCACCAATAGACTATCGTAGGTATGAGTGCATTCCGTGAAAAAGACTGACAGCTCTTGTACATAAAAAATTGAAGTGTGAATGAGTCCTCCATGTGCTGTCTTTATTTAACTAGTATGAGAAAGTAGAGAAACATATTTTTTCTCATCATTAAAAAAGTTAGATGAAACTTGGTCCTTTGTTCGTGTACACAAAAAATAATGTCATAATGAGGCCTTGTACTGAAAGTGATTAAAACAACAGTAGTTTTGGACTAAATGTTTGGGATATTGTTGCATTTGGGAGAAATAGCATAATAAATTGAAAGATTTATTATCTCCTCTTGCCCCTTGTGAAAATGAAAAATGTAGGGCTACAGCAATATATATATATACATATATATATATATATATATATATATATATATATATATATATATATATATATATAAAGAATCAAAGGATTGAATCAGCACATAAACAAGAAAAATGGTGCAAAAATCCTGTGAGCAGTGCTCCACTGCCGTAAAATAGAACATCAAAAAACAGGCAGCACTCTATACTTATTCCAAGTGGACTCCTTTATTCGGCCACAGGTGTGATGCAACGTTTCAGTCCACACAAGACTTTCCTCAGGCATATATATATATATATATATATATATATATATATATATATATATATATATATATATATATATATATAAAAATACATTCATGTTATTATTCCACCTTTTGTTCATTCCTGTGAGACACATGAATGGTTATCAAATTGTCTGACAGCAATTTTATTAAATACACTATGGAGTGCAGTCTTTAAAATGGTTTAACTTTTGGCTGTTCTCTGATGAATACGTCCCTTAAAGACAATTCCAACCTTAAAGTGAGTAGTAAAACAAATGCAAATAAAAAAAAAAACTAGAAAGACTATTGGGTCTTGCAAGGGCCCAATTACAATAATGGGAAAGTCAGTGTAACAACATTAAAACAAATATAAATAATGTATATTAAAGGCAATCTGTCAGTAGATTTTTACTATTCAGTCTGAAAGCAATAGGATGTGGAAGCAAAGAGCTTGATTGCAGTCATCTACTTCCAATGGATTCTAGGCCACACATACTGGTCTCTGTGTTGCTGGTTCAATAAAATCAGTGTCTTATCAGCAAAAGATTATCATTAAAGGACTAGAGGACTTCCGCAATACAGTCCTCCTGGTCTGTACAACCCTGTCCCACGACTGACTGGCAGCTTTCTGCTTATGCACAGAGTACATAGAAATCTGCCATCAGTAGTGTGGATGGTGTCATACAGAGCTCAGCATTCAGATAACTGGTAGATTTACAGTAAATAAAGCAGTGATTTTATCAAAATGACCGCAAGCAGCCTAGTAGATGACACATTGCTCAATCAGGATCTCTGTCCTTACATCATCCTGGTGTTACAGTGTGGGGTATTAAAAGTCCCCCATATGCTGAATGCATAGAAAGAACATGTCGAGCCCACTGGGACGGGGGTACTCAGTACCGGACCGGGTCTGCTGCTAGGGAATGTCACGGGTGGTCCTGATCCGGACCGTGTCCCGGGCCTGACAGTGAAAAGGGGGATATTTACAGGGGATAATGTCAGTCGTGACGCCACCCACAATGTGTGGCCAGTAGTGGGGCCACCGCTGCCGCAGATCCTTCGGGGATGATGTAATGGCAGCTAAGATGGTATAGTTCTCCGTGGGCAGAACTGTGTTCCCCGAGGCAGTGATGATAGAGTCTATTGTGTAAGGTATGGTGCAGGCCTGTGCTGGGTGCAATGCACTTACTATCCTGAAGCTGCAGAAATCCTCCTTCAGCGTTGGAGCTGACAAGCTGTGGCTCTCCAGGCGGGGATCTTCTGCAGACCTGTTTAGAGGGAGTCATATGCAGGCAGAAACATACGAGGGAGTCAGAGTCAGGGTTCACCGTGTTTACTTCTCAAAGTTCTTTCTCAGTTATAGTTCACAGTTCTGGTTACAGTTCACAGTTTACACTCTTTACACGGGCACACTCTCCCCTCCGGGTTCCTTTACTCCCTGCAGCCAGGTTGTTCCTTCTATGACCCCTCACTCTGTCTCTCTGTCCTTTCCAGGCTTTCAGTTCTCTCTCCCTTGTTCACTTAGTGTGCGTGACTCCGGACAGTATGGTGGTGGCTCGGACTCCTGTGAGCCCTCTGGGTTGCCACTGAGCTGCCTGACCTTAGGGGTAGGGACCCTAACGTGTAGCTGAGGTCCCCTGTCGGTTGTCTGGGGATGGCGGGTAAATCTGCGGTCCCCTCTAGAGCCGACACTCTACTTCTAGCCTAGCCTCCAATAGTCCTCAATGGTGAGGCTCTACCAGGCTCTCTCTAACCGTGTCTTCGGGTTCAATAGGAGGGCTACTCCTCCTGCAGTCTCAGCCGTGGTTCTAGGACCCAGTATCACTGGTCCTCTCGTCCCTCACACTCCTGGGGTGCTTGCTCCGGATAGGCTTTCTCTCTGTGGCTCGTACTGGCTCTCCAGATTCTGTGCTCCCGCTCCTTACACCCCACTCTTCCAGGACATGTGCTTCTTTCTGTACTGCTGAGCCTACACCGGCCTACTGACTCCTTTCTCCTCCCCCTGCTCTATATCTACCCTCTGTCACCTGACTTACTTGTTGGCCCACCCACTGTCTCTAAACCCACCACCCCTTGCCTGCTTAGAGTTCCCAGGCTCCGGGTTGGGTGCTGCTTTCTACTGCTACGTGGGTTGTGTGGGCTGTGAGGGTGTTGGTGTTCAACTGTCGTTCCTACCTGCCTGGCTGCAGTTCCCTTTGTGGCCTCCTGGATGCAGGGGCGCCACAAACACTGTGGGCTATAGGATTCTAGGATAGGAAACTCTCCCTGAATCTGTCTTGCCGGGTGCTGAGCTGACTTCCTGGTCTGAGGAGATAAATAAGAGATGGTGTGTGCAAACAGAAAGAACGCAAAGAGACTGTCTAAAGCATGGAGCACTGATGTGAGAGACTGAGGGCATATTAGAAGTTGGCTGTGGATGGGTTAGGCTGGCTGCACATTAGCGTTTGCTGCCGCTGCGTATTGCGGCGGCCGAACGCAAGCCGACCGCAGGCACCACCCATCCCTATGTTTAACATGGGGACGCACGGTGTATGCGGTCGGGTGCGGATGGCTGTGCGTTCTCATTGCCATCCATGTTTGATTTGTATGCATACAGAGGTACAAAACAAACATTCCCTGCTACACAGAATCTGCTAAATGTACGCAACATGTTGCAGATTCGGTGCGGATGCGAATGTATGATTTGTTCGCAAGCCTCTGCATGCGTACAAATTACACATGGATGGCAATGAGAACACACGACCATCCGCACCCGACTGCATACATCGTGCTTCCCCATGTTAAACATAGGGATGGGCGGTGCCTGCAGTCGGCTTGCGTTCGCCTGCCGCAATACGCAGCTGCGGTGAATGCTAATGTGAAACCGGCCTTAAAAACTCATCACTGAGCTCGCTGTGCGTCCAGGACACAGAGTAGGACAGTCAGCCCCTTTCTTGTGAAGAAGCGGACTTACTGTTACCAGGGAGAGGATTGTGCGAAGGTGAAATGACTGGGTGCTATGTGCTGGAGACATCATGCCATTCCTGCTGTGAGGATCCATGATGTAGTTCTTTCTTTATATATATACATATTGTTGGAGTTGATAAACTGTGGGCAGAAGTGATGTATAATACTTTCCCATCTCCGCTATCACCAAGTAAATTTAAGTAAACATCTATCTTGCTCCAAGTCTTTGTGTGGTCCGCTGCATCCCAATTGAACCTTTCGGTTCTTACACTGGTGTCAAATTTCATAGCAAAGTTCTGTTGACAGATTTTTTTTAAAAAAGAGAATAAAAATGCTTTATTACAAATTCATAGCATTTTGGGACAATTTAAGTGTAAAACTCTTTTAAGGTTCTATGAATTCAACGCAACACTCCTCATAAAATGAACCAATTGCTGTCACCTAGCCGGCACAATAACTGATCACTATGAAATTACTAAATATTTTCAAGTCGAAAAGAAAACACAGTGTAAATTTTAGAGATGAGCAGATCTTTTAACATTAGAGTTTGCCAGATTCAGCGAATTTTCTCCCAAAAATTCTGTTTGCTTACAATTGGCTGCTATTCATAATGTGAGTGTAGAAAGACCTCATCTCTGGGAATTAGGTACATTAAGTTTAGCTTTAAAGGTCTATATTTTATTTAGTTTATTTTAGGATTTATACACTTATTTAACTTATTCAAGAAAAGAATTTCTAAAATAGAATGTAATCTAACATGTCTGCCATATTTCTTATAATCCATAAAGCCCCAGCTGCTCTAGATTACGAAGCTATGGATGACCCAACACTTGCTCCCGGGCAAGATTTTACTATACCATGCAAAGGTATGATACTCATAAATGAACAAACATTTCCATAGTAAACTGATCCATACCAATCAATAGATTGTCAATAGATGATATATTATTATTATAATATATGTAAAGAAGAGGGTAGATAGTGTAAATGGTGGAGGATACGTTTAGAAGAAGTACGTATTTATGCTCTGCAGCAATAGTGTCTGCAGGACTGAATAAAAAATGTTAAAATTAATTTCTCATCTCCACTGTAGATATATTAGATAGTAGAGTTTAGATTATTTTTGCTATGAATGAAGGGACAGTAGCAGAAATTTTTTTCCTTTACATGAAGCTGCCTAATCAAAAGCAGGAGAAGCCTATATAGAAGTTTAGCACAGGCTTCCTCCTGTGAGGCATGTACGTATTGACACCCAACCCTACTGTACTCTGATGATCTTACTGCTGGCACGTGCTGAGGAGGATACAGCAAAGCTATGTATCTTTACACACACCTCTTGTAGCTTTCATCTCAATGCAGTAAGTATGGGGCGAGGGAGAAGAAAATATCTAATTGCCGTAGCGTAACTTGAAGTTCATGGGCCTCAATGTAAAACCTCCATTGTAAAACCTCCATTGGGGCCCCAATTAATGCAAATCTTTAATAGCAATAGGTTTTTTCTATAGGCCAAAGGGACTTTTGGGGAACCCTAGGCTCCAGAGCCCTGATCTTATTGCAACGCCTGAACCTGTAGTAGTTATGGTCCTGTCTAAGTGTCATGATAAACACCTCCTGCATCTTTCATATGAGGGCAATGTTAGCTCTGCTCTACTCCCCCTCCCTCTACACTGATGATCTTGAGATGAAAGCTAGCAAAGGTGTTTGTAATGAAACTTAGCTTTGATCTACTGTTCTCTACACAGTATTTACAGAGATCATGAAGGGAGGCAAAACTATGTGACATTACAAGTCTCACAGGAAGAAGAGGAAGAAGACTGTTATATGCTTTTTTGGGGGCATGTCCTCCCTTTTCCCTTTATGATGCCTCCTGCTTATGATGAGACAATGTTATACAGGTGAAGAAGTACATGATTTTTGATATGAGTATCAGCTACCACCCTTGGCCTTAGCTAAAGTTAGAATCAAAACTTTACTAGCTAATGTATGAGAAATTTATAAACAAGACATGTTTTACTCAACTCTGCATTTACTATTCCATGATGTAGCCAATGTTGTAATCTAAAACTGGTGAAAGGTTATTTCTAAGGCTTAGGTCACATTTGGGCTGGAACCCATGTTTCCAGGCAGCGCTAAAATCTTAGCAATTTCTGCCGTTGCGGACATTAATGGCAAGCGTTGCCTGGTAATGCGGCCTGATAGAAACCCATAGTTTACCTTAGCTGCAGCCGCACACAGAGCTCCAGGATGGACGCTTTACAACAGCACACAGGACAATGCTGCAGGCAGCGTTTCCTGTGGAACTCTGTGTGCGGCTGCAACTAAGGTAAACTATGAGTTTCCATCAGGCCCCATTACCAGGCAACGCTTGCCATTAATGTCCGCAACGGCAGAAATTGCTAAGATTTTAGCGCTGCCTGGAAATGTGGGTCCCAGCCTAAGTGTAACCCCAGCCTAAGGCTGTTTGAGAGGCATGGTGGTGCTATAAGCTTGATTGTATGTGGTCAAAATCCAAGTTGGCCAATTTAATTTACCTAAAATGGGGTGTACAAACTTAGAAAATATATTATTAATTAATTAATATACATTAATATAATATAAACATTAATTATATAAACATTAATATAATACAATGATTCAGTAGGAATTTAAGGTTTTGTTTTATTAGTGTTTAGTGTAAAATTAAATAATGTATTGCTTACATAATTGATTAACTATAACAGTCTGTGCTATTAGAATTGTACATACTGCTGTATTTATTTCTAGGAAATGAAGAAGGTGAGGCCAGCTTGTGGATGACGTTATCAAAGATTTTTGTGGCTGTCTTCTCTAGATCACTGTGTTTTTCATGAAGTGTACTGTGCTATTGGACCTCTGAAAACAATTTAATAAAAATCCTTGGTGCCTTCATCTGGAAACTGGACTCACCTTCTTCGGTTCCTCTGGATATCTGAGTGGTGCACGCTGGATCAGTGCAGGGCAGTGAGCTGATACATTTATATCTTTTTAGTTATTTGTTGTTGTTTTTAATTAATTGTTCTTAATATTGTTTTAATTTTTCTTTCCATTGCAGATATTTGTGACCAAACGGGACAGCAGACAAATGTTGATGGTTCGTTTACAGGTGCGGCATTCTCTACTTACGATTCTTTTATTCTATTTGCGCTTTGTCTCAGTTTAAATTGTGCCATTTCCTAGATTCTATTCTTCATATGCCATCAGTATGCAATTGTGTGATCCAAGTGCTGTAACCCATGTCAATTGTAGTGAACTTTAACTGCTGTTAGTTTTCCTAGGATATTGTTTGTCAGCTGCATAGTTGGACCATTATAGTTATAGGGAATCTGTAGGTAGGATCAACCCTCCTGAGCAGTGTATATGGGTATGCAGGTCATAGCAAGCTGCAAAAAAATATACTTTCATATCAGCAATCCAATATCTTTTTCCAGAGAAATCCACATTTTTTTTACTATGTAAATGAGATGTTAATATCTATGGGCAATACATAGATCCCCTCAAGATTCTGTCTCTGAGGGTAGGGACACACTTTAGTTCCTGATCAGTTTTCCTCATCAGTGTTCATCAGATTTGTGTGCCAAAACCAGGAGTGAACCTTGCAGAGAAAAAGTATAATTGAAAGATTGACACCTGGGTGGGTTTTGGAGTCACTTCTGGTTTTGGCACACAAACTGATGAACACTGATCAGGAAAACTGATCAGGAACTGAAGTGTGTCCCTACCCTTAGGGCTGCTTTACACACACCAACTTCTGTGTCCAACTTCTGAACAACTTACTGGTTGCAGTGAAATCATGGACACATTGTTCCATTTTGTGGCTGTGTACAAATGGAACAATGTCTCCATGATTTCACTGCAACCAGAGATCTGTTCAGAAGTTGGTTACAGAAGTTGGTGTGTGTAAAGCGGCCCTTAGGGTACCGTTACACGACGCAACATTGCATGCAATTTCACTTGCAATTTGCAGGTTGCAGTGAAATCATGGACGCATTGTTCCATTTGTACACAGCAACAAAATAGAACAATGTGTCCATGATTTCACTGCAACCAGCAAGTTGCAAGTGAAATTGCATGCAATATTGCGACGTGTAAAGGTACCTTCACACACAGCAATTTTGCTAGGAAATTTCACTGGCAATTTACTGGTTGCAGTGTAATCATGGACACATTGTTACATTTGTACACGGCAACAAAATAGAACAATGGTTCCATGATCCAGCAAATTGCCAGTGAAATTGCCTAGCAAAATTGCTGTGTGTGAAGGTACCTTTAAGGTACCCTAAGGGCCGCTTTACACACACCAACTTCTGTGACCAACTTCTGAACAGATCTCTGGTTGCAGTGAAATCATGGACACATTGTTACATTTGTACATTTGGAACAATGTGTCCATGATTTCATTGCAACCAGAGATCTGTTCAGAAGTTGGTCACAGAAGTTGCTGTGTGTAAAGCGGCCCTAAGGCTTAAGGGCTTATTTTTAAATGAAAAGGGGCATTACTAGTGTGAGACATGAAATCACTCCTTGACGTGGTTGGATGGCTTTTTCACTCTTTGATCAAAAATTTCTAACTAGGTACCTTAGATTTTTAAAGTGATCCTAAACCCAGAAACTAACCCCCCCTTATCTTTAGACCTGTCCCTGCACCCCCTCTTATCATTTCTAGCCATCCCTTTTGCAGAAAAAATCGCTTTTGTAAAGTAAGAGAAAAGGTTATATTACTTGTCCTGTGTGAGTTTTCTGTTTCTGTGGAAGCCGCAATAGCCCCGCCTGTCTGCTGCTGCCTTGTAATTATGCACGCCCCTCTCTGCTTCTAAGAGCTTGGCCACGTCATGAAAGGGGCGTGGCTAAATTGCGTCATACTGGAGCCCCGCCCCCTTTCATGACACGACCAGGCTCTTGGAAGCAGAGAGGGCGTGCATAATTACCAGGCAGCAGCAGACAGGCAGGGCTATTGCGGCTTCCACAGAAACACAGGACAAAGTATTATAACCTTTTCTCTACTTTACAAAAGCGATTTTTTTCTGCAAAAGGGATGGCTAGAAATGATAAGAGGGGGTGCAGGGACAGGTCTAAAGATAAGGGGGGGTCAGTTTGTGGGTTTAGGATCACTTTAATGTTTGTAGCAATATTGGAGTTCATGTATTCATTAAGCACAATGTGCAGCTACACCGTGTATGTATATGTATGTAATGAATTACAGTCTGCTCTACTGAACTAATTGCAGAGTTGGGTGTGATTATAATTTAGTACAGCAGAAATGAATTACTTATAAACACATTTGCACCAGCAGATGACCTCTCATAGTGCATCATCTCACCCAGCTAGCATGGGGAGAAAGGCAGTACAGCAGAGCTAATAGCACTGTGATACTGAAAATGTATTTGTAAAGAGACAAGGTTCAACTCTGATGTACTGTGTTAGTTTTTGTCAGGCACAGGTCATCAACACTGATATAACTTAGAGGACAAGTGCTGCAGCAAATGTGTTTATAATAAGACAATGTTCAGTTCTACTGTACTGTGTTATAATGACACCTAGCTGTGCAGTGAGATCAGGAATGCAAAATGTCACTTTACACTAATGATGCCACCTTTCATTTAAAATAAACTCTGGAGGCAGAGTCTTGAGAGGATCTGTGTCTAGCTCATGAATTTTAGCAGTTCATTTACATATAAAAAATAATATGGATTTATCTGGAATAAGACACCAGACTACAGATATCAAGGTATAATTTTATTCGGGTGGTTTCACATCTATGACATCCCTGCGCTAGGCTGCTCTTCCTGCCTGTGCCAGCGCAAATGAAAGCTCAGGGGCATTTAGGGGCTTTAGCAGCCTAGCGCAGGGACGCATAGATGCCCTGCATTAGCGCTCAGCTGCGCTAGGTGCCCCCATTATAGCCTATGGCCGAGCACAGCCGAGCGCGCACTCTGTATAGTGAGAAGCACAAGTGAAAGTGGCAGAGCGCACGGTGTATGCGCCTGTCACTTAGCACCCGGAAATGCCTAATCGGATGTTTTCCGGGTGCGTCTGAGCAGGTGCATGCGCCGTGCGCTCTGCCACTTTCACTTGCGCTTCTCATTATACAGAGTGCGCGGTTGGCTGTGCTCGGCCATAGGCTACAATGGTAGCACCGAGCGCACCTGAGCGCACATGCAGAGCATCTATGCGTCCCTGCGCTAGGCTGCCAAAGTCCCTAAATGCCCTGCACTTTCATTTGAGTTGGCGCAGGGCAGCCAGAGTAGCCTAGCGCAGGGATGTCATAGATGTGGAACAGGCCTTCATATTTTTGTATGCTCCTGTAAACGGCTTAAAAGGGTTGATCTTACTGAAATATTCCTTTTTATGAGTCACTTGTAAAAGTTGAGACAGTAGAAACCTCTGCTGCTTAATTCTAGTGGTCAATGAGTGTCACAAAAATGGTATATCATAGCAGTTAGAGTATTTCCAACATATACTGTACTCATCAATGGTTCACGATCATCAGTGACCAAATAGTCATTATGTGAGGCATCTGCAGTATTTCGTATGCTGACTTCTAAGTGGCCCATTTATCATATCCAGCTCTGTTGACACCTGTCAATGTCACATCTCACACCAGCGCCCACGACCCACTCCCATCCCACCTCATTCCGAACCACACCTCCATTTTCATCCCAGCCCTCACCCACCTCTTTAACCTTTCACTTAGCACTGGTGCCTTCCCCTTGGCCTTCAAACACGCCCTAATCACGCCCATCCTAAAAAAAACCTCACTTGACCCTACCTCTGTCTCTAACTATTTCCCCATATCTCTTCTCCCATTCGCCTCTAAGCTACTTGAACAGCACGTCCACTCCGAACTGTCCTCTCACCTCCTCGTGCTCCCAATTCGACAGCTACAATCCGGCTTCTGACCTCTCCATTCCACCGAAACAGCCCTGACAAAGTCACCAACGACCTACTGACCGCCAAGAACAAACACCACTACTCCATCCTCTTCCTCCTTGACCTGTCTGCCGCCTTCGACACGGTTGACCACTCCCTTCTTCTCCGGATCCTGGAATCCCTTGGCATCACCCACCTTGCCCTCTCCTGGATCTCCTCATACCTAGTGGACCGGACCTTCAGCGTCACACACTCTCGACACCTCCTCTTCACCCTACCCCCTTTCTGTCGGAGTCCCCAAGGTTCAGTCCTGGGACCCCTACTTTTCTCCATTTACACTCTCGGCCTAGGGCAACTCATCGAGTCCCTGCCTCCAGTACCACCTCTACGCCGACGACATCCAAATCTACCTGTCCGGCCCTGACATCACCTCCCTACTCTCCAAAATCCCACAATGCCTTTCCGCCATCTCATCCTTCTTCTCTGCTCGCTTCCTTAAACTCAACATGGACAAAACTGAATTCATAGTTTCCCCCCAAGAAATTCCACCCCACCTCCCAACCTATCCATCTGCATCAACGACTGCGCCCTCTCCCCAGTCCCCCAAGCCAAGTGCCTCGGGGTAATCCTGACTCCTCCCTATCCTTCAAGCCCCACATCGAGGCCCTCACTACATCCCTCCGGCTCCAGCTCAAGAACATCTCACGGATCCGCTCCTTCCTCACCCACGACACCGCTAAAACACTCATCCATGCTCTTATCATCTCCCGCCTTGACTACTGCAACCTCCTTCTCAATGGCCTCCCGGCTAACTCCCTCACACCTCTCCAGTCTATCCTCAACTCCGCTGCCCGACTAATCTACCTGTCCTCCCGCTACTCCCCTGTCTCCCCCCTCTGCCAAGCCCTTCACTGGCTCCCCGTCTCCAAGAGATCCCAATTCAAAACACTAACCATGGCGTACAAAGCCATACACAACCTTTCCCCACCATACATCTCCGACCTGGTCTCCCGATACCTACCCTCACGCAACTTCCGCTCCTCCCAAGAACTCCTCCTCTGCTCCCCCCTCATCACCTCTTCGCACAACCGAGTCCAGGACTTCTCTCGGGCATCTGCCTTACTCTGGAACTCCCTGCCCGAACATGTCAGACACTCTCCTACCCTGAGTAGCTTCAAGTGTCACCTGAAGACTCACCTGTTCCGTCAAGCCTACAACCTGCCATGAGACCCAGGAGACTGCCCCATACCTGACATTCCCCCATCCTACTGTATCCCCACCCGCCCCTCGTAGACTGTGAGCCCTCGTGGACAGGGTCACTGCCCCTCCTGTACCTGTACGTCCTGATTGCCTAGATTTAGTGTTCTTGTTTTTGTCTCCCTTATCCTCATGTAAAGCGCCATGGAACCTAATGGCTCTATATAAATAAAAATAATAATAATAATAATTAAAGTCAGTAATATATACCTTGAACAGCACCATTCAACTAAATACAATATTATTGGTCCAAAAGTCTGGTCAAAAGCTACATTTTCTGTTTATTTCTGGATCCAGGAACAGATGGGAATAAAATTCAGCCCCGGCATTTGAAAGTACAAAGACCTATGCCAATTCCGTCAACTTCCCAAGATTTGGGTCTCCTTTACTAATATTACCCTAGCTGTAGAAAATTAAGATTTACTGCAAGAACTAAATTTCCAGTAGTATTTCTATTAATGATGAGCATGCACTAAAGTGCTTGGATGCTCGCTAGTTGAATCGAGCAGATCAGATGCTTTGATGGCAGGTTGTTTGCTATACACTACATGAGCGTCTGTGGTTGGCTGTTTCAACCAGACTGCATTTCCTCAGTCTTGACAGTGAATGTGCTTGGTGGTATACACTTTAGTGTATGGCAACCAACCTGCCATCATAGTGTGTTAGGCTGTGGTCACACATGCCAATCCGTTTTTTATAGTGTTCTGTTTATCAAATCCATTTTTTTAGGCGCTTTTTGAGCCTCCTGTGCTGCTCTGCGTTTTTTGGACTTAGTCATTTTTTTTCAAAAATGCATGCAAAAACGCATGCGTTAACTCATGGTGCCTATATGTACCATGCGTTAAGGCATGCGTTTCTCATAGGGCACCATGTTAAAAAAAGGTCTGTTTTTTTCCAGGACCCAAAAACGTTGCTAGCAACGTTTTTTGAGCCCAGGAATACTGGATTACCATTTTTGAGAAACGGAGGTACACATAAGTGCACCATCCATAAATGGATCCGTTTTTGGGACTTAGAAAAAAAAAATGAACACTTTTTTACCAAAAACGGTCCTGAAGCAAAAACTGATGGCCTGTGTGACCACAGCCTTAAATGAATAAATAATTTAAAAAAAATGCACAGATAAAGCAGACGGCTGCAAGATGGCACACTCAGCTGCCTAATTTTATTTTGGCTGGCAAAAAAAATGCCTGGGCTTCACCCTATTTTTAATTGCCAGCTGAGGTAACACTAGGCCACTGAGGGCTGGTATTCTCAGCATCGTAGGGGCCTTCTTTATTGGGTCCCCACGCTATAGAATAGCAGCCCGCAGCCATCCCAGAAATTGGCGCATTCATAAGAAGCGCCAGTTCCTGGCACTCTACCCAGCTCTTCCAGTTGCTGTGTAGCGGTGGCAAACTGGGTAATAAGGGGTGCCAGCTTTGCATTGCCAGCTGGCATTAAGCCCAAAATTCTTAATGTTGGGCCAATATTCCCGGTCATTAAGAATTTCAAGAAATAGTAAACAAGGCACAACACAAAGAGAATATTTTATTTGAAAATAAAAACACAAAGACATTTAGGGACTCCATCTTTATTAACCCCTCCTCGATCCTATGCGTTCTTCATTGGAGGCTATGGTGAAGAATACTATGAGCTATGAACTCCATCTGTACTTGGTGACTCACTGAGGTCACCCGACGACAGCTCAGGTAACCATGGTACCCGTTATGATTAGCGGCCACCATGGTTACCTGAACAGTGACCTCAGCGAGTCACTGCACACCTGGAGCAGTGCTGGCAGTGAGTGACATGCGTGGTAGCTCATCTGGTCACCATAGTCAGATAATACTCAGTTTCTTCCTGAAAATGATTGCAATCACAAATTCTTTGGTATTATTATCTTCATTTAATTTGTCTTCAATGAAAAAACACAAAAGAGAATGAAGCAAAAAGCAAAACATTGATCATTTCACACAAAACTCCAAAAATGGGCCAGACAAAAGTATTGGCACCCTCAGCCTAATACTTGGTTGCACAACCTTTAGCCAAAATAACTGCGACCAACCGCTTCCGGTAATCATCAATGAGTTTCTTACAATGCTCTGCTGGAATTTAGACCACTCTTCTTTGGCAAACTGCTCCAGGTCCCTGATATTTGAAGGGTGCCTTCTCCAAACTGCCATTTTTAGATCTCTCCACAGGTATTCTATGGGATTCAGGTCTGGACTCATTGCTGGCCACCTTAGACGTCTCCAGTGCTTTCTCTCAAACCATTTTCTAGTGCTTTTGAAGTGTGTTTTGGGTCATTGTCCTGCTGGAAGACCCATGACCTCTGAGGGAGACCCAGCTTTCTCACACTGGGCCCTACATTATGCTACAAAATTTGTTGGTAGTCTTCAGACTTCATAATGCCATGCACACGGTCAAGCAGTCTAGTGCCAGAGGCAGCAAAGCAACCCAAAACATCAGGGAACCTCCGCCATGTTTGACTGTAGGGACCATGTTCTTTTCTTTGAATGCCTCTTTTTTTCTCCTGTAAACTCTATGTTGATGCTTTTGCCCAAAAAGCTCTACTTTTGTCTCATCTGACCAGAGAACATTCTTCCAAAACATTTTAGGCTTTCTTTTGGCAAACTCCAGCCTGGCATTTTTATGTCTCAGGGTAAGAAGTGGGGTCTTCCTGGGTATCCTACCATACAGTCCCTTTTCATTTAGATGCTGACGGATAGTACGGGTTGACATTATTGTACCCTTGGACTGCAGGGCAACTTGAACTTGTTTGGATGTAAGTTGAGGTTCTTTACCCACCAACCGCACAATCTTGCGTTGAAATCTCTCGTCAATTTTTCTTTTCCGTCCACATCTAGGGAGGTTAACCTCAGTGCCATGGGCTTTAAACTTCTTAATGACAGTGTGCACGGTAGATGCAGGAACATTCAGGTCTTTGGAGATGGACTTGTAGCCTTGAGATTGCTCATGCTTCCTCACAATTTGGTTTCTCAAGTCCTCAGACAGTTCTTTGGTCTTTTTTCTTTTCTCCATGCTTAATGTGGTACACACAAGGACACAGGACGAGGTTAAGTCAACTTTAATCCATGTCAACTGGCTGCAAGTGTGATTTAAGTTATTGCCAACACCTGTTAGGTTCCACTGGTAAATTACAGGTGCTGTTAATTACACAAATTAGAGAAGCATCTCATGATTTTTCAACAGTGCCAATACTTTTGTCCACCCCCTTTTTATGTTTGGTATGGAATTATATCCAATTTGATTTAGGCCAATTGTTTTTTGTGTTTTTTCATTGAAGACAAATTAAATGAAGATAATAATACCAAGAATTTGTGATTGCAATCATTTTCAGGAAGAAACTGAGTATTATCTGACAGAATTGCAGGGGTGTCAATACTTTTGGCCACAACTGTATATTAGCACCTCATAATAGTAATCCCCTATGTTTCCCCTTTAATAGTAATTTCCCTTGACACTTTATAATAAAAATTATCTTAAACCTCCTTATAATAATACAAACACCCCTGTGCTTTGTCAAAATAATAATGCCTCCAGTGTTTCCTCCTATAATGATTCCCCAGGGTGCCTTCAGAGAATTCAGTTGAGAGGCATGCTTTAATACATTTGATTTAGGTAATTTAAGGAAAAACTGGAAAACCCCTTTAAAGTAGTTCGCTATTTGTGTAATTATTACTGAGATATTCCACAATGTACACACACTTGACAAGATATTTTTTGATATTTCACAGGCTTTTGCAGTTTTCCTCCAGATATTGAATATGCAGAGCTCAGTGAAGACTTCTTGAAAAAAAGAGTCTTCTCTACAGGTACCACGGTCCGGTACATATGCAAAGCTGGATATTCGGGTTCCTCAGGAACAAGTGTAACTGTGACATGTTTGACTGATGGAACATGGTCGTATCCTGATGCATTTTGCAGATGTAAGTTTATCTTTGTGTTTTTTCATGAAGAATGATTATTTTTGAAAATAAATTAAGTTTATATTTTTGTTTTTTAAGTGAAAAGAAGTTATAATATTTGCGCTGTATGAGCACTGTAATGGTTTGTACTGTTGCCTGCAAAAGTACTCTTCTGATTATAAATCTGACCAAGGCAATGTCTATTCACTAACACTATTGTATAACAAAGCAGAAGACAGGAAGGTGCCAGACACATATAAAAACATAATATGAAACCAAATTTTATAAACACTGAAGGTAAAATCACATATACAATAAGAAAGCGGGCATACAATGCCTTTGAAGAACGCATTAATACAAATGACGTCACAAATGAAAGAGAAACAACTGTGTACAGATGAGGTATGATTGTAAAAAATAAGGATATATCAAATATAGATTCAAAAGGATAACCATACACATTAAATGTGCAACCATGTATATACTGTAAACACATCGCAAAGCCAAATGGTGGACATCAATTCTAAAATGCAGAAAGTGTAAACAGGTGGATACGTTATAACCCATAGTAAAAAGGATAAAGTATCACAAGGATAAATAGCCATGATCAAGGAGATAAATACATACACTAAGGTTGAAGGCACACTGTCCGAGTTAGTCATGCAAGTGCAATGCAAGGGAAACTCGCATTGCACTCGGACCAGTATCATTAAATGATACTTGTCCCATTAGCGCGAGTTCCTCGCATTACACTCGCATTGCGAGAGAAATGCTAATTCAATCGCAGCATGTTGCGATTGAACGTGTCTCGCCGTTAAGTGATTAAGTACTCAGATCACGGGCGTACTAGTACGGGGAGTCAGGTAGTGGTCGGTGCCTGAGTCCGTGCCCTTGAGCGGACCCCAAAAAAGGGAATAAAAATAACAAAGTTTATGTTCGTGACGCCACCTGTACGTCCGGTGATGGCACCAGAGCTGCTGGAACCTCCGGGAGATGGGCGGCAGCAAGGTGTTGTAGCCCTCTACAGTTAGGGCGGTTTTCCCCGGGGTTTTGGAAATAGGAATAGTGGAAAAGGGCAGCGTAGTCATGGTGGTGTGGGGCTGGACTGATGGACACACAAACAAAAGTCTCTTTCGGTACCTTTACTGATGGAAACAGGTACATGTCCAGGGATGAAGGATGCACTCTGTGACTTCCACGTTGAGTGAGGTGTAGGCCTCCCTTGTCCTGTTCCTTGTCTTGAAGCCTGGCTGGCGTGAAACCAGTCCTGACCTCCCGTGTCTCCACACCCATGTTGCTGCACTGAGGGCTCTCTCTCTCTCTGGGCTACCGCTATGTCTCCTGAGGTCCCTGGCTCTCAATTGTGGGTGCTGCGGGTGTCCGGGAAGCTAAACCTCCACAGTGCTGCTCTGGATTCTCTGTGGGGTGCGATCTCTTTCCTTACATAGTAACATAGTAACATAGTTTTTAAGGTTGAAGGAAGACTTTAAGTCCATCTAGTTCAACCCATAGCCTAACATGTTGATCCAGAGGAAGGCAAAAAAAAACCCCATGTGGCAACACTAAGCTCCACATTGGGGAAAAAATTCCCTCCTGACTCCAGTACGGCAATCAGACTAATTCCCTGGATCAACGCCCTATCAAAGAATCTAGTATATATAACTGGTAATATTATAGTTTTCAAGAAAGGCATCCAGGCCCTTCTTAAATATTAGTAGTGACTCACTCATTACAACATCATGTGGCAGAGAGTTCCATAGTCTCACTGACTCGATCTCCAGTGTCCGGTGTCCTGGTGGGATGAGCCGGTATAGCTCCTCTGCCCCTTGTCTGGAGTGTTCCTCGCCTCTGCCTGTCGTCCTCCCTCTCTGGACCTCACACTGGCTCTGGTGGTGCACTGGTGTCAGGCCTAGCACGGCTCCGGTAAGCAGCTTTTTCTCACTATCTCTGAGCTGAATTTCACAGTTCTTCTAGCGACTGTACACTCTGGCTAATTCCGCCCCCAGCACTTGTATTTATAGGGGATCTGGCTTAAGAGCAACCAGTGGAGCTCCCCCTACAGGCCTGGAGTGGAAGGTGTTGGGTGTATATGTGGGTCTCAGCTGTGGAAATCCCATTGTGAACTAGTGTCTCTGCTTAGGAGGCCGGATCTCACCTTCTTTCCACCCCAGGCACTTTCTGTTCCCAACTTAATGTACATGGGGCTGTGCCCAGTTCCTCCACCCTTCTATACACTACTATTCAGATTTTTTTTACACTTCTCCATTTTCTCCATTTTGACACTCTTTACTTTACTCTCTATATGTGAGTGGTAACTGACCAAAGTTACTACGGGTTGATCTGCGTAGTACTGGTGTGTCACTAGTGTATGTGTCTGGTGCTGTGTCTCCTAATCTGTTACATCTACATGTTTCTGGGATACCGTAGTATTGATGTAGTCTTTCTAGCGGACTGGCAGGATCACCGATTGTAGGAATCTCTGGTTCTGGTACAACAGGCTGCACTTCTTGTACTTGAACGGGTTCTTCTGCTCTTCTTAACTCTTCAGGTATGGGTACTGGTTCTTCTACAGGTTGATAGAATGAGAGTTCAGGTACTATGACTGCTCCTTTGTATTGAGGCCAATCTTCTGGGAAGTCTCCTAGATCCGTGTGGATTACTTTCTCTCTCTTTTCTTCAACTCTTGTTGAGGAGTAATAACTTACTTCTTCTTGTGGTTTCAGTTGATCAGGACATCTCTTTAGATGATCTTTAGATATTGTAGCTGATATTCTACCTTCATCACGACTGATTACATAAGTTATGGAATTGTCAAAATTGGATTGAATGAGTGTGTAGGGTTCAGATTCCCATGGTCGTCTAATTTATTGATTCTTCTTTTGAGAACTAATTCACCAGGTATCAAGGGTTCAGCTGACGCATGTTTGTTGAAGTCATGTTCCTGCTTGCTTCTGACTTGTTCTGAGTTCTTTTCCACGCATTCCTGAACTTTCTTGTACTGTTGTTGACAGTGATAGTCCCAATCTTCTCCTTCTGAAATACCTTTGTCTGATTCTACAGTTTCCATCTCTAAGTCAATTGGGAGTTTTCCTGGTCTTCCTCTCATCAAGTATGCTGGCGCATAGCTAGTCGAACTTACAGGGATGTGGTTGTTTATATCCACTAAGTCAGGTAGCTTTTCTGGCCATTGATTCCTCTCTTCCAGTGGTAAGGTCTTTAACATGTCGATGACAATGATGTTCTTTTTCTCACAAAGACCATTTGTTTGTGGATGATACGGCGTGGTTCTTATTTTCTAACAACTATACAATCCTAGGAACTCTTGGAACAACTGTGATTCAAATTCAAATCCTTGATCTGGTAATACCTGGTCTGGGTACCCATGTGGTCGACAGAAGCAGTTCTGGAAGGTCTTGGCTGCTACTTCTGCAGTTAAGTCTTTGACTGGTGCTACTTCTAAGAATCTAGAGTAGTGGTCAACCATGGTAAAAGCATAGGTATACCCTGCTCTGCTGGATGTCAGCTTCACATGATCCAGGGCGACAATCTCAAATGGCTTCTTGGTAATAATTGGGTTGTAAAGGAGCTTTCTGGCTTTGCTGATCTTTGATTCGCAGGTGACACGGTCTACAATTCTAACACCATCTCTCAATGGAACCTCTCATGCCTACCCAGTAAAAGCGGTCTTTCAGCAACATCTCCAGTTTCTTCCAACCAATGTGTCCAGCATCGTTGTGATAAGCCTCTAATACCATCTGTACATCTCCTTTTGGGAGCACAATTTGCCAGATCAGTTCATGGGTTCTGGGATTGATGTGATGTCTACACAGTTTACCTTGATAGACAAACAATTTTCCCTTTTCCTTCCATAGGCGCTTGGCGTCCTCTGGAGCTTCTGGACTCAGGCAGGAGTGTTCTTGGGTTATTAGCTCCTTGACTAAGCTAACAGCCGGATCGCTTTCCTGTGTTTCTTTCCAGCTATGGTGAGATAACGGGTTCACTGTTGTCTCTTGACGTCTTTGGCTTGCCTGATGACATGAGGATGTGCTTGGACGGTGGAAGGCCGGTAACTCTACTTTTTCTAGCTCATTCACGTCTTCTCCCACTTCTGGTACTGTACATTAGGCATTCTGGATAGGGCATCAGCGTTGCCATTCTTATGACCTGCCCAGTACTTGACAGTGAAGTAGTAGTTGGATAATCTGGCCATCCAACACTGCTCCATGGCTCCCAGCTTTGCAGTCTCTAAATGGGTTAGAGGGTTGTTGTCGGTGAAAGCTGTGAACTTGGAGGATGCTAGGTAATGTTTGTGTTTGCCTGTGATTGCCCAGACTAAGGCTAAGAACTCCAACATGAAGGAACATTCTCCAGTTTCCTCTCTGTTGGATGGAGTTTCCTACTGGCGTAGGCTATAACCTTCTCTTTGCCCTTCTGTCTCTGTGCCAAGACAGCTCCTAAGACCTCGTTACGGGCATCGGTGTACAACAGGAACGGTAAACTGTAGTCGGGGTAGGCCAGGATCTCTTTTCCAGTTAAGGCATCCTTCAGCTGCTGGAAAGACTCTTCTTGTTCTGGTCTTCACCGGAATGGAGGATCTCTGATCTTACCCTTCTTTGATCGTCCTACCAGGAGATCATACATGGGCGCTGCTATCTTCATGTAGTCCTTGATGAACCTTCTGTAATACCCGACCAGTCCCAAGAATTGGCGCACTTCTCTGAAGGTAGTTGATGCTGGCCAGTCCTTGTCCAGGTCTGGTGCTTCGCCTTCTGCACTGACCACATGCCCAAGGTATTGGACTTTGGGTTTCAACAGGTGACACTTTGAAGGCTTCAACTTCATACCGTACTTGGACAATGCCTCAAACACTTCACTCAGGTGTTTGCAGGTGGTCTTCATAGGTTTTGGAGTACATTATGACAATCATCCAGGTATAGCAGTATGGTTTCAAAGTTTCTGTGGCCTGGGCAACACTCCATCACCTCTCTTGAATGTTCCTGGTGCGTTGCATAACCCGAATGGCATGCTCTTGAACTCAAATAACACCATCGGTGTCGTGAAAGCTGTCTTCTCACGGTCTTCTTCTGCAACGGAGACCTGCCAGAACTTATTAGAAAGATCTAGGGTAGAAAAGTAATTAGCAGACTTCAATGCAGCAAATGACTCTTCTATACATGGTAACAGGTATGCATCCTTGTGTGTTTCTTTGTTGATTTGCCTATAATCTACGCACCTTCTCATACTACCGTCTTTCTTTCTAACCAGGACTAGTAGAGCTGCCCAGGGACTACAACTATCTCTGATGACCCCTGCATCCTTCATGTCCTGCTACTTTTGTTTTGCTTTCTGGTAGTGTGTTTGTGGTATAGGCCTGTATCTTTCTTTGATGGGTGGATGGTTTCCTGTGGGTATGTGATGTTGTACCCCTTTTATCCTCCCAAAATCGAGTGGATGCTTACTAAACACCCGTTCATACTCTTGAACTACCCGATAGACTCCGTGTTTCTGGTGAGAAGGTGTATTGTCAATGCCTACATGCAGCTCCTGACACCATTTCTCTAATTGTTTCTTGGAGTTGTGAGGCTCGTCTGATACTGACTGAGCTAATGATTCAGCTTCATGTATAGAGTTGTTATCTACATAGTACAACTTAGCAACAGTGGAATACCTTGGCAACTTTACTTCATCATCACCATAATTCAGCATACGTACAGGTACCCTTCCTTTTTGTACATCAACCACCCCCCTGGATGTCAGCAGTGTAGGACTACTGTCAGACATCACCGGCTCCACTACTGCCTGGTAGTCCTGCCCTCTGAGGCCTACTGCTGCCCGACACCAGATCATCATTTCACTTCTTGGTGGTACCACAATAGGAATTGGGTCTGTTACCCGTACGCTACCAATTTCACCACTTGTTAGTGTTACCTGTTGCTGGTACACGAGGGCTCGGATCTCCTTCTGAAGAACCCTTCTCTCTCCTGGAGTAGCATTATCTGCACTCTGTTGAAGCAAAAACAGCACTTCATCCAAACAATTAACCATTATATTTGTACCAAGTATCACATGTGGGTCCCGTTCGTTTGGTTAATCCTCAACTACAATGATTCCTTGATTGTTTAACCCCACCCTCCCCACCTTCAGGGTTACCTCCCGATGCCCCTCTATATTGATAGACAACTCATTGGTAGCAATAATATTCAAGTCAGGGTTTGGAGGGTCAAGTTCGAGTTCAGACCAGAACCGCTTGTAAAGGATACTCGGGATGGTGGTCACCTGGGACCCAGTGTCTACCAAAGCAGTGGTAGCGATGCCTTCTATGATGACGGACAGGTACAGATGATCTCGCATGTACCTGCGTAGCCAATTGGATGGGCCTGGACAGTCTACTCCCAGGGGTTGCTCGTTTAAAGGGCAGAACTGGTAGATGTGCCCTTCTTTGTGACACTTGCAACAGATGGGTTGTCCGCTGGCACTATAGCGATCCGTGGTCTTCCCTCAAAGCAGTGGTGTCCTCTTCCTCATCCATGGAATGTCCTCCGGGCTGTCAGCGAGTTGTATCTTTGCTAGTGGCTGTGTCTCTGTCTTGGGCTGCTTGGCACCCATGAGCTTGGTCATATCTTTGCTTAGCTGGTGCACCTCGGAGCACAGGCTGTCAAACCGGTCAGGAATCACAGCCTGCATGCTGGCCTTTGCTGGAGGGGATAAGGAAGGTGCCTCAGGCAAAGAGGGGGTTTTAACCCATCGTGGCTGGGGGGTTAAGTCTGGTACCACAGGGAGCTGTTGTCCCTTAATAGTCAGTTCTTTTAAGGTAGCAAACTCTGCGTCAGGGTTCTGAAGAGCCCACCAGCGGGCTTGCTTGCTGTCATCCGATAACTTGAGGCCCCTTGCAAACTGTTCAATAAGCATCTTATTTTCATCACATATGCCAGTTAAATCAACTTGCCTAAGGAGTCTCAGCGCCTCCTGCAGGCGTAAGGAGTAATCTAGGACGCTTTCTTGTACCCCTTGCTTGCAATGGTAAAACAACATTCTTAATTCAGTCTCAGTATGATGTTCAAAAACTCTCTTTAACTTTTCAAATATTTGAACAACAGACCCCTGATCTTCCTCAGGCCAGTTTCGGGTTTCCAGGACCGCTGCACCTGTTAACTGTCCCATCACTACTGATGCTCTCTCCTTACCAGTCATCACATACATGTCCAACACATTACAAATCTTCCCCTTGAATGCATCCAGGGTGCCTGGCTGGCCGTCATACTTGGGCAACCAGGCTGCATTAGGGATGTATAGCAGTGAGATCGGCATTATCGGGGCTAATGGTGCAGATGCCGGTAGCGGTATTGCGCTGCCGGGTGGATTGGCGACTGCGGGCCCAACTGGTTGCCCGTTTGGGGCTCCGTTTGCATCGGCGGGCTGGTTTACAATTGGAACCACTGCGTTGTTTGGGTCCGGGGCACTCATTCTCGCTCCCCCCTAGTGAATCGCTGCCAGTCTCTGAAAAACGAAAGTATGTAGTTGGCTCTGCAGGTGGGGAGTGGAGTGCCTCGGGTATTTCTGGATCCAACTGCTGCGTTCAGCAATTCCCATCAGAGCGTAGGGCGGAGCCTATCTTCGAACCTTTCAGCCACGACGCTCTTCCCGCTCTGTAGCGCAGCAATGGTGGCCCAGGTTAACAGTTCACAAAACACACAGTCTATACATGGCACACAGTACACTGGGCAATAAATCCTGTTCACAATGCCAGAGTTGTCTCGCCGTTAAGGGATTGGGTACACGGATCTCGGGCGTACTAGTAAGGGGAGTCAGGTGGTGGTCGGTGCCCGAGTCCATGCCCTTGAGCGGAAACCAAAAAGGGGAACAAGAATACTAAAGTTTATGATCATGACGCCACCTGTAGGTCCGGTGATTGCACCGGCGCCGCTGGAACCTCCGGTTTATGATCGGTAGCAAGGTGTTGTAGCCCTCTACAGGTAGGGCGATTTTCCCCGGGATGTTGGAAGTAGGAATAGTGGAAAAGGGCATCGTAGTCGTAGTGGTGTGGGGCTGGGATGATGGACACACACACAAAAGGCTCTTTCAGTACCTTCACTGATGGAAACCGGTACACGTCCAGGGATGAAGGATGCACTCTGGGACTTCCACGTTGAGTGAGGTGTAAGCCTCCCTTGTCCTGTTCCTTGTCTTGAAGCCTGGCTGGCGTGAAACCAGTCCTGACCTCCCGTGTCTCCACACCCGTGTTACTGCACTGAGGGCTCTCTCTCTCTCTGGGCTACCACTACAGTGTTGGCCAAAAGTATTGACACCCCTGCAATTCTGTCAGATAATATTCAGTTTCTTCCTGAAAATGATTGCAATCACAAATTCTTTGGTATCATTATCTTCATTTAATTTGTCTTCAATGAAAAAAACACAAAAAGAATTGTCCCAAAGCCAAATTGGATATAGTTCCACACCAAACATAAAAAAGGGGGTGGACAAACGTATTGGCACTGTTAGAAAAATCATGTGACCCTTCTCTAATTTGTGTAATTAACAGCACCTGTAATTTACCTGTGGCACGTAACAGGTGTTGGCAGTAACTAAATCACACTTGCAGCCAGTTGACATGGATTAAAGTTGACTCAACCTCTGTTCTGTGTCCTTGTGTGTACCACATTGAGCATGGAGAAAAGAAAGAAGACCAAAGAACTGTCTGAGGACTTGAGAAACCAAATTGTGAGGAAGCATGAGCAATCTCAAGGCTACAAGTCCAGCTCCAAAGATCTGAATGTTCCTGTGTCTACCGTGCGCAGTGTCATCAAGAAGTTTAAAGACCATGGCACTGTGGCTAACCTCCCTAGATGTAGACAGAAAAGAAAAATTGACAAGAGATTTCAACACAAGATTGTGCGGATGGTGGATAAAGAACCTTGACTAACATCCAAACAAGTTCAAGCTGCCCTGCAGTCCGAGGGTACAACAGTGTCAACCGGTACTATCCATCGGCGTCTGAATGAAAAAGGACTGTATGGTAGGAGACCCAGGAAGACCCCACTTCTTACCCCGAGACATAAAGAAGCCAGACTGGAGTGTGCCAAAACTTACCTGAGAAAGCCTAAAATGTTTTGGAAGAATATTCTCTCTTTTTGGGCAAATGCATCAACATAGAGTTTACAGGAGAAAAAAAGAGGCATTCAAAGAAAAGAACACGGTCCCTACAGTCAAACATGGCGGAGGTTCCCTGATGTTTTTGGGTTGCTTTGCTGCCTCTGGTACTAGACTGCTTGACCGTGTGCATGGCATTATGAAGTCTGAAGACTACCAACAAATTTTGCAGCATAATGTAGGGCCCAGTGTGAGAAAGCTGGGTCTCCCTCAGAGGTCATGGGTCTTCCAGCAGGACAATGACCCAAAACACACTTCAAAAAGCACTAGAAAATGGTCTGAGAGAAAGCACTGGAGACTTCTAAGGTGGCCAGCAATGAGTTCAGACCTGAATCCCATAGAACACCGGTGGAGAGAATCTAAAAATGGCAGTTTGGAGAAGGCACCCTTCAAATATCAGGGACCTGGAGCAGTTTGCCAAAGAAGAATGGTATAAAATTCCAGCAGAGCATTGTAAGAAACTCATTGATGGTTACCAGAAGCGGTTGATCGCAGTTATTTTGCCTAAAGGTTGTGCAACCAAGTATTAGGGTGAGGGTGCCAATACTTTTGTCTGGCCCATTTTTGGAGTTTTGTGAGAAATGATCAATGTTTTGCTTTTTGCTTCATTCTCTTTTGTGTTTTTTCATTGAAGACAAATTAAATGAAGATAATAATGCCAAAGAATTTGTGATTGCAATCATTTTCAGGAAGAAACTGAGTATTATGTGACAGAATTGCAGGGGTGTCAATATTTTTGGCCAACACTGTATCTCTCCTGCGGTCCCTGGCTCTCAATTGTGGGTGCCGCGGGTGTCCAGGAAGCTAAATCTCCACGGTGTTCTGGATTCTCTGTGGGAGGTGATCTCTTTGCCTGTGTGCAGACTCGTTCTCCAGTGACCAGTGTCTTGGTGGCATGAGCCGGTATAGCTCCTCTGTCCCTTGTATGGAGTGTTCCTCGCTTCTGCCTGTCGTCCTCCCTCTCTGGACCTCACACTGGCTCTGGCGGTGCACTGGTGTCGGGCCTAGCACAGCTCTGGTAACCAGCTTTTGCTCACTAGCTCTGTGCTGAATTTCACAGTTCTTCTAGCAACTGCACATTCTGGCTAACTCCACCCCCAGCACCTGTATTTATAGGGGAACTAGCTTAACAGCAACCAGTGGAGCTCCCCTACAGGCCTGGGGTGGAAGATGTTGGGTGTATGTGTGGGTCTCAGCTGTGGATATCCCATTGTGAACTAGTTGGTTCTGTGGCTAACCTGGCATAGGGGGCCACAAACATGATTTCCCCGTGCCAGTGGCAATGCAAAGTATATGAGTGCGAAGTAAACTCGCACCCATTCAGCACATGATGAGATAGTCGCACGCGTAAAAATAGCTTCAAACTCCGCCACTGTCAAAGCCGCGGAGTTTGAATTTGCAGGTTTCCAGGTGCAGTAACAAATCCTCTTTCACCGCTTTCACAGCAGCGGTGTAAGAAGATTATTAAAAACCCAGCTGCTGGGTATATTTTGTAAAGCGTGGGGTTTAGCTGGATATTACTTCCATCTGCAGCCTCTGTGCGGCATGTCAACACAGAGGCTGCAGATGCAGCTAAATAAGCCGGATTATGCAGGGTTAAACTGATGTTAATGCGCTGCCAGCTTGTGTCCAGGGAGTGTCCACACTCCCGGGACACATGCTGACAGCACACACTGGTTGTGCAGGGGTTAATATAAGGTTTAACTCAAAGCCGGCAATTGTCGGGTTGCAGTAATTTAATGTAAATGCCGGCAGCGGTAATGTACACAATTTGCATACAGTACCAGCAGCCTAGCTCCTGAACTCAGGAGCTTTCCTTGGTCCTGTATGCAATTTGCGTACAGTACCAGCCACCTAGCTCCTGAAGTCAGAAGCTGTCCTTGGTCTTGTACACTAATAGTGTACAGGACCAGTCGCTAGGTGGCTGGTACTGTACACTATTGGTGTACAGGACCAAGGACAGCTCCTGACTTCAGAAGCCAGCCGCAATGTACTGTACACAAATTGCGTACAGTACCGCCTCCGGCATTTACATTACATTTTTGAAACCCGACAATTGCCAACTTTGAGTTAAACCTTATATTAACCCCTGCACAACCAGTGTGTGCTATCAGCAAGTGTCCAGGGAGTGTGGACACTCCCTGGACACAAGCTGGCAGCATACTAACATCAGTTTAATCCTGCATAATCTGTTTTATTAGCCACATCTGCAGCCTCTGTGCTGACATACTGCACAGAGGCTGCAGATGGTGTTAATAAGCAACTAAAATGTGCTCAGCAGCTGGGTTTTTTACTAATCATCTTTCCCCGCTGCTGTCACAGCGGGAAAGATGATTTGTTAGTGTACCGGAAAACCGGCAAATTCAAACTCCGCAGCTTTGACAGCCACTAAGTTCAAACTCACTAGTAAATGCAGTCTGCAGACCTGAAGTTTGATTCAGGACCGGGACAGCATCACACTCACCCACACACACCACACTCACAAAAACATGCATTACACTCGCATCAATGTCATGCATCAAACACGCTCCATGTTTGATGCATGACAGAGTGCCTTCAGCCTAACTAAGGAACACACCCATAGCATCCTAGATGAAGCATCAGCGAAACGTTTGTGTTCTTGGCTGGGTGTATGAATAAATGTGTTGCTGATGCCATGGGACATGCTAGTTTACTGGCAATTGCTATATAGGAGTAGAGTAATACATTAAATAGCCAAAAGCATGTGGACACTAGACCATCACTCCTATTAAATTGAAAACCTGTCTTAAACAATGTGCATTCATTTTGCCCAGTCTTTTAAGAGTGGTTTCCATTTTAGAATACATTTGTTGAAGTTTTTGCCACTTCTGCTAAAAGAGCATCAGATTTCATGATATTGAAAAGGGTAAGCTCACAGCCTTCCCAACATGTTTTGCCTAGATGATGTCATCACGGAAAATGAGGGTCATTAAAATCTCATTTCCCCTGATGATGCCATTCAGGTGAAACATGTTTGGAAGGCTGTGAACTTACACTCTTATTTCCAAGTCTGCAGGTTTTATAGCACAAAAGATACATTGCCATAGACTGCACATGTGATAGGACAATCAATAAAACACTCATAAAGGCACTGATATAGGAACATAGGCTGTCTAATAATTGTAATAATAGAGAATAAGAATTCATTAATGTACTAGAAAAAGGCCCGATGCTATTGCATCGGGAGTGCGGTGAAATAAACATCTGTGTATCCTTTGTGGTGCTAATAGGAGCAGTGGACATGTGTTACACTGTTTGCACATTCCAACATACCTGTTTTAATGTCATCCTTCTGAATTTGTGTATTGTATTTGTTGCATGTGAACGGAAGAAAGTACTGTGTATGAACCAACTGGGATCAGGCCAAAATATCAGTGAAAAAATGTAATCAGTTTATTGATAATACCATTACAGACAAGTGTATACAAATTTCATTAAAATCAATTAAAATTGTGCAATCACAAAAGTTACAGACCAACCATAGCCAACTTTACAAATAAGGTAGTGAATTATCACATATCAAATACTATGCAGTGTGGACTATAGAGCTAGTTTGTAGGGTATTAGGGCAGCCCAGTTCAAACAGAACAGTAAAAGATTGCAGCAATAAATCAATTATAGAAATAAGCTGTCTGGTTACCCTATCCCCATTAAAGCTCTAAATATGTATGCCAAACTACGATGTGGACCACCAATAAGACAGGAATGTGGATCAAGTCCTAGAGGGTCAATATCAGCAGGCTTGAAACCTCAATGAAATGACCAATCTAGCCAGTCAGAACTGTTGTGCCTAATAAGAGTTCTCACTATCTCCCTAGATGGAGAGAAAGGGCACGGGTGATTAGAAAATATCCCCTAATAGCCTGAGAAACATGATATAAACAGGGCATAGGCAACAAGGGAACAGTCTGACCTGTAGGAGTAAAGAGATAAGGAGACAATTAGTACAACCTGTATTGGCAGATCCAGTCGTGGACTATAAGTGAATATCCACCTGCTGTGGCTATGGAATGAAAAGCCCGTGTCACCCGACGCGTGTCGCCGCCTCATGGCGGCTTCATCAAAGGGGCAGGAGCGCATTGAGCTGCTGCTGCAGCCCTAAATATACACCAGGCTGTAATGGAACCGGCATTCTTACCGGAACAAGAGAGGCGTTACCGGAAGTGACGTTCCGGTATTCAGCTGGCGCAGATTACGTTGCGGCGCAGCCAGCAGGGAAGGCGTTCCCGGAAGTGACGTTCCGGGCGCCTCTCCAGCTGGCGGAAGTGAAGTTGTGGTGGACACCATTTGTTATTGTGGTTGCTAGGACACCTAGCTACAACAAGCATGCGCGAGACCGGCCGATCTAGATATGCACTGTGCTAACAAAGCACAGTGACCTATAGTGTGCCCGCAACTAGTTTATCGATTTGGCAAGGGGGTCAAAGAGGCATTCCTATATAGAAAAGAAAAGGCAGAATAAGGGGTTGGTTATGAACAAATAAAGAAATAACATGTATGGACATTTTAGCTATGAGAACCAAATGTCAAAAAAGGAAGAGACATGAGCCCCAACACAGGGGTTCCAAGACACAGAGAAAAACAAAAAAGAGGAGACTTTCTCCTCTTTCATTGTCCTCCATTCGCGTTATTAACAACCCCACGTTCGGGTTCTAGTTCTCAGGTTCATAGATTGACAGATAGAATAGTCCTTTTAGGGGAGGATTCTTCGAGAGGGAAGCTCCAGTTCCAATGTTGATATCCAGTTAATCCTCTTATGATGGACCATAGTGACAGGGGTAACCATAAATTGCATGTCTAAGGAGAAAAAAAGAGATAAAGAGTGGAACACACACCTTCAATAAGAGATTCATTTATCTCGATTTATAAAAGCCCTTGAAGTGGAATTCTTCATTAAGGCCCTCGGGAGACATGCTCCTCAAGTTGAAGATCCACCGAGTCTCCTTCCTGAGGAGTTCGTTGGTTACTTTACCCCCTCTCACTGAAAGATTGGCTTTGTCGACTATAATGACTCTTATACCCCTCAAAGAGGAATTGTGCACCTCCAAATAATGACGGGCAACTGAAGTCAAAGGTTTGTTTGCTTCTCGATGTACTTCAGCACAAGCGATGTTTGAGAAGTGTCCCTGGAGGCGTTTCCTTGCCTCCTGTGTGGTTTCCTCCACATAAAGTTTGGGGCAATCACAAATCAGCACGTATATCACATTTTTTGTACGGCAGTTGGCATAGAGTTTGGTCTCAATACGTCCCGGAAAAATCGGGAGGTCCACATGATCAGACGCCACCATGTGGGGGCAAACATTGCAATTCCCACATGGATAGGTGCCAATCAATCTGAAACCTCTCCTTAATGGGATCGTGGGTCTCATAAAGTGGCTGTTAGACAGCGAATCACGTAGATTTTTGGCCCGTCTAGCAACAAGACGTGGATTGGATGGTAAAAATTCTGCAGTTTTAGGGTCCATGGTCAACACTGACCAATTCTTTCTTAGCAGAACCCTAATGTCCCCCTACTAGTTGTTGAATGTTGTAATTACATTAAGCCCCTTTAAATCCCTCTTGGGAGTGGGCTGAAGGAGGGATGTCCTATCCTGATTTGCTGCTAGTTGGAAGGCCTGTGAAACCACTCTGCGTGGGTAGCCACGGTTCTTGAACCTGTTTGTCAGAGCACGTGACTCCCGTAAAAACGTTTCATTCGCAGTGCAGTTGCGCTTGATACGCAGGAATTGCCCCTTGGGGATGGCTTTTTTCAAGTGGGTTGGATGGAAACTCCCAAAATGTAGGACACTATTGGTAGCAGTGCTTTTTCTAAAGAGTGCAGTAGAGATCTTACCGTCATTCAATAAAATCTTCAAATCCAAGAAATCGATTTCTGAAGCGGAGCTGTGCCAAGTTAAAGTTATGTTCCAAGGATTGTCATTCAACAAAGCAATGAAGATTTCACATTCCTCAAGAGAACCTGCCCAAAATAGAAGGATATCATCAATATAACTATGCCATCCCATGACCTTCTCACGGAAGACCGCCAGGGTGCGAATGTGGTTGTTCTCCCACCATCCTAAAAACAAATTTGCATAGGATGGGGCACATTTCGCACCCATGGCGGTCCCTGAGATCTGTCTATAGAAGGAATGATCGAACGTGAAATAGTTGTATTCAAGTACCATAGAGAGGAGATCCAAAATAAACGAGTCATGGAGTCTGGTTCCTGTGCTCCTTTGGTCCAAAAAAGAGGATACAGTGGAAATCCCAATTGGATGACGGATTTGAGTTCTTTTATGGCCACTTTACACGTCCCAACATCGGTCCGATGTTGGATACAATGGCGCCGAAGCGCGCTTTTTCTGGGCAGATTTCCATGATCGCATAGGAGATGTTACACAGCGTAATATCGGCAGGCAACGCAACAGCGATGTGTACGCCCCCTTGTACGGCCGACCCAGGAACGACCATTTAACATGGGAGAGAATAGGGGAGGTTGTACTCCACATCGTTGTTGGGCTTTCACACAGCACGATCCGGCCACATTGTCCATCCAATATCGGGCCGTTGGAGAGCACGCTCATTTGATCCCCGATATCGTTTTGGCATCGTTCGTGCATCATATTGGACATTTACACCATACTACGCACGAACGATATCGGGGCCAACGCACGAACCACGTGACTTTTTATCGGAGTTGGACGCCGATATCGGGACGTGTAAAGTGGCCATCACACCTCTCTTGGTAGTTATGTACTGTATTTTGGTATGTGGTGTTGTGTTGTGTTTCTCATCCAATGTTCACTATGTGGTGTCTCCTCTGTTTTCTGTGTGTCTTTACAATACATATTTGCTTGGAAGCTGTTATGACTATGAATAGATGTGGTACATTGTTTTTTGTGCAGTTTGATGTCTCCCGGGGGCTGGGAGAGGAGCTGGCGGGGCACTTCGGCTCCATGCTGCCTGGAGATGCATGGTATTTCAAATGTGGCGCCAAAGCGAACGGCGCTTCCCTGATTGGTCGCCACGTTCAGCGTGCCAACCAATCCGAGAAGCGCCGCTCAGTTTGGCGTAAAATTTGACATACTCTGACCGCCGCTTCTCTGATTGGTCCGCACGCTGAACGTGACGACCAATCAGAGAAGCGGCGCTCAGGGTATTGCAAATGTGGCGCCAAAGCGAGTTGGTCGCCACATTTAGCATGGCGACCAATTAGAGAAGCGGCGCTCAGGGTAGTCAAAGATGGCGCCAAGTTGAACGCCGCTTCTCTGGGCATCGCGCCGGGGATGCTCTGTGCCGGCGGGAGATGTGCACCGCGCTCATCTCCCTGGGGGCTTCCAGATCATCACGGCGGGGCTCGGAGAGGAGCTGGCGGGGCACTTCGGCTCCGTGCCACCGGGAGATGCACGGTATTTGAAATGTGGCGCCAAAGCAAACGGCGCTTCCCTGACTGGTCGCCACGTTCAGCATGCCAACCAATCAGAGAAGCGCCGCTCGCTTTGGCGCCACATTTGAAATATTCTGACCGTCACTTCTCTGATTGGTCGCCACATTCAGCGTGCCGACCAATCAAAGAAGCGGCACTCAGGGTATTTGAAATGTGGCGCTAAAGCGAGCGGCGCTTCTCTGGTCACCACGCTAAACGTGGCGACCAATCAATCAGAAGCGGCGCTCAGGGTATTCAAAGATGGCGGCAAGTTGAACGCCACTCTCTGGGCATCGCAGCGGGGGATGGAAGAGGAGCTGGCGGGGCACTTTTGCTCTGTGCCGGCGGGAGATGTGCGCCGCGCTCATCTCCCGGCGGCTTCCAGATCATCGCATTGGGGCTGGGAGAAGAGCTGGCGGGGCACTTCTGCTCAGGGCCGCCAGGAGATGAGCACCGTGCGTGCTGCGCTCATCTCCCGGCAGGTTCCAGATCATCGCGGCGGGGTTGGGAGAGTAGCTGGCAGAAGGGCTGGGAGAGGAGCTGGCGGGGCACTTCGGCTCCGCGCCGCCAGGAGATGAGCGCCGTGCGCGGCGCTCATCTCCCGGCGGCGGGCGGGAGTTCCATTATGGCGGCGGTGCACTTCCTGGGTGGCGCAGTGTATGTCGGAATATCGACCTAAGGCCGGAAGCGTGTGATAGGCTTTCTAGTGACCACAACAGTCCTTCTCAGGACTATTGTAGCTGTAGGCAGGCTGGTGTACACAGTCTAAAACAGTCCTGATAGTGTCAGACTTCTCACTAATTCTCGCTCCTAATAATCTGTTTGCTTCTTAGTGCGTGCATTTACAAACCGCAAGTGTGTGCCCTTTGGTGGCAGCGTACGGGTGCACTTTTGTGTGTTTTGCACAAACTAGGATATAACGCACAAGTACAGTGAATAATATACGTCTGCACAGCACCTGATAGTGTCAGACTTCTCACTAATTCTCGCTCCTAAAAAGCTGTTAGTTTCTTAGTGCTCGCATTTAAAAACCGCAAGTGTGTGCCCGTCGATGGCAGCGTACGGGTGCACTTTTGTGTGTTTTACACAAACTAGGATATAACGCACAAGTAGACTGAATAATACACGTCTGCACAGCACCTGATAGTGTCAGACTTCTCACTAATTGTCGCTCCTAAAAAGCTGTTAGGTTCTTAGTGCATGCATTTAAAAACGCAAGTGTGTGCCCGTCGGTGGCAGCGTACAGGTGCACTTTTGTGTGTTTTGGACAAACTAGGATATAACGCACAAGTACAGTGAATAATACACGTCAGCAGCACGTGATAGTGTCAGACTTCTCACTAATTCTCGCTCCTAAAAAGCTGTTAGTTTCTTAGTGCGTGCATTTAAAAACCGCAAGTGTGTGCCCGTCGGTGGCAGCGTACAGGTGCACTTTTGTGTGTTTTGGACAAACTAGGATATAACGCACAAGTACAGTGAATAATACACGTCAGCAGCACGTGATAGTGTCAGACTTCTCACTAATTCTCACTCCTAAAAAGCTGTTAGGTTCTTAGTGCGTGCATTTAAAAACTGCAAGTGTGTGCCCGTCGGTGGCAGCGTACGGGTGCACTTTTGTGTGTTTTGCACAAACTAGGATATTACCGGACAAGTACAGTGAATAATACACATCAGCAGCACGTGATAGTGTCAGACTTGTCACTAATTCTCGCTCCTAAAAAGCTGTTAAGTTCTTAGTACGTGCATTTAAAAACCGCAAGTGTGTTCCCGTCGGTGGCAGCATACGGGTGCACTTTTGTGTGTTTTGCACAAACTAGGATATAACGTACAAGTAGAGTGAATAATACACGTCTGCACAGCACCTGATAGTGTCAGACGTCTCACTAATTCTCTCTCCTAAAAATCTGTTTGCTTCTTAGTGCGTGCATTTACAAACCGCAAGTGTGTGCCTGTCGGTGGCAGCGTACGGGTGCACTTTTGTGTGTTTTGCACAAACTAGGATATAACGCACAAGTACAGTGAATAATACACGTCAGCAGCACGTGATAGTGTCAGACTGCTCACTAATTCTCGCTGCTAAAAAGCTGTTAGGTTCTTAGTGCGTGCATTTAAAAACCGCAAGTGTGTGCCCGTCGGTGCAGTTTTGTGTGTTTTGCACAAACTAGGATATAACGCACAAGGAGAGTGAATACACGTCTCCGTCTGTGTCTGACTCAATCTCTAATTGTCACTCTTAAAAAGCTGGTAGCAATAGCTATAATCTTATTGTCCAGGTAAAACCCGTCTGTTGGGACGCCTTCATTTAGCTGTGTACTGTCAGCACAGCATTGAAAATGCGCAAGGGCTTTGGCAAGGGACAAGGAAGTGGACGTGATGGTGGTGCAGGCAGAGGTCGAGGTCGTGTGCAAGCTATAATTTCGCCACAGCAAAGGGCCACATCTACTCGCTCGCACGTCCTGTCCCAAATTCTTGGGGACCGCAGCAGTACACCGCTCTTCAACCCAGACCAGTGTCAACAGGTTGTTAGTTGGATAGCGGATAATGCTTCCAGTCACATTGGCACCACCACAAACACCATGTCTTCCACGCGGTCAAGTGTCAGTAGCCGTGATACTGCACCGCACATTCCACAACCTGATCCTCCTTCCTACCATCAGGCCGAGTACACGTCCACGGACATTACTGATCCCACACTTGGACACTCTGAAGAGCTGTTCGCATATCCATTCGCACATTCTGGCCTCTCGCCAGCTCCTGTTGAAGTGGGTCATGAGGAGAGCGTATGTACCGATGCCCAAATATTTGAGCAGCCACGATCTCACGAAGGCAATGGTGGGAACATGTCTCAACAAGGGGTGGTCGATGATGAGACACGATTGCCAGGAAGTCAGGAGGAGGAGCAGGGTGCGGAAGAGGAAGATGACGTGGTGGATGATCCAGTAACTGACCCAACCTGGCAGGAGGAGGTGCAGAGCGAGGACAGCAGTGCACAGGGGGAGGGAGGCGTAGCATCACAACAGGCAGTAAGAAGCAGGGTGGTGGCCCCAGGCAGAAGTCAGGCAACCGTTCCTCGGAACAACAACACGACACAACTTGCCTGTACAAATGTTAGGTCTTCCCGAGTCTGGCAGTTTTTTAAGTTGGCTCCATAATGCTAAAAAGGCCATTTGCAACACCTGCCATGCCAGCATCAGCAGGGGTACCAAAACTAGCAGCCTGACCACCACCAGCATGATCAGGCACATGTCAGCCAAGCACCCGACTTTGTGGGATGTACAACAGAGTCGAGGAGCAGTGCTTGCTGATGTCACTGCTACGTCTTCGCGTGCTGTGTGTGCGATCCAATCCCCTGTCGATGTGCATGCGAACAAGCCTCCTGCCCTGCACCTGTAGTTGCCCACGCAGAAATAACACCATCATCAAGCACATCCTTGTCCCGGCGCAGCGTTCAGTTATCCATGCACGAAACTTTTGAATGCAGGCGCAAATACGCTGCCAACGCCCCACATGCCACAGTTCTCAATGCTAACATTTCGCGACTGCTTGCGCTAGAAATGCTGCCTTTTAGGCTGGTGGAGACCGAAGCATTCTGCGACCTGATGGCGGCAGCTGTCCCACGTTAGTCGGTCCCCAGCCGCCACTATTTCTCCCGGTGTGCCGTCCCCGCATTACATAACCACGTGTCACAAAACATCACACGTGCCCTGAACAACGCTGTTTCAGCCAAAGTCCACCTACCCACAGACACGTGGACAAGTGCTTGTGGGCAAGGCCGGTACATCTCGGTGACGGCACACTGGGTTAATATTGTGGAAGCTGGGACCCAGTCTCAGCGAGGGACAGAACACGTCCTTCCCACACCAAGGATTGCAGGCCCTACCTCAGTCAGGGTTTCACCCACACTCTACAGCTCCGGAATGTCATGCTCCTCAGCCTCCTCCTCCAGCGCATCCTCATCCACTTCACCCTCCACACCAGTCCCAAGCTGGAAGCACTGGAGCACTGCCTCGGCGAAGCGGCAACAGGCAGTGCTGAAGCTAATATGCATAGGTGACAAACCCCACAATGCAGAAGAGGTGTGGACAGCTCTGAAACAGCAGGCAGATCACTGGCTCACACCACTGAACCTAAAGCCAGGAAAGGTCGTGTGCGACAATGGCCGGAACCTGGTGGCGGCTTTGAGGCGAGGCCAGCTGACACATGTTCCATGCGTGTCCCATGTGCTCAACCTCATGGTTCAGCGGTTTCTAAAATCATACCCAGAGCTGTCTGATCTGCTCGTAAAAGGTCGCCGCCTGTCTGCACATTTTCAAAAGTCACCTACTGCTTCAGCCGGCCTTGCCGGCTTTCAGCGGCGTTTGCAGCTTCCGGCTCAAAGACTGGTGTGTGATGTCCCCACGCGTTGGAATTCAACTCTGCACATGTTAGTCAGAATTTGTGGGCAGAAGAGGGCAGTTGTTGAGTACCTGCATCAACTAAGCCGTCGGAAAATGGGTCAAACTCCACACATAACACCTGAGGAGTGGAGATGGATGTCCGACCTATGTACCGTCCTCCAAAACTTTGAGGACTCCACCAAGATGGTGAGCGGCGATGACGCCATTATTAGCGTCACCATACCGCTTCTCTGCCTTCTAAAATGGTCTCTGCTCAAAAACAAACATGATGCATTGCAGGCGGAGCGCGATGAGTTGGAGCAAGAAACAGTAGTGGGTGTGGGTGATAACACACAGCCCAGCCTCATCTCATCACAACGTGCAGTGGAGAACTATGACGAGGAGGAGGAGGAGGATGAAGACATGGAGAAACTCTCCGGCCAAATTGAGCATATGACATGCACACCAGTCATACCCTCGGTTCAGCGTGGCTGGCCAGAGGACAGGGGAGATGAGGAGGAAGATGAGGAGGAGGAGGAGGACAGCATGTTCAGTCATCGTGTAGGTCAGGACACTGAAGTGATGGCTGTTAAGAGGCTGGCGCACATGGCTGACTTTATGGTAAGCTACCTGGCTCGTGACCCTCGCGTTAAGAACATCTTGGCCGACAATCATTACTGGTTGGCAACACTGTTAGACCCACGCTACAAGGAGAACTTTATGTCTCTTATTCCTGAGGTGGAGAGGTCAGCCAAAATGCAGCAGTTCCAGAAGGCCATAGTCGCGGAAGTAGGCAAATCATTCCCCTCACAAAACGCTAGCGGCATAGGTCAGGAATCAGTGGACAACCAAGGCGTATGGCCGAGAGGAGCACAAGTCCAATCCACCAGAGGTAGGGGAAAAGTCTTTAAGATGTGGGACAGTTTTCTCAGCCACTCACGTACCACAGCCCCTGAGGTGCGGGGTAGTGCCACAAGAAATGGTAAGTTTGCCCAGATGCTGAAGGAGTACCTTGCAGATCGAACAACTGTACTCTGACATTCCTCTGTGCCTTACAATTATTGGGTATCCAAGCTGGACACGTGGCATGAATTGGCTCTCTACGCCTTGGAAGTCCTGGCCTGCCCTGCCGCTAGCGTTTTGTCAGAGCGTGTTTTTAGTGCAGCAGGTGGAATCATTACTGATAAACGCACCCGCCTGTCAACTGAAAATGCTGACAGACTGACTCTGATCAAGATGAACAAGGGTTGGATTGGGCCAGACTTCACCACTCCACCAGCAAATGAGAGCGGAATTTAAATTTTGTAATGGGAATTTGCCATGTACCTCCACTCACCCATGGGTACACATTTCTGGACTTTGGCTAATCACTGGACTGCTCCTCCTTCTCCTCATGCGCCACCATGATGACCGTTACAAAAGTTAGGCCGTTGTTTCATGTATACCCCCAGTGGTAAATTTTTTCGCCCATTCTTTCAGAATGGGCATTACAACGAAAGTAGACCCGCTCCTTTGCAATGGGACAATGTGGAACCTCCCAATTTTTGGCTGCCCTGGCAAAGGGCTATACTACAATACACCCACTTCTTTACAATGGGCACTTCAGGTTTACAGGCCCTCATGCACGTCACTATCCAGGGACAATGTGGAGCCTCCCAATTTTTGGCTGCCCTGGCAAAGGGCTATATTACAATAAACCCACTTCCTTACAATGGGCACTTCAGGTTTACAGGCCCTCATGCACGTCTCTATCCAGGAACAATGTGGAGCCTCCCAATTTTTGGCTGCCCTGGCAAAGGGTTATACTACAATACACCCACTTCCTTACAATGGGCACTTCAGGTTTACAGGCCCTCATACACGTCTCTATCCAGGGACAATGTGGAGCCTCCCAATTTTTGGCTGCCCTGGCAAAGGGCTATACTACAATACACCCACTTCCTTACAATGGGCACTTCAGGTTTACAGGAGCCTCCCAATTTTTGGGTGCCCTGGCAAAGGGTTATACTACAATACACCCACTTCCTTACAATGGGCACTTCAGGTTTACAGGCCCTCATGCACGTCTCTATCCAGGGCATTGGTGAACCTCCCAATTTTGGACTGCCCGGGCAAAGGAAAATACTACAATAGACCCACTTCCTCAAAATGGGCACATTATGTCAAGAGGCCTTCATGTACGTCTCTTTTCAGTGCCACACAATGTTTTAACGTAAAATCTTTCATGTAATCACAAAAAGTAACATACACCAGCTCTATCTCACTGTTGGGTATGTGTCCTTAACATTTCCGCCATGAAAATTCTTTTTGGTGTCATTTTGGAAGGTTTTCTGGTGAGTCCTTAAAAATGGCGTAAAACTCGGACAACATTGTTCACAGCTGTGACTTTTGAGTGAGAAATGCTTACAGGGGTCTTCCCCATGCTGTTGCCATGTCATTTGAGCACTCTTCTGAGACTTTTGTGACATTTTTAGGGTTTCTACATGCTGCCGGGGGTCATTTCATAAAAATACTCGGGTCTCCCATAGGATAACATTGGGCTCGGTGCTCGGGCCGAGTACACAAGTATCTTGGGATGCTCGGCCCGAGCATCGAGCACCCGAGCATTTTGGTACTCGCACATCACTAAACATTATCTATTACACATTAGATTTTAGTCACAGTCCTTTAGATTTTTTTTTTAGTTGCCATTTTGGGCATTAGTTTTTTGTGAATACCAACATGGTAACTCACAATTCCCCAAAATTATTAATGGCCACTTTACACGTCCCGATATCGGCGTCCAACTCCGATAAAAAGTCACGTGGCTCGTGCGTTGGCCCCGATATCGTTCGTGCGTTGTATTGTGTAAATGTCCAATACAATGCAAGAACGATGCCAAAACGATACCGGGGAAGAAATGAGCGTGCTCTCCAACGGCCCGATATTGGATGGACGATCTGGCAGGATCGTGCTGTGTAAAAGCCCAACAACGATGTGGAGTACAACTTCTCCTATTCTCTCCCATGTTAAATGGTCATTCCTGGGTCGCCCGTACAAGGGGGCGTACACATCGTAGTTGCGTTGCCTGCCGATATTGCGCTGTGTAATATCTCCTATGCGATCTTGGAATTCTGCCCAAAAATTGCACGCTCCCGCTTCATTGTATCCAACATCCGACCGATGTTGGGACGTGTAAAGTGGCCATAAGACCTGTTTTTGCCTTGGTTGAGAGTCTTGGCTGAATCCACTAATTTAGACCATAGTTATAGAGCTATATTAGTTGAATGAGCTGCCACATGGGACTTGTGCACACAGTGCATTTTTGATGCATCTCTGATGGTGGGTTTACACGCTTCAATATCGTTGCGATATCGCAACTCAATGGCGCGGGAGCGCGCATTTAGTGCACGTTTCTCCCGCATCGCATTGGATGTTTACACGCTGCGATATCGGAATACAACGTCCGTGCGATGTCTACGCCCCCCAACCCAGGAACGATCTTTTAACATGGGAGTGAATGGGTGACGTAGAACATCGCATCGTAGTTGGGCGTTTACACAGCACGATTCGGCTCCAATCTCCCTTCAATATCGGGGCATTGAATAGCACGCTCATTCAATCCCCGATATCGCATTGACATCGTTTCTGCATCGTATTGGACGTTCACACCATACAACGCAGGAACGATATCGGCTCCAACGATTGAACCACGTGACTTTTCATTGAAATCGTACTACGATATCGCAACGTGTAAACCTGCCATTATGCTTTTTTGTGTGCAGTCTTATCACAAAACTGCATGCAAATCATTATGCTGGGAAAGTCAATGAGAAATGTTTTTCAGAAATAGCTCTTCAGCACGTCAATTCTAGCTGCATTTTTGCAACGTTTTTCCACCCCAATGCATGAAAAAATATGGAAAAAAAGCATGCAAAAACATGTCAAAATCGTATAAAAAATGCCTTGCTTTTTTGGTGTGTTTTTCTGCCAGGAGATTCCGATTTTCTGCAGAAATTTTAGCAACCAAATACGTAAGTTGTATGCATAGCCTTTTTGCATAGCCTTTTACAGAGCAAATGCCTCAATTTCTGTGATAGAGACACTTTAATCTGAATACAAAGAACACCTTTTCTAGAAAATTCCTTATGATTATCACTACCACAAATCTTTCCTCCTAGTAGCCTCAATGTGGCATTTCCTCTCCTCCTCTTATAGGAAATCTGTCAGGCCCAAAATCCATATGTAACTGATATCATTTTCTAATTCTTTTGTTAAAGCTCTCTCTATTTATGTATTTCCAGGTGCAGGGGTTGCGATCGCACCCGGGCCCTGCAGCCTAGGGGGGCCCCAAAAGTCCCTTTGGCCCATAGAAAAAGACTAAGGCTGGGGTCACACTTGGCATGAGTTTTTTTAGTGACTTAAAAAAAACTCATGCGTTTTTACATGCGTTTTTTCATTTCAGCATGAGTTTTTTAAGGTGTCTGATGGCACCCTGCGTTTTTGCATGTTTTTTTAAAACAGCACCCAAACATAGTGAATGCACTATTTTTGGTGCTGTTTTAAAAACGCGTGTGTTTTTTAGAAAACGCATGCATTTTTTTAACATGGGCCCCTATGGAAAACGCATGCGTTTTTTAAAAAACACATGCGTTTTTGGATGGTACTAATGTACCATGCGTTTTTGCATGCGTTTTTGATGTCAGCTAATCACATAATTGCAGAAACGCACACAAAAACGCATTGTACTGTCACACATGCGTTTTTGCTATTAACACATGCGTTTTTGCTATTAGGGCATGCGTTTTTTAACATGGGGGCCTATGGGTGCGTTTTTACATGTTTTTTTAAAAATGCAGGTCTCCAAAAACTCATGAAAAAAATGCAAGTGTGACCCCAGCCTAAGGGTGCTTTCACATCAGCGTTTTTTGCCGTTTGCGGCAGATGTGGTGAAAAAAATGCATCTGCCGCGATTATCGCATAACAGCTGCACTTGCGGCACAGTTGCGGCAAGCCCCATGCAATGTCTATGGGGCTTGCGGTAAGTGTGCGGCAGGTGCGGCAAGTGCGGTTTCGGCACTTGCCGCAGGTGCCGATGCCGCACTTGCCGCAAGCCCCTACAGACATTGTATGGGGCTTGCCGCAACTGTGCCGCAAGTGCAGCGGTTATGCGGTAATCGCGGCAGATGCGTTTTTTTCACCCCATCTGCTGCGAACGGCAAAAACCGCTAATGTGAAAGGACCCTAAGACCATTAAAGATTTGCAATAATTGGGGGCCCTGTTGGCGTTTTTGCATCGGGGCCCCAGGGCCTGAAGTTATGCTACTGTGTATTTCTTTTATTTATATTCCTCTCCTATCCTTTGTAAACTGCAAGCAAAGATATTAATTCCATCTGTCAATCACAGAGAGTGATCACTTAATTTTCTGCTGCACACACCCCAGGGAATGAATTTTCATGTAGTGACATCACTGCCTGCTCTGCCCTAATCTGCAAGCAAGGAAACTGAAAATGAAAGCTAGGAGTAAAAAACAGCACAGTGGGGAGAGAATAGCTTCCTGGGAAGGAGGGAATAATAATTTAACTTTTACATTCAGCAGTAAAAGTAATGGACTGGACTAGTGAAGCCATCTTCCTGCTGGGTGTGAAGGTGCTTATAGCAAGAGAACTACAAAGTGTACAGTAACACTTCTAACATATTCTGAAAGGTCTGCCCAGGCACTATTCAAGGGTACTATTAATGTCATAATGAAAAATGACCTGATTGTATCACTTTAATGCTCTTCATACTTGTAGGAATATCATGTCCATTTTATTACTGTTCGGTGGTAAAATAAAAATGGCTAACAAAGTTACTAATATAGTGCTATACAAGTAATTTTTTTTTTTTTTTATTTTCTCATTTTTAGCATGAACAAAAAAAAAAGGAACATGAAATGCAGGGTTTACAAATCAGCAGCCATAGTAGTACCTAGTACAAATATTTAGGTAGCTTTCAAAGAAAAAACAAAAAAAAGAGAAGAAAAAGAAAAGAAAAAAAAAAAACAATAAAAAAACATCTTATTAAGTAATAAAGAAGACATCATATCTGATCTTACTGGGGAAAACTTCTCTGTTTACCAAACTCTAATCTGCAAATTAGAGGGGATCAATTCCACAGTTGTTTTTGTTTCACAAAAAGCCTCTCTGCAGTTCCGTCTTCATAATCCCCCTTTTAGAGTATCGATGGTTTACAACCGATATAGTCTTCCAGAATACTAATCAATCACTTATATATAACAACAATTTAAAAGTCAACAGGTATCTTATTTTAGGTGTCCAATAGGAACTTAAAGAAAAAGCTAAGATGAGAAAAGAGAAAAGACGTAGACTAAGGCACAAGAAAGGGAAGGCAGGAAGGACGGGGTATTCAGATCTACGGGTGGGGGGGGGGAGTTGGAGAAGAGTAGGAGAGATGTGGGGCGAGGGAGAGGAGGGAGGAGTAGGCCAGATCAGGGGGCGAGTCTCCTGATTCTCAGTCCTCAGCTTCCATTCCGAGATCTGACAACAAACGGTCGTATTCGGGCATCTGTTGGAAGTCTATCCACTTGTACCATGTGGTCCAATGTCTCAAAAACGCATCATTCATGGAGGCAGTAATTTTGTTTTGATTTGACTATTAAACATTTTTTTATATTGACTTAATTTCTTTTTTGATTACAGATGATCCGAAAAGTACAGAAAAGCCAAATCCTATAAGTCCTCAAATTATGCTGCCAGGTGCAAATTTCTATTTGATTTTAACCTTATGGTTTTGCTATTCTTTGTAGTCTGTATGGTTGGCCCATTATATTTAATAAATGCAGCTAATTTGTTAAATCTCCATGCTGCTCCAGTGCCGATGCTCCAGTGTCCCCATTAGTCTCAGTTTACTTTCCAGTAAATCAAGTGGGATCAGTTCACTCACTATGTAGAGGCTGTACCCCAGATTCAATGACATGAGGGCCGCCCTTGAAGAAGTGCGACCATGCCTCAGCAAACAATAACTCAATTTGTGAATAGCATGAGACATCAATGTTAGGCTGTAATCGATGCTCGAAGCCACATTATTGAGACATTAACAATTTTGTGTGTGTGTGGGGGGGCCCACCACTGTTGTTGGCTTTTGTTTCAATAAACTGTTTGAAATGAGGGAATCACTATTGCATGCTACTACGTAAATGTCCTACTTGCATCCTAAAATATCACTGTAGTGTGAACTTTTTATGTTTTCCATAAATTTCACCCAAAGGCCAAATATTCCTAAGTTTTTATGAGCAGTGTAAGTTGAGCTTTTTTAGAAATTACACAAGATTTTTCTGTATTTTACAGGCTATTGCAGTTCTCCTCCAGCTATTCCATTTGCTGAGGTTACTGAAGAGGTCTTGAAACAAACTCTCTTTACTAAAGATACCACAGTCACGTTGAATTGCCAAACAGGCTATGCACCAACACCAGGACATATTTTAACGGCAAAATGTTTAAGTGATGGAACATGGTATTCTGACACAATTTGTGGACGTACGTATCACCTTTGGATTGACATGAAAAATAGTTTTCTATTGCACATATTAAATTACAAATTTGAATGTTTTTATAAAATAGGTTCAAGGAAGTCCGACCTCTGGGCACTGGGGTCTGGGTGGTGGGGGAGATAGAAAGAGAGGGTGCAAATCTAAGTGTAGATTATAAAGTATGGTGATAGATAATAGGTTTTATGCTCACCCTTTTGATGTCTTTATTTTCTCATGTAACAATTCCTTGTGGTCACTTGGTTGATCCACTCTTTAGTGTGCTTGCCTCCTGGTTTGCAGCTACGTCCCAGAAATGACAGAGCTCCCAGCCCGGAGCCTGTTAGGTGTGTCCACAGAAAGAGATTATCTGGTGTATAGACGAGCGCTCCCAGGTCCAGAAAGACACAATCCAAATTCTTCTTATTTTCCAAAGAAGTAATTTATTCCATCGGTAATGTAGTGGAGAACATACAACGCGTTTCGGCTTTACAGTAAGGATAAGCCTTCCTCAGGTATAAAATAGGAAATGTTGCAATGTTAGCACTGTATGGTGTTCATAGTGCTTTACACAATTGCCCCACAACTCGCAAATTGCAAAAAACAAAATGGTACTCCTCCCCATTCAGTGAATAAATGCAATTTCATCATTATTTTTTCAATTTTATTTATATGATATTCAATGAATGTTATTTTACTACTTTTTTTTTATTTTGACGGTGAAAAAAATTCAGAAATTCTCAAAAAATATATATTTTATGTATTGCAGTATTCTACAGCCTTTTATTTTTGTCATTCATTAAGGTGTGTTAGGGTTTGTTTTTTGCATGGTGAGCTGATGTTTTCATTGATACCAATTTTTGGGTACGTATGCCTTTTTATTGAATTTTTTAGGGGAGTCACATCACCAAAAACACATTTCAAGTGAGTCGATTTAATTAGCATTATATGAGTTATTTAATTTTATATTTTGGTAGACTGGAATTTCATGGATGATTTCAATTTTTATATATTTTAAAACTTTTTTATGATTTTTTTTCTTTATTTTTTAGTCCTTTCAGGAGATTTGAACCTGTTATGCACTGAAATATTATGGTCTGTGCATCTCAGGAGCACAAAAATGGCTGTGATTGGGGCTGCAGCTGCACATTGGTACCCCACAACTAATACTTGCTCCATAAGTAATCACTCCATATAAATGCAACTGTCAAGGCCGCTTTACATGTCGCGATATCGCAACGCAACTACGATAAAAAGTCAAGTTGCAGTTGTTATCGTTGGTGAGTTGTGTTGTGTAAAAGGGCAACGTGACGCAAAAACGATGCAACTATGATATCGTTTTGGGATTGTGCATGCTCTTCAACCGTGCAATATTGGCTATACGATCTGGCAGGATCGTGCTGTGTGACATCGCAACTACGATTTGGAGTGCAACTTCCCCTATTCACTACAATGTTAATTGGTCGTTCCCTGAGTTGCTCAGACACAGTGTGAAAAAGGGGTGTACTACATCGTAGTTGCGTTGCCTGCCGATATCTCCCTGTGTAAGGGCCGCTTTACACACACCAACTTCTGTGACCAACTTCTGAACAGATCTCTGGTTGCAGTGAAATCATGGACACATTGTTCCATTTTGTTGCTGTGTACAAATGTAACAATGTGTCCATGATTTCACTGCAACCAGAGATCTGTTCAGACATTGGTCACAGAAGTTGGTGTGTGTAAAGCGGCCCTAACATCTCCTATGTGATCTTGGGCAAGTGCCAAAAATGTGAGCGCTCCCGTGAAATCGTATGCAATATCGGAACGATATTGCGATGTGTAAAGCGGCCTTTAGAGATTGACAGCAGCATCTAAATGGTTAACAGCAGCGATTGTCATGTATTTATTTGCAGTCCCTTAATTTTATAAGGAACTAACTGAAAAAAAAGGCTCATCTATAGATTATATATTGTTTGAGTTAATGTAGCCATTTTGGATATTTAACATGACTTCTAACTCTCTTAATAGGCATTTGCAGGTCTCCTCCAGATATTCCTTATGCACAACTCAAACATGATTATTTAGAAAATATGGATTTCCTGCCGGGTGCCACTGTCAGTTACAAATGTAAATCCGAATATCTATATATCCCTGGAACTAAAGACTATGTGACGTGTACGGATGGAAAATGGTCTACAAATGATTTCTTTTGTAAACGTAAGATTACCTTAATAGCACAATAGTTTAATAGCACACCTGTACCTATGATTAACTTGTAGTCTGTAATAAATGTGTTTACAATTTACTTTTATTCTTTTACTTGTGGATTTTCAATCCATATGTTTTTTCACTCCAAAGGCTTGTTATTGTGTAATTAGAACAGATCTTTTCTGACGCAACTGTAGAGGTTACATAATGACTATGAGTGCTATGATATGAGGAGAGCCGATACAAGGGTTTATAATGTGATATAGCTACACTCAGCTGTGCTGACCCTCACCCTACACTGACTGCTGTTACCTTATCTAGAAGGTGTGAAGGTGGCTTTACACGCTTCAATTGCGATCTGATATCGCAGTTCAATGGCGCGGGAGCGCGCATTTAGTGCACGTTTCTCCCGCATCGCATTGAATGTTTAGACGCTGCGATATCGGAATACAACGTCCATGCGATGTCTCCGCCTCCCAATCCAGGATCGCATAGTTAACATGGGAGTGAATGGGTGACGTTTCAAATCGCATCGTAGTTGAGAGTTTAAACAGCACGATCCGGCTTCAATCGCTATGCAATATCGGAGCATTGAATAGCACGCTCATTCAATCCCCGATATCGCATTGACATCGTGCCTGTATCGTATTGGACGTTCACACCATACAACGCAGGCACGATTTCGGCTCCGACGATTGAACCACGTGACTTTTCATTGAAATTGTACTACGATATCGCGACGTGTAAACCCGCCATTAGGCTGGTTTCACCACTACAGTTTTTCTGTCTTGCATCTGTATCCGTTGAAATCCTGATTCACCCTGATCAGGCATGCATCCTTATACTTAACATGGGGCCGCAAGGACATCAGGTGGCATCAGATTTTTGATGGATGTGAAGTGCGATTTGTGCTCACCCTCGGCCTCATCATGTTGTGATTTTCCGGTGCTTGAAAAATCCTGATCTGTCTGGATGTGTCGCAATGCGGCAAAATGACACATTGATGTTAATGAGGCTGCATCCGGCTGTTTGCAAATGCGGCCAAGCTGCCTCGTTGGCGCTCCTGGCAAATTATACTAATAATTCGTGGTCACAATGTAATATCTACACAAAATCCTGTGCCTGGTGACGCAAAAAAACTGCTGCTTTGGCTGGGATCACACATACCAATGCGCTTTTGTAAGCCCTTAGAAAAACGGATCCATTAAATTGAGGGTGCCAATAGTGTCCCCTGAGGTCCTGACCATTTATTGGACTTAGTAATTTTTTCACCACCAACGTATATGCGTTAACACATAGTGCCTATATGTACCATGCCTTAACGCATGCGTCTCCCATAGGGCCCCATGTTAAAAAAAGCATGCGTTTTTTGAAAAACACATTGACATATGCGTTAACGCATATGCATTTTTGGACTTAAAAGATCCCAAAAACGGATCTAAGGCAAAAATGGATGGTATATGTGACCCTGGCCTTTGGCATGCATTTTCACATGCGGCAATGGATGCAGATACATGTGTAACCAGCCTGATCTGAACCATTTGCAAGTGTGAAACCAGCCTAAGGCTAGGGTCACACATGGCCATTAGTTTTTTCCTTGTTTTCAATAACTGATCTGTATTTTTTAGGCTGTTTTTTGACCCTCCTGTGCAGCTCTGCGTTTTTGGGACTTTGCCATTTTTCCATAAACAATGCTCTAAAAAACTGATCTGTTTTTCCATAGGACCCAATGTTAAAAAACAGATCCGTTTTTTAACTACACCCAAAAACGTTCCTACGAATGTTTTTGGGTTAAAAAAGCTCCTAGCAATGTTTTTGGATGCAAAAAAACCGGATAGGGTTTTTATTACCTATAATCCGTTTTTGCATCAGTTTTTGGTCTTAGGCTAGGGTCACACATGCCGTGCATTTTTTTAGGTGCTTTTTGGCACCCATGCGTTTTTCCATACTTATTTACATTTCTGCATGCATTTTTTAAGGTGTTTTTTAACACCCTGCATTTTTCCATACGTTTTTGAATCAGCACCAAAAAATACTGCAAGCTGCGGTTTTTGGTGCGTTTTTTAAAAACGCATGTGTTTTTTTAACATGGGCCCCTATGGGAAACGCATGTGTTTTTGCATGGTACTAAATGGTACCATGCGTTTTTGCATGCGTTTTTGAAAGCAGCTCCTCACTTAAGTGCAAAAACGCATGCCAAAAACGCATGGCACTTTAGGCATACATTTTTGCTATTGGGGCATGCGTTTTTTTTGCATGGGTGCCTATGGGTGCGTTTTTCCATGAATTTTTAGAAAATGCAGGTCTCCAAAAATGCATGGAAAATCTGCATGTGTGATCTTAACCTTTGAAAGAAAGAATATGGGAGCCCGCCCGTGTCTTCAGAACCAAAGGCTGAGGTTTATTGGAAAGTTACAGAGATGTACGACAAAGCAGATAGGAATCTAGATGACAGGCACGAGGACACGCGCAGGTGTCCGGCACACAGGATGATATTGTGATTCTGGGCCCCAACATCCCTGAGCCGGGGGTTCTTATACCTGCTTATCCAATAGGAAAGCACATATGATGACTTCATCATACTGACTAAAACAGTTACACATAGGATATAGAGAAAAAACATGGAAACCATTAAATTCAATAGAAATACATCATTAGTAATCACATTACAAGCTATAGTTCTGCACTTAAACTTATCTATACATATTAATATCATTATAGCTTTAAGCAAACACACACAACTCAAACATTGACATATAATAAGGTCTGTTTTAAAGTACCTGGATTATTATTTTGCCTATACTACTACAGTTGACCACAGAAAATAATGAAAAATACACAATATACTTAAATATAATTATTATGAGCTTCTCTGAGTGCATAGATGAGATCTAATTAACTTCTCTCTGCTAGCTAATCACTCTGAGATCATTGTTTTACTTTTCCTTAGCTGGAGGCCTGACAGCCTCTGCTATTCTCTGAAAATCACAAGATTACATTACAGGTGATACAACATGGCTGACACAAACCATCATGGCTGACCATTCTCTAACACCTTAAAAAAAAAAAATACAAAAACTGATGCCAAAAAACAGATCAATGGCTTATGTGTGACCCTAGCCTGAGGCTAGGGTCACACATAGGCATCAGTTTTTTCCCTTGTTTTCAATAACTGATCCGTTTTTTTTGGGTGCTTTCTGACCCTCCTGTGCAGCTCTGCGTTTTTGTGACTTTGCCATTTTTTCCATAAACAATGCTCTAAAAAACGGATCCATTATTTGGGCCATAAACAATGCTCTTAAGAACGGATCTGTTTTCCCATAGGGCCCCATGTTAAAAAAAACATCCATTTTTTTACTGCACACAAAAACATTGCTTGCAATGTCTTTTGGGTCCTGTAAAAAAACTGACACCAATGCAGTCACACTTGAGTGCAGCATCTGTTTTTGGCATCAATTTTTGGACTTAGAACACAAAAGTGGAAAAACTGATGCCAATAACGGATCCAGGGCTATGTGTGACCATAGCGTAAGTCATCTATGCTTTACTCCCAGCACTTTATAATTATGCACATGGTTAGGCCAGAAGAATACAACTGTCTGTCATTACATCTCAGAAAGCTATTGATGTGGGCATGTTTTGTTAAAGATGGAGAAGTCTTGTAGCTTTTTCAATTATTTTATTGAAAGTTTCATAATCATAGCAAAGAGTGCTGAGGGCATGAATGTTATAGAAATGTTTGATACTTGGAGACCTTTGAACCATGGGTAAAACTGGTACAAAACGTTTTCTGAGCTATGAATTGTTGCTTTTGTTGTATGACCTTATGGAAATGAGCATGAGTCTTTTGGAGAATCTGAGGCTGTTACTGCTTCTGGCTTAGGGCGGATTCACACTGCGGTGTGATCTGTTCCGGGGCTGTCAGGGATGAACCTGTCAGCCCCGGACTGGATCAGCACACAGAACTGGAGGGCTAATTTGCCCTCCGGTCCAGAGTGCAGCCGCACGCAGCTCCTGCTGCCGATAAGTCAGGACCGCGGCACCGCAGTCCTGGCCTATCAGCGGCTGCACACCGGTCCGGAGGGCAAATTAGCCCTCCAGTTCTGTGTGCTGATCCAGTCCGGGGCTGTCAGGTTCATCCCTGACAGCTCCAGAACGGATCACACTGCAGTGTAAAGCCTCCCTTAAACTGGCTGCCAATGTTATGGAGAAACTTTGAGTATGTGGAAAAAAATGGTCATCTGAAAAACATACATTTATTTTCCCCTTGATAAGAGAAGGGGTTGCATTGGTTTTGATGCTCATATTTACATCCATATGCTGTTCCTTAGGAGCCAACATTAGAGAATAGGTGTAAAACATATTACTAATCAATTATTTCACTTCAGCAAAATCCTGCGGAACTCCCCCACGTCTTGATTATGGACAACCTAGCGATGATCATTTGGAAAGCACCCATGTTTCTTTCGGTACAATAATTAAGTATGCTTGCCGACCTGGTTATATTAAAATTCATGGTAAAACCACACTTGTAAGATGCTTGGATGATGGCACGTGGTCTCAACCAACTGCATTTTGTAAACGTAAGTTATACCTTTGCAATCAACTATCAGAGCTTTCTGACTTATTGCGGAATAACGAAACTAATTATTTCTTGTGAAATGTTGTGCTTGCAGCTTTCGGAGGCAGATATACTTGCAGCAAGGCAGACAATTGGAGACAGCACAGTACACATCTGATTTAGAATATTTATTCCTAAAAGAATGAAATGGCCCCAAATCACCTATTCATTTTTTTCTGTGACATATTAAGGTCAACTGTTGATAAAAGGGGTTTGGTACCTTTTTGTATAAATCGTCCCAGCATGCCCCCCCAAATAAGGTCACTTATTCATTTGCTGAGCTGTTCTGTATCCTAGGCCCTCTTCCAATCTATAAGCCAATATATAATGTAACTAGAGCAGTCAATTAGTTAATTTCTGGCAAAATCACTTGGCTGCAACTAGAAGAAACAGAGACCAAGGAAGAAGTAGAGATGGGTGTTGGCAAGTGAGTTTTTTTTAACTGACCAAACCCTTAAGAGCCAGTTTGCACGCTGAGTTGTTGGTGTAGATCTTTGACTTCCAAAATCTGCACCTAATGTCAGAAGTCCGCACAGTGCGTTTTTATCTGCTGAAGATATAGTGACTTTTGCCTTTGACTTTTCTATGACTTAGCATTTTTTGGAGGTTAAAAATGTTTGTACCGTGTTAGCCAGTAGATAGAAAAATATTGGAACCTGAAAGTCCTCAGTGTTGATACCTTTTAATGGCTAACTGAAAAGATGGTAAACATAGCAAGCTTTTGGGACACTGTAGTTCATTCGTCAGGCTATAATGACACAATTCTGAAGACACATACATTTTATTGTATTATTATTATTTGTGTGTGTGTCTTCAGAATTTGTGTCATTATCAGCCTAACGAATGGACCACAGTGTCCCAAAGCTTGCTATGTTTACCATCTTTTCAGTTAGCCATTAAAAGGTATCAACTAGGGATGAGCGAGTGTATTCGTTACTACTCGCTATTCGGCGAATAGTAGGCTATTCGCTTGACTCGTTACTCTGCGAGTTTCCTGGAGATTACTCGCACGGTAAGAGTAGAATGTAAATCAAGGGAAAGGCAAGTGAAACCAGTTTGTCCCGGTTAGGTTCAATCCGGTCCCTTTAACAACAATGTTAAATTGAACCTGACTGACCCGGTCCGGGTCAATCCGGTTTAATTTAACATGGCTGTCTATGGGACCGGATTGTTACCGAACCGGGACAATCTGGGACAATCCGGTTTCATTTTAAATCTTAATGCTTTTTACCGCGGGCTTGGAAACTATGATTTAATGATTTGGAGGTTGTTCCTCTGCTGCCAGACCTCTCTATCTCTTTATGAGGTCCAGCAACAGAGGAATTAATCGCAATTACTCGCTTCCCCATTCATTTCTATAGTACTCGCTATACTCGTCGTTACGAGTCTAGCGAGTGCAAGTATTTCGGTACTCACTCATCCCTAGTATCAATTACTGAGGACTCTCAGATTCCAATATTTTTCCATTTTTGTAGACAAATCTGCAGCATATCTGCATGAAGAATTGACATGCTGCAGATTTTACTGCACTAAAATACGCAACATATTTGAGGCAGAAATAAAATTCACCATGAGGACGGGACTCCTCAAATCTCATTGACTTTGCTGGGAAAACATGCTGCTGCAAACATAGTGCGGATCTGCACCAAATACGCAATAAAATATGCATCATGTGAATGGACCTTAAGGAGGGTCATATTTATTAATTTAAATAGTAACTCCAACTTTAAACATTACTTTTATTTCATTTCAAAAGTCTCTGTCTTCCTTAATACAGTGGGAATTGAGAAGGTGCTGTGTAAATCGTCTCAAAGTAAGCTCTCCTTAAGGGAACCTGTGAGCTCATTTTAGCCCTCTAACCTTTCACTAACTGTCCCTGCTCCTTGCTAGCACATCCCTAACCATCCCTCTCTGAGCTAAAACTGAACTATAATTCTTGAGAAAAATGATTTATTAACTTACATTTTCCTATGATAATGAGGGCTCCAGTCTACAGTGTTGGCCAAAAGTATTGACACCCCTGCAAATCTGTCAGATAATAGTCAGTTTCTTCTTGAAAATGATTGCAATCACAAATTCTTTGCTATTATTATCTTCATTTAATTTGTCTTCAATAAAAAAACACAAAAGAGAATGAAGCAAAAAGCAAAACATTGATCATTTCACACAAAACTCCAAAAATGGGCCAGACAAAAGTATTGGCACCCTCAGCCTAATACTTGGTTGCACAACCTTTAGCCAAAATAACTGCGATCAACCGCTTCCGGTAAACATCAATGAGTTTCTTACAATGCTCTGCTGGAATTTTACGACCATTCTTCTTTGGCAAACTGCTCCAGGTCCCTGATATTTGAAGGGTGCCTTCTCCAAACTACAATTTTTTGATCTCTCCACAGGTGTTCTATGAGATTCAGGTCTGGACTCATTGCTGGCCACCTTAGACGTCTCTAGTGCTTTCTCTCAAACCATTTTCTAGTGCTTTTTGAAATGTGTTTTGGGTCATTGTCCTGCTGGAAGACCCATGACCTCTGAGGGAGACCCAGCTTTCTCACACTGGGCCCTACATTATACTGCAAAATTTGTTGGTAGTCTTCAGACTTCACAATGGCATGCACACGGTCAAGCAGTCCAGTGCCAGAGGCAGCAAAGCAACCCCAAAACATCAGGGAACCTCCGCCATGTTTGACTGTAGGGACCGTGTTCTTTTCTTTGAATGTCTCTTTTTTTCTCCTGTAAACTCTATGTTGATGTCTTTGCCCAAAAAGAGAGAACATTCTTCCAAAACGTTTTAGGCTTTCTCAGGTAAGTTTTGGCAAACTCCATCATGGCTTTTTATGTCTTGGGGTAAGAAGTGGGGTCTTCCTGGGTCTCCTACCATACAGTCCCTTTTCATTCAGACGCCGATGGATAGTACCGGTTGACACTGTTGTACCCTCGGACTGCAGGGCAGCTTGAACTTGTTTGGATGTTAGTCAAGGTTCTCTATCCATCATCCGCACAATCTTGCGTTGAAATCTCTTGTCAATTTTTCTTTTCTGTCCACATCTAGGGAGATTAGCCACAGTGCCATGGGCTTTAAACTTCTTGTTGACACTGCGCACGGTAGACACAGGAACATTCAGGTCTTTGGAAATGGACTTGTAGCCTTGAGATTGCTCATGCTTCCTCACAATTTGGTTTCTCAAGTCCTCAGACAGTTATTTGGTCTTCTTTCTTTTCTCCATGCTCAATGTGGTACACACAAGGACATAGGACAGAGGTTAAGTCAACTTTAATCCATGTCAACTGGCTGCAAGTGTGATTTAGCTATTGCCAACACCTATTAGGTACCACAGGTAAGTTACAGGTGCTGTTACTTACACAAATTAGAGAAGCATCACATGATTTTTCTAACAGTGCCAATACTTTTGTCCACCCCCTTTTGTATGTTTGGTGTGGAACTATATCCAATTTGGCTTTAGGACAATTCTTTTTGTGTTTTTTTCATTAAAGACAAATTAAATGAAGATAATAATACCAAAGAATTTGTGATTGCAATCATTTTCAGGAAGAAACTGAGTATTATCTGACAGAATTGCAGGGATGTCAATACTTTTGGTCAACACTGTATGTCCGTAGACTGACATGGGCGGTCTACGGGTCTCCATTATTCCCTCCACGCTGCTGTTATCTCGCCCTGCTAGGCGTCATCATTCCTTTTCTTCTCACCTCCTGTTTTGAAAATCCTGCCTCCTCCTCATAGTATGACGAGCAGCCGGATGTCATTTCCGGTCCGATGCATTGTGGGTGTACAGCTTAGTTTCAATATGTGCACTGCGCATGCGCTGGAGCCGGCCTGTACAGCCCATACACCCACACACTGCGCAGGACCGGAAATTACGTTCCGGCTGTGTGTCATACTATGAGGAGTAGGTGGGATTTTCAAAACAGTGGATGAAAAGAGAAGAAATATTGATGCCGAGAGTGATAAGAGCATCGAGGGGGAGAATGGAGACCCGGAGACCACCCATGTCAGTCTACAGCGTAGACTGGAGCCCTCTCTAACATAAGAAAATGTAAGTTAATAAATCGTTTTTCTAAAGCTTTATAGTGCAGTTTTAGGTCAGAGAGGGATGGTTAGGAATGAGCTAGCAAGTTGCAGGGACTGGTAGTGGTAGAATAGAGGGCTAAAACGAGCTGACAGGTTCCTTTAGTGATGGATGAGGGTGGCCAACATTTTGAGACAATTAACTGTATGTGCTCTATGTAAACAAAAAACACCTTTGTTGCCAGTGATGGACTAAAAGTGTACCCCCCTGATATAAGTTATAAAATTATAAGTTTTCTAATTTTAATAATTATTAACTCAGGTTTCTTCAAAAACTACAGCAAGTACTCAGGAAGTTCACTTTGATTATTACCTTCTTTGTAGGTAGAACCTGTGGTAACCCTGGAGATATAGATAATGGTCAGATGGAGGCTGAGAACTTTGATTTTGGCTCCAGAGTAACATATACTTGTGAACATGGGTAAGTTTACCAAGTGGTTGGTTACATTTTCTACTTACTCTAAGGATATGTTCACATGGCATCTTTTAGATGTGAGTTCCTGCACAGCTTTAGAAGCAGAAAATCCATCAGGAAAATGGCTGTGGTGTTTTTCCTGAAGTGTCTTTATCACTTTCTTGTCTTCAAAGAGCAAGTCAGGTTGAGATCCATTATTTTTAACATACACTGAGTGCAGAATTATTAGACAAATAAGTATTTTGATCACATGATACTTTTTATACATGTTGTCCTACTCCAAGCTGTATAGGCTTGAGAGCCAACTACTAATTAAGTAAATCAGGGGACGTGTATCTCTGTAATGAGGAGGGGTGTGGTCTAATGACATCAACACCCTATATAAGGTGTGCTTAATTATTAGGCAACTTCCTTTTCTTTGGCAAGAAATCTCTCTTCTTGGTCAGAAGCGAGATTTGATGGGGTCTCAAAAGTCCAAAATTGTGAGATGTCTTGCAGAGGGATGCAGCAGAAATTGCCAACCTTTTGAAATTGCCAACCTTTTGAAGCATGATCACTGAACACTCAAGTGTTTCATGGCAAATAGCCAACAGGGTCGCAAGAAGCGTGTTGGGCAACAAAGGCTCAAAATAACTGCCCATGAATTGAGGAAAATCAAGCGTGAAGCTGCCAAGATGCCATTTGCCACCAGTTTTGCCATATTTCAGAGCTGCAACGTTACTGGAGTATCAAAAAGCACAAAGTGTTCTATACTCAGGGACATGGCCAAGGTAAGAAAGGCTGAAAAACGACCACCTTTGAACAAGAAACATAAGATAAAACGTCAAGACTGGGCCAAGAAATATCTTAAGACTGATTTTTCAAAGATTTTATGGACTGATGAAATGAGAGTGACTCTTGATGGGCCAGATGGATGGGCCAGAGCCTGGATCAGTAAAGGGCAGAGAGCTCCACTCCGACTCAGACACCAGCAAGGTGGAGGTGGGGTACTGGTATGGGCTGATATCATCAAAGATTAACTTATGGGACATTTTTGGGTTGAGGATGGAGTGAAGCTCAACTCCCAAACCTACTGCCAGTTTCTGGAAGACAACTTGTTCAAGCAGTGGTACAGGAAGAAGTCAGTATCATTCAAGAGAAACATGATTTTCATGCAGGACAATGCTCCATCACATGTATCCTACTACTCCACAAGTGTGGCTGGCCAGTAAAGGTCTAAAAGAAGAAAAAATAATGACATGGCCCCCTTGTTCACCTGATCTGAACCCCATAGAGAACCTGTGGTCCCTCCTAAAATGTGAGATCTACAGAGAAGGAAAACAGTACACCTCTAGGAACAGTGTCTGGGAGGCTGTGGTGGCTGCTGCACGCAATGTTGATCGTAAGCAGATCAGGCAACTGATAGAATCTATGGATGGAAGGTTGTTGAGTGTCATCATAAAGAAAGGTCTCTATATTTGTCACTAATTTTTTAGTGTTTTGTTTTTTCATGTCAGAAATGTTTTTTTCTAAATTTTGTGCAGTTATACTAGTTTACCTGGTGAAAATAAACAAGTGAGATGGGAATATGTTTGGTTTTTATTAAGTTGCCTAATAATTCTGAAGAGTAATAGTTACCTGCACAAACAGATATCCTCCTAAGGTAGCCAAATCTAAAAAAAACCCACTCCAACTTCCAAAAATATTAAGCTATGATATTTGAGTCTTTTGGGTTGATTGAGAACATAGTTGTTGATCAATAATAAAAATAATCCTCTACAATACAACTTGCCTAATAATTCTGCACACAGTGTATATTAAGCATTTTTCAGGAGTGTTCTAGGAGAAAATCCCTTGCAAAAGACACTGTGAGCATATATCCTTATGGAGCTCTGAGATTTAAGAATACATGTAACTTTTCATGTTATCTCTCGATTCCTCTTTTTCATACCAAAAGATCTGAAAGTAACATTAAATAAATTTGCATAACCTAAAAGATATGAAATTTGTTAAAAGTATAAAATAACTATTTGGAATATCTTTATGAAGGAGCCAAACGTTTTACAGATGTACCCTCTTCTTTGCAGTAAAGAGTTATTAACCCTGTCACTACTGGAGAGTTTCTCAACATTTTGCACCTCTGACTCCTAGGGCACTTTTCACACTTTAGATGCTGGACGCAGCTGGTTAATCATGACTGCAGCTCGCGGGGAGCTAGCTGCGGTCATGAAACAACAGCGGTGTGCAGCTGCAGGTGTCCGGTTCCCGGATCCTCCCGGACCAGTGCAATCTGGCCCCATAGGCTCCCATGGTAAGGAGCGCCAGATTGCACCGTATCCGGGAGAATCCGGGGTATGGCAAATTGGGGAGATTTTTCTCCCCTGACACAAAAACATTGTAAGCAACGTTTTTGTGTACGGTGAGAAAAATCTGATTTCTCCCAGATTCTGTGGAGACATGGAAACCGGATGGCAGAGAGCTGCCATCCGGCTCCATCCGTCCCCATAGGATACTATGGGGCCAAAATCCGGTCCGGGGCTGTCCGGTGTAAACCAGACTCTGCCGAAATGTGAAGCCAGCCTTAGGCTGGTTTTACACTGCAGATTTTTCCCTGATCAGTGTCCATCCAGTTTGTGTGCCAAAACCAGTAGAGGAATCAGGAGAGGAACTTGCACAGAAAAACTAGAATTGAAAGATTGACACCTGTTCTGGGTTTTGGAGACACTCCTAGTTTTGGCACACAAACTGGTTGGACACTGATGAGTGAAAAAACTGCAGTGTGAAACCAGCCTTAGCAAAAATTATTTTTATAGTTTGGGGGGTTACAAATGTGGCAATACCAAATATGTTTGTCTGCCCTCAATAATAACGGACTTATAATTAAAAAGTGGCAATTTTCCTTTTTTCATTTTAGATTAGAAAACTTAAAAAAGTTTTTTTTGTTCTTTTTTTTTACTTTGCTGGTATGTTACATAGGAGATATCACACACCATCTTTTTTCTGTCCCTTCTGTAGCCTGTCAACTCAGCCATATACATTTAGGTCCATATATATTTGGACAGAGACAACATTTTTCTATTTTTTGTTCTGTACATTACCACAAGGAATTTTAAACAAAACAATTCAGATCTAGTTTAAATTCAGCTTTTAATTCAGAGGGTTGAACAAAATGATGGCATAAAAATGTGAGAAACCAAAGCATTTATTAAACTCAATCCCTTCATTTCAGGGGCTCAAAATTAATTAGACAAATAAACAATTGTAAATAAATGTTAATTTCTAATACTAGGTTGAAAATCCTTTGTTGGCAATGACGGTCTGAAGCCTTGATCTCATGGACATCACTAGACGCTGTTTGTGTTTCCTCCTATTTAATGCCCAGCCAGGCCTTTACTGTAGGGATATTCAGTTGCTGTTTATTTGTTGACCTTTCTGACTGAAGTTTAGTCTTTAAAGGAAATCTGTCAGGTCAAAAATCCATGTTACTGATATCATTTCCTAATTCCTTTCTATAAGCTCTCTATTCATATATTTCTATTATTATACTTCCCTACTATCCTTTGTAAACTTCAAAATAGAAGATGTAGTCCATATGTCAATCACAGTGAATGATCACTTAGTTCCCGGCTGCCCACTCCCTAAGGAATGAATGTTCATGCATCACTGCACTGCACAATGCCCCCCTCTGGGTCTGTATCCTGTGTGTGCGGTTCTCATTGAAAACAGAGGAGAAAGAAGGGGGAGGAGGTGTGTGCTCTTAGCAGATGCAGGTCTGACCTCTTCATTGTGTGTATCTGAGGCATATGTGTAGTGTGTGCTCTGAAATATTTCTTTGTGTTTATATGAACACTTGATCATTTTCTCAGAAGATAAATGCAATACATGTATGCAGAAAAATAAATGTTCATATAAATAGAATTCTGTTACAGACAGCACAGGCTAGTGATGTTACCACAACAGTTGTAGCAAAAAAACGCCTCCCTCCTCTCAACCCCCTCCCTAGCAGCCTGCAGAAACCTGAGAGATTCAGTGTAACTTCAATCATAGAGGGGAGGGACAGAATATCAACTTGGATAGGCATGGATATTTAAATAACATTTACCGTATATACTCGTGTATAAGCCGACCCGTGTATAAGCCGACCCCCCTACTTTTGCCCCCAAAACCTGGGAAAACCTATTGACTCATGTATAAGCTGAGGGTGGACTCCAGCACAGGTATACAGCCCCCAGCAGTGTGGTATACAGGCAGGCCCCAGAGGTATATAATGCAGCAGCCCCAGAGGTATATAATGCAGCAGCCCCAGAGGTATATAATGCAGCAGCCCCAGAGGTATATAATGCAGCAGCCCCAGAGGTATATACAGGCAGGCCCCAGAGGTATATACAGGCAGGCCCCAGAGGTATATACAGGCAGGCCCCAGAGGTATATAATGCAGCAGCCCCCAGAGGTATATAATGCAGCAGCCCCCAGAGGTATATACAGGCAGGCCCCAGAGGTATATACAGGCAGGCCCCAGAGGTATATACAGGCAGGCCCCAGAGGTATATAATGCAGCAGCCCCCAGAGGTATATAATGCAGCAGCCCTCAGAGGTATATACAGGCAGGCCCCAGAGGTATATACAGGCAGGCCCCAGAGGTATATACAGGCAGGCCCCAGAGGTATATACAGGCAGGCCCCAGAGGTATATAATGCAGCAGCACGAGGTATATAATGCAGCAGCCCCCAGAGGTATATACAGGCAGGCCCCAGAGGTATATACAGGCAGGCCCCAGAGGTATATACAGGCAGGCCCCAGAGGTATATACAGGCAGGCCCCAGAGGTATATAATGCAGCAGCCCCCAGAGGTATATAATGCAGCAGCCCCCAGAGGTATATACAGGCAGGCCCCAGAGGTATATACAGGCAGGCCCCAGAGGTATATACAGGCAGGCCCCATAGGAATATACAGGCAGGCCCCAGAGGTATATACAGGCAGGCCCCAGAGGTATATACAGGCAGGCCCCAGAGATATTTAATGCAGCAGCCCCCAGAGGTATATAATGCAGCAGCCCCAGAGGTATATAATGCAGCAGCCCCAGAGGTATATAATGCAGCAGCCCCAGAGGTGTATACAGGCAGGCCCCAGAGGTATATACAGGCAGGACCCAGAGGTATATACAGGCAGGCCCCAGACCCCAGAGGTATATAATGCAGCAGCCCCCAGAGGTATATACAGGCAGGCCCCAGACCCCAGAGGTATATAATGCAGCAGCCCCCAGAGGTATATAAGGCAGCAGCCCCCAGAGGTATATAATGCAGCAGCCCCCAGAGGTATATAATGCAGCAGCCCCCAGAGGTATACACAGGCAGGCCCCCAGTGGGTTATACAGCAGGCCCCCAGTGGCACTCGCCCCCCCACACTGTGCAGAGCCCCCCCTCCCGATGCATTATCTTACCATCCAGCCGCGTCTTCATCACCGCCGGTCCTCCCGTCCATCCTCGCGCGCTGCGTTCCCGGCCTCATGTGACCCTGCGGTCGCAGTCGGATGACGTCATCGCGCCGGGTCACGTGAGAGCCGAACACAGCGCAAGATTTTGATAACACGAGGGTCACAAGACAAGCAGCTTAACATAAAGTCAGCCATGCATGCCAGACTGGTAACAGGCAAGACATCCGTGTCTTCACCAAGAGGACGACTGACCATGCTCTACTCCTCCTCCTTGTCCTCTGGCCATCCACACTGAACAGATGGTATGACAGTTCTTCCCAAGAGCAACTCAGTGTTCCTTCTCACCCCGCCGGGTCTTTGGCTCTCTCACTGTGCTCTGTGTATTGGCTCCTGCTGCTGCATCAGCAAAGCTGCCGGCCCTGTCTCTTCCTGCGAGGTGCCGGTATGACAGGCAACTCGAGTTCTTTCTAACCCTTGTCTCGGGTGTCAGTTCCTGAACTCTCTCCGTTGCTGTGTCTCCCAGCATGGTGTGGCTAAGGAACCTGGAATTTCCCACCCTCCGGTATTGACTGCCAGGATGTTAGACCCTGCACAGTATCGGACTCTGGTGTCCATTCTCTACGCTTTCCTCTGGGGTGAGCATGGTGTTGCTCAGCTCCCCAGGTGTTTCTGCAATTCTCCTCAGACCCTAGCCTTAGGCCTGGCACCGAGTCAACGATCCTGGGAAGAGCTCTACAGCCTCAGCCTTCCTAGGAACTGAACTACTTAGCTCCACCCCAGACCAGAATTTATATGGGAGCTCACCCTGACCCCAGACTTGGTCTCTCCCTTCTGGCCTGAAGGCAGAAGGTGTTGTGTGTGGTTTTCCTGCCTTATGAGAAGACCCTTTTGTTGTTCTCAGCGTGACGCCACCACCCGGGGCAGTGATGACACAGTGGCACTAAGACCCTGGGGTGCCACATGCACACCAGCCCCAGATGTGCTGACTGGTATTCAGCCACATGTGGTACACCATAGTACTCTATATACCCTGCCTGTATACATCTAAATTAATCCTTAAGGTACCGTCACACGCGGCAATATTGCTAGGCAATTTCACTGGCAATTTGCTGGTTGCAGTGAAATCATGGACACATTGTTACATTTGTACACAGCAAAAAAATAGAACAATGTGTCCATGATTTCACTGCAACCAGCAAATTGCCAGTGAAATTGCCTAGCAATATTGCTGCTTGTGACGGTACCTTTAGAAGGACTGTTGTTTTAATAGATAGATATTAGAAGCTTGTACACCAGCCCCAGATGTGCTGACTGGTATACAGCCACTTGTGGTACACCATAGTGGGCTATAAAGCCTGCCTGTATACAGCTAAATGAATCCTAAAAGGACTGTTGTTTTGATGGATAGATATTAGAAGCCTGTACACCAGCCCCAGATGTTCTAACTGGTATACAGCCACTTGTGGTACACTGAAGTGTACAACATACCCCTCCTGCCTATATACAGCTAAATGAATCTGTCTGGTATACAGCCTTTTGTGGTACACTGTAGTGTGCTATATACCCTGCCTGTGTGTTTACAGCTAAATTAATCCTTTGAAGGGCTGTTGTTTTGATGGAGGTAGAGATTAGAATCCTGTACACAAGCCTCAGAAGTGCTGACTGGTATACAGCCTCTTGTGGCACACCCAAGTGTGCTATGTACCCTGCCTGTCTGTATACAGCTAGATTAGTCTTCAAAAGGACTGTTGTTTTCATGGATTTTGTATCCCAGCACCTACACTACCTAAAAGACCCAAAATCTGTTCCTCACTCAGCAGCACCTCTCTCTACACTAGCTGACAATGTGGCACAGAGTGACGAGCACAGCGCTGTCATGTTTTATATAAACTTGATGACGCTGTGCGACCAACCAACCACTGTAATGCCACCACCAATATGGCTGTGGCATTACAGTGTGTGGCAGCCAATCCCTGCATGTAGGCTGGCTCTGTAAAGAGTGCCAACATGCAGGGAGGTGGACCCGAGCATGAGCCCGAACATCTCGCCTGTACTTGGTGCTCGCCGAGCATCGCGAGTACTGTGATGCTCGGGCAAGCACCAAGTATCGGCTAACATGCTCGCTCATCCCTAGTGGATACCCTTAAATAAAAGCTAAACATCTGGACTTTATGTCCATTTCCTCATATAACTATAACTACAATATGTATTAGTAAATAGTTAAAAAAAGAAAATTTGTGTCTGTGTCCAAATTTATATGGACCTAACTATATCAGCCTGGATTGCAAGAAAGAGTGGATCCAAGGTTAATATTGAAGAAGTGATTCTAAGCCACTGTAGTCATGGCCCTACCGGAGATATCTGGGGTTAAAGCAAGAGCCAAAAGTGTCATCTGCAGGAACCTGAAGCTCTCACTATAAGAGCTCATTCACATGTAAGTCTTTCATGTTCAAGTGGTCTACGTGTTTTCCATGGATGGCACTTTTACCAGTAATAAAGAATGGGAATGTTCTTGTGTCCATTTTTTTTTTGTGGCATGAGCAATCATGCAAAATCACAAGTCAGATATTGATCCGAGCGTCAAATCAAAACTGACCATGCAAGTCTATGGATCCATGAAAAAAGTGGGCAGGACTTGGATGCCAACTGATTTTCACAGACTGCTAGATAGTAAAAGAGTCATTTTATTTTTGTATCCAGGTGTGAAAGAAACTGATGACACTAGGACTTATCAAACTGTGTCAAGCTCTGAATAAAGTCTGATAAAAAAAAATTGGTTCAGTTTTGATGAGCCTTAAACCATGATTTTGTAAGAGGGCATCCGATCACCTGCCCTCAGCCCTGAAGACATTGGTTGTTACTAGACCGATGATAGTGTGTATTGAGAAAATATGAGTAGTACGTTTATGTATATTGTGTGTATTGTGTTTGGGGGCAAAATGTGTAATGTGGCCATCTAGTGACTGGGTTTTAGAGATTGTCTCCCTGGTACCTTCTAGGCATGGAAGAGTTAAGGTTTATACAGACAACATATTTGGCGGAGGGGTTTAGGAGTAAAAAATCAAGTTGCAGCTATGTTGGTGGATGTAAGTTGTATTAAAAAGATTAACAGAAAGCTGCATCTGCAGGAGGTGTGGTGAGTTGTAGTCAGAACGTTAATTAATCTGGACCCTCTGGGTCACCCACGTAAGGATGCTGTGTATGTATGGTTACTTTGGCTAGCCATCCACGTGGAACCTAGCAGACTTTTGGGAAAACATCCCCAGATAGTGGCCGGCTTCCCCGATACCAACTTTAAGGATCACTAAACCTAGGCTCTGGTGAACGGGCCTATCAGTGCATGAGCCTTGTCCCTAACTGTCTCACTAGTTCTTCGTAACAGGTCCCTGTCAGTGGGACGAGACTACAATTATGCAGGACAAAATGAATCCACCATGTGCATCTGTGAAGTTGAGTGTCGAAGCATGTAGGATAACAGTAACGGCAGAGGTACCGAAACCAGGGAAGCAGTCTACAGTAAAAGTACAAGTTGAAGCAAATGGTGTAATCCCTGTAATGACTAAGAAGAGTGGTGGCAATTTCTGTGCTCGGCCATTGTTGTGTGTTTATCTGAGTAAAGAACCGTTTAAAGTAAATAGAAGCTCTGTGTTTGTGTCATACCACGGGAACCCACAAAACCAAGCTAATGCTCTTTGCACTGTGGAGGTTGCTGCGGTGCGGCCTGCTCATGGAGGGCTGCACAGCAGCCAGGGCTCGCCCTCACCTGTGATTGCTGCCCCGCACCACCCACACAGTTTCTTTGGATGAATTACTACTATAGCAGCTATTATGATCTCATTTTGAATTTCGCCACTGTACCCGTGATCCATCCTGCAATATGGCCATTGGCAGACATATGATCGATGAGATGAGATTGGTATGACATATGAGTTCAATACAGTTATCAATGTATAGAGCTTCATAGCTTTTGGATATAAACTTGGATCAAGCTGTGATAAAGACACTACCTTGTATCTTCTATTTCAGATATAAAATGATATCAAAAAGAAATTACAGAGATTGTCAGGCAGACGGGAAATGGAGTAATGATCTCCCTGTGTGCACAGGTAATATGTCATTAAAAGGTAACAAACATTGGAGAAGAAATAAAGGAGTAAAAGTAGAGAACTGTAATGGTATAAGGAGGAATTTTCAAAATGGCATGAAATACTTGAAATATACTTGTCATCATAATAACAACACAATAAGGCTGTGTTCACACAATGTATTTGCAATGCATTTTTTTATTGTAATTTTGGAAATTCACGAGGAACGCATCGTGTAAACACAACCTAAATAGGTTTATCAGTTTATCAGTAATTACCCCAATCAGAGAGAGACCCTTTTACTATGAATTATATCTGCTCCTTTTAACTCACAGAGTGAGTGATCTGCAGTCTGTTATCTGTTACGGTACCTTCACACGCCGCAATCTCGCCTAGGAATCCTAAAGGTGATATGTCGCCCCAGAGCAATCGCTGTGAAATTGCCTCACAGTTGCAGCATGTGATTGGGGAATTTCGTGGTGATAAATCGCCTCTCGCCTGTCGCCTGATTACTGAGCACTGCTCTGAAATCAGCCTCAATCATGAAGGCGATATTTCTGGGTTGTGGCGTGTGATAGGGCGATAGTGATGGAATCAGCGTCGCCTAAGATCTCCCATAGGCGTGCCACAGCGTGCTGTAGTCCGCGCTCCGTGTGAACTGATTGGTGTGGGCTACTGTGTTCCGAATGGCTGTCAATTGACACCGTGCCATATTTGAAGAGCTGTCCGTTCACCACCACACAATGGCAATGGCGTCATGTATTAGCCAGCCTTCTAGAGCAGGCTGACCAATCGTAACGCTGTTGCGTTGTCCAATGAGCGCGTGTGGGGCGTGGTGTAAACCACTGTAGCGCGCCTATCTCTTCGCCTCGCTGAACATGTACGCCCACATTGCCTTTGGGATTGCGGTGTGTGAAGCGGTGAGGAAATTCAATCGGAATGGTTCCACTGTGGGTGAAGCGATTTCCGGGGCGACACATCGCCTTTCTTTCAGGGCGAGATTGCGGTCAGTGGCTCTCTAGACAGGAGCCTGTCAGATGCTTGTATTTGTATGCAGCTGAATGATTCTGTCTGGAGTCCAAGTGACCGTGCCAGGTGATGCAATGCGAGGCTCGTGCAAGTCACATGCTTGTGTTATGTTAAAGAATGAGGGTATGGATGGATATATATATAGTTTTGTGAGAAAAGAATCAATTTATGGGCTCACTCACACAACCCTTAATTTGGGCCAATTATATTAATGGCATTTGAATCAAACACTGCTGTGAATGTGTGAGCTGAGTGTCATTTACTTTTCTTGCATGCGAATATTGTATCACAGATGCTGAGAAGATGGATAACTTAATTTCTACATCTTCTCCATTGTCTGTGTCCATATGAATGAGACATCTGTGTGCAGTCCAATGTTTCATAAGCACCCATACTCTTGAATGGCTGCACACGGCTCAATATATGCTGCAATTTTTTTTCTCATGCCGGAACAGCTGGAGGAAAAAAGCGTTGATCAGCACTGCCCCATAGTATAACATTTGAATGAGTTGCATGTGATAAAACATTGGATAGCACTTGTTCGATCTATACGCCTGAATGAGTGAGCCCTTGTGTTTTAAGCATTTAAAGCTTTACTCCTGATATTTTAGGTCCAGTGGACGGTTTTAAGACCGGCTTTACACTGCAGTGTGATCAGGTCCGGGGCTGTCCGATGTGATTCGGATAGACCCCGACCCGGTTTGTAAACAGAACCGGAGGGCAAATATGCCCTCCGGTCTGGTTTAAAGCCGGAGTCCTCAAATGCAGCCGCAGCTGCTGAAATTTCAAGATCGCAGCTAGCGGGGAGCTAGCCGTGGTCCTGAAAACTGTGCAGGGGACAGCCAGTGGTGCTGAAGTTTAGCAGCGCTCGCTGCTAAACTTCAGTAGCCGGTGCCTGATTCTGGGGCAATCCGGCGCCATAGACTCCCGTGTTAAGGAGCGTCGGATTGCCCCGGATCTGGGAGAATCCGGGAGGATACGATTTGGGCAGATTTTTCGGCCTGGACACAAAAACATTGCAAGCAACGTTTTTGTGTCCGGGAGGAAAATCCGAATACACCCGGATCCTCTTAGACATAGCCCATAGGGTGGTATAACAGCAAAATCGGGTCCGGGGCTGTCAGATTTACACCGGACAACCCCGGACCTGATTCTAGTGACAGGGTAGGGGATACTCGGGTACTGGGGCTGATGGGGGATCACGGCTGGTCGATCCCCAGTCCCGTGCCCTGGACCCTCAATGGCGGGGAATGGTGGGGGGTAAGGGGATTAGTAACGTGACGCCACCTGTAGTTCCTGGTAACGGGTATACCAGCACTGCACCCGGCCGCTAAGGTGATGGACGTGCAGCTCAGTGTAGTACAGCTCCTCATAGGTGGAGCTTTACCTTAGGGCAGTGGGGATGGATGAAGGGAGTAGTAGTCGCGTCTCTGCAGTCAATGCAGTGAATAGCAGCGGTTAAGCAGGCACACACACACAGTGATTTTTGTTTCGGTAACTTTTACTGGTGACAGGGTAACAGGTACAGTCCAGAGAAATAACCAGGTTCCCGGTGCAATTTGGGACTTCCACCTTAGAAAGTTGTGAGGCCTCCTCTATATCTGTATCTGTGGTTTGGGGTAGGTCCTGCCTGTGACTGAACTCACCGCTCCTTCTCCCTCTCAGGCCTTTACTCTAAACTGACAATGAGGTCCTTCTGTGGGGTCCCTATTCATCCTATGGCCCCTGGTCCTGTACTTTGTCAGTTTGAGTGTCTCTTGTCTCTTACCTCAAGGGGTTTTGGTCCTCCTGGTTCTCCCGGGCTTTCACGGCTACAATGGATGCTGGCAGCATCGGACTCCGGTGTCCAGATGTACTACAGGGAAACCTTGACTGGTTCCCTTCCTTGATTCTCCTACTCCTCCACTGGCCTCTGACCCTCTCCCTAGGGTGCAGCAAAGCTGGGACAGTGTTCCCTGGTCCTGGGCCTGGATCTCTCCCAGCGACCAACTCCTCACTCCAGCTCTCTCCACTGCTCACTGCAGAATCACTCCTGGGACTAACTGACTCCTCCTCTCAAGCCTGGATCTTTTAAAGGGTTAACTGGCTTAAGGCAGCCAGTAGAGGTCCCACTTTAAGTCTGGGGTGGAAGGTGTTGTGCGCTGTGTGAACCAAGGTGTAATTCCCTCCTTGCACCGGTGGATCCTGTGGCAATCCCCTGCAGGGGTGCCACACTACCGTGGTGTGAAGCCAGTCTATCAGCGGTTGACAGCTTTCTTTGTATACGTTTGCATAGATACATAGCAGTCAATCATTGATAGAATCATCCACTGGACTGACAACCTTAGAAAGAACAAAAGATGAAATTGAAAGTTATACTGAATCTTGTCTCACAATGCTATATATCAGTTTGATCTGCTCTCCCTGCTCTATAACATGGTACCAATATATTGGTCCACATTTTCATGGTCACAGGTTCCCTTAATAAGACCTGAATCTAACTAAAAAAAAGTTATATGCTCACTTTATAAATGTCTTTAAAGTTTTATGGCTTTATGGCTTTGAAGCATACTTTCTAGATCAGAAAATACACCATACAGGGAAATATAAATATTCACATTGATACTCTGTGCCTCAGTAATTCAGGCATAGCCACAGGGTATACTCTAAGGTCTGAGGGTACCGTTATATGTTGCAATATTGCTTGCAATTTCACTGGCAATTTGCTGGTTGCAGTGAAATCATGGACACATTGTTACATTTGTACACAGCAACAAAATAGAACAATGTGTCCATGATTTCACTGCAACCAGCAAATTGCAAGTGAAATTGCATGCAATGTTGCGATGTGTAACGGTACCCTGATAGATTAAGTTTTACCTTAAATGAGAGTCCTTCATCCACCTCATTGAAACAAGAATGAATGGACAAGCGGCAGTGTGTGAACAGCTCTCTGCATTCAATTCTATACGAGTTACTAAAACTGCAGAATCCAAGACTCGAGATACTGTAGATATAGATCCCTTCTGAGTTTAGAAATAAATATATAAGATTGGAGTAATATTGTTAATGTTAATCAATCGACCCAGTTAAAAGATAAAATTAAGCATTTCTTTACATGACATGTAATGAGTTCCACTGTGTTCTGCACCTTAGAAATGTTGTGCCGTGTACTATAAAAAGTCACATTATTCTCTGAAGTGTTGAGTTTCTGAAATCTTTTCCTTGATTAATGGTTTAAACCTACATTATTTTTTGATTTCTCACTTTCAGTTCAGTACTGTGGTTCACCACCTCGTATTAGAAATGGACAATATCTTCCAGACAAAGAGGAGTACACCTATCTTGATTCTGTTAAATATACATGCAAAGGAAATCTAGCGCTTATAGGTGAACCTACTCTTGCTTGTACAGAGGAAGGAACGTGGAGTTCTAATGCCCCTGTGTGCAAATGTAAGACATATTGTTACAACGTGGTGAATAATTTGCATCTTTGAATAGCATAGATTATGCATACTCCATTTCATGTAGGTCTATGTACATCTGTAAACTGGGAATCGTCCTAGATTTCACATTGATGATCTTTATTGCCTTCTGATGACTGACTATCCTAAGATGTCCCCCTAAGATGTCCCCCTAAATGTTGTTCAAAAAAAATATTTATAGCCATGAAAAGAAGTGTCAGGGACATAAACACGAACATATCTTCAGTCTGAGAGCTTCCTGTTGAAAAATTATGTACACAATCGTACCAATGATCTATGAAAATGAATGCCACATAGTTGACATATAGATGAAAAATTATATCTATTATGTATATTATCCTGCTGATTTTTTTGGGAATGGTTATGTGAATATAGCCTTAATGTGTCTGACCCCAAAGCAATACTAATGGTTACATTTTCCTATTTGCAAAGCTGGCCTCTAATGGTGAGCGTACCCTTGATTTAATCCATGTATACATGTCTTATTCAAAAATGTATTGTTATATTCAGTGAAAAGAACACAATATTATATAGTCTTTTAATCTGCTGGGTGCAATTGGTTAGATAAATAACTGCTATAGTAGAAGTTTATGTTACAAATATTTAGGTATTAATGGGTTTGTCCAGGCTTTTTATAAAACCTCTGTGTGTATCTAGGCTGCAAAATGCAGCATGTGTTAGCATTTTGCAGCCTAGATACACACAGAGATTTTATGAAAAGCCCGGACAAACCCATTAATACCTAAATATTTGTAACATAAACTTCTAGTATAGCAGTTATTTATCTAACCAATTGCTCCCAGCAGAATCTATAGGTCCCAGAATCCCAGCAGGTTTGTAATTTACACCCTGTCTGCATTTCGCATTGTTACCTAGATATCAGCATATTCTGTGTATTGGAGGAGCAGCTAAACCCCTGACAAGAGGCGTGATTGTTTTGGAGCCTGGCTGTAACTGGTCATTTATACCCAGGCTCCAAGAGAAGTCCACGCCCCCAGTCTCCTACAAGCCCCCCCCCCCCCCCCAGTCTCTAATATGACCACCAACCCTCATTGACCTATGTAGACACTGAACCGCTTTGCACTGAGCGGTCTTCTCTCTCTCTGAAACAATGTGCTGAATCTGCAGCTCTGAGAAGGAGATGACCACTCTTTGCAATGCTGTGGCATGCAAGCTCAGCTCCTTCCCCTGTGCTGTCAGTGACGCAATCAACACAGCCACCCCGCCCCCTCTGCAATGCACTGCACAAAGCCATTCATTCTGCTTCCCAGAGGGGGCGGGGCACCTGTGCGGATCGCATTTCTGACAGCACAGGGGAGGAGGTGAGCTTGTACGCTACAGCATTGTAAAGAGCGGTCATCTCCTTCTCAAAGATGTTGATTCGGCACAGTGTGTCAGAGAGAGAGATGACCGTTCAGTGCAGTGCGGTTCACAGTTTACATAAGGGAATGGACAGGGCGAGTGGCTTGTTGGAGTCTGGGAAGGCCGGGCATGCTGGAGACTGGGGGGCGGGCATGTTTGTTTTGGAGCCTGGGGTAAACGACCAGTTGTGATGTTACTGACAGATTCCAAAACAAACACACCTCTAGACGGGGGCTGAGCTTTCTCCTCCACACGCTGAATGCTGATATCTAGGTAACAATGTAAAATCCTAACAGGGCGTAAATAACAAGTTGTTAGCATTTTATAGCCTAGATACACAAAGAGATTTTTTTAAAAAAGCCTGGACAACCCCTTTAAAACATTTGACACTTTAGGTCCTACCCCATTCTTGCCCAATTTACTGATAATTAACATCATGTGAAAATGGACTGTTGGAAAATACACAAGTAATATAAGCCAGCCAAATAAGTATGTCATAAATATGCTTTTTATGGTTGATGTTAAAATGATAACTTTAGTAGTGTTTAGTGCTCAATTTTACTCTTTCATATGTTTTTATTCCTAGCTGTTCAGTGTACTGATCCAATTGTGATAAACGCATACAAAGCTTCAGGACATTACGGCCCGTACTATTTGAACTCTGCTGTGAGTTTTACCTGCAGATCACGATATAAACTGATAGGATCTGATATTGTGAAATGTAATGACAATAGTCAATGGGAACCTGAACTGCCAAAGTGTGTTGGTAGGTATATATTCTGTATTTAACAAATACACATTTATTACATCTAAGATGGCATGTGTCTATGTCCCTGGGAATGCTGATCATTATTGATTGCTGCATATTTACATGTTGGTTATTACTTCTCTTTAAGGTGTTTGCCAATCTTTTCCTCACTTCAAATATGCGGAATTGGCTGAAGCTACTAATGAATCAAGTTTCTTGGAAGGCACCAAACTAAAGTATAAATGTAAACAAGGCCATGAACTTATTCCTGGGCAGTGGATACTGCCACTTGCTCTGGGTTTCAGTGGTCTACTCCTCGTGAATTCTGTACACGTATGTATATTTTTATCTGTTCCTATGTGCAGGAATTGTTTGAAAACTGTGTGTAACTTAGATGGGGCCCTACTCTTGAATGAATGCTTGTTTTCAGTGGTGGTGGCATGCACCTATGGTATATCTTGTGATTATATGAGGTCAGGTAGACTGGGAATTCTCTCACTGAGTGCAATCTGGAGCTCATATACAATCGAGAACACGCAACAATAAGCTTACACACCTCAACATTAAGATTGCAACACCATGATGGAAAGGTAAAAAAATTCTAGAAATCACAAAAGAATAGACATTTGCCAATGATATTTAATTAGTGAGACAAAATGGAAACAGCATTTTCAAAACATCTAAAACTGATCAGTATTGAGTATGAGGGCTAAACGCAGAAATAGACATCAATGAGGTCCTTTATTTTTGACTGAGGATTTTTTAGCCAATCTGAAAGCACTTTGCCAAGCCAATCATCAAGATCCACTGCTGACATCCACCTTACCTTTTGAGAACCAATGATGTCCTAGAAGAGCTCAATGTCAAACATGTCCAAAGATGCTGGAGGCCATGATAGTATGTTTAGACCAAGGAGGCTGCTCAGCACAACATGTAACCTGGTGTTGTGCTTAAAAACAGATGCTGGTACACTTTTGAGAAATGGCCATACCACTGATTCCACAACTGAATCAAGGTAATGTCAAGCTTTTAGCTTGCCTTTAATGAGAATTAGAGGTGTCTAACTACTGTACATTATGCCACCCGACACGCGGGAACCAGTATAACATTCCATCTTGAAAGGCTCTGCTTTGCATTATGTATATGGTCTTCAGACTAATCTCCTGCTATCATTGCATTCAAGATCAAAGTAGGACTAATTGCTGAACAGGATGGACCTTGATTCCAGCTTCTTGACTTCATTTGGAGACCAATGGGCAATGCCATAAAGTGTACTATAGGAAGAAATATCACCGTAGTATTATTCCCAGGATTCTGACTCAGATCCTTGAAAATACCTGATAATCTTCTTCCAGGGCTTTTTTATTTGATTAATGTAATGACTGACAGTCTGTTCTCCTGATCTCACTGCAGAGAGGTGTGTGATCACAAAGTACCCAGAGTAGAACACACAAAAGTGTCTTTACTAACATATCCTTTCATTTCACAGACAGGCAGTGTAGGGGCAGGAGTAATACAGCAGGGCTGACCCACTGTCCGAGAAAAGCTACAACTTAAGATATGTTTGAAATTAGACAAAGTTCATCTTTGCTGTACTGTGTTATTTGTAATGACATAAAACTCTGCAGTGAGATTATGAGAGCTGGCTGTCAGTCATTACATGTCTCATGGGATCGTAGGCCCTATCTAATACTTATAACTAAGCAGACGATAAAAAAACACTAAACACCTTAGCTGGCATGAAATGGCCAACAGGCTTTAATAGGGTTACTTTTATAAATAAACAAATAAATATAATAAATTATTTAAAACATAAAATATCCACAAATTATTAAAGTCCATATAAGAACCACAATGAACTCAAGATCATTTTTAGAATTAAAACTTTCCCCTCCAAAAAGGCTCTCGACGACTCTCCTTTGATGAATGTAGCAAAATCCAGGGGTTGGGTGGGTGGGTGACAAATCATTCGTTGCTTCAGAGACAATGAGGAGAAAACCTGAGGGCGGGGTATAAATAGCTCAGCTCACCTTCCCGCACTTTTTACACCAATCAGAGTGACATCTGATGGACAACTCAGGCCAGCCAATCAGGGCGATCACCGGGTCTCGTTACCATCAACCATGACATGCACATAAACTGTTAACCCTACTGTTCGCTCATGAGATCCCTCATGAGACTTAAGAAACCTTAACATAACTGGTTAACTGTTAACAGTTAACCTCATTTTCTAAAACCCAAGTGCAACAACCATTAGCCGCTCTAATTGATGGGTTTACTGGTATCACCTTTTCCTACTTTAATCCGGGAAGATCTATAGGACCCGATTCTTTAAAGGGGTGTCTGTCTAAAACAATTTTTCAGTCATTGTACTGCAGCTTACACTCTCCACCTCTCGCATGGCATGGCACTGTGATACGCAGTTTTAACAGCGAGCTTATGTGTATGCATGTACCTGCACTGCACAACATATATTGGGCACGGCCTCGCTCCTAAAGTGTAAAACTCCCATACGATCCCCACTACTGATTAGCGAGTGTGCCACTATTGTGTTTCCCGGCTGCTACACATATGCGGTCATCCCGGCTTTAAAATGGAAATTCATAGTGCACACTCTAGGTGGAGATTAAGTCTGCGTCACTAAGTACTGCAATTGCGTTTACCAGAAACTTTAACTAATGTCCATCTTATAGGTACCAAGGATAACATCTAATGTAAGATCTAGTTAGTAGTATATTACAACTGGTGTGTGCCAGTGCCACAAATGTTCTTCAGTTAGGGACTGAAGTACATTTCTGACTAAATTTATGACACCAAAGTGGGGTACATTTTGATGAATTAGGCTGGTTGCACACTGCTGTTTTTTACCATCCATGTGCATCCAGCTTATTGATGCACCCGCATCCATTTTCACCCCTTGACTTTCAAAGGCCCGGGCACTTACGGTGCATCCAATTCTTTACTTCGCCCCTGATCTGGGTGGTCACGTTTTTCACTGAGACCAAATCGCAAATGTTGCAGTTTTGGTGTCCATATCAAAAACCTTGAACACCTGTATCTGTGGCACCACGATTACATTAGAATGTTCCTCTATAAAACCCGATCTGGGTAATCCAGATCCGCTGATCTGATTCAGTATCCAGTTTTTGGTCTGAGCATGAACAGAGCAAACTTTGAAATGATATGCCCCTGGGGCTTGTCATTTACACCAGAGCCTGCAAAACAAGGTACACAACTAGAAGCAACTGTCTGCTCCCGTTCTGGTATACTACCACTGCTACCACTACTCTGATACTCCCACTTCACTTGTATTGAGCGAGGCTGTGCTCACTAGTTGTGTTTTTGCCAGGAACATGCATACGACATAATTGCGGTCCATCCCCGGCTTCTAAAATGGAAAATCCTCATAGTGCACACTGCTAGCGGTGGGAGGATTGATAAGTCTGCGGTCACATAGAGTGACTGCAAAATTAGCAGTTTTAGGCCTGAAAACCCCTTTAAGGCTGGAATTGTGCTTACCAGTCTTAATATATGGTACCAATGGAGTAAAATGCATCTAATGCATTTAGAGGCAAACATCACTTATGAATTAGTAGTATATTACAACTGGTGTGTGCCAGTGCCACAAATGTTCTTCAGTTAGGGACTGAAGTACATTTCTGACTAAATTTATGACACCAAAGTGGGGTACATTTTGATGAATTAGGCTGGTTGCACACTGCTGTTTTTTACCATCCATGTGTATCCAGCTTAAATTGGATGCACCCGCATCCATTTTCAGCCCCTTTGACTTTCAAAGGGCCCGCAGGCACTTACGGGTGCATCCAATTCTTTACTTCGCCCCCTGATCTGGGTGGTCACGGTTTTTCAACTGAGACCAAAATCGCAAAATGTTGCAGTTTTGGTGTCCATATCAAAAACCTTGAACACCTGTATCTGTGGCACCACGAGTTACATTAGAATGTTCCTCTATAAAACCGGATCTGGGGTAATCCAGATCCGCTGGATCTGGATTCAGTATCCAGGTTTTTGGTCTGAGCATGAACAGAGCAAACTTTGAAATGATATGCCCCCTGGGGGCTTGTCATTTACACCCAGAGCCTGCAAAACAAGGTACACAACTAGAAGCAACTGTCTGCTCCCGTTCTGGTATACTACCACTGCTACCACTACTCTGATACTCCACTTCACTTGTATTGAGCGAGGCTGTGCTCACTAGTTGTGTTTTTGCCAGGAACATGCATACGACATAATTGCGGTCCATCCCCGGCTTCTAAAATGAAAATCCTCATAGTGCACACTGCTAGCGGTGGGAGGATGATAAGTCTGCGGTCAATAGAGTGACTGCAAATTAGCAGTTTTAGGCCTGAAAACCCCTTTAAGGCTGGAATTGTGCTTACCAGTCTTAATATATGGTACCAATGGAGTAAAATGCATCTAATGCATTTAGAGGCAAACATCACTTATGAATTAGTAGTATATTACAACTGGTGTGTGCCAGTGCCACAAATGTTCTTCAGTTAGGGACGAAGTACATTTCTGACTAAATTTATGACACCAAAGTGGGGTACATTTTGATGAATTAGGCTGGTTGCACACTGCTGTTTTTTACCATCCATGTGTATCCAGCTTAAATTGGATGCACCCGCATCCATTTTCAGCCCCTTTGACTTTCAAAGGGCCCGCAGCACTTACGGGTGCATCCAATTCTTTACTTCTCCCCTGATCTGGGTGGTCACGGTTTTTCAACTGAGACCAAAATCGCAAAATGTTGCAGTCTTGGTGTCCATATCAAAAACCTTGAACACCTGTATCTGTGGCACCACGAGTTACATTAGAATGTTCCTCTATAAAACCAGGATCTGGGGTAATCCAGATCCCGCTGGATCTGGATTCAGTATCCAGGTTTTTGGTCTGAGCATGAACAGAGCCAACTTTGAAATGATATGCCCCCTGGGGGCTTGTCATTTACACCCAGAGCCTGCAAAACAAGGGACGCAACTAGAAGCAACTGTCTGCTCCCGTTCTGGTATTTTCACTGATCCATGAGATGGATCAGTGACAATACCGGCGCGGGCGCATCCAGTTTGTCAATTGTGGGGAATCCGGGGGAATGCAGGTTTTGTCTGCATTCCAATGGATTCAACAAAACTGCAGTGTGAAAGCAACCTTAGATAGATGAGCTTTGCAACACCACATCCCGCCCTATATCTACCCACTTTGGCAAAGCTGGCTATGGCTGATGTAAAAACAGTAACTGTTGCAAAATCTTTGCTCAACTTTGGATTGTGTAAAAATGTTGAAACATTGCAAAGTGTAACATAGCAAAAAAGGGGGAAAGAGACTAGTGGTAATCATTTAACCATTAATAGTACCTTTATGTGTAAACACCAATGTTTGATTCTTAAAAAACTAAACTTTAGGCGGGCGTCACACGCTACGATATTTGCAAACATATCGCTGGAAAGTGCCTGATTTGGCATCGCTCCTACGACATCCTTGCGTGTGACAGGCCGATCTGACTAGCGATAAGTGGTCAGATTGTTATATACAGATATGGGAACCGGACCCCATATCACACGATGTCGATCATCCAATCTGCTGCATTGTTCTGTGTGACACCGCCATAACCGATCTCCTGACCGATTTCTCCTATTCACATCATTGACAAGCATTGGTCGCTGGTTGTGTGAGCGATACCTGCACGTAATATCGCTGCTGCATCCTGAACGTTATCTATACGGGTATGTGCACATCAGTCAGTTTGTGGGCTGGTTTTGCACGTTTTCCGTCGGCGGTTCCCGCTGAGTTTATGTTAATTTATGTTAATCCTACCACCGGTAGGATTAACATGCTAGTCAATGGAGTTTTGGAAACGCTGTGTACATTACAACGTTTTTCTTCTTGACGATTTTAGTTTATTCACCGGTTTCCGACCGGTTCTCAAAGATAGAGCAAGCGACTTCTTTTTAGCGTTTTTCCAGCGGGTCCAGCTGAACAAGTGCAGCAAAGACCAGTCTGGAAATCGCTAAGGAAGACGCCGGGAAAATCGCCAAGAACACGCTGTGCGACCGCTAGTAAAGCGATCGCAAAACGTTAGCAAAACGCTAACAAAACCAGGGACACTGGCGAGTGCAGAAAACTTAGTTTCTGCCAGTCTCCACCGGTTCCGGGTCGGTCTGCAAAGATGCAGAACCGACAGATGTGCACATACCCTACATGTGACACCTCGCTAAGATGTTGTCCATGAGCGCGCACCCCTGAGATCGTTATTGAGTTCCCTCACAAAATCGTAGTGTGTGACGGCCGCCTTAATGAGATCAAAACGTTTTAAAAAGGATCATAGAATGCTGTGGCCTGTTAGATTGCATTAAGTTGCCAAACAGATCTCAAATAGGATATTTTTGTTAAAGAAACATAAATCAGTGAAAACAAAGAGAGCATACTATGCATAATTGCAGATAAAGAAGCGGAAAAGGTAACACAGATAAAGCATAGTCACGTGTAGGGATACAAACAATACCAGTGACTGTATAGGAAACTGGTGTCTTCAGGGAAGCATTAATCACTGGAATAAAGTCTGGTATTCTGGTTAAACACAGGAGTAATAGAGAGGTAGAAGTAGGATGGTATGTTCCAGAAGGGCAATGGTTAATAGCAGCAATGTATGGAAACAGGAACTAGAAGGCAAGGAAATTGTTTCCCACAGGAAACAGTGAAGTGTAGACAAACTAGAGACTCAATTTAGGAGATACATTACTATTGAGAATATAATTTGCAGTAGACCTACATAAATATTTAATCAGTGTATATATGTGCTTTTGAGAAATATGCTGCAAGTTTTCTAGAATAGTTTTAGATTCGGTACTTGAAAATGTTTATATTTTTCTCATTCAGCAATACCATGTGTAAAACCAGAACCTGTGCCTAATGGAATACTTCGTTCTGATTCATTCTTATTTGGTGATCGTATAACATATGCTTGTGAAACTGGGTAAGTAAAATGAATGACTTTAAATGTCTTTTGTTGTACAATGAAAGATCTCATGAAGGACCTTTTACAATATGCCTGTTATCCAGGTTTCGGCCGATGAAGAAAGGTAACCACTGAAAGGACATAACAAGAAATGCTTAGTAGTTGTGTACATGTAAAGAAACCAAAATATGACAGCAGGCTGCGTTATACAGGTGGAATACTCGGTTGCCAAATTAGACAAGGGAAACAGATGTGCAAAATATGCATAGTTTAATGACTACATCTTTTTTAATTAATGTTTTTTCAATGTACTCATTGTCTTCCCAAAAATGACAAAATAGGAAATGCTGTTTAGGTACCATACCAGTCCAAAAAGTCAGCAGCTGCAACGTGGCATCGTATTGGTGTGGTATACATGAAAATACAATAGTTAAATAGATGTGAATAAAAAAATGTTTATGACATACGAGGTAGACATCCACGGGTACATGTCTGTTTTTTTGTGGAATTTTCTTTGTACGGTATTTAAAAAAAATATTATCCCTTTCACAAAAAAAGATTTCTCAAGAAATGTAAAAATTTAGTACAGTTGCTTGTCAGAAGAAAGCACATCTTCTCTGGCTAACAATGATTCTTTTTTTCCTGCAAAAAATATTGTGTTGCCTAGCTTCTGCTTTCTAGTTAATTAAAAATGAAGACATAAAAATTGCATAATTCAAATTTAGCAGAACACATGTCAGCTACTCTACATCACTAATCGATTTCACTGACCCTTAGGGCCACTTTACACACACCAACTTATCTGTCCAACTTCTGAACAACTTACTGGTTGCAGTGAAATCATGGACACATTTCTGAACAACTTACTGGTTGCAGTGAAATCATGGACACATTGCTCCATTTTGTGGCTGTGTACAAATGTAACAATGTGTCCATGATTTCACTGCAACCAGTAAGTTGTTTAGAAGTTGGACAGATAAGTTGGTGTATGTAAAGTGGCCATTAGTCTATCACTGCTCCTTAGGGCCGCTTTACACACACAGATATCTGTGACCAGCTTCTGGACAGATCTCTGGCTGCAGTGAAATCATGGACACATTGTTCCATTTGTACACAGCCACAAAATGGAGCAATGTGTCCATGATTTCACTGCAACCAGAGATCTGTTCAGAAGTTGGACACAGAAGTTGATGTGTGTAAAGCGGCCCTTACTCTTTAGGAGATAATCTCAGGGAGTGGGAAATAGGGCATTGAGAGAGAAGAACCCTAAATAAAGGGCAAGGTTGTTGAAAGATGTTCCTGCCAGGTGCTCTGCAAACCACACTTCTTTGTCATCTTTAAAGACAGGCATGTATGCCTAACAGTTATTCTGTACTGGGGAAGGAATTAATGGTACAGTTTTAAACAGCAATTTTCTGTGAAGTATCAAGAATTTACCCAATATTATTTTTTCATTTTTAGCTACAGGATGAAGAACATAAGCTACAGAGATTGTCTGGTAAATCAATCTTGGAGTTTACCCATACCTGAATGTGAAGGTATACTATAAATAAGTGATCACATATGAGATTGTGCCTATATACCTGTCTTTGTAGATTTTAGGCCCCAAATTTTAAGATGACTTTTGTGTGCATCATTTTGAAGATTAAAGCCCTTTTAATGACACAGAGCTCGAAGTTCCCTCCATAAAGATAAAATTGAAGGGACCCTACCATTTGATTCACGTTGTCCAAACCACATGTAGCATGAATCAAAATCCTACAACAGTGAAAACTACAGCTTGTCCATAAAAAAATGAGCCCTTGACCTCCGCATAAATATAAGAAAATATGATTTTTCTTTTGTGGGAGTGGTAAATTATAAAATAGTTTTGATGAAGCCAATGTCTTAAAATTTCAGATTGCGCTGTTAATTGCTGATCGGTAAGGCTGCTGTGTATGGCACCTCCACTGACAAGATATTGATTGCCTATCCTAAATACAGGTCATCAATAAAACAAAAGTAGTGGCGTACCTCTTTAAAGGAACCTGTCAGGTCATTTATGCCCCCAAACCTATTACTACCTGTCTTGCAGCTTCCTACAACATCCCTAATCATTCCTGTCGGTGCTAAATATGAGCTATAAATGTGGAAAAAAGCGCTATTTTTAACTTACAATTTCTCCCGTTCTGAGGGCGTTCCTAGATGTGTGGGCGACCTGTGGACAACAGGTGGGCAGTCTCTCTGGGTCCATTCTTCCTCCCGCCTTGGTGGGCATTAATTTAGAAGCGACATCCAATCAGTGGGCGTTTCCTTCCTGGTATGAAGTGCAGGCGTGCGTCATTTCCGGTCCTGTGCAGCATGGGGGTGTATTGGTTAAACTGTCCAGCTCCAGAGCATGCGCAGTGCTCAGTCCGAAGTGGCCCATACACACCAATAGTTCCCCACAATGCACAGGCATCATACCGAGAAGGAGCAGTCCATGGATTTGAAACTCGGGACCGTGCTTCTGAATTAGGGGGGAGAATGGACCTGGAAAGACTGCCCACCCATCACCCACAGGTTGACCAAGCATCTAAAAACGCCCTCATAATGGGGGAAAAATGTAAGTTATAAATAGAATTTTTTCCACATTTATACTTCACATTTAGCTCAGACAGGGATGATTAGGGATGTAGTAGAAACTGCAAGGACAGGTAGTGATAGGTTTGGGAGCATAAAGTAGTTGACAGGTTCCCTTTAACAAATATTAGGGATGTACTCCAAATGTTGCCACTGAAAAATACAACTTACCCTAAATAAAACAAGCTCTCATGCAACTACGTTGACAAGAAATGAAAGTGACTTTTACCAAATGCAATGAGTATTTGGGAAAACAAAAAAATATTTTGACTTTTAGCATTTTGCAACAATGTCAGACAGCTCCAACAAAATGGGTGGAGTTTGGTTTGGGCGTGGACTGTTGAAGCCTGCCCAGCAAATTCATCACAATATATGCCACTTTAATGGTGTAAATTACTCAGAAATGTGGCCAAATCCCTGTCTGGAGTAATATTTCTGGTTGTAGCAAGATACACCTAGTTCACTAAGTGACATCTGGTGTTATACAAAACGCCATCCTTAATGCATTGTTCTCAATGACTCTGCAAACCCATTAGAGCCCACAAAGGTTTACGGCCAGTAATAAAGTATACATTCTCATACGTTTTTTAAAACCTTTTTACATCACAGAACAAAAACTGATGAAAGGTCATATCAAGATAAAATAATCAATTTTACTTGTTAATATACTTAAAAGTTTAATATACTGTAAGATAGCGATCACGGATCGGGTTTGGGTTTCACCCACTTGGTAGCGATATTCAAACAGAACAGTCTCTTCATTTAAATAAATTCATGTCGGTTTATTAACAGACCACATAAACCGCATATGCTGTAGTCCAAAACAAGTCAGCACCAGCCATGAGATAAAGTCCACATTTCTAAAGCGGGTGTGCCCGCACAGGTTTAGCTACACTTCTCACCACAGTATCCCTGTGAAGGTATCACAGCCTTCACTCACTGACCTCTTAGTTGGCTGCTCAGGAAAACTGCTTGGCTGAGAACACCAGGATCTGTCAAGGTTCACACTGTTTCCTGTCAGATCACAGCTCCAGACCTCGTCTCTTCCCATGTGCTTCTGCAGCCTTCAGCCTTCAGGACCTGGGCTGACATCACATCCTGTGACAAGTCAGAAGTCACATGATATCAGCCCTGACCACACCCTAGAGGAGGTGTGTTATCTCATACACATACACCATTGCATTAACTTTCTACTGCTGCAAGACATAGTGAAACATTCACATTGCATCAGACCTCTACCTGTGCAATGTATACCAGCCATTCAGACTATGGCTGGCTGACATACCACAATACACATACAAAACGTTGGGCCAATAATTATATAATTATTCAACAAATAAGCTGGAAAAAGGCACAGTGGTATTGACTATGTCCTAAAAATATATAATGGTATCATAATGTAAAAGTATCCGGACAATATACAATATACTAGAAAAATTATACAATAAATATGGTGTAAGGTCATAAAAACACATAACATAAATTTTTTATATGCAATATAAATTTATTTGATTCATTTCAGTTCAAACATGTCCTGTTCCCGAATGGTCAAGAAATGGATGGATTGATCCAGAACAGCAACAATACTTTTACAATGATACTGTATCATTTGGCTGTCATGAAGGATATAAGCTTGTTGGTCAAGATGAAATTACCTGCAACCATGATGGAAGATGGAATTATAGGTTACCAGAATGTAAAGGTAAATATCTGATTTGGGAGCATTTGCGTTGAGAAGCTATTGCAAAATTTCACTCTATAGTTTAGGGTCCATACTGAACACCAAATGTTTGAGCACAGACCACGAGCATGGACTTCCCTGAGAAGTCTGTATTCATGTTCTGGTTCAGGTTTAGCTAGGAGGGCTGTAAAAATAAGCAAAACAGTGATTAAACATCAGCGTCAAACTTACCGAGTACTGCGTGCTTGTACTTCTGGTTCGCTCAATAACTTCCTGATCATTCACCACACTGGCTCCAACAGCCAATCACAGACGCCCACTCTGTGACAGCGTCTGTGATTCACAGTCGTGTCCTCCACCCATTGTACTGGCATCTGTGATTGTTGCCCTTTGGCAACAAACCTATTGTCATAGGGTTGTAAAAATAAATTAAAACAATTGATGTGGAGTTTCACCATGTTTTTGATTCTCAGTGCAGATAAAGCAGACAGCTACAGGCTGCCACCCTGAGCTATCTGGCTTTACCTTGGCTAGCAATCAAAAATACAAATGAGCCCATGATTTTAATTAAAAATTTAAAAAAAATGTGTGGGCTTTGCTATGGGTCCTGTGAGTCAGGGGTCCTGGTGCCAGCACCAGGCTGATCCACATCCACAGCACACCCCTCATTGCTTGTTATCACACTTTTAACTGTATTGACAGTACCTACAGTCAAATATGATGGCGTTTGAAAGATGATTTGGGGTTGTTTTGCTGCCTCTGCCACTTGGTGCCTTGACTATGCACAAGGCATTATGAAAACTGAAGATTTCCAAAGGCGTTTGTGTGGCAATGTAGTGCAAAAAAAAAAAACTCAACAAATTTGGCCTCTTACAAATAACATTGCATTTAGCAGGATAATATCAGCCACCTCAGAAGCAACCCATATCTCTCAACACCGATGCTCCATCCCCTACAACCCTGACACGGGGGCGATTGTGGCATCTGCGTCCAGCCGTGCCACAAGGAGGAAACAGGTGGTATTACTGGACATGAGATCACTACAGGGCGGCAGCCACACAAGGAGTGAAGCATAAAGTCAGAAAGCAGCCTATTAATGACGCTCAGCTGTTAGACAAGGCGGGCTGCCCTGCAACAAAATATGCAACACAAGTGACTGACGCCCCCTAGAGGACACAGCTGTAGACTGCAGAAGGATTTTCTATGTACCAATTTGGTGATTTTTGCTTAATGCTACATTATACATGTGTTATACATGTGGCTAGGTACTCGTAGGCGTGAGGGTCCGTGACGGGGGCTACGAGCTTACGCTATTTTGGTCCAAAATAACAAACTAACTCCTCACTATCATCTATAGAGTTATATTGCATTTTTTTATCCTTCTGCAGTCTACAGCTGTGTCCTCTAGGGGGCGTCAGTCACTTGTGTTGCATATTTTGTTGCAGGGCAGCCCGCCTTGTCTAACAGCTGGGCGTCATTAATAGGCTGCTTTCTGACTTTATGCTTCACTACTTGTGTGGCTGCCGCCCTGTAGTGATCTCATGTCCAGTGATACCACCTGTCTCCTCCTTGTGGCACGGCTGGACGCAGATGCCACAATCGCCCCTGTGTCAGGGTTGTAGGGGATGGAGCATCGGTGTTGAGAGATATGGGTTGCTTCTGAGGTGGCTGATAGTATCCTGCTAAATGCAATGTTATTTGTAAGAGGCCAAATTTGGTGGCAATGTAGTGCCCAGTGTCAGAAAGCTGGGTTTACATCATAGCAGACAATGACACCAAATAGAACACACAGAATTTGATGGAAATAAATCACTGGAGAGTTCTGAAGTGGTGGCAATGAGTCTGGATCCAAGGGTACCATTACACGTCGCAACATTGCATGCAATTTCACTTGCAATTTGCTGGTTGCAGTGAAATCATAAACACATTGCTCTATTTTGTTGCCATGTACAAAATGGAACAATGTGACCATGATTTCCATTGAAGCCCTGTGGAGAGATCTTAAAATTGATGTTGGGAGAAGGCTTCTATAAAAGTGAGAGACCTGGAGCAGTTTGTAAAAGAGTGGTCCAAAATTACAGTTTAGAGGTGTAAGAAGTTTGTTGATGGTTATAAGAAGTGATTGCAATTATTATTCCAAAAGCTTTGCAAACAATAATAAAATAGAGAGTGCCAACAATTTTGTCCAGCCCATTTTTGCAGTGTTGTGTGAAATTATGTCCAATTTTCTTTTTAGTCCTATTTTTTGGGGGGGAGGGGGGATTCAGTACACACAAATGAAATACACATGTGTATAACAAAACGTGTAATTGCAATACTTTTCTGGGTGAAACACTTCATTTTCTGGAACAATTTTAGGGGTGCAAAACGTTTGGCCAGGACTGTTAGGGTAGTCATTCATTGGGAGCTTACTTGTACATTTTTGCTATTTTTTAGGGAAATAGGGAGGGTCCGTGCTGGTGTTCTGGCAGCGTGATCCTGGTCAGGTTACTATCTATATGTCCTGTGAATATTTTTAAAAGTACTATAATGTGTGTATTTCTGAGGGGACTTTGAATCATACGATGCAATTATTTTCCCTAAACTAATTTTCACATTTTCGTGGTTACAGATTCTCTTTAATTAAAAAAAAGTCTGTCAGAAGTTATGAAAAAAGGGATTTGGACAATATTTATTGAATAAAAAAATCTGCTGTTTTTTTCACCAGGCTCATGTAAAGACCCACCCACTCTTGATTATGCTATAATGGATGTTAAACATAAACCTACAGCAATCTTTGTTGCTGGAAATACAGTGCAATACAACTGTAAACGTGGATATATTCGGGATATCGTGGTCCGAAACTATGTAACTTGTTTGGAAAACTCCACTTGGTCAACTATATCCAAGGATTTCTGCAGTCGTAAGTACTCAAATTTATTTTTAACTTGTGAAGAGTGCTAACATTTATTTAAAGGGTTTAGCCACTAATTTGATAACTCCCCTAGTCAAATAATAGTTCTTTACTTCCTGACAGCGGGTCTCAAAATTCCGGCACCAGGCATGTTCGAGAGACTATTAACCTGAAGATTTACTTCACAGCGGCAGGTTAATAGCATTTCTGTACATTACAGGTTCCCTTGAAATAGCTTAATACAACAATATAGCGGTTTCTCCAAATTGTATACAAAATTTCACTGCAGTCACAAAATGATTCTATATCTTAAATCGAATCCTTCATAGGAGCAAACGTTTACTAATCAGGCTATAATGGTTTACCCTATGTTCAGTGGCTCCATTGGGGTTTATGTCCGAAACCCTTGGAAAACAAGATTTAGGTGTATGCACTGATGGGTTCTTTGATAGTAATGATACAGGCGAAGTCACAGTGTTCTCTTTCACACTTCATTTCTATATAAATTAAAAGAGAAAGGAAGCGCACATAGAGTAATACCGCTATTATACAGGTCCCTCAGACCCCAAATGGTTAAACTCACCTGATGTAGTTGTGAGTGTCACAACTACAATAAAAGCACACAGGAGGTCGCTGCAGGCTCCCAGCTGAGAATTGAAGAATCCAGAAAACAGTGATAAAGAGCTGGAATCAAAATGCCGCGCTGACCACAAGGATAAAAACAGAGCAAATCATCCACTCCGTTTATTTTGCCTACACGTGTTTCGTGGCACAAAGCCACTTCCTCAGGGCATCAAGATCTTAAAACAATCAAGGATATATATACACACACAAGATAGTGTCATACTGTTTGTATCCCGCCCTCCTACTTCCTGGGAAAACACCCACTTTTACTAAGCAAAAACATACACATCTAAAACACAGATTAAATCAGTTAAAATACATTCAAAACATTCCAGAAGTTTATAAAACATCAAATCACACATATATAATACATTAAATTGATAATTATAAAGAATAAAACATTTATGATATATAAGGTTCATCCAGGATTTGAACCTACTATGTCATCAATCTAGAATAACCCATTAAAACTAAAACACATGCACTAACCCACCAAACCATCTAGTGTTTAGGACATTAGGAGCTCTTTTTAGCCAAGATCTCACAACTCTAGTTCACTACAATCAAACATCTATTTCATTAGTCATCTAGGTGTATACCAAATAGGAGAGGGAAAAAAACATAAGAAAGGGAACACTGTATCCTAATTATTAAAAAAACGTCTATGTCCTCTTCATGATAATAAAAAAATCAATAAAATTTAATTTATAAAATCACAGCTGATATTATTCCGGATTTGAACCTGCTTTGTTTTCACATGAAATTGAAGTTTTAGATTTTGGAACAAAGCAGGTTCAAATCCGGAATAATATCAGCTGTGATTTTATAAATTAAATTTTATTGATTTTTTTTATTATCATGAAGAGGACATAGACGTTTTTTTAATAATTAGGATACAGTGTTCCCTTTCTTATGTTTTTTTCCCTCTCCTATTTGGTATACACCTAGATGACTAATGAAATAGAAGATGTTTGATTGTAGTGAACTAGAGTTGTGAGATCTTGGCTAAAAAGAGCTCCTAATGTCCTAAACACTAGATGGTTTGGTGGGTTAGTGCATGTGTTTTAGTTTTAATGGGTTATTCTAGATTGATGACATAGTAGGTTCAAATCCTGGATGAACCTTATATATCATAAATGTTTTATTCTTTATAATTATCAATTTAATGTATTATATATGTGTGATTTGATGTTTTATAAACTTCTGGAATGTTTTGAATGTATTTTAACTGATTTAATCTGTGTTTTAGATGTGTATGTTTTTGCTTAGTAAAAGTGGGTGTTTTCCCAGGAAGTAGGAGGGCGGGATACAAGCAGTATGACACTATCTTGTGTGTGTATATATATCCTTGATTGTTTTAAGATCTTGATGCCCTGAGGAAGTGGCTTTGTGCCACAAAACACGTGTAGGCAAAATAAACAGAGTGTGTGATTAACTCTGTGTTTATCTTTGTGGTCAGCGCGGCATTTTGATTCCAGCTCTGGATTCTACACTTCATTTCTGGCTGTATATACCTATAATGGTACCTTTACACGCCGCTACGGAAGGTTAGAAACCACCGGGTGTCGGAGACAATTGTAACTTGTACCTTCAAAACACCGCGAGGTAGCGGCGTGTAAATGAGGGAAGGTGCTCTACAGAAGGTAACCTGCGGCACCCGTCAGTGCCTCCAGAGATAGATTATACCTTCTGTAGAGCACCTTGTAGCGGCGTGTAAAGGCGGTATCAGGTACCGTTAGGAACCGTTGAAACGTGCTCGTGCACGTGAGACACCCAGTTGTTTCTAACCTTCTGTAGCGGCGTGTAAAGGTACCATTAGAGGTAGGCAACAAGATATAGTAGGCTATTTCTTGCTACCAGACTCAACTAGGCATATATGGCTGAAAATGACAGGGCACACTGTGACTCCATGTGCATTCCTGTTGTCTATGTCCCTGTTAGCGCATATGCTGGAATCTCGTTTTGCAGGGGTTTGGACAAATGCACAGATGCAACTTGTATATATTTCTTTAATTATCTGTCTAACATACATATCACTTACAGGGAGATCTTGTGGCCATCCTCCATCGGTAATGAATGCAGTAGTGGAAGCAAAAGACTTTCTATTTGAATCTAAAGCAGTTTATACATGTGAAAAGGGGTGAGTTGTGTGATAAGGTGTATTTTAATATATATGTAAAAGATGAAAGTTGTTATTCTCCAACCTCCCCCAACAGGTGGCAAACATCATTGATTAATTGGCATCGGCTTTTTCTAGGTCAACTATGTCTGTGATTGATATTTCTTTACATTTCCTTTGGCCATGACAGGGATGTCAATAGATATTTGTAGCACTGATGGACATGGAGGAGTTTTACAGAGAAGAATGGTTGCGATCATGTCAAAGATAGAAACAGATAATGACAAAAATTGATTAAAACAAAGTTTTCATCTCCTCAATAAAACACTGGGGCTACACCTAGACTTTATGCAGTAGGGGTTTTTTTTCCAATAGAGCTCAATTTGGGCAAGTAGGTGACTAAATGCATTTAAATGGTTGTGAGCGAGTTACAGTCCCACACTATTTTCATTGGGTCTTTGTCGTTAAAGTTCCCATGTGATCTGACCCAAGAAAAAATCCAGTTTGGATTAATTTATATTTTTTTCATGTCCCTTTATGACCCCATTATTGGCAATAGTTGTACAATGCAAGCTTGTGAGATTTATGTAGCTTTACACAAGTTGGCATGTATCTTTTATGGAAGGTGAAAGTAATCACTACGTTTTAAAATAATTTGAAAATTTCACTGACATCGCTGCAGTCAAGTCCTTTTGTTTTTCATTCAATACATGTTAAATTTCAGATTGATTTTAAAAGTAGAGGTTCTCTTTTCCCAATAAGTATAATGAAAATCTAATGTAAATCTGATTACCTTATAGAAAAATGTATTTAGGATGTTTTTACACTGCCCTGAAACCGCCTTAAAAAAAGTATTACAAGAAAGAGAAAGGGGGGGGGAACAAGAGGCGCAATAGTGCCCTTATCACTAGACACTAAAAACAGTAGGTGAGAAAAGATCCACTCACCTAGTCCAGTTGTGACACCCACAACTGGTTAGAAAGCCTGATAGAATAAGTATCCTGATGGCTGCTGCTGGACTTCCACCGGTCTCCACTTGGGTAGACAGAAATTGAAGCTTTTGGGAAAGGAAGGTGTGTCACAGTCCGCGCTGCCAGGAAATCCGCTCGTAAATCACGCTAGTAGTCAGTGTCCAAATCAAACCTCTTTATTCATCCTACGCGTTTCAACGCCCTCCTGGCGTCTTCCTCAGGGATTCCCTGAGGAAGACGCCAGGAGGGCGTTGAAACGCGTAGGATGAATAAAGAGGTTTGATTTGGACACTGACTACTAGCGTGATTTACGAGCGGATTTCCTGGCAGCGCGGACTGTGACACACCTTCCTTTCCCAAAAGTTTAAAAAAAGTATTGGAAATCACCCTATAAAATGGACATAACACACAGTATTGTCAAAACAACACTGCTGTGCACATGTTCTCTCTTTAGTCACTTTTTTTACCTGCATAAAGAGTTGTGCCACAACAATTGTACATTTTAATCAGTAGATCTTAGAATAAAAATAAGTTCTACAATTGGATATGTTAAAAAAAATGTTCCTGTCTGGAGATAGTCTTATAATTGTGCTACTGTGTAATGTATGTGTCCAGCCATGCAGGAACAGGTCAGATATACCACAGCTCCTGGGCAGTGGAGGAAGTAAATGAGTATATGGCATTATTTCCGGGATCGCAGCTGATTCTTTCTCTAATGAAAAAACATTTCATTGTCTATATAAAAACTTGTTTTACATCACAGAAAGAATCAGCTGCGATCCCCGGCTGTCTTGTCTGTATAGTATTTACTTCCATCCCTTCCCAGGAGCTGTGATTTATCCAACCTGTTCCTGCACGGTCAGACAGATACATTATACAGGGCCACATTTATAAGAATAGCTCCAGACAGAAACATTTTTTACACCTCAAATTGTGGAAATTATTATTATTCTAAGATCTATTAAAGGGAATCTGCAGGTCAAAAATCCATATGTGTGTAATATAATTTTCTAATTCCTCTCTCTAAGCTCTCTCTATTCATGTATTTCTATTATTTAAACTTCTCTCCTATCCTGTGTAAACTTCAAAGTAAAAGATTTGAGTCGGTCGACAGGGTAGGGGGTACTCGGATACCGGGAAAGGTTGCTACTTCAGTGGGGATCACGGCTGGTCGGGTCCCGGTCCCGTTCCCTGGACACTCAATGGCTGAGGGGAAAACTATTTGGGATGGGGGATTATTATACGTGATGCCACCTGTGGTACCTGGTAATGTAGTTACCAGCGCTACAGCCGGCTGCTGAGGTGATTGTGATGCAGCTTTTCATAGTATAGCTCCCCACAGGTGAAGCTTTACTTTAGGGCAGCAGGGTGGATGAGGGCAGTAGTAGGTCTTTGGCTCTGTGGTGCTGTAGATGCCCTTCAGATGATAAATAACTGATGTAGAAGCCAGATAAGCTCAAACAGTTCTTTACGGGTACCAAATGGATCAATAGGTACACGGTGCAGTCTAGTTTGCCAGGGAATTTGTTACCACAGGCTTTGGGGTTCACCAGAGTCTGTCAGAGGTGCCTCTCAAATGCTTTTCTTGGTCCAATTCTTTCTGGCTCTGTTGGCTCTCTACACTCCCACTCTAGAGTCTAGTTTCTGGTCCCCGGGTCTGTTGCTTAAAGTCTCTCTTACTTGTCAGCGTCTTGAACCCAGCTTTGTGACAGAGGTTGGACTAGTTTGATGGATGCTATGCCGGTCAGCAGTTTGGGATAAACCTTAACAAACCGCTTCGGGTCCTGAGTACCAGGATGACCTGAGCACTCCAGATGGCTCCTACCAGTCCTGGAGTGCCCCGTTCTTGTCTGGGTTACCTCTTTTATGCTGAGATACCCTCCTGTCAGAGCTGCAGCTTGATCTGCGTCAGTCCGTTCCACTCTCCTCACACCATATGACTTCTGTCAACTGTCACCTACGTCACGTCTCCTGCTCTGCTAAGCTCCACCTCCCTGGGACCTAATGAATATACAGTGCCTGGTGCTAGAGTGGCTGTGATTGGGATTTTGTGGTTTTGGATACAGACTCTGTAGCTTCCCCCTCTACCTGTGACTATGGAGGCACTACACCTCCTGCTTGGGATGCAGTACCTCACTGTGGCATCCCGCCAGAGGGGCACCACAGATTAATTCCATCTGTCAATCATAGTGAGTGATCGCTTGCTTCTCTGTTGCCCACTCCCCAAGAAATGAATATTCATGCATCATTGCACTGCCCTGACCTCCCCTGGGTTTGTATTCTGTGTGTGTGTCTCTCGAGGCACAGGCACTCATCACAGACAGAGGAGAAAGGGGGGAGGTGTGTGCTCTTTGCAGATGCATATCTGACATCTTTATTGTGTGTATCTAAGGCATGTGTGTAGTGGGTGCTCTGGCTCTGAGATATTTCTTTATGTAATACTAGCTGTACTACCCGGCTTCGCCCGGGTTAATAACTGCTGTTAACAAAATAGAATGTGTTAACAAAAATGTATTCAGCACACAAAAACCACAAAACAAATCGATAGAAATGTAATTATTAAAAGGCAAAAACTAAGCTAATAGAAGCATTTCACAACATATATTTCAACACCACAGATATTCCACAGTTTCTATATCCTCTCACATAGAGGTAATGTGACTGACATCAGCCTTTCCACCAACACACCCTAACTGACATCCTATTACCTCACAGACATCCTATTACCTCACAGAAGCTTTACTGAGAATGTCCTTTGTTGTCTATATTAACCAATCAGAGCTCAGATTAACAGTAGCAAAATAGAAGCTGAGCTGTGATTGGTTGCTATTGGCAGCCTGATAAATCCCCAGGCAACAGGAAACCCTCCCCCCTGACAGTATATATTAGCTCACACATACACATAATAGACAGCTCATGTGACTGACAGCTGCTGTATTTCCTATATGGTACATTTGTTTCTCTTGTAGTTTTGCTGCTTATTAATCAGATTTTTATTGTTGAAGGATAATACCAGACTTGTGTGTGTTTTAGGGCAATTATGTGGCGAGGTTGGTGTATGTGTGGTGAAATGTGTGCTGAAGGTGGTATATGTGTTCAAGCACGTGGTAGTGTGAGGTGCATTTTGTGTGTGTGTTCATATCCCCGTGTGTGGTGAGTATCCTATGTCGGGGCCCCACCTTAGCAACTGTATGGTATATATTGTTTGGCGGCATCGCTGTCATTCTTTAAGTGCCCCTTGTTCACATCTGGTAGCTGTCAATTTGCCTACAACACATTTCCTTTCACTTTTTCCCCATTATGTAGATAGGGCCAAAATTGTTTGGTGAACTGGAACGCGCAGGGTTAAAATTTCGCCTCACAACATAGCCTATGACGCTCTCGGGGTCCAGACGTGTGACTGTGCAAAATTTTGTGGCTATAGCTGACAGCTGTCGATTTTCCTCCAACACTTTTCCATTCACTTTTTCCCCATTATGTAGATAGGGGCAAAATTGTTTGGTGAACTGGAACGCGCGGGGATAAAATTTTGCCTCACAACATAGCCTATGACGCTCTCGGGGTCCAAACGTGTGACTGTGCAAAATTTTGTGACTATAGCTGACAGCTGTCGATTTTCCTCCAACACTTTTCCATTCGCTTTTTCCCCATTATGTAGATAGGGGCAAAATTGTTTGGTGAACTGGAACGTGCGGGGTTAAAATTTCGCCTCACAACATAGCTTATGACGCTCTCGAGGTCCAGACGTGTGACTGTGCAAAATTTTGTGGCTGTAGTTGCGACGGTGTAGATGCCAATCCCGGACATACATACATACACACATACATGCACACACACATTCAGCTAGCCTGCCATACTGGGCGTCACTAATTGGCTACTGTTCACACACGGTGCATATATTCATGCAGTGTCAACTAGCCCACCACATCTGGTACCATTAATAAGCTGCTGTTCATCCACTAAATAAAGCTGAATGTGTGTGTGTATGTATGTGTGTATGTATGTATGTCCGGGATTGGCATCTACACCGTCGCAACTACAGCCACAAAATTTTGCACAGTCACACGTCTGGACCCCGAGAGCGTCATAGGTTATGTTATGAGGCGAAATTTTATCCCCGCGCGTTCCAGTTCACCAAACAATTTTGCCCCTATCTACATAATGGGGAAAAAGTGAATGGAAAAGTGTTGGAGGAAAATCGACAGCTGTCAGCTATAGCCACAAAATTTTGCACAATCACACGTCTGGACCCCGGGAGCGTCATAGGCTATGTCGTGAGGCGAAATTTTAACCCCGTGCATTCCAATTCACCAAACAATTTTGCCCCTATCTACATAATGGGGAAAAAGGGAAAGGAAAAGTGTTGGAGGAAAACCGACATCTGCCAGCTATAGCCACAAAATTTTGCACAGTCACACATCTGGACCCCGAGAGCGTCATACTCTATGTTGTGAGGCGAAATTTTAACCCTGAGCGTTCCAGTTCACCAAACAATTTTGGCCCTATCTACATAATGGGGAAAAAGTGAAAGGAAATGTGTTGGAGGAAAATTGACAGCTACCAGATGTGAACAAGGGGGACTTAAAGAATGAGAGCAATGCCGCCAAACAGTATATACCATACAGTTGCTAAGGTGGGGCCCCGACATAGGATGCTCACCACACACGGGGATATGAAGACACACACAAAATGCGCCTCACTCTACCACGTGCTTGAACACATACCACCCTCAGCACACATTTCACCACACATACACCAATCTCGCCACATAATTGCCCTAAAACACACACGTCTGGTATTTTCCTTCAACAATAAAAATCTGATTAATAAGCAGCAAAACTACAAGAGAAACAAATGTACCATATTGGAAATACGGCAGCTGTCAGTCACATGACCTGTCAATTATGTGTATGTGTGAGCTAATATATACTGTCAGGGGGAGGGTTTCCTGTTGCCTGGGGAATTATCAGGCTGCCAATAGCAACCAATCACAGCTCAGCTTCTATTTTGCTACTGTTAATCTGAGCTCTGATTGGTTAATATAGACAACAAAGGACATTCTCAGTAAAGCTTCTGTGAGGTAATAGGATGTCTGTGAGTTAATAGGATGTCAGTTAGGGTGTGTTGGTGGAAAGGCTGATGTCAGTCACATTACCTCTATATGAAAGGATATAGAAACTGCCAGTTACAGACTATTTTTACCACAATAATGCCTCATAAGAAAAGGAGTTCCTTGGCACGAATGTCAGCTGATGCAAAAAGAAAAGCTGCATTACGGGTGAGTGAAAAATGTGAAGACTGAGAAACAAGGCTGACACACATGAGAACAGCAGCTGCTTCGTCAAGGGCCAATGAATTTTCTGAGGAGAGGGAAGCGAGGCTTGCAGACATGAAAACAAGAGCTGCTTCCTCAAGGGCCAATGAACTTTCTGAGGAGAGGAAAGCGAGGATCCACCAAAGCTGTGCAATGGAACAAGACTCTTGATTAAGAACCTGTTTCCACATGTAATTCAGGCAACCATTTTGACAGGATGTGCCACAGGAGAAGATGTTTTCATTCTAACAATTCCTCTTATTCCATCTGATTTGCCTTTTGATTTTAAACGCCTCCAGTTTCCTGTTCGACTGGCATCTGCTATGTCCATCAACAAGGCTCAGGGACAGTTTTTGAAAGTAGTTGGAATTGATTTACAATCTCCATGCTTTTCTCATGGTCAACTTTATGTGGCCTGTTCAAGAGTTGGAACAGCCAAAAATCTGTTCATCTTTGCACCTGAAGGAAGAACTAAGAATGTCGTCTATCAAAAGGCTCTCGAATAAGGAGTAGAAGATTACTTCACATTACTTGGCCAATTTAGTTAAATCTGTGTGGAATATCTGTGGTGTTGTAATATATGTTGTGAAATGCTTCTATTAGCTTAGTTTTTGCCTTTTAATAATTCCATTTCTATCGATTTGTTTTGTGGTTTTTGTGTGCTGAATAAATTTTTGTTAACACATTCTATTTTGTTAACAGCAGTTATTAACCCGGGCGAAGCCGGGTAGTACAGCTAGTTAATAATAAAAATCATTATGTAGCACCAACATACTTCACAGGGCTTTACAATTCTGAGAGGACATATACAGTCATATGTAACAGTTATCGAAGAATACAATAATTAAAGCAAAATAATGAAAGCCCTGCTCATAAGAGCTTACAATCTACAATGAGGTGGAGGTGACACAATGTACAGAGGCTTATTTACAATGATGGTTCCACCAACTTAAGGAAGTAGGGAATAGATAAGAGCTGCTCGAGTGGCTACCAGCCATTCTTTGTAAAGCTTTTGTGTCTGGTGGAGTGAATACCCTTTGTCTGAGTGACTTTGACTAGGGGAAGGCAAGATAGGCCGCCCTAAAGAGATGTGTTTTGTATGGAGCGCCTGAAACTATGTCAGTTGTAGGTAGACCTAATTTCTTAGGGTAGAGCATTTCAGAGAATTGGTGCAGCTTGGGAGAAGTCTTGGAGTCGGGAGTGGGAGGTTTGGATTAATGCAGGTTTTATATGAACATTTGATCATTTGCTCAGCAGATACACATATTAAATGTATGCAGGAAAACAAATGTTCATATAAACAGAAACCTCTTAAGGGCCTGTCACACGTGTCAATGTCGCCCGCGATATCGCTCATGCGTCACAAATTATTAATCGCCTGAGCGATGTGGAATTATTGCAGGTAAGATGTCACACACGTCAATATGACCCAGCGATGCGGTGATGTCGCCATCTTGCGGACGATCCAGCGAGCGATTTTATTTAGTCGCTTGTACGTTGTCAAAATAGAAAATACGTCGCTGAGTTTAGTGTCACACGCAGCGATGCACAAGGTCTACTGAGCGATGAGCGACAGGTTTTACATCTGGCAGTGAAACCTGCGATCGGCGATCAGCGACATATCTCTAGTTGCATCGCTTGGTCACACTCTTCAATGTCGCTCCTGCGTCACTTTTACGTCGCTCGAGCGACTGAAAATCCGTGACGTATGAGCGACATTGACAGCGATATCGACGCGTGTGACATCCCCTTTACAGACAGCACATGCTAGTGATGTTACTACAAGAGTTGTAGCACAAAACACCTCCCCCCTCTTAACCTCTTCCCCAGCAGCCTGCAGAAGCCTGAGATTTAGTGTAAATTCAGCAGAGGGCAGGGACATATACCAGCTTGGATAGGCATGGATATTTAAATAACACATACTGTGACTATTCACTAGTCCGGTCAATTACTTTTACAGCTGACTGCTGGATGTGCAGGTGCTTAAAGCAAGAGAACAAAAACAAAAAGTACAGTAATGATTTTTACATATTCTGAAAGGTCTGCCTGAGCACTATTTAAGGGTACTATTAGTACTATACTGAAAAATGATCTGACTGTGTCCCTTTAATTAAAATGTAGAATTGTTCATGGCACAATCCCTTTAAGGGTTGTGAAATCCTCAATCTGTTAATGAAGTGACCTGTACATTGTTCACAGTAAAGCGTAAGAGCTGTCGACAGCAGAGCCATAACTAGAACGGTAGGTTGTAACAATGCTTAGGGAAAAAAGGTGTGCTGTAGTCCGCGCTGCCAGGATCACTCACTCCAATAAATACGAGTAGAAAATCTTCATCAAAACCTCCTTTATTCTCCTACGCGTTTCAGTGCCCTCCTGGCACCTTCATCAGGGATAACTCCACCCCACCACACTGATCTTATTTATAGCCACATTCATCACCATGATTGGAGGGTGTTTACAGCCATGTGGTGTCAATAATGTCATCAAAACAGGGAGGACTCTGCATTTTGGCACAATTTATCACAAAAACCACTAAAAAACATACAAAACATAAGTACAATATGACACAATCGATCTAAAAAATCCGATCAGTAAAATCATTAAAACACTATGCCAAAAATCATGTGGAAACGCCTGTAAAACCATTGTTAAATACACAGCATGTAAGAGAGTAAAAAAATAAATATAAGCATGCATTCCTTTCCAGGGAATAGAACTCATGGGGTTCAGGCTCTTTCTGCTTAGGTCTTTTCTGATGTCATGTGCCACCTCCAGATTATAATGTGTACTTGCAACATGTGTCATATAATCATGTAATTTAAGTTCTTGTTTGTTTTTCAGGTAAAACAGAGAAAGGGGGGAAATGATTATTTAATATAAAATTTTGTGAATATAAAAATATGTGAATATATGTAAAAAAATTCTTTATTTCATTATAAGATGTGAATGTTAAAAATTACTATATGAATAAAATTGCCATAAGTAATAAAAGATAAAAACTACATATTCCTGTTTTAAAAAATTGATTAATAAAAATGGAAGATGATGTGATAATAAGCGTCTTATTTCAAATGTACTCAGGGATAATAAACTAGCTTAGTAAAAAGAATGATTTCCTAGGAGGAAAATGGAATAAGGGGAATGATTAGTCCATACCATGAATGTTCAAAGTTATTCTCAAGTATCTGTGGAGCTACAATAGGTCGCTGGACTTCAGTGTCACCACAGCGAGTTCTGTTCAATCCCGGGCCAGAAGACATACAGAAAACCACAAAATCAATATACATAATCTTTCTGTGCTGCTGCAATCAAAAAGCATCGTTCTTAAAGAGAAAAAGAACACGCATATCTAGCTCTCAACTGTGCGAAATGGTCATTATAAGTATATATGTGAAAAGTCTAATGAGAAAGTGAATGGGAGATATTCTTCAATCTCCAATATCACAATATTATCTTTTATTACTTATGGCAATTTTATTCATATGTAATTTTTAACATTCACATCTTATAATGAAATAAAGAATTTTTTTACATATATTCACATATTTTTATATTCACAAATTTTTATATTAAATAATCATTTCCCCACTTTCTCTGTTTTACCTGAAAAACAAACAAGAACTTAAATTACATGATTATATGACACATGTTGCAAGTACACATTATAATCTGGAGGTGACACATGACATCAGAAAAGACCTAAGCAGAAAGAGCCTGAACCCCATGAGTTCTATTCCCTGGAAAGGAATGCATGCTTATATTTATTTTTTTACTCTCTTACATGCTGTGTATTTAACAATGGTTTTACAGGCGTTTCCACATGATTTTTGGCATAGTGTTTTAATGATTTTACTGATCGGATTTTTTAGATCGATTGTGTCATATTGTACTTATGTTTTGTATGTTTTTTAGTGGTTTTTGTGATAAATTGTGCCAAAATGCAGAGTCCTCCCTGTTTTGATGACATTATTGACACCACATGGCTGTAAACACCCTCCAATCATGGTTATGAATGTGGCTATAAATAAGATCAGTGTGGTGGGGTGGAGTTATCCCTGATGAAGGTGCCAGGAGGGCACTGAAACGCGTAGGAGAATAAAGGAGGTTTTGATGAAGATTTTCTACTCGTATTTATTGGAGTGAGTGATCCTGGCAGCGCGGACTACAGCACACCTTTTTTCCCTAAGCATTGTTACAACCTACACGTGAGTGTGGCCGGTGGGAGTCCAGCAGCAGCCATCAGGACATTACCAATAAGCCTTCAAACCAGTTGTGGGTCTCACAACTGGACCAGGTGAGCAGATTTAATTACTCACCATTACACCCATCAGTGTCTAGTGATAAGGGCACTATTGCGCCTCTTGTCCCCCCCCCTTTTCTCTTGTATAACTAGAACGGTGGCAAAGCAATGTGAGCTATTGCAGTAGGGTGAGCTGTCAATCTAAGTGTCGGGGTGTTTACAGCCGCAGCTCATAGTCTAGTGAGTGGTTCTGTTAACAGTGACTGTAAATGCACCATGCTCTGTTGAATGAAAGCTGGTTGCTCCCAGGAGGAAATACTTTTCTCTCGGCAGTCAGACTTACAATGTGGCAGCATTGCAACGCTATTTGGCTGAGGTCACAGGACAGTATAAAACATTGTTCTGATTTTCATCAAGAAAAGTAAGATGATTTTTTTTCTCACTCATCATCTGTGTGCAATCTATTTATTTTACAGTAGTAGTAATGAACCATTTAGAGTTTCCTATTTGTTTTTTGCACTCATAGACTTGAATGGGTTAGTCTAATCTCATTTTGGCATAAAGTCGCAACATACAGAGATATTTTTTCATAGATAGATTCTGCCCCATCGAACAACATTGGTATAGCACTCATCCGATATATAAGGGGGTATGAGCGAGCCCATAACCTGCAAATTAACCCTGTATCTGTAAATAAATAGCAATTTTTGAGTTGATAGATTCCACCTAATGCTGTTATACAGAGAATTTAGTTCTCATTTAAAAAAAAAAAAGAAAAATCAAAGTTTATCAGCTCTTAAAAATGTAAAGAAATTACTTAACCTGTACAGCTATTAACCTGTAAGGTACCTTTACAAGCCGCTACCGAAAGTTAGAAACCACCGGGTGTCGGAGACAATTGTACCTTTTACCTTCAAAACATCGCGAGGTTGCGGTGTGTAATTCAGGTAGCACCTTCGTGTCTCTTTGGATACCTGTCTTTCAGCCTTGCTCAAAAACAAGCACGTATAAACCCTATGGTAGCGGCGTGTAATCGGGGCAGAGGTACGGTATTTGAGTTACCTGGGGCGTGCTTGAGCGTCATGTATACCACGCCCCATCAGCTATCATTGGTGGGGAGTACTGTGTACCCATTGGCTGTCCCTGTACAGGGTGGCATATTTAATGAGATGACCAGTCACTACACATTTGCTATAACGTCATGTATTAGCCAGCCTCCCTGCGCTGGCTGGCCAATTATGATGTTATTGCTTTGTCCAATCACCATACGAGCGTCTCGTAATCCGCAACTCTGGCACGCCTATGTGTTGTCCCTGCTGCCCCAGGTCCTCCCATATTCCCTTGTGGTAGCGGCGTGTAAATCAGGGAAGGTGCTTCACAGATGGTAGCCTGCGGCACCCGACAGTGCTTCCAGGGATAGAAAAACCTACTGTGGAGCACCTTGTAGCGGCATGTAATTGCGGTATCAGGTATCGTTAGGAACCGTTGAAACGCGCGTGTGCACGTGCGACACCCGGTGGTTTCTAACTTTCGGTAGCGGCGTTTAAAGGTGCCTGTATAGATAACAAAAAAAGTGAATGAGTAATAAAAAATGGCATTGAAAAATGAACATTTACTTATTTAATTCAATGAAGCACAAATGATAGAATAAAAGTAATAAAGATTACTTATAATAAAAAAAACATAGAGCTTTAACATGTCTGATATACTGTGTATGTAGTAAATGGCTTTGTACAAAATTGTCCATAAATTGCAATAAAATGCAAAATAATTAGATTTGTCCATTTCCTTTAGATACACAATGGATTTCCGCGGTACTTCTTTCAAATGTGAATCAAATGGAAGATGGAATGGCATCTTGCCTTTTTGTAAAGGTAACATATTAAGTTAAAATGTAGACCTGTCACATACACTCCTAGGACTGCTAAACAGCAGTGCTATCTAATAAAGCATTGCATAAGTTAACATAGAGATCTACAACTGCAGGTATTTTCAATAATACTTCATGAGCCACATAAGTTTATGATGATGACAACTGGAAAAAAGTAAAAACGCCCAAAATAAGTTGTTTTGGTCACTGCAACAATGCACTAACAGGCGATCAAAACATCTACCAAAAAATGGTATTATTAGAAATGTCAGTTCACGAGGCAAAATAAACCCATACACAGCCCAATAGAATTATTTAAGGTTCATCCTCACAGTATATGGAAATCGTATAACATTTACTTCTTTTCTGTGTGATTATGGTGAGTGGATGGTTCTGTCTATGAGTTCCATGACTCCTGTTCCCTCTAGCTGAAAAATCGCAGTTTACAAGATCTGTTCCCGAATGGTACCTTTACACGCCGCTACAGGATGGTGGAAACAACCGGGTAGATGACAGAAATGTATCTTGCACCGCCAAATCAACCCGCGGTTGCGGCGTGTAAAGACGGTTGTTGCCACCCGTCACTTGAGGCCCCTGTTTCAGAGCAGAGCTCAAAAACAGGTTGATTTCAAGGCGATGGTTATGGCCTGTAACGGCGTGTAAATAAGGAACAGGAGGGTTGTTTCGACACCTTGCTATCAACCAGGGCGTGACACAGGCTCTGGGAAACAGCCCCCCTTCAGCGATCATTGGAGGAAGCTCCTGCGTTACGATTGGTAGACGCTCCATAGGGCGGCATATTTAAGGAGCTGACCAGTCACACTACACAATTGCTCGAGCGTCATGTATTAGTCAGCCTCCTGCGCTGGCTGGCCAATCAAAGATTTGTCCTATCAGCGTACGGAATTCTCGTAATCCACAATTGTGGCACGCCTATGTGTTGTCCTTGCTGCCTTTGTTCCGCCCATATTACCTTGTTATAGCGGCTTGTAAATGAGGTAAGGTGAGCTACAGAAGGTAACTTGTGGCACCCGGCGGTGTTTCCAGAGATAGATGTAACCTACCGTAGCGCACCTTGTTGCGGCGTGTAAAGGTGGTGCGGGTACCGTTTTCAACCGTTTGTGCGTGCTCGTGCACGTGAAGCACGCGGTTGTTTCCACCTTGTTGTAGCGGCGTGTAAAGGTACCTTTACAGTCAGGTTGTACAAAGCCTTACTCCAGTAACATACTCTATGAGCCATATTGTACTGTATTTCCATATGCCATGAATTATTTTTGAGTTTGAAGCATTGATGTGAAGGAAGAATATCATATATATAATTGCGATATGGTGAAGTATGGAGTGAAGTGTGGAGCCACATGACTCTTCGGGCTGAATTCATAATTTTCATTATTCTTTTTATGATTTGTGTAATAATGGCGCTAGTGATTCAAAAATACTACTTGATCTTGTCTTCAACATGTTTTGCAACTTTTTAGAAGAGTCACACATTTTTCTAAATGGCTTATAACTTGCACCAAAGTTTTGCCCAAAATCGCTCAAAGGGGAGCTGCAGATTATTTGTGCAGAAATGTTGTGACTTTTAAGGGTATATGCTCATGATATGGAAGCCGCCCTGTGCACATGATCTGTGGTGGGTGCAGGGTGGCTTATCCCTGCATTCACCCGCAGGGGATCACTCTTGACTCAGCAGCATGAAAATAGCATGTTGCAACCCGCACCACAGCTGAAAAGGTGCTGGGCGGGAAGAAGCATAGTGAGGATGGGATTTCTTGACATCTACTTCTACTTTACAACGCAGCGTTTTGGACGTAACAGCAATATGCTGCATCCTAAATGCTGTGTTCCCTGACAGTGGGTATGCACCCTTTAACACAATTAATGACTCAGTCACAAAACATTTGGAAAACCCGAAATCTGCTCACAATGACAAACATAAAAGACAAACACATGTAACACAAACTTAAAAAGCTACATTTTAAAGAAGAGTAAGGAACACATGAACAAGCAGGGAAAAAAACAACAAAAGCTAGACAAAAAAGGCCTAAATGCCAATATTGAATCGGATCTGGGTTTTGTTCAGCATCTGATATGTACTTGAGACATAATACTCATTTCTGGTGGGATTTGGCACAGTAACAGCGGAACAGTTGTTTATTTCTTCCAGTATTGGCAGTACCATGCAAATCCAAGATTAGATTGCTATCTGATAGTCTTATTGCATTTTTAATACAGCTGGCAAATAATATTTACCCCGGGGAAGGTGTCCTGCAGCTAATGGAGCAGGACGCTTGAAGCAGTAGCTCTGCAGACAGAACCCTCATACTGGCATTTACTAGCACCTGCTGGACTACTCATTTTACATACAGCGGGGTAAGGACTCATCATGGAATCCCCAGGGATGCCTCGTGCCTCTTCCCGCCGCAGGGAAGCATCACAAAAGGTGATTGATTTCTTCCCCCCGGAGAAGCAGCCTGCGCACAGCTCCAAAATGGCGCCGGCTGCAGCTTCCCCAGCACATTCTCCTCGTGCTCCCCGCAGCCCCACAGAGCGCGCTAAGAGAGATGAAGAGATGGGCCCTGTCACACAGCATTATATACGCTCCTTGTTTAATTCTATGCGCAAGACACTACAGTCAGACATGAGGGGTCTGATCAGTGAGCTGAGAGAAGACATGGTGGCTATAGGGGAGAGAACAAGTCACTTGGAGAGCAAGGTGGCAGAATTTGCCACAGCACACAACCAGCTAGCTGATGACTTTCAGGTCTTGGATACAGAGATTCATAGTGTGCATACTATATTATGGGACCTAGAGGATAAGCTACGCAGAGGGAACTTAAAAAGTATGGGAATTGAGGAATCTGTTGAAGATAAGGACATCTCAGGCACTGTCACCAGCTTTCTTCAGACCATCCTCCCGGAGGTTCCATCCTCTGATTTCTCTATTGGCAAGGCATATAGGCTCCCTAAACCTGCGCACATACACAAGGACCTTCCTAGAGACACTCTTATCTGCTTTGTATATCCTAGGGTCAAAGACCTGATCCTTCAAGCATTGAGACGCAGTCCTCAGATAGGTGCTCCGTTCAGAGACTGGAAGGTTTTCCCTGACTTGTCACCTGGGACTCTGGCATGGAGACGTGATTTTGCCCCTTATTGTCAAGTTTTAAGAGACAAGGGAATCCCGTACAATTGGGGTTCCCACAATTGGGGTTCCCCGGTCAAGGTGAACTTTCGCTATAAAGGATCCCGTCAGTCCTTCTCCTCTCCTACTCAGCTTGGAAAAGCATTGAGAGCCTGGAATCTAGCGCCACCTAGCAAGACCTCATCACCAGTCTCCAAACCACGAGGAGAATCCAGAGAATCTTCCATTACAGAGAACGGGATCAGACGCTCTCCTCGCACTTGATTGATGGGGTTCTGTTTTCTGCTGATTTCCTGCATTTGTTGTGGTCTTATTTGATCACTTTGTTGGCCACGAGGTTCATGGTTGGGCTGATTTCTTCGGTGGAAGGACACCCGGCTTCCTCTTTTGTATTAATATGGAGGAGAGATTGGGTGAACCTGCCCTCCAGAAGATCGGTCATTGTACTGAGTTAATTTTTGAGTTTACATATTTGTGGTTTTTGTTGTTTGTAACCTTCTGATTGCCCTCCTCTTGTTTCTTTCCTTGGTTTGTTTATTAGTCTCGTCCCTTGCCCTTTTGTCTTTCCCCTCCCCCCCTCTTCCCGTTTCCTTAAGTCTTTGGTGCCTGCAGTTTTGAGAATTGTTGTTTAACAGATATGAGTCTTAGATTAGTCACACTAAATGTTAAAAGGCTGAGCTCCCAAGCCAAATGTTCTTTTTGTGGAAGGAGGTGTGTCAACCTAAAGCTGACATCTTTTGTATCCAGAAGGCGCATCTCCTGGAAGGAGATAATGGTAGACTTCGGCATAAATCTTTCACCAATCTTTTCTTTGCCAATCACACGACAAAAAAGGCTGGCGTTTGCATTATGGTAAAAAATTATGTCCAATTCCAGCTGATTAACATCATAGCTGACCCGGCCGGGAGGTATCTCATTTTGATTTGCTCCATTTCTGGCAAGACTATAACGATTGGCAATCTGTATGCACCTAATGATGCCCAGTTACCTTTCTTAAAGACTTTTTTTAAACAGCTGAGAGAGGTGGCTCAGGGTATGACAGTCATATGTGGTGACTTTAACATGGTCATGAATAAACATATGGATAGCTCTTGTGCGAGGGGTCAGAAAGGAAGAGAGCTGGGGCCCTTGTGCAGAGAGCTTAATCTCCATGATGTCTGGCGTTATTTGCATTCTACAGAGAGGGATTTTTCTTTCTACTCCCATAGACACAGGATGTACTCCAGAATCGACTTCTTCCTGGTGGATAGTGATTTGATTGCGTCCTGTGCCTCTGCGGACTTGGGGTTGATAACCTGGTCGGACCATGTGCCGGCATCGTTGGAGGTCAGACTGGGAGCTGATCAGTGTTCTGACCGCTCTTGGAGGTTGAATGTTGGTCTCCTCTCTCATAAGGAAGTCCTACATGTGATGGAACGGAACCTAGCCTCTTTCTTTGATATACATGACAATGGTGAGGTGTCGAATGACACGTTATGCGCGCCCCATAAAGTGGTTTTGAGAGGTCTCTTTATTCAGAAGGCCTCTCGGATGAAAAGAGCAAGAGATCAGCTGAGGCCCGATTTGATATCGCGCCTGCACTGTCTGGAAACACAAAATAAACAGGGCCCGACGTCGCATCTGATATCTCAAATAACATTGGTCAGACATCAACTTCGTGCGCTATTGTTGCACAAACATGAGAAAGGTCTTCGTCGCCTTAAACTAAAACATTACGCTGCTGGAGACAGAGCAATGGCCATTTTGGCCAGGCGTATCAAAAAAACGCACAGCTAGTGCAGTAATAGACTCTATGGTAGACAGTAACGGTAGACGAGTGAGACACCCGGGAGAAATAGTTGAAATTTTCGCTCAATACTACGCTGATCTGTACAATCTGAAAAATAACGAGTGTACCCCTCAACCGACCACTCAGTCTATTGACTCCTTCTTGGCGACCTTGGACCTCCCTATGGTATCCGAGGAAGAATTAAGGTCCTTAAATTCCCCTTTCTCTTTGGCCGAGATCATGAAAGTTATTTCCTCAACAAAAAACCATTCGGCCCCTGGGCCGGATGGTTTCCCCAACAAATATTATGTCTTTTTCACGTCATCTTTCACCCTATCTTCTTAGACTTTTTAACCTTTGGCAACGTACGGGCATGATACCTGCTGAAGCTTTAGAAGCCAAAATAACTACTATCCCCAAGCCAGGTAAGAGGCCAGACCTACCTAGCAATTATCACCCTATTTCTCTTCTAAATTGTGACTTAAAAATCTACTCTAAACTCTTGGCGAACTGTTTGGCCGAGATCCTCCCGTCTCTGGTCAACCCGGATCAGGTGGGGTTTGTGGCGGGGAGGCAGGCGAAAGATGGATCCCGGAGGATGCTGGACCTTATCAGGGTGGCTGAGAACAGAGCGGTCCCCAGTGTATTCCTGTCATTGGACGCCGAAAAAGCGTTTGATAGGGTACACTGGGGATACTTTAAGGAAGTGTTGCGGAGATTTGGCATTGTAGGCCCTATTTCCTCTGCAGTTCTCAGCCTCTATTCTCACCCTAATGCTAGAGTCCTCTCCTCTGGATTCAAGTCTGGCTGCTTCTCCATCACGAATGGTACGCGCCAGGGCTGTCCGCTATCGCCGGTGATTTTCACCTTGGTGGTGGAACCTTTGGCTGTGGCAATCCGCACTAACCCCCTGGTTTCGGGGATAAGAGTTGGGAGGAGTGGGCATGTCATTGGTCTTTACGCAGATGACATTATAATTTCCTGCATTAATCCCAACACCTCCTTACCAGCGTAATGCAAACCCTCTCATCGTTTGCCCGGGTCTCTTATTATAAATTGAATGCGTCTAAGTCACTTATTTTTCCAGTCCATGTCCCTCCTTTGATGTCTACTAGGCTAGCCTAGCAATTCCCTGTCAAATGGTGTCCGGAGGGGATCCCGTATTTGGGTGTCAAGCTTTGTTTGTCGGACTCAGTAGCAGCGAAGAACTTGGAGTCTCTGATGACCATCTTGAGGGGCTGCATTGAGCTGCATCCTTTGCGGGATCTTTCCTGGATTGCCAGAGCACAGGCGATTAAGATGCTGATTCTCCCGAAGATCCTATATTGCTTTAGGTGCCTGCCATTCTCATTCCCTAATAAGCTTATGATAAAACTTAAGAACTTGGTGTCTAATTACATTTGGGCAGGTAAAAATCCTAGAGTAGCTAAACAAGTGATGTTTCTTGGCATGAGGGGAGGTGGAATGGGAATCCCTGACCTTAAGGCTTACCACAGGGCGGTCATCTTGGAGGAGGCAAAAAGGTGGTGGCACGCTCCTGAAGATTTGAGATGGATACAGATCAAAGGTGAATCTTTGGGAGGGGGCCATCTGTGAGGGCTTTTGGCCGTGGAGTCCCTGTGTCCAACAGGGAGGGTATGTGGTATGGATGCTGCGCGCACACTGCTTGGTCATTGGAAGCTGTCTCCAGATGGGTGGACTCTTCTCCCCCCCTCGGTGATTCCGCTGACTGCTCTACGTTTTCATGTCCCTTCTTTGGACGTGACCTGTGGACAAGCGCAGGGGTCGTGACTTTGAGTGATTTATTGTCAGATGGCGAATTAATCCCATTTGACTCCTTAATCATGTCATTCTCCTCACTTAAGGGCGTCTTCCTGCAGTATTTCCAGATCAGACACTGTTTGAAATCTAAAATTCGCATAACTAGTGAGGAGCACATAAACCTCTCCCCTGTCACGAGATTTTTGCTGTCAGACTCGAAAACCACTAAAGGTTTATCTAAGATTTACAGGCGCTTGTTACTTAAGAGTTCCCCTTCAAAGCCAGAATACATGATCAAGTGGGAAAAGGATCTAGACTTCTTGTCTTCGCAGGAAGAATGGGAAGAGGCAGTTAGGTCGGTCCAGTCCTCTAGTAGGTGTGTCAGCCATTTGGAAAATCTCAAGAAGATCCATCTGAGATGGTATTTTACTCCGACAAAGCTGGACAAGTTTAATAGAGAGCACTCCCCGATGTGTTGGAAACAGTGTGGAGGGAGAGACGATATGCCTCACGTCTGGTGGTTGAAGTTCTGCACATTGGTATGGAGGCCTACCCTCCACATTTACGTCAAATAGTTTCTTATGTGTTGATTGCAGCTAGACTATGTATAGCGGCGAGATTTAAGTCTCACTCTTCTCCGAACCTGTCAGAGATGACAGACAAACTAAATTTGATCTTCCATTATGAATATCACTTGGCTTTGGATTCTCCAACTAGACTCTGAACTTTGGATTCTTGGACTGTGTGGGCTTCCCATCCCCTAGCACACCCGATTCCACTCCCACTTTACTAAGTTTGTCCTTAAATGTAATGCAATACTTTATTACGTTGGCATATCTATCTATCTATCTATCTATCTATCTATCTATCTATCTATCTATCTATCTATCTATCTATACATTTTGTATATTGCCGGGTGTATAAGACTCAGTTTCGCTTCCAATTCTATGGGTGACATGTTTTATATGAAGATGGCCCAATTTGTCCCTTATCTCTTATATCTTTTATATCCAGACATGTATCCAGACATTTAAATATATGTCATTAGAATGTTATGACTTGTTTCTGCTGTCTGAGGATATCTCTTTTCTTAATAAAAACTATTGCAACCAAATAATATTTACCCTAACCCCTTAGTGATGGAGCCATTTTGACTCTAATGACCTGGCCAAAGTTTAGAAATCTGACCAGAGTCACTTTATGATGTAATAACTCTGGAACGCTTCAACGGATCCCAGTGATTCTGAGACTGTTCTTTTTTCATGACATGTTGGGCTTCATGTTAGTGGTAAATTTTAAATATTTACTGCAATATTTTCTATTTTTTGTGAGAAAATCTAAAATTTGGCAAACATTTAGTAATTTTCAAAGATTGATGTTTTTATGCCCTTAAATCAGAGAGTTATGTCACAGAAAATAGATAATAAATAATATTTCCCACATGTCTACTTTACATCAGTACCATTTTTAAAATATTTTTTTTTTGGTAGAAAGCTAGAAGGGTTCAAAGTTTATCAGCAATTTCAAATTTTTTTCCCCAAAAAAATTACAAAACCACTCTTTCACGTTGGAATCTACTTTAAGATGCCATGATGATAGGAAACACCCAAAAGTGATGTTATTCTAAAACCTGCAACCCTCGAACCACTCAAAACCACATTCCATATACATATACTAGTGTATCTTAACTAATTAGATTTTCATCAAAAAGTTAATTTATTTAAGTAATTCAATGCAAAAAGTGAAATGCATGTATAATATAGGGCCATTGCAAACAGAATGATCTATTTAAAGTGTTAATGTTGATGATTATGGCTTACATCCAAGGAAAACCCAAAGGTCATTATTTCAGAAAATTACAGTAGGGAGACTGAAGGGTTAAAAAACACGCTGCCGTATTCCACGAGACATCAAAAATAATATTGATTTATTAGTCAACGTGTTTCAGGGCTCCCAGAAACGCCCTGAAACATGGCAACATTACATTGATGTTTGATAATATTGATAATATTCTAATTTATTGAGACGCACTAGTATATGTACATATATATTTATATACACAGTGCATGCGATCTACAGTATGTGGGCCGCACCATCAATACTGGAAAATTTTGTCCAAGTAGAAAAAAAACCTGTTTCTTTTTCCTAGACAAAATTGTGAAAGCTACAGCCAATTAGTGGCTGCTGATTGGCTGCAGTGCTCTAGTGACAGCCCCTACCTGATATTGATCCCCACAGACACCGCACTGTGAACAGAGGATCAGTGTTAGTAGAGTAGATTACTATCAATTTTTTCCACCTCCTTGGTTGTATTAAAAATAGGTTGTTTGATAATTAACTTATTTAAGTCCCAAACAAGTCCATATGTTTAAAGGGAGCCTATCACCCCCCCCCCCCCAGGGCCTATTAAACTAAAAGTGCCACCTTCAGCAGTGCCTATGCTGCATTTTGTGAAGGTGGCTATAATCCCCCTCTCCCCCAGCATGACTGTACCTCCTCTTTCTTTCACCCTCAGTGTGGGAGGTACCCAACGATGCTGACTTGTTCCGGCGGGTAGTAAGGAGGAAAGAGTTGGAGAGAACAGGCGCAGTCATGCAGTTTTTGCATTCCCAGCCCCGCAGTCTGCATACAGCATACATGATGGGATTTGGTGCCTGCGTTATACGCAGGCGCAATGTTCAGGCATCATTTGATCTCAGCTCTCAGGCAGAGCTCACGAACCATGCTCGAGAACTGAGGGATCTGCGCAGATGCTGATGATGTTACTAGGAATATAGAAAAGGAGGGTCCTGGAGGAAAAAGGAGGAGGAGAATAATCAGCGAGGCATTCAGGTCCAGCAAAAGGAGCATACTTCCCGGCCCTCAAGTAATTATTAACATACAAGGCAGGAAATGATATAAAGTCTATATTTAGGTGCCCTGGGGGTGGAATTTATAGCCACCTTCACAAAATGAAGCACAGGCGCTGCTGAAGAAGGCACTTTTAGTTTAACAGGCCCTCGAGGGGGTAGACAGGTTCCCGTAAAAGTGAATCTGTCATCAGGTTTTTCCTTTACAATCTGAGAGCAGAATTATGAGGGGCTGACACCGTGATTACAGTAATGTGGCACTTATTGGACTGTTTTGCTGTTTCCACAAAATCAGTGTTTTATCAGCAGGACATTATAATGACTAGGTGTCACGTGCCCCTTGATCCAACCACGCCGCCACCAGTAATACGTTTTTTTCTGTTAATTTACCATGTATACGAAAAACTGACAATCAGCGGTGTGGGCTGAGTTATAAGCACCTTAGCAAAGTACCGTAATCCAAGCCATGCTTGATCTGTAGCAGGGAAAACTGCCCAAATTAAACTGAGTTATTGACCTGGACAAATTCAACTGAGTGACATTGCTTTATCAGGGTCTCGGTCACTACAATATGCTTCTGTCAGGTTAAATAGCAAAAATCTGTTGATATGTTCCCTTGTAGAGGTATGTATTGTACTGGGATATTAGGTTAGTTGCAAACATTTTCCAAATGTTAAGTGCATTTCAATTAAACAATATTTTCTTGGTTTGTTTTCCAGTTCAAAAATGTTCACCACCAGAGGATCTGGAAAATGGATCATACAGTAATAAGAAAAATGTGTATCTGTACGGAGAAACTGTGACATACAAATGCAATAAATTCCAACTTGTTGGAAAAGCTTCCGTATCCTGTTCAGATGAAGGAAAATGGTCATCTGGTGTACCACAGTGTAGAGGTTGGACATTTCATTTTACTTAATATTTTTATCAGGAAAATGTTACATTGTATGTGTCACTGTAATGGGGTAGTAACAGATAGGGAAGCTGAGTCGCCAAGACTGACCCTTAGCCCTAGCTGTTCCTGTAATAGTGAGGATGTTTGAGCCCCCACCTTTGCCCTGCTCCTGACCAGCCCTGGAGTAATATCCCCTCTCGCCCAGGCCCAGCCAGGGGAAGGCCAGGACAGGAGTGGTAAGACCACACACAAATAAAACAAAAAGGATACAAAACAAACTAGAAAGCTACACGTCCTTCCTTCAGCGTGAGAAACAAAACTCCATCACTAGAGTCATGTGATGGGCCATGTGACTATTTATAGAAAGTTGGCATGGTAATCAATCAGGCTGCAAACACAGAAGCAGGCTTGGAGCTGCCATGAAAGGGAACCTGTCACCAGGTTTTTGCAACCTAATCTAAGAATAGCATAATATAGGACCCGAGATCCTGATTCCAGCGATGTGTTACTTACTGAGCTGCTCGGTGTAGTTTTGATGAAATCACTGTTTGATCAGCAGGAGATTATCATTAGCAGTCTACTTGGCCTGCTGCCAAGTAGTCTGGCATATTCACAGACTGCTAAATCTGCAACAGAGAAAACACTAATTTTATCAAAATGACAGTAAGCAGCTCAGTAAATAACATATCGCTGGAATCAGGGTCTCTATTTCAACATTATGCTGCTCTTAGATGGGATGGCAAAAACCTGGTGACAGGTTCTCTTTAAGGTAAAACTAGTTAGAATATGGTCTAAATCAGAATTGCTCACCTGATAAGGTTGTGTCACACACAACCAGCTTGATCGCTCAGAGATGCAGCTGCCGCAGGGACCGTACTTCCACAGGTTACTGCGGTAAACAATCAATCATCCGGACAAAGTACCTCAGGTCCGCGCTGCTGCAGGATAGATGTAAATGACACCAGAAACACCGGGATGCCTGGTTTGAAATTGATGAATAGCTTTATTTTCCGACGCGTTTCGGAGCTGCTTGCCGGGCTCCTTCCTCAGGGAACATCCCTGAGGAAGGATCCCGGCAAGCAGCTCCGAAACGCGTCGGAAAATAAAGCTATTCATCACTTTCAAACCAGGCATCCCGGTGTTTCTGGTGTCATTTACATCTATCCTGCAGCAGCGCGGACCTGAGGTACTTTGTCCGGATGATTAATAACCCTTGCTGACACAAAAGAAATTAATGTTTAAATCCGGCAGACTCAGAGCAGTCACGAGACTCAAACTGAGGCATGACAGTCACATATGGGTAGTATTCAATGTTCAGCTACCCAGCCCGAATGACAGCTGCAGCTTGTACTAAACAGTGTGAGATTTCAGCAGCAGGAGATGTCAATCAGGTGGACGGAGATTGAGATAAAGTTTCATAATTTTATTTTAGTGATAATCTGTCATGAATTACCATATTAGAGGAAATACAACAGCTTTATCAGGTCTAAGTGATCTATTTAGTAATGTGAATATTTTGTATTTGGTAACAAATCCATTTTATACTTTACAATGAGCTGCTTAACAGTAGGTAAGGAGCTAATAGAAATCATGTTTAAATTATTCTCTAAGCAGAAGAAAAACTCAACAAAATACACACATTCGATAAAAACCGAGTTTGCTAAAAATATTAATACTGTAATGATCATGATATGTAGTAGCACAAGGTATATCTGCAGAATTTGAATACAATATTAAATTAGGTTCTGTTCTTCTTTTATTTTTTTTTCAGATGCCTGCGTATTACCTCCTGAACTTCCCTTTGCAGTGGTGGATATAGAAGTTAGCAATCCAGAGTATGCTGATAGAGGAAAAAGCCTACATTATAAATGTCGTCCAGGCTTTGTTTCCATTAGTGGCTCAAATAATGAAATAACATGTCTTGAAAACCTCAGATGGTCAAAGTATAGCACATTTTGCACACGTAAGTCTATTTTGTCATTACAGTTGACATACTCTGCAATATCTATAAAATAAATTCTAATCGGATGGTCATTTCCTATTTAGACTTTTTCCCCCACATATTAAAGGAATCCTTTCATGTAAAAAAATGCTATTAACCTACAGTGATGGGGTTAATCTGTAGGTAAAAAGAGTTCTTAAGCCATGTGGCCACCGCATTGAAAGTCCGGCTACCGGAGGTAGGGATGGGCGAATCCTGAAATACTTGCTAGACTCTAACGAGTCCGGGTCCGGGTCCGAGACTCGGTACTCGTTGCGAGTCCAGCGAGTCTGAATAGTAACCTGTACTTTTGCAGTCTATCTATACAGATACACTACAAAAGTACCCTAAAAGTTAATCTAAGGGGTTAAAAACAATAAACATTCATACTCACCTTCTGTGGGGCCTGTACCTTATGTACCGGACCGGTACCGAAGACCTCCGGACGTCACAAGACCTCAGATCACCGGGAGAAGATGGGCTGAAGGACCTGTGAGATTTCAGCCAATCAGCATGCGGCTAGCGGTCACATGGGTTTGTCACGTGGCCGCACTGCCAGCCAATGAGCGATCTGGCCAATCTGATTGGCTGGCAGAGCAGCCACGTGACAAACACATGTGACCGCTCTGCCGCATGCTGATTGGCTCAAATCTCACAGGTCCATCTTCTCCCGGTGATCTGAGGTCTTGTGACGTCCGGACGTCTTCGGTACCGGTCCCGGTACATAAGGTACAGGCCCCACAGAAGGTGAGTATGAATGTTTATTGTTTTTAACCCCTTAGATTAACTTTTAGGGTACTTTTGTAGTGTATCTGTATAGATACACTGCAAAAGTACAGGGACTCGCTACCCCCAAGTAATTCCGAAGGAAACTCGGCGAGTAGCGAGTCCCCCGAGTCCGCTACTATTCGGGTGAGTCCCGAATAGTAGCGAGTGGATTCACCAATCCCTACCGGGAGGAAATAAAATGTATTCTTCCAGGCAGACTACAGCTTTCAGTTATAGGGGTATGGCTGGCATGGCTTCAGTCACTGATCATGGGAACACAAACCCCCACCATATCAGAGTAATAAATGAAGACACGGACAAATGATCAATGGTTGAAAAGTGGCCGTGAGGCTTTACTTAGCGTTATACTTTAAACATCCAAACTCAAGATCATAATAAAATCTCTCAAAAATAAATCCGATGGGAATACATCCATCGCCAGTCAATACACTGAATACCATGTTCCATAAATGCCCTGTTTACTGGGCTGAATTTTCCAACGAGCAAAGCTCACTACGAAGTCCTATAGAACAGAAATTCCAAACTGGGAGTGTGGGTGGGTGACTTCCACGGGGTTTCAGAGCGCTGAGTAACTAAATTACCTCAGCAAAGGTGTTTATGAATTGCAATTTGGCGCTCAAGGCCTCAACAACCAATCAAGAGTCTAGCCACGCCCAGCGGTCCAGGTGGCCACTCACAGCACACCTGGACCCTGTAGCACCATAGCCACCACTTGAGGAAATATTCCAGCTAACAGCTACAGCAGCTGTAAATAAACATTTAAAGCAAAACAAATAAATAGAAATACATGCCAAATTTGTATAAGCAGAATAAAGACCTTTAAAGTCATAGAGAGGAGGGGTGGCTGTGATCCCATGTGACCCCTTCCGCTAATCTCTCCGTGGGTCACCCATTACACTGATGCACTATTGAGCTTACTGTCAGTCAGTACCAGGGATGTAGTTATAGCCATCGCTCATTGTGTACTAAGCAGTCACTGAAGCCATGCCAGCTGCGCCTGAGTTAACCTGCAGATTATCCACATATCTATTTTTATATGACAGGTTTTATTTGAAGGTGAATCTGTCAGGTCAAAAATCTATATGTAATTGAAATCATTCTGATATAATTCCTCTTGTGAAGCTCTTTCAATTAATGTATTTCTTTTATTTATACTCACCCCCTATCCACTGTAAACTGCAAAAAAAGAGATTCATTCCACCTGTCTATCACAGTGAGTGATCACTTACTTCTCTGTTGCCCACTCCACAGGGCATGAATATTCATGTAGTGATATCACTGCTACACCCTATGCACTGCCCTCCTCTGCAAGCATAAGGAACGTTCAATAAAAATCACCCACATAGGAATTCTTGTCAGCACTCACTGCAGAGACGAAAAAAGGTGAATGATGTGTGCTTTTAGCATAAGCTGAGAAGCTACAGCTCTGACATCTTCATCTCCCTTCAGCATAAAGTAGTCTTACTGTGTGTATCTGAGGTATATGTGTAATGTGCACTGTCTGAGATATTTCTATGTGTTTATATGAACATTCTTCATTACTTCAGCAGATACACACATTACTGTTATGCAGGAAAATAAATGTTCACATAAACACATAGAAATTTCTCACAGACAGCACAAACTGTAGTGATGTTATTACAAGAGTTGCAGAACAAACACCTCCCCCCATCCTATCTCTCTCTCCCCCTTCCCCTCCTTCTCAGAAACAGCTTGTATAAGCCTGAGATTTTCAGTGGCTGACTTCAACACAAAGGGGAGGGAATACAATCTTGAGTGGGCGTGAATATTGAATTAACATTTATATTATTGACTAGTCGTCAGCGCAAGTAATGGACCGGTCTAGTGCAGCTAGCTGCCTGCAGGGTAAACATGCCTGTTGCAAGAAAACTACAAAGGGTACAGTAAAAATTTTTACATATTGTGAAGTGGCTGCCTAGACATTATTCAAGGGTACTATTAGTATCATACTGACAAAGTCACTTTAAACACTTTAAAGCCCAGAAAAACTAACTATAGGATTATCCACTCCTCATATTATTAAATGAACATTATGATTTTACATTCAATTGATTGCGGCTGAGCAGAAAAAAGGAACAAATTTTGCATGATCTATTTGTGCAATAAAGCAAATAAATTGATTTTCATAATTTAACACAACTCCAGTAGTGATAAAGATCTCATCCTCACACTCATGAATACTATAAATACTATTACTCTTAATACTATGTACAGAGAAAAAACTATAAATTCATGACAGTTCATTAACACCTCAACGTCATATGATGTACTATATACATGATATGTCGGCTCACTGACTTTGTTGCTAGCTTGCAAGCCGATCCCGCATCTTTTCTGGTAGATGATGGCTGTGATATTCAGCCATCAGCTGTCACTAATAGCTCCACTCCACCCACAGCTGATAACCTGTTGTATACTGCTTTCAATTATGACAGGAGCATTTACACCATGCAGGCAGTGGTTGCACTATTCTAACCACTCATTGGCACTCCCACGATGCAATCACAGTATGCCAATGAGTTTCCATGAGAGATGAGGATCTCCTGAAGACGCCTATGCTTGCCATGATGGTACTTCTGTGAAAGCCTGCCCATTGCTGGATTAATAGGAGACCGTGATTTTTGGTATATACAGCAATACTGTGACATTGCCATATATAGCATATGTGATTGGATAATTGCAGGTTCAAGTCCTCCAAGGGGATTAACAAGTATAGCAAAAAAGTAACCAAAATAATGAAAAAAAAATATAAAACTTCAAATCACTTTCTTTGCCATTAAAAATTAACTACAAATATTTGATATTGTTGTGTTCGTAAAAGTCTGATATATCAAGATATAAAATAAATTAATCAAATCGTTAAACGTCAAAAGGAAAAAACAAAAGCGCATTAATAAAATGACCTGGTCCTTAATGGGTTAAAAGAGTAATTTGATCATGTTATGCTATGACTCTTTCATAGGACAGATAATTAATATCACATCTGCAAGGGTCCAACAGCTCTCATCCCCACCAATCAGTTGTAAAAAGCACTGGCGAAGTCATATAATGTGCAAGACACACAATCTAGTAGGCTAGGGTCATGCTAGCATTTTGGATTGCGGTCAGCAGTTGCATTTAAAAGATAGAATCTGGCAGCATTAATACAGTGTAACCATAATGGTAACGCTGCCTTAACACTGCCAATAAATTCCTATGGGTGATAGATCCTCGAGCACAGGTCAAACACCGGCATGTCAGGAGTTTGAAACCTCGAGCTATTTCAAAGCGCATCACATGACGTATGCTTCCGGGTCATGTGATGCACTTGGAAATAGCAAGCTACTACTCCCGCCCATCGCTTTCCCTCACCACCTGCGTTCCACTGTGGAATGCATATAGTATGCTGGTGCCGCCTCCTCCATACTAGGAGTAGGCGGCACTTCCTGCCACATGTGTTCCACAGTGGAACGCACACTGGCACTGCCTCCTCCTGTGTTTTCAGTTATGGCAGGGAGACCAGAGCAGCAGTGGAACTTTTTTTTTTTTTTTTTTTTTAGTAAGTGAGTACACGGTGGCCAAAGGATTATGGGGGAAAGAGAAATGGGGGGCATTATAATATATGGAGAGTTATGAGGCTGAATTATACTATATGAAAGATAATGGGGTGCATTATAATAATTGGGGAATGATGGGGGTGGGAGGAGGATCATTTAAACAAGGATGGAGGACATATATACCCTGATAGGGACATATTCCAGGGACGGGACCATATATAGCAGGATGAGGGACATTAATACATAATGAAAGGAAAGAGGGGTCAATTCCTGTCTATATAGGATGTAGAATATTACACAGGGCCCATGTATCTGACAAACGTGTGCGTGGAGGTTGGCCAGGTCTAAATTTCATACCGGGGCCCATCGGACTCTAGTTATGCCACTGACTATAAAGCTGCAGGTACAGATATTGATTGCCTTAGGGGCATAAATGATCTGACAGGTTCCCTTTAAGTAAAGATCATTGCTCACAGGATAATAATTCAGTTTAAAGAAATGACCTCAGGAAAACCTCTTGGGCTTGCCCCCTTATGAAAAATTAGCATGAAATATTATGTCCCATGTCTCTGAAACTATAATATATGTTGAAATATGAGAAGTGAAGCAGGAATAGAATAGGAGAAATAAACTGGCCAATTTTAATCAGGCAACAGGTCCTCTGTACTGCACAAAAAAAAATAATAATAACAAATCCCATACCTGTGGTAGTCACAGGGTGTATAGCTGGTGCCTTGTCTGTTTTACTGTCTATCCTGAAGTTGTGTCTGTTCACAACAGATGCATGCTCACATTAGAAGGTATCTCTGGAGGTACACTTGAAGGCCCTCCCCCATACTTATTAGATGGCTGTACGTCACACGATGAGTTAGCCAATCATTCATCCTGCTGCTATCTCGGCTGTGTCTCTTATACACAGGAGCACTCATTCAGCAGGGCGCTTCTTTGTTCAAAGCCTTTAAAAAAAAAAAAGTTTAGTCCAAAAATAACTTTTGCTTTTTTTCATGCAGCAATATCATGTGGCAACCCAGATGAAATCGATAACGGAAAGATGCAATTTGAATCCTTCTCTTTTGGTTCAAGAGTCAATTACACTTGTAATCCAGGGTAGGTTGATTTTTCTTTAATTTTATGATAAAAAGTCATGCCAAGATATTATATTTTGTTTGAAAAACAATTAATATAACAATATGAACATAGTTTATAGGTTGAATTTGATGGATTTAAAGTTTACCTTCAACCCGAAAAACTTTGGAACGATTAAACTATATGTAAAACAATAGATCGGCTTATCACAACATATATCCCCTTAACATTCCATTGTGGAGTGGATCAGTTTTCTGTGGAATACTTTGTTACACAGTCAGCATCTGCCTCTAACAGTGGCAATCAAAGCTAGCGTCAATCGGTGTTGTTAACCACTTAACCCTTTCATGAACTATGATGTTAATGTATGTCATACGGCATGTTCCCTGCTTTTATATGAGCTGATGTTCGGAGCCCGCAATTTTCCGGGCACATTTCATCTGATCTGATTAGCTGACGTGTGCTTCTAACAGCGGCCGGCAGAGCGGGGATCCACACCCCTGCTATTATCTAGTTAGATTGCGCTGTCAAACTCTGACGGAGCAATTCAACATGTACTGGCGGGAGTGCGTTAATCCCCGCTCCAATCGGTGACCTCATGACATAATGGCGAGGTGCTAATAGGTTGTCAAGACAGCCAGGGGTCAGTTGATGACTGCTGTGTCTGCGATGATGACCTTCCTGTGAACATTGGCTGAGTGCCTGTGTTCACAGGAAAGCATGATTCATGCATTGCACCACCGTGGGTGTGATATGTGATCAGATAGTGGAATCTTCAAGTCCCCTAAGGGGGCTATTAAGTACAATAAATAGTACAAAAATGTTTTAAAAATATGAAGAAGCAAAAAAGCCGACAAAAGTACAAATCAACTCCCTGGTGCCTCATTGAAAATATAACTATTTAAAAAAATACAAATATTTAATATCTTTGGTATCGCTACATTCAGAAATGCAGCTCAGGGCGCAAAAAAAAGCAATCACCCACCCCAAATCCTTAAAAATGAGAATGTTACAGATCTCGGAAAATGTTGCCAAAAGTGCAAATCTTATTTTTAAAGAAGTTTCCTGACTTTTTTTCACCACTTAAATATAAGTAAAACTTTTATGTTTAAAAAATGTATTACCGTAGTTTTAAAAAATAGTGATAACTATTTAAACTCTTATGGTATGAAATTACCTTTGGTGTTAGATCTGGTGATGGACTTATGAGGTATTGGTGTCTTCTATGTCTGTTTGATTTGTTGGGATGGTGATCTACTGTGTTTGCTAAAAACAAAATAACAAATCACCACCTGTGATTATAACTACACCTTGAGTTTAAACCTCAAACTCATAAATTAGAGTTGGTACCTTGTATTCCTCCTCACTCTGGTGAATATCAAATCAAAACCTCTGAACATGGAGTTTCTTCTTATAGTGTCTATAAAAGTTAATGTGTCAGTGTTACAACCATTACCTGACTTTACCACAGAAAAAAACAGCATAACAAACTTGTGGAAGTACACTGCTATAAAAAGGTAATAATAAAAAGCAAGTGCTTAGTAAAAAACAGTATCAAAAACAGGCTACTTAGTTAATACGTTTTTTGCAAAAAATGTATGCAAGCCGTTCCACCCCGCCACGGTGACCCTTATCAGAGCGGTCCTATCTAACTAATTTAAAAGTGAATCCTGTATAAATATACCTCATGGATGCCGGGTGAAGACAGGCCAGAGTCCAATATGGACACACTGTGCAGCAGACAGCACTTTATGTGCCTGGCTCAGAAAAGGAGGGGTGGGCACTCCCTGTCTTGCTAAACAAGAGAATACATGAAAAACTGCAACTGAGCCAGGGCACAATGTGAACGAGTCTGTAGGACTGCGTTCACACCACTACATAACTAGACCACAGAAAAAAACAGCATAGCAAACGTGTGGAAGTACACTGCTATAAAAAGGTAATAATAAAACGCAAATGCTTAGTAAAAAACAGTATCAAAAAGAGGGTACTTAGTTAATACTTTTTTTGCAAAAAATGTACGCAAGCCGTTCCACCTCGTCACGGTGACCCTTATCAGAACGGTCCTATCTAACTAATTTAAAACCTGATCCTGTATAAATATACCTCATGGATGCAGGGTGAAGACGGGCCAGAGTCCAATATGGACACACAGTGCAGCAGACAGCACTTTATGTACTTTACGCAAGCCGTTCCACCTCGCCACGGCATGAGGTATATTTATACAGGATCCGGTTTTAAATTAGTTAGATAGGACCGTTCAGATAAGGGTCACTGTGGCGAGGTGGAACAGCTTGCGTTTTTTTTTTGTAGAAAATATACGGTATTAACTAAGTACCCTCTTTTTGATACTGTTGTTTACTAAGCACTTGCTTTTTATTATTACATTTTTATAGCAGTATACTTCCACACGTTTGCTATGCTGTTTTTTTCTGTGGTCTAGTTATGTGGTGGTGTGAACGCAGTCCTACAGACCCGTTCACATTGTGCCCTGGCTCAGTTGCAGTTTTTCATTACCTGACTTTGTGCAATAACCTGTAGGGGTGTCTCAACACAGTGTATTAAATTTTAACTAGTCAGGTGAAGGAACACACAAATGAAGCTATAATAACTGCCTATGTCTAATTGTAGATTTGCTCTATGTTATAAGCAGCCTATAGACCACCAAACTTAGTACTGGTGATGTTCCTGTGCTATTGGTGTTGTTCCTGTGCATTAGAAACTCTGTTTGCTCCAGGCTGCTACTAACATATAATATTAATTGATGCTGATGATTTTAAAAAAACTGCTGTGGGTTTTCCCTGTAAGTATCATCAACAATTGTGGTTCTTCTTATTTATCTCCATTTACTGGAGCTTGTAAACATTATGATCCAAGTTCCTAGTAACTTCCCAAGTGTGCATACAATAACGATCCCAGTTCACTCAAACGCTATTAGATGGCTGCACCTTACCTTCTTGTTAGGTTGTTTCGCTAGGCTCTGGGTCCTCTGTACTCTCTGTATACACCACGGCTTTTGGCCGTGTACTTCCTGGTTCCCGTCAACGGTCGCGTTACTGTCTGCGTCACGTCGGAATAGGCAGGACTTGGACGGGACTGGGTGTTTGGTGAAGAGTGCTGACAGCCCTGGCATCGGTGACAAGACAGCAGACTAAATTGTAATTTCCCCACTCTGTCCGCATTTAATGAGTGATTCCACCCAGTCCCGCCCATGTCCTGCCTATTCTGATGCATCCGGGCATTGCAACCCACCCATATTGCCTGCACTTTTGAAAGATCATGGGATAGGTCGTAGGATTAGCAGACAGGGACAGATCCTCAGAGGTAAAAGAAGAACCATAGTAGCGCAAATTAGGGACAGAAATCAGGAAAAGTTCCATCTATTTCCCAGAGTTAATTTTTTTTATCATGGTGCATTATGGATGCATGTAAGCATGTTGCTCAGAGAGCCCTGCTAAATTCACGAAATAGACAAGCAAAAGAACCCGAGAAGAGTCTCCATATTTCCATAAATTAGGACCAGATACCACGAAAGTGGCATTAATTGACCCAGAATAAAAACTGTATAATGCTGCAGCCTGCATGCATGGCACAGGGTTTGGAACAGGGCCTGACCTAGCATTTCAAGGTTAAACATTTATTAGTAACAGGGGGATGAGTGAAACATGTAGGCATCATGCTCAGAGAGCTCTGCTAAGTTCAGGAAGCAGACAAGAAGTAGAACCCCAAGAAGAGTCTCCCCATTTCCAAAAATTAAGAATAAAAAATTGTATACTGGCAATATCAATGCAGCACACTGAAAAGTAAAACATCGCCTAGTCTGTCCAGTCTGCCACTAGGGTGGAAAAATCCTTGGAGACTGACTTGTTGTTCATCTAGATGTAAGTTCGGCGGTCTAAACTTTCAGGAAACAGCCGGATGTTCTTATCCATCAGGACGCTACCTGGAGCAGTACTGAAGACACGTTCTGAAAAAATGCTGGCAAAACCTTCAAGGTGTGACTTGGGAGCTCAGGTCACTCCTCCATTTTTAAAGCCTCAAAAGCAAAAGGATCCAAACCCCACCTTATGGCATGTACAGTTGTGCTCAAAAGTTTACACACTCCAGCAGATTGTTTGCTTTCGTGGCCTTTTTTCAGAGAATATGAATGATAAGAAAAGAAATGTTATTTTCACTAATGGTTAGTGATTGGGTTTATTGCCCAACTACTGTGTTTTCTCTTTTCAAATCACAATGACAACCAAAAACATCCAAATGACCCTGATCAAAAGTTCACATACTCTGGTGATCTTGGCCCGATAATATGCACAGAAGTTGACAGAAATGGGTTTGAATGGCTAATAAAGGTAATATCCTCATAAAAGCTGATTGAGTTTCTGGGATCCAGACAGACTCTTCCATCTGTCATCTTGCCACTGACATTTCTGGATTGTGAGCCATGGGGAAGGCAAAAGACTTGTCAATGGACTTATGGGAAAAAATAGTTGAACTCTATAAAACAGGAAAGGGATACAAAAAGATGTCCAATGAATTGATAATGCCAGTCAGCAGTGTTCAAACTGTGAAAACAGTCATTTGACACTAAATAGCTTCACCCAACCACTAACCACGAGTGGAAAAAAAGTTTGTGTTATCATTCATATTCTCTGACAAAAGCTAAGAAAGCAAAAAATGTATTGGAGTATGTAACTTTTGGAACACACCTGTATATTGAGCTCCAGGTACTCCTGCATCATCCTCTCTAGTCGTTCACTTTGTGTCAGACTTGTACTCAGTTATTCAAGTGGATGGGTGAGTTTAAAAAATTGATCAAACGACTCCTAGAAATTGCTTCTGACAGCTAAACTGCTGCTAATATTTTTGATGACTCAATGCATACTGTGTCCCTCACTGCTGTGTTGGAGAAAACCAGTCCTAAACTTGTCTACATGCTTTTTTTGTAACTCCAGCAAGCGCATGTCCCTGCCTAGGGCAGAAGCATCTGGCTAAATTTACTGTTGTACCATGTATCCAACAGTGTGACCACCCAGTAGTCATAACTAATTCAAATCTTTACAATATGGGTATCATGTTGCAGATAGTTCAGCAAGAAGGCACTCATGTGTCTGAGGCATCCATGAGGCCCAAGTCATTGTTCTGTTGATGTAACAATTGAGCTTCCATCCTCCATCCTCTCCTGACAACCCTCAAACAACCAGAAAGGGAATCATTTTTTTTTCGTATTCACTGGTCTTCATCTTCATCCTCTTCTATTTGTTCCTTGGTTCCTGCACCTTCACTAACAGTTTGTCTGGTTTCAGGATGGTGGCGTAGGAATTGATGGACAATCAGGTTGAGAACATGAGCCATGCAAGATTTGTGAAGTCTCGCGAGACTTGGGCAATATCTTCAATGGAGGAGCTCAGTGACCCGCTTCAGCGGCTCCACTGCGCAGGCCCGAATGAGCCTGTCACTCAGCGCCCCGGCCACTGGAGGGGCGGGAATTTTAAAATTGCAAGGCGGGTTTTGCAAATAGCTGCAGGGCGGCAGAGAATAAAACTTCTTTTCTCAGGTATGAGGGCACATCTGGGCACATAGCGGGGTTACAAGAACCCTATTTACGTTATGTTCAAGCTGGTGGGCACAGTTTAAAATGCCCAAAGGGGGTGACAGGTTCCCTTTAAAGCCAAAAATAGCTTTTTTAGGGGAGACTGACAATTAATTGTTTAATTAGTTGTTTAAAGCCAAAGATAGCTTTTTAGGTGAGACTGAAAGATTTGGCAATCAGTTGTTGGAGGCCAAAAAAGCATTTTGGGGGGGAAAGAGAAGAATTTGGCAATCAGTTAATTGAGGCCGAAAAAGCATTTTTTTGGGGAAACAGAAGTATTTGGTAATCAGTTGTTTGTGGCCAAACACATCCTTTTTAGGAGAAACAGAAGGATTTGACAATTAGTTGTTTGAAGGCAAACAATGGCTTTTTATGGTAAACTGAAGGAATTGGCAGTCACTTGTTTGATGCCTTTTTAGGGGAACAGAAGGGTTTGGCAGTCAGTTATTTAAGGCCAAAAACAGCCTTTTTATGGGAAACTAAGGAATTTGGCAATCACTTGTTTGATGCAAAACATCCTATTTAGAGGAAACTGAAAAATTTGGCAATTTGTTATTTGAGGCCAAAAAAGCCTTTTTAAGGGAAACTGGAAGATTTGGCAATCACTCGTTTGAGGCAGAAAAAAAATGTTTTAGGGAAACACAAATATTTGGAAATCACTTGTTGTATGCAACAAGCTTTGGTTACGCACACCGATCTGGTAATCACACTTGTTCTCGGCAAAAATGTCTATGTCCGGGTGGACCTTCTTCACCTTCCTATTATATCTAAAAAGCAATGGCGTATCTAGCTAAGTTTTAGTCTAGCATGGATGGAGCAGGACGGAGCAGCACAGAGTGGCAGCAGCACTGTCCCTAGCAGTAACTCTCTGAAAATGTTGACAACAGCAAATGGCCACTTCTTTTATCCCAAGAGACATGTGACTCAAGCCAGCCAATGACACATGCCTTTGTGTCTGAAACTTCTGGATGTTTTATGCATCCTGATTGGCTGCCAGTCAATAACATCCACACAGAAAGTGACGGAAAAAAAATGGAGTCCGATTCTCCTCTGACCTCTCCCCACCATCTCCCACCATCAAACATGTCCCGCCCACTATCCTACACAGTCAAAAGGTAGAAGAAAAGAATAACTTAAATGCAGTAATGCTTTTTTCATCTGATTAGTCACCGAACAACGCTGTGTTCGCCATTATTTATTAAATTGCTTGTGTTCCGATCACGAACCGAATCTGCAATGTTTGTGCCGAATTTGTAATTGATGAACATGTTCGGGAAAAGTTCAATCATTTCTAATAACTATTTTAAGCTGTATATATGGGCATGTAAGTTATAGAAAGCTGAATAAAATGGTATATTGACACCTGTTATATGATATTATTTTCCAGAGATAGCCATGATTTTCTTATATGTAATTGAGCTGCTGAGAACTATGTAGAAGACACTGATCTGCATGAGAATCTGCCTCCGGAACTTGTCTTAAATGAAAGAGGGCTTTGTCTCATTGCAAACACATCTGCCAGCTACAGTGTTATCAGCTCTGCTGTACATCCCTCACACTGGCTGTCCTTAGATGAAAGATAAAAGATCTATCTAATGACACTCAACCCTGTTCTATTCCTGACACGTCGTAATCACACCAGCTCTGCATTGAGATCAGTGAAGAGAACAGACTATCAGTTATTACATGTTACATACTGAGAAACCTGTCCTAAGCTTTTGTAAGGGGCGTGTTCTTTTTTTGCCTGTGTGTTGCTGCCTGCTTCTGATTGGTCAATGTCATACAGAGCAAGAAGTATACTCCACCACTGAAAAATCTCTAGTAACACCTACTTGAACTTAACATAAAATATCAACTAAATTTTAAAAGCTCATAGCTCAACAATGGAGAGAAGAAATTGACAAATAAAAACTATGTTTTACTGAACTCTGCAGCCAATATTCCATGATGTGGTCAGTTTAAAATACTTAAACTGGTGAAAGGTCCTCGTGAAGCTGTATAGATGATGTGTGCAATGAAGCTGTGCTACAATCTCCTTTAAATGGGATCCTTCACCAGGTTTTTGCCACTCAATCTGAGATCAGCATAATGTAATGACATATTCCAGTGATGATTTCAGCAATGTGTCACTTAATGGGCTGCTTGCTGCAGTTTGTCAGCAGGATATTATAACTTGAAGACTAGTAAACCTGCTGCCTTGCAGTCCTTTATATTCATGAACTCTATCTAACCCTAAAGGCCACGTTACACACACAGATACATTGGTCACAGATCTCTGGTTGCAGTGAAATCATGGACACATTGTTCCATTGTACACAGCCACAAAATGGAGCAATGGGTCCATGATTTCACTGCAACCAGAGATCTGTGACCAATGTATCTGTGTGTGTAATGTGGCCTTAACACTTCCGCTAATTTGCAGTTTTCTGCCTATGCATATTGTAAATAGGAAGCTGCCAATCAGTGGTGTGTGTGTGGCTATATAGAGTTCAGCATTCCAAAAACCAATAGATCTGTAGCAGATAAAATAAGGACTTTATTAAAGTTGCACCAAGCAACCCAGTGAATGAATGATACAGTGTCAGAATGATGGTTTCTTGCCCTTACATCATGCTGCTATAAACAAGGGTAGCAAAAACCTGGGGACCGATTCCCATTCAGTATCCACAATATGTCAAAAGATTACTTGTTATTTTAACAGTATTGTTAAAATAAACTCTGTTAATTGATTGATTGCTATGGGCAACAAGGCAACTTTTTTGTTAGACCATTTTACTTAGAACGTTTTATGTTAGTTAATAGGTAAATTAAGTGGTAGTCCCAGAGGTCGCCAAGATTACAGAGTAAAGGCCACTTTACACGACACGATATCGTTGCCCAACTACAATAAAAAGTCACGTGGTAGGGGCGTTGCCGCCGATATCGTTCGTGCGTTGTGTCGTGTAAATGGGCAACGCAACTCAAAAACGATGTAACTACGATATCGTTTTGGGATTGTGCATGCTCTCCAACCGTGCAATATTGGTTTGACAATCTGGCAAGATCGTGCTGTGTGACAGCGCAACTACGATTTGGAGCACAACTTCCCCTATTCACTCCAATGTTAAATGGTCATTCTCTGGGACACTCGTACGAGGGGGTGTATACATTGCAGTTGCGTTGCCTGCCGATATCTCCCTGTGTAACATCTCCTATGCGATTTTGGACAGGTGCCAAAAAAAGTGCGCGCTCCCGTGCCGTTGTATACAATATCGTAACGATATTGCGACGTGTAAAGTGGCCTTAAGGGTAGAGCCACACTAGTTTGCAATGCGAGAAAATCTGATTGCCTCATTGCACTCAGCCCCATATAAAACAATCAGGCAGGTCACATCTGCCAGTTTTTTCTCAGCCCCAATTGGACCAAGGAAAAAAATCAAAGCATGCTGCGATTGTCAGTGAGTTTTGGCTGACTCACACTCATACAAGTCTATGGGAGGGAATGAAACATCGCACTGCAACTCGGATGATATCCCTTACATATACTGGAAGTGTTGTGCCTTCTTCTCCAACATTTAGACAGGAAATACCCATTTGAATCTGTGTTTTCCTAAGTGCTGCTTTTCTTCTGAAAATGTTTTTTTTAATGAAATTTCTCATTAATATCACTTTCTCTTATTGTTATTCATTTTCAAGATATTCAATGATATCAAAAAGAAATTATAGAGAATGTCAAGCAGATGGAACTTGGAGTGGTAAACCACCAGTATGTAAAGGTAAAGTACCAACAATGACATTTACTTAGCAGCATTTGAAGTGACTTTTTGAGACAATGTGTAAAACAAGAATGCGCAAATAGGGTCTTATCTCAATTACACACTATCAGCTTGTGATGTGGAATTGCTCATCTTGTCCAGTTGTGAGACCCACAACTGGTTAAAAAGCGATAAAGCAGCTGCTGCAGGGATCGCACCTCAACAGATAGCCGTGGTCATGAACGTAGATTTCCTTGGACAAAGTGCCTCACTGTCCGCGGTGCTGCTCCAGAAAAGAAGGAACCAGAACACGGGGATGTCTGGATCAACTGATGCTTTTATTGACCTACGCATTTCGGAGCCATAAACCGAGCTCCTTCCTCAGGGAACATCAGGAACCTAAGGAAGGAGCTCGGTTTGTGGCTCTGAAACGCGTAGGACAATCAAAGCATCAGTTGATCCAGACATCCCCGTGTCCTGGTTCCTTCTTTTCTGGAGCAGCAGCGCGGACAGTGAGGCACTTCGTCCAAGGAAATCTTTTTTGAGACAATGACACAGAGGATGCATTTTTGCTAGATGATTATTGGGCTATCTAAACAGACCACAAATCTTTTGACTAACGAGCAAAACGCTTTATCTCAAAATATTTTTAAGCTTGCTTTCTTTATAATACCATATGCGTCCTGCATACAAGATGTGCTGACAACGTCAATGATATTCAACGTGCACACAATAATCAGATTAAAAAAATCGTATTGCAGCAGACCTATCTGAACAGACCACTAGAAACTGTCAATCGGTTTAAAATAGTCGGTTGGTGGTTATTTAACATTTACGGCTTTGTAAATGCAATCTAAGAACTCATTCAGACATTCAGTTTTTGCATTTGAGAACTATCTGTGGTTCCTGTGATAGTCTATAGGGCCATTCACATGGCCTTTATTTTTCAGGGATTGAGAGGTCTGCAGAAAATTGCAGAGACCTTTCCACTTTTGATCTTTTGGATCAAAGTTGCCAATGCAAGTCAATGGGTTTGGGCAAATCAGACCGCACTCAGATGTCTGACTCTTTTCACAAACTGTTAGAATAGAGAAGGTGAAGAAACTTTTTTTTTTCTCCATGTACGATAAAAATGGATGGGTCTCAGACCACACTCTGATCAGAATAATCTTTGTTTTTCTCATACATGGAAAAATTGAAGCTGTTAATGAGCCATTATATGCTAGGTTGTAATTAAAACAAAAATACAGCGGCACTCTGAAATACTATAACATGTAATTAAATATAGAGCAATATCATAGCTAAGGAGACATGAATAATTAAGACATATAGCTTATAAATATGGCCATATCAATAACTGCCCAGTAGCCACTTCAAGGCATGTCTCTTTTACTGGATCCCTATGCTCAGTCACAGCTGCTATTTGGATTGAAAAACTTCCTTTTGTATGGGCGAGTATGAATCTTCTAACAGGAAACAATAACACCCAAGGCCAGTGAGGGACGGGTGCACAGCATATTGTGTGACCCTATAGTCTTAACAAGAAAAACCTTCGGCACTGTAACATATAATGTGTACAGGTGCACGATAAATTGTAACAAAAATACAGCTGCAATCGGAAATACTAAGACATGCAGTTGAATATAGAACAATATTATAGCTTAGGACACATGAAAAATTTATCTAAAGGGTTGAGAATGCGCAAATAGGGTCTTATCCTTTATAGACAGGTGTGAAATGATATATTAGTATTGCTCACCTGGTGCGGTTGTGTAGCACACAACCAGCGTTATCGCTCAAAAAGTGCAGCTGCTGCAGGGACTGTACTTCCACAGGATGCGGTGCTTTAATCACAGGTTTTTCGGACGAAGTACCTTTGTGTCTGCGCTGCTGCCAGGAAGATATAGACACACCAACGACACTAGACGTCTGGGTACTGGTGATATAGATTTATTTCCAACACGTTTAGGAGCCACGTACCGAGCTCCTTCCTCAGGGAACAACTGATGTTCCCTGAGGAAGGAACTCGGTACGTGGCTCCGAAACTCGTCGGAAAATAAATCTATATCACTAGTACCCAGACGTCCAGTGTCGTTGGTGTGTCTATATCTTCCTGGCAGCAGCGCAGACACAAAGGTACTTCATCCGAAAAATCTGTGACATGAAAAATTTAGACACTTAGCTCATAAATATGGACATATCGATAACCTCCCAGTAGACACGTTGAGGTCTCCTTAGCTATAATACTGTTTCATATTCAATTACATGTCTTAGTATTTCAGAGTGCCGCTGTATTTTTGTTACAATGTATTTTTTCTTATTGTTTAGGTTGTAATTAAAGGCTGGTGGCTGGAGTCACACATGGTGGTTAGATCATGTGTCACTTTTTGTTCAAAGAGTAGGTAGCAGTGAGATGTTAATTGAAAGTCTATAAAAGGAAAGTGAATCTGCTACCAAATTTTACAATATAAACTGCATACTCTATCAATGTATGCAGTATATTTGATGAGCATTTTACTAGTATGTCAAAATGTTTGTATAGTCAAAACAATGAAGTTCAGTACTCAGCAATACGGTAGTCCCACAGACAAGGAATGCGGCTGAGGTTGAGCATGGAAACCTCCATTCCATTCATGAAAGAGTTCTGCAGATCCCAGTTCCTGGATTCAAGCTGTTCTAAGGATTGCAAGGAGTCTAAGCGGATGGAGGATAACTTACTATTTTAGTAAAAACCCTTTAAGACTAGCATTTATTTAATTCAGCTGTGGCGTATGAGAGCCATTATAATAGAAAGGGGGATGGGGAATTGAAAGAATTATATAGCCAATCTAGCATGGATTTTTTCAAGTAAGTGATCTAGCCCAAGAACAATCTATTTCATAATGTATTCAGTTTGTACTGCGAAATCTGGTCACCGATGCACTTTAAATTCTATATTTAAAAAACATATTATTTTACCATATATGGCTGTAATGAAGTTTTTTTTCCCCAAAAAACACCATGTTTGAGATATTGGGTTTTAAAGGAAATCTATAAGGTCAAACATCTACAGTTAGGGCCAGAAATATTTGGACAGTGACACAAGTTTTGTTATTTTAGCTGTTTACAAAAACATGTTCAGAAATACAATTATATATATAATATGGGCTGAAAGTGCACACTCCCAGCTGCAATATGAGAGTTTCCACATCCAAATCGGAGAAAGGGTTTAGGAATCATAGCTCTGTAATGCATAGCCTCCTCTTTTTCAAGGGACCAAAAGTAATTGGACAATGGACTCTAAGGGCTGCAATTAACTCTGAAGGCGTCTCCCTCGTTAACCTGTAATCAATGAAGTAGTTAAAAGGTCAGGGGTGGATTCCAGGTGTGTGGTTTTGCATTTGGAAGCTGCTGCTGTGACCAGACAACATGCGGTCAAAGGAACTCTCAATTGAGGTGAAGCAGAACATCCTGAGGCTGAAAAAAAAGAAAAAATCCATCAGAGAGATAGCAGACATGCTTGGAGTAGCAAAATAAACAGTTGGGTACATTCTGAGAAAAAAGGAATTGACTGGTGAGCTTGGGAACTCTAAAAGGCCTGGGCGTCCACGAATGACAACAGTGGTGGATGATCGCCGCATACTTTATTTGGTGAAGTAGAACCCGTTCACAACATCAACTGAAGTCCAGAACACTCTCAGTGAAGTAGGTGTATCTGTCTCTAAGTCAACAGTAAAGAGAAGACTCCATGACAGTAAATACAAAGGGTTCACATCTAGATGCAAACCATTCATCAATTCCAAAAATAGACAGGCCAGAGTTAAATTTGCTGAAAAACACCTCAAGAAGCCAGCTCAGTTCTGGAAAAGTATTATATGGACAGATGAGACAAAGATCAACCTGCACCAGAATGATGGAAGAAAAAAGTTTGGAGAAGAAAGGGAACGGCACATGATCCAAGGCACACCACATCCTCTGTAAAACATTGTGGAGGCAACGTGATGGCATGGGCATGCATGGCTTTCAATGGCACTGGGTCACTTGTGTTTATTGATGACATAACAACAGACAAGAGTAGCCGGATGAATTCTGAAGTGTACTGGGATATACTTTCAGCCCAGATTCAGCCAAATGCTGCAAAGTTGATTGGACGGCGCTTCATAGTACAGATGGACAATGACCCCAAGCATACAGCCAAAGCTACCCAGGAGTTCATGAGTGCAAGAAAGTGGAACATTCTGCAATGGCCAAGTCGATCACCAGATCTTAACCCAATTGAGCATGCATTTCACTTGCTGAAATCCAGACTTAAGATGGAAAGACCCACAAACAAGCAAGACCTGAAGGCTGTGGCTGTAAAGGCCTGGCAAAGCATTAAGAAGGAGAAAACCCAGCGTTTGGTGATGTCCATGGGTTCCAGACTTAAGGCAGTGATTGCCTCCAAAGGATTCGCAACAAAATATTGAAAATAAAAATATTTTGTTTGGGTTATGTTTATTTGTCCAATTACTTTTGACCTCCTAAAATGTGGAGTGTTTGTAAAGAAATGTGTACAATTCCTACATTTTCTATCAGATATTTTTGTTCAACCCTTCAAATTAAACGTTACAATCTGCACTTGAATTCTGTTGTAGAGGTTTCATTTCAAATCCAATGTGGTGGCATGCAGAGCCCAACTCGCGAAAATTGTGTCACTGTCCAAATATTTCTGGCCCTAACTGTATATGTAACTGCTATTATTTTCTAATACCTTGCTCTAAGCTTTCCCATTTGATGGATGTTTTATTTATATTTCTATTTATTTATATATATTATAATCTTTAAGTAAAGAGATTCATTCCATCTGTCACTTATAGTGAATGATCCACTTAGTTCTCTACTGTCGACTCCCCATGCAGGAATATGCATGTCACATATTCACATTACTGCTCAGGAGATTAGTGGGGGGAGGTGGGTCTACACCCTTCTCTCTGCTCTTTGTGTCTGCAGCCAAGAAAGAGGTGAAATACAACACAGAAATGGTCACAGCAAGGATTCCTGCTTACAGAAACAAATGGAGTCAAGATCAGATAAGACAGATCTGCAGAAGCTCTCTCCTTCCATGTCCTCAACAGAACAGAAGCTCCTATGGAAACTAAAACCATTCTGCACTTGGAGTTAAGGGAGGAGGGAGCTGATGAGAGGAAGTGCCTAATTAAATGACAGTTTATAACACAGGCAGACTAATCCTCTGTGAATATAATGGAGAGGACTAATGCAGGAGCTCCTTGCAGAGTCTGACAATGCTGACAACATGGAAACTACAAAGGGTAGAATAATGATTTTACATGTTTTAAAAGGTCTGCCCAAACACCATTCAAGGGTAATATTAGTATCATACTGAAAAATTATCTGACAGTGTCCCATTAATGATCTTTTCAACCACTAAGGCCGGCTTCAGACTGCGTGTCTGATCCGATCCGTAGCTGTCCGCTTGAGGCAGACAGCCGCGGACCGGATCAGCACACAGGACTGGGGGGCTATTATGCCCTCCGATCCTGTGTGCAGCCGCACGCAGCTGAACCAGCTGACAGATCAGGACCGCGGCGCCCGCGGTCCTCACCTATCAGCAGCAGCAACTGCAGGCGGCTGCACACAGGATCGGAGGGCATAATAGCCCCCCAGTCCTGTGTGCTGATCCGGTCCGCGGCTGTCTGCCTCAAGCGGACAGCTACGGATCGGATCAGACACGCAGTCTGAAGCCGGCCTAAGAAGGAAAAGAAATCATGAAAAAACTGCACCATCCTATGTTAGCTGTGTTGTGGTTGGCTCATAATCACAATAATGCAATTCATGATAGATTTAAATAGCATTTCAACACGTTGTTTGAATATATTTATTGTTTTTTAATGTTTTTTTTCTTAAAGGAGTTTCCTAAAAACAATTATTATTACTAATCCATAGGACAGTCCATAAGTATTTGCTCACTTTCCCTACTGGTCATGAAAATATAGATTCTGTGTTGCCATTTAAATAGAGCAATGGTCAAGAATGCACATTCCTCTTGTCTGGTACATAGGCAATCTGCATGGGCTCACATTGACCCCATGGTACCAGACAAGAGTTAATCAAAGTTTGACAAAGAACCACAGATACTGCTCATTATCATTTCCTGCAGCTTATGTCAAATTTGCAATGCTGCTCAATACACTACAGACAATATCTGCAGCATGTGGATCATGTCTCATTAAAACTCATCCATATCTCTGTAGTACACAATAGATTTTCCACGTGGACTTTCTGGTGCATTTCTGAGCTGTATGATAGAGACAATGAAATCTTTTAACATTCTAGTTCGCCAGGTTGAACAAATTTTTGATAAAAATTCAATTTTCGGTGAATCAATTTGCCATGAATCACCATGCAGGAAAAGCTTCAATTCCACTGAAAACATGTATGGAATAATTTGAGGTTTCAGTAATGTCAAAGTGACCTCACTGTAAAAACGGATGGTACCCCGATAGGAACCAACAGTCCCCTTATGCACAGAGCATACCGGCAATTTTTTCATATTGAAAAAATGAAGTCCAAAAATTATATCTACAATTAATTAGTCATCAGGTAGACCAATCTATGCAAGACACAGGCACACGTCTTGTAAGGAATGTAGCATGTCTGAAAAATGGTGAGTGCCTTCTCTGCACCTCGCCACAAATCATCTTCCAGAGACTGGAGAAAGATTTCAGCGGTAAGGCACACAGCAGCTTGTCATGAATTAGGCGAGATGGGACGTTATATTCCTCTATCGCCAATGTCTTGGCCCAGCACCACCTGTTTGGCAATAGCTCGTTCAAACTTTTTCAACAAGCGAAAAACTTTACGCAACCTTTTACCCAAATATTTCCCTACAGATTCTTTTGCACAAAACACTTTGACTAATCAGAACCTTTATTTTCAAAGTTAAAGTGACATATATATATTTTCATTTGGAAAATGGTTGCATTTTAAAAAATGTTTTCAAAATGTTTTTTCAAACATTTTATTACTCTACCAAGGTGACTTGGACATGTGATTTCTTGCACAATACACTGCAATTCTGGTTTGAAGAGTATGCTATATTTAAAGGGGTTATCCAGTTTTAAGCTATATGTGACCGCAGACTTGTGAATCTTCACATTGCATGCACAGTGCACTGTGTAGATTCTCCGCTGTCAGAGCTGTGAACAGCGGTCACGTGGTCACAGGTATGCAATATGTATACTCCTGGCCATAATCCAACTATGTGCTTATCCAGATGTTCTAAAAACATTTATGAATTGCAACTTTAACCAAATGTTGCTTTTTTTTTTTGGCGCATCTCACTTCAGTCCCTTTATGGATTAAGGCTTTTGGAGCAGCTTTCAATTTAGCCCATTGTTATGGATGTTTAAAGGATTTGCAACTTTTGGTTCTGAAAAGTTGCAAAAAAAAATTTAAAAATCAAAGTAAAGATTTTTTTTATTTTACACAGATTTCATACATCATATTCATGCATTGTTGCAATTCCTAGCAAAGTTATATGTCACAATTAAAAGTTTGGGAAAGAATTACCGTATATACTCGTGTATAAGCCGACCCGTGTATAAGCCGACCCCCCTACTTTTGCCCCAAAAATCTGGAAAAACCTATTGACTCGTGTATAAGCCGAGGGTGGACCTCAGCAGAGGTATACAGCCCCCAGCAGTGTGGTATACAGGCCCCCCCCAGTGGTATACAGGCCTCCCCAGTGGTAGTATACAGCAGCCCCAGTGGTCGTATACAGCAGCAGCCCCAGTGCTGTATACAGCAGCAGCCCCAGTAGTATATACAGCCCCAGTGGTAGTATACAGGCAGCCCCAGTAGTATATGCAGCCCCAGTGGTAGTATACAGGCAGCCCCAGTAGTATATACAGCAACCCCAGTGGTATACAGCAGCCTCCTCAGTGGTATATACAGACCCCACCAGTATATACAGCAGCCCCAGTGGTATATACAGAAGCCCCAGTGGTATATACAGCAGCCCCAGTGGTATATACAGCAGCCCCAGTGGTATATACAGCAGCCCCAGTGGTATACAGGCCTCAGCAGTATATACAGCAGCCCCCAGGGGTTATACAGCACCCCCAGGGGTTATACAGCACCCCCCAGGGGTTATACAGCGGCCCCCAGGGGGTACCCAGCGGTCCCCAGGGGGTACCCAGCAGCCCCCTGGGGGTACCAACAGCCCCCAGGGGGTACCCAGCAGCCCCCTGGGGGTACCAACAGCCCCCAGGGGGTACCCAGCAGCCCCCTGGGGGTACCAACAGCCCCCTGGGGTACCCAGCAGCCCCCAGGGGTACCCAGCAGCCCCCAGGGGGTACCAACAGCCCCCAGGGGGTACCCAGCAGCCCCCTGGGGGTACCAACAGCCCCCTGGGGGTACCAAGCAGCCCCCAGGGGGTACCCAGCAGCCCCCTGGGGGTACCAACAGCCCCCAAATGCTGGCACTCGGCCCCCTTGTAAGGCTTCCCCCCCCGCTGCTTATACATTACCATTCCGGTGTTCTGATCCGCGCCGCTCCTCGGTGCTTCTTCATGCTCCGTCCTCGCTGACTGCATCCGGGATCTCCATTCTCCGGCCGTCGCGCGATGACGTCATATCGCTGCGACAGCCGGAGATCCCCGGATGCAGCCAGCGCGGACGGAGCATGAAGAAGCACCGAGGAGCGGCGCGTATCAGAACACCGGAATGGTAATGTATAAGCAGCGATGGGGGGGCCTTACAAGGGGGGTGAGTGCCAGCTTTTGGGGGGAATATATGAACTGCTTCCCCCTGCGCTGATTGACAGGGGGAAGCAGTGCATATATAATGAGCGGCCCCACGTGATGGGGCCGCTCATACAGCAGACTCCCCCCGCCTCCTCCAGCCTCCACAGCCCCGGCCCCACAGCCCCCACCACACGGGTCTACCGTATAGACCCGTGTATAAGCCGAGGGGGGGACTTTTCAGCCCAAATTTTGGGCTGAAAAACTCGGCTTATACACGAGTATATACGGTAAGTAAAGTCGGCTAATTTGAATTTAAAAAGATCTGATCATCTCTAGTACCTGATGTTCCAATTGGCCCTTTAGAGGCTGTACTAAAGCATAATATTAGAACTGTTAAACAGCCGAATTCAGAAGTGATGCCATCAATATTTTCGAAAAACTTGTGCTCCAGATTTTAAAAATAGTCCCATAAAAACCCATCTTTTTTATAGAACACAAAAACAAGTAAGCTATTCTGTTCTTCCGAAGAGAACATGAGTGGAAAAGAGGTCAAATGGAGTCCAAATAAGTCCTTTGGACTTTGTCTTATTATAGTAAATGGATATGTTACGCAGTACATCTTGATCCTCTTTTTGGGGATAAAGATCTAACCTTGTGAATGTGTGTCTAACCTAACTCTGCACCTCCCTACCTTGAATAATAAGAAAAATAGAAATATATTGCATTATGTGCCAGTTATTGTTAAGATGGTATAATATTATGAGCATAAGGGTGGAGTCACACTTGCGTATGACTCGCAAGAACAAATTAACTCACCAAAATATTGCCTGGTAAATATCATTGCACTTAGCAGCAGATAGATAGCTCCTCCGAGAGGCAACACAGATGTCCAAATACCGGTGCTCAGTCACGTACAACCCACAGATGGGGGCGGTTGTCTCACTAGCGTCCGGCCATGCTGTCAGGGAAGTGACTGGTGGCATTTATAGACACAAGGTTACCACAGGGCTCTGCCACTTAGGTATATGTGAAGCATGGTGTCAGAGCAGCCTATTGGTCATGTCCTGCTATTAGATCAGGCGGGCTGCTCCGCACTGATTACATACCTCACAAGTGACAGACGCCCCCCAGAGGGCCCAGCCTCAAACTGCAGATAAAATCACAATTTTTTTTTATGTCCTACTCGGTGATTTCGCAAGAGCAAATTGTAAGAAAATCTTGCATTGCACTCAGCCTAATCAATCAGGGAGCTCAGACCTGCAAGTTTTGTTTCAGCCCTTATCAGGCTAAAAAAAAAATGGCAGCATGCTGAGATTGTCAGTGAGTCTCGGCTGACTCTCACCCATACAAGTCCATGGGTGTAAGTGAAACAGCGGATTACACTTGGATGATAGCTGAGTGCAGCACGATGTACACTGTGACTGGTATGGAGTAGATGAGAAATTAATCTCTACTCCTCCTCTGCAGCAGCTATGATCCAATGGCAGGATCAAATCACCGTAGATGACACTCCGCTCACCTCTCGTAGCAGATCCTTAGCCAAGGGTCATTATCACATCACATCCAATGCTCTCACATCGGATGACATATACTAGTCTGACCCTGTCCCTACTATATTCATGATACTTCCATTTTGGCCTAATTGGTATTGTGCAGATAAAGCAAAGTATTTGAACTTTTGTTATGGATTGTGACATATGACAGAATAAGTCACACATCCCCGTAATAATAACCTTAAAGGGACACTGTCAGGTCATTTTTCAGTATGATACTAATATTACCCTTGAATAGTGCCTGGGCAGACCTTTTAAAAACGTGTAACATCATTATTCTACCCTTTGTAGTTTCCATATTATCAGCATTTTTAGACCCTGCAGGGAGCTTGTACATTAGTCCTCTCCATTATATTCATAGCAGAATAGTCTGCCTGTGTTATAAACTGTCAGGTAATTATGCACTCCCTCTCAGCAGCTCTCTCCTTCCTCCTCCCTTCTCCCTTTGCTCTCAGTGCAGTGGGGTTTCAGTTTCCATTAGGAGCTTCTGTTCTGCTGAGGACATGGAGGGAGAGAGCTATTTCAGGTCTACCTTAACTGATCTAGATTGCATTTGTTTCTCTAAGCAGATATAACTGCTCTGTGCTGTGCAAGATTCTGTGTTTTATTTGACTTCTTGGTTTTGCTGCAAATAGAGCAGAGAGGAGGGACAGCTTCCCCCCCCCCCAGTTGATCTCCTTTGCAGTAATGTGATGTGAATATGAGTCATGATTCCGGGAACAGGTGTCCTAGAGTGGACCCACTGAACCATGGTACCGAACTCTCCTGGGTGAGCTGGTCCTAGTTTATCCAACCCCTATACAGGCATTGTCAGGGGCAAGCCCAGGGTGTCTAAATACCACTGCTGCTAGTACCAGCGGGGCGGCTCGTAGGGTTAGCCTATACTACAGTAATGATAAGCAGGGTAGGAGGCACCAGGGCCTGGGGTCAGGAGAACGGATTTTACCGGAGGAGAGCACAAGGTGGGCCTGACTAACAGTAAGAGAAGCAGAAGCATACTAACACAATAATCAGGCATATATCAGAGGACGGACAGCTATTGGCCAAGGGGAGTGTCAGGCTGAGCCGCACCGGCGCCTAGATTCACAGGGGTGGAGTGCGGCCACGCACAGTGCACCGTTCATTACACCGTCCATTGTTGTGTGCTGGTGTGCGGACCCGGCGACCGGTAGACAAGAAGTGGACCCGGCAATGGCTCTGAGACACAGCACGCCTGGACACCGGATGCCCGACCGCCAGAGCAGCAGAGGATGCAGAGCCAGGGAAGGTGAGCTGGGGAGCAGTGTCAGGGGACCTAATAGTACCCCCTCCCTCATGCCCCCTCCTCTGAAGGTGTGCAAAGTTCCTTGCCAGAACACGGGGTGAGTCAATGTTCTCCCGTGGCTCTCAGGATCTCTCCTCAGGACCAAAGCCAACCCAGTCAATCAAGAAGAGGGTTTTGACTCTACTCTTCCACATGGTGAGGACGTCTTTTACTTTGTAAACGTTCTCGGAGCTGAGACGTCGTGGTACAGTGCTGGAGGAAGGATGAAAGCAATTAAGTACCACAAGTTTCAACAACGAGACATAAAAGGAGTTAGAGATGCAAAGCAGACAGTCTCAGCTTGTAGGCAATGTCATTGATGCGTCCCAATACTTTGAAGGGACCAACATAACATGACCCTAACTTGTAGGAAGGCACCTTTAGCCTGATGTACTTGGAAGAAAGCCATACTTTATCGCCCGAGAGGAAAGACGGAGAATCCAGGCGTGTCTTATCGGCATGTCTCTTCATCCTGCTGGAGGCTTGTGTAAGAGCATCTCTGGTCTCCCTCCAGATCTTGGAGAAGTCCACGGACAATGCATCAGCTGCCAGGTTGCCAGATGCTGAGGAAATTGGAAGAGGCATACCAGGATGTTGTCTGAATACAGAGACTGCGTGTCTCATTGCATGGACAGCTCCTGCTGTAGGCTCGCAAGCTGAGTGGCAGGCACTGGGTCGGAGGTCTGGAGAGAGGCTATCCGGGTATCCATGGAGTGAATGAAAGCTTTAACACAGTTCTGATTCTCCCAAAGATAAGCCAGCTCCTTTTGCGCTGAGAATGGGGTACCAGCGGGGTCTGACTATGGCCTGATTATTCTGTCACGCTTCCGGGGGAAGGCATCCTAGAGAGGACCCACTGGACCATGGTACCGAACTCCTGAGTGAGCTGGTCCTAGTTTATCCAACCCCTATACAGGAATTGTCAGGGGCCAGCCCAGGGGGTCTAAATACCATAGCTGCTAGTACCAGAGGGGCGGCTCGTATGGTAGCCTATACTACGGTAATGCTAAGCAGGGAAGGAGGCACCAGAGCCCGGGGTCAGGAGAGCTGAAACGGAGGAGAGCACGAGGTGGGTATGACTAACACTCAGAGAAGCAGAAGCATACTAACACAATAATCAGGCACCTCCCATCAGTGGAGGTGGCCTGATATACCGGAGGACGGACAGCTATTGGCCAAGGGGAGTGTCAAGCTGAGCCAAGCCGGCCACTAGATTCACAGGGGAGGAGCACGCACCCAGTGCACCGCTCATTACACAGTCCATTTGTTGTGTGCTGGTGTGCGGACCCGATGACCGGCAGGTAGGAAGGGGATCCAGCGATGGCTCCGAGACACAGCACACCTGGACGCCGGATGCCCGACTGGCAGAGCAGCAGAGGATGCAGAGCCGGGGAAGGTGAGCTGGGGAGTGGTGCTAGGGCACCTAACAATATGTGACATAACTATTCATCCTATATGGAGTGGACAGCAGAGAACTATGTGGATCATTCACTGTGATTGACAGATGAAATGAATCTCTTTATTTGAAGTTTACAGGCGATAGGAGGGAAATATAGAGGGAAATATAGATAATAGAAATAATAGATAATAGAAATACATGAATAGAGAGAGCTTAGAGAAAGGAATTAGAAAATGATAGCAGTTACATATGGATTTTTGAATTGAGAGATTTAATTTAAGGGCCAGTTACATAGTAAACTTGATATGAGATCATATTAGAGTGAGACAGGCCTGATCTATGTAGAGACCTGCACACTTTTTAATGAATCAAGACCCTCCTTGCACCTAATCACAAATTTTACTTAAGATTTTTATCATAAGACACCTCCAGCTCATTGTGAGTTAGACAAACAGGCGTTGCCACTAGGGATGGGCGAATCTACTCGCTAGGACTCGTTACTCGGCGAGTAGTAAGGGACTCGCAGGACTCGGTACTCTGCGAGTTTCCCAGCGTTTACTCGCACGAGTCCAATGCAAATCAATGGCAAACGCTGACAAAACTGGGATTGCCATTGTTTGCATTAGACTCGGCTACTGTGCCAGTGATAGCAGGGAAACTCGCAAAGTAACTGCTGTTACATTGCGAGCCGAGTCCAGCTGTCTTCTCTGTGCAGCTCCAGGGTCCTAGAGCCCGCCTGCTCACAGACATGATGTAGCAGTGCTGAGATTGTTCTCAGTCTGCTCATTCCCTGTGCATAGACATCTATATCTATGCACAGGGGATGTAGCAGAGAGGACATCGCGTTTTGGACTACGTCGGACGGTAGAGGATTTTTTTAATTAAAGATGGAGTCCCTAATGGCTTTTTTTTATTTCAAATAAAAAATTTTCTCTGTGTTTTTTTAACCCTTTATTGGAGATTCTTAGTGGCTGGGTCAAACGTGGCCTGACATTAAGAATCTCGGGCTTAATACCAGCTTGTATAACAAAGCTGGTATTAACCCCTTTATTACCCAGCGTGCCACCGCCACCAGGGCCGCTGGAAGAGCGGGGTTCAGCGCCAGAGGATGGCGCTTCAATGAACGCGCCATCTTCTGGGGCGGCTGCGGGCTGCAATTTGCAGCGGGGGGTGCCCAGAAAGCTTGGGCATCCCTGCGCTGCGGATTCCAGCCCCCAGCTGCTTAGCTGTACCTGGCTAGACATAGAAATTGCGCGGAGCCCCACGCATTTTTTTTTTATTATTTCATGAATTTCAGAGTCTCAGAGTCAGAGTCTCAGAGTCAGAGTCAGAGTCTCAGAGTCTCAGAGTCAGAGTCAGAATCTCAGAGAGTCAGAGTCAGAGTCAGAATCTCAGAGAGTCAGAGTCAGAATCTCAGAGAGTCAGAGTCAGAGTCAGAATCTCAGAGAGTCAGAGTCAGAATCTCAGAGAGTCAGAGTCAGAATCTCAGAGAGTCAGAGTCAGAATCTCAGAGAGTCAGAGTCAGAATCTCAGAGAGTCAGAGTCAGAATCTCAGAGAGTCAGAGTCAGAATCTCAGAGATATATATAGAAATAAGTCTGCTCACCCCTTCCCAGTTGAGGTGCTCAGAAAAAATTAGTATCAACAGTAAAGATTATTTCTGTCACACTCAAAGTAAGAAAATATAAAGTCTAAGTTCCGTTCATGTGAAGCAAATTTTGTTTATTTGGTCCTGATCTCACAAGGAATGCTGTATATCCACAACGTTTCGGCGATACATGCCTTGATCACGTAACAGCTAATTCCAATGGCATAAAAGCAAAGATACAGAACACGTATTAATATAGTCAAAAAAGACATAGCATCAAATCATTGCAAATGGCAAATCAAACAACAATATTTGTAGCCTATCACTTATTTCGTTAAACATGTTAATTTCTCTTTCATTAACAAAATATAACATAATGTAGTATACCATAGTATCGTGGTACACTATATAGAAAGCAAACAAATCATCCAAGGTGAAACAAACAATGGTGTGTGTATACCTTTAAATCTGAGGTCCCGCTAGTAATTAATCTTGTGTAGATTTTATAAGACGGGTGCCAATGTTATATCTGATAACTAGAAAACATGTGTCAATCACAAGCATGTCTAGAATGCATATGTAAAGAGAACATGACAATATAGGTAAAAGTGCCTTAGTGTTACCTCAATTAGATCATTAGAACTCCAATTATCATGGGGTGTTACTAAGTCAAAAGATTACCCTTGGTGAAGGTGCCATCCATCTAGTGCTTATATAACTAATATCTATAAAGAGAGAGATAAACTTCGCATGTATATGTATACGCATATCTGGATATATACTTAGAAGTGGCAATATTCCATCACCAATTGGGCACCCAGAATATGGAGCACGGCACACCACCTACTTGTCACATGGAAAAGTGTTGTGTACAACTAATCCTAGTTCCAGATTAACATGGCCCCACTATGGAAAAACAACATAATCCAATATAATGCCCCAATCATGGCAATATGATATAGTAAAATGAAGGTCCCAGAGAGGGATCGCTTTACCTGACCGTGCAGTGTGCAGAGCGTGTGGACCGCTGGTGTAGAGCAGCGTCCGCGCTGAACGCCACCCTTTAATAGCGAGTGGCCAATGACGATTCAACAGTGTCTGCCTTGTGCGCGTGTGCGCGATACGCGTCTTGCGAGTCGCAGCGTCGCTCCGGACTGAGCCGGAAAGTAACGAAGTTGAAAAGAGCGAGTCAGTGTTGGGAGTGACAGCAGAGATCCCGGACAAGGCCGGGAGGAGAACTAATCAATGAGTCATGTGCACAATGTGTGTCAGAGGTGACTACTGGTTAGTCATGTGAACAATGTGTATCAGTGGTGACTACTGGTACTGTAAGTATCCAGTGAATAAATGACATCCTCAGATTAGGACTCTGCAAACTGAAGGGAAAAAAAGGAGAATCAATATACATGCATAAAGGAAAAAAATAATAAAAATAAATATAAAAAACATATACTTATATATACACAAATGGTACATATTCCTGTGTGATAATAATGAATGACCAGATCTCTTACAGACTATAGTCACCACGTTTACGTATACATTAAGCACTTGGATATGACAATGTCACACATAGATAAAGGAGGCGGTGCACTAAACTAGGGAATTTAAAGAGACAAGTACCCCATCTTTTCAGAAACGTTCAAATGTTCTACAAATGGAATTTATGTGATTATTTTGTATTCCCTATTTAAGCCCCGCGGCTCCAATGTATCCAATGTGTGGATCCAATAACTCTCTTTTTCTTTCAACTTTCTGATTCTGTCACCCCCTCGCCTGGATAAGGGTACTTGGTCAATGACCTGAAATTTTAATTGTGAAATCCCATGGCCACAGGTATTAAAATGATGTGGGATTGGTAAAAGATCCTTTTTACACCGGATGGTGGACTTATGCTGACTGATGCGGTCTCGGACATGCTGGGTAGTTTCCCCAACATATCCGAGACCGCACGGACACTTGATGAAGTAAACAACGTATGAGGATTCACACGTGAAGAACCCCCTGATCTCAAATCTTTTCCCTGATCTTGTATGAAAGAAGTATTCCCCCTTGGTCACATGCGAACATTGAATGCAACTGATGCAGGGGAAAGTACCCCTTCTAGTCGTGGTTAGTGTTCTTTGAACCATTCTAGGTATTGTAGAACCTATATCGGCTCGTACGAGATGATCCCTTAGATTCCTAGGTCTTTTAAAGCAACATAAAGGATTGGATGAAAATTCCGCTACTCTAGGGTAAGCGGAACGGAGTATGCCCCAGTGTTTCCTAACGATAGAAGTGATCAAATTGGAAAAGGGATGATACGTATTGACAAATGCTAGCCGTTTCTCACCTATTGCCCTATTAGAATTAATGGTCGTAGACGTTAATGTGCTATTGGGATAACCCCTAGCTTTAAATTTGGATTGCATTTCTTTTAATCTAGTCTCCCTGACTTTGGGATTGGAAACTATCCGCTCAACCCTGGTTAACTGTGATTTGGGTAATGCCCTCTTTAAGTGTTTGGGATGGCAACTGGTATACAAAAGTAGACTATTTCTGTCCGTAGGTTTGCAGTATAAGTCAGAAAATCACATGTTTCATTATGGCTTCGTTTCATAGACGACATTTTTTTCATATGGCGGGGTACTAGAGAGGGATTAGATCAATTCTTCAGTGACCTTAATAGCTACATACCGGGGCTCAGTTTTTCCCTTAACTGCGATTCTTTTTCTGTAAGTTTTCTGGATACTCAAGTAACTCGGACACCAGAGGGTACACTCATTTCTGACTTATACTGCAAACCTACGGACAGAAATAGTCTACTTTTGTATACCAGTTGCCATCCCAAACACTTAAAGAGGGCATTACCCAAATCACAGTTAACCAGGGTTGAGCGGATAGTTTCCAATCCCGAAGTCAGGGAGACTAGATTAAAAGAAATGCAATCCAAATTTAAAGCTAGGGGTTATCCCAATAGCACATTAACGTCTACGACCATTAATTCTAATAGGGCAATAGGTGAGAAACGGCTAGCATTTGTCAATACGTATCATCCCTTTTCCAATTTGATCACTTCTATCGTTAGGAAACACTGGGGCATACTCCGTTCCGCTTACCCTAGAGTAGCGGAATTTTCATCCAATCCTTTATGTTGCTTTAAAAGACCTAGGAATCTAAGGGATCATCTCGTACGAGCCAATATAGGTTCTACAATACCTAGAATGGTTCAAAGAACACTAACCACGACTAGAAGGGGTACTTTCCCCTGCATCAGTTGCATGCAATGTTCGCATGTGACCAAGGGGGAATACTTCTTTCATCCAAGATCAGGGAAAAGATTTGAGATCAGGGGGTTCTTCACGTGTGAATCCTCATACGTTGTTTACTTCATCAAGTGTCCGTGCGGTCTCGGATATGTTGGGGAAACTACCCAGCATGTCCGAGACCGCATCAGTCAGCATAAGTCCACCATCCGGTGTAAAAAGGATCTTTTACCAATCCCACATCATTTTAATACCTGTGGCCATGGGATTTCACAATTAAAATTTCAGGTCATTGACCAAGTACCCTTATCCAGGCGAGGGGGTGACAGAATCAGAAAGTTGAAAGAAAAAGAGTTATTGGATCCACACATTGGATACATTGGAGCCGCGGGGCTTAAATAGGGAATACAAAATAATCACATAAATTCCATTTGTAGAACATTTGAACGTTTCTGAAAAGATGGGGTACTTGTCTCTTTAAATTCCCTAGTTTAGTGCACCGCCTCCTTTATCTATGTGTGACATTGTCATATCCAAGTGCTTAATGTATACGTAAACGTGGTGACTATAGTCTGTAAGAGATCTGGTCATTCATTATTATCACACAGGAATATGTACCATTTGTGTATATATAAGTATATGTTTTTATATTTATTTTTATTATTTTTTTCCTTTATGCATGTATATTGATTCTCCTTTTTTTCCCTTCAGTTTGCAGAGTCCTAATCTGAGGATGTCATTTATTCACTGGATACTTACAGTACCAGTAGTCACCACTGATACACATTGTTCACATGACTAACCAGTAGTCACCTCTGACACACATTGTGCACATGACTCATTGATTAGTTCTCCTCCCGGCCTTGTCCGGGATCTCTGCTGTCACTCCCAACACTGACTCGCTCTTTTCAACTTCGTTACTTTCCGGCTCAGTCCGGAGCGACGCTGCGACTCGCAAGACGCGTATCGCGCGCACGCGCACAAGGCAGACACTGTTGAATCGTCATTGGCCACTCGCTATTAAAGGGTGGCGTTCAGCGCGGACGCTGCTCTACACCAGCGGTCCACACGCTCTGCACACTGCACGGTCAGGTAAAGCGATCCCTCTCTGGGACCTTCATTTTACTATATCATATTGCCATGATTGGGGCATTATATTGGATTATGTTGTTTTTCCATAGTGGGGCCATGTTAATCTGGAACTAGGATTAGTTGTACACAACACTTTTCCATGTGACAAGTAGGTGGTGTGCCGTGCTCCATATTCTGGGTGCCCAATTGGTGATGGAATATTGCCACTTCTAAGTATATATCCAGATATGCGTATACATATACATGCGAAGTTTATCTCTCTCTTTATAGATATTAGTTATATAAGCACTAGATGGATGGCACCTTCACCAAGGGTAATCTTTTGACTTAGTAACACCCCATGATAATTGGAGTTCTAATGATCTAATTGAGGTAACACTAAGGCACGTTTACCTATATTGTCATGTTCTCTTTACATATGCATTCTAGACATGCTTGTGATTGACACATGTTTTCTAGTTATCAGATATAACATTGGCACCCGTCTTATAAAATCTACACAAGATTAATTACTAGCGGGACCTCAGATTTAAAGGTATACACACACCATTGTTTGTTTCACCTTGGATGATTTGTTTGCTTTCATATAGTGTACCACGATACTATGGTATACTACATTATGTTATATTTTGTTAATGAAAGAGAAATTAACATGTTTAACGAAATAAGTGATAGGCTACAAATATTGTTTGATTTGCCATTTGCAATGATTTGATGCTATGTCTTTTTTGACTATATTAATACGTGTTCTGTATCTTTGCTTTTATGCCATTGGAATTAGCTGTTACGTGATCAAGGCATGTATCGCCGAAACGTTGTGGATATACAGCATTCCTTGTGAGATCAGGACCAAATAAACAAAATTTGCTTCACATGAACGGAACTTAGACTTTATATTTTCTTACTTTGAGTGTGACAGAAATAATCTTTACTGCAGAATCTCAGAGTCAGAGTCAGAATCTCAGAGTCTCAGAGAGTCAGAGTCAGAGTCAGAATCTCAGAGAGTCAAAGTCAGAATCTCAGAGAGTCAGAGTCAGAATCTCAGAGAGTCAGAGTCAGAGTCAGAATCTCAGAGTCTCAGAGTCAGAATCTCAGAGTCTCAGAGTCAGAGTCAGAATCTCAGAGTCTCAGTCAGAGTCAGAATCTCAGAGAGTCAGAGTCAGAATCTCAGAGTCTCAGAATCTCAGAGTCTCAGAGTCAGAGTCAGAATCTCAGAGAGTCAGAATCTCAGAGAGTCAGAGTCAGAATCTCAGAGAGTCAGAGTCAGAATCTCAGAGAGTCAGAGTCAGAATCTCAGAATCTCAGAGTCTCAGAATCTCAGAGTCTCAGAGTCTCAGAGAGTCAGAGTCAGAATCTCAGAGTCTCAGAGTCTCAGAGAGTCAGAGTCAGAGTCAGAATCTCAGAGTCAGAATCTCAGAGAGTCAGAGTCAGAATCTCAGAGTCTCAGAGTCAGAGTCAGAATCTCAGAATTTCATGAAATAATTTAAAAAAAATGCGTGGGGCTCCGCGCAATTTCTATTTCTAGCCAGGTACAGCTAAGCAGCTGGGGGCTGGAATCCGCAGCGCAGGGATGCCCAAGCTTTCTGGGCACCCCCCGCTGCAAATTGCAGCCCGCAGCCGCCCAGAAGATGGCGCGTTCATTGAAGCGCCATCCTCTGGCGCTGAACCCCTCTCTTCCAGCGGCCCTGGTGGCGGTGGCACGCTGGGTAATAAAGAGGTTAGGGCCAGCTTTGTATTATCAGCTGGCCCTAAGCCCGAAATTTATGGCGGTCACGCCAATATTAGACATGACCGCCATGAATTTCTATTAAATTGTTTTAAAAAAAACACAACACAGAGAAAATTTTTTATTAGAAATAAAAAAAAAGCCATTAGAGACTCCATCTTTAATTAAAAAAATCCTCTTCCGTCCGACGCAGTCCAAAACGCGATGTCCTCTCTGCTCATCCCTGTGCATAGATATAGATGTCCATGCACAGGGAATGAGCAGACTGAGAACAATCTCAGCACTGCTACATCAGGCAGCAGGCAGGCTCTAGGACCCTGGAGCTGTGGCAGCCAGCACACTGAGCAGACAGGACTCTTATCTGTGCGAGTTTCCCAGCGATTACAGTTGCAAAGTAAACGAGTCCAATGCAAATAAATGACAAAACTAGGATTGCTTCAGGCTGAAGCTTCCGAGACACATCTGTGATTTGTAAATCTCACACTACTCGCTATTACTCGCTTCCCCATTCATTAACATTGGACTCGCTAGACTCGCAACGAGTAGCGAGTCCCGGGCTCGGATTCGCTAGAGTCAAGCGATTCCGAGTAATTTAGGATTCGCCCATCACTAGTTGCCACTCCTTGCAGCACCTTCATCCCACCCAAACTTCACCCATTTTGTTGTAGCTGGCTGACAACGGTCTGAAAAGTGGTAACATTTCTGTGCAGCCTCATGTTGTGCAAATATCTTGTGATTTCTGGCATAAATACTTTGATAAATTTGACCAGAGTCTGAGATCATCTTTAATATCTCTGGGACATAGGACATCATTGACATGGCATAGCTTCCCAGTTTTCCACTTCAATATTTTAATACTTTTTTGGACAAATGAGTCCCTGCCATACAAAACAGCATAACCTAGCAGATATAATAAAAAGAGCTACACAGTTTTCCTAAACGTCAAGCAACTGTTTCAGAGTATAGTAGAATTTATTCTTCAATGATCTTTTAATTATAAGTATATGAAAGTTGAGGTAGAAAATAGCAAGATGGTGAAAACAAATAATTCTTTTGAATCATTAAATAAAAATAAGTTTCTGCTATAAAAAGACATATGATTGTATATTATTGACTGGAGTCATTAATGTTCTTATTTCATAGAACCTATTTGTGATCAAATCATGGAATTACAAGAAGAAGCTCGGAAATGTACATCAACCCCTGAGGAATGGACTAAGTATCTTCAGGTGCAATATCTCTATCTTCAGATAGAAGAATTGAAACTGGACAATGAAGTTAGGAAAAAGCAATCAGGTGTTTCATAGAAGAAACCCTAAAGGACCCGAAATGGCTAAAAATAATATAATTTTTTTTTCATCATTTGTTACTCTTTTTGAGATGCTTTAATGCAGTAAGATACCAGTTCTATTGATTAGCTATGCAGTATTATGTAAAATTTCTATAACCTAATAAACTCACTTACTCAAATGTGGATTTTTTTTTCGGATACAAAGCTTATTCCACCACTTACTCCTTTATTTTAAATAGTAGCTAATCTTTTGACTAGTTATTTATAATATTTAACACCTTTTCATTGCCTGCAGATTGGTGGGGATCTGGATCCTGATAACCTCAGCGATCCCTCAAATGTAAAGATTGCAGGGAAGTCAACAGTAGAGATGAGCGGACACCTGAGTGTTTGAATTCGGTTTGGTTTGCCGAATGCCGGGTGTTCGCCAAATTGTTCTACGAACAGTTCGCTGAACCTTCTGAACCCCATTAAAATCAATGGCAATTAGGGTAACAATAACATATAACACTCACGTTATATCCGCATACACAGGTTCAGGTAGTGACCTCTAATAATGACCAATCACTATACAGACACAAGAAATGTATCTAAACACAGTTATATCCAAGGTCAGATGGTATAATCAATAAAGAGAATTTATTACAATAAAATCATCTAGTGCAGTTTGGTTTACTATCAGAAGCGTAGACAGACCCATCCCAAAATACAGTGTCATTGTTCTATAATACAGACTGTAGTAATACCATTAGAGTGCAAAGAAGGGAAACCACATTTATACACACATATCGTTCCATCGTGATCTTGTATGATCAATTGGTGACCACTATTACCCAATGAAAATAAATACAGGCTCTTGACGAAGCCATGGGAACACAATGATTTGCGTTAGGCTTCCTCCTGGCAAGGGCTCACAGGTTCTAGGTTATACCTTTACACACAGAGGTTACTTCCTACTGCAATCATTCTACTACTGTAGGGTGACTATAAGGCACATCTGAGCACTTGATCCTTGAGTCAGTTGTGTTATACAGCAATTGTGTCAGGGCATGTCGGACCAGAATGCACTACATATTTGGCTACATTTAAATACTTCTGAATAGAGGTAATATTTCAGAAATCCTTTGTGTTTCAAAGGTTCTTTATATGATTTTTATGCATAAAATAAGAATACTTCTGTATTTATTTTTCTCTGGGTACATAGTAGACACCAATTGATCATATGAGATCACAATATATGATACAGTATGTGTGGATATTTGTGGTTTCCCTTCTTTCCACTTTAAGTTTTAATACAGTCTGTATCATATAACAGTGACACTGTATCCTGGGATGGGTCTGTCTACACTATATGGACAGTAAACCAATCTGCACTAGATGACCTTATTGTTATAAATTCTCTGTATTGATTATACCATCTGATCTTGGATATAATGGTGTTTTCATACATTTCTTGTGCCTGTATAGTAATTGGTCATCATAAGAGGTCACTACCTGAACCTCTGTATGCAGATGTAATGTGAGTGTTACATGTTATTGCTACCCCAATTGTCAGTTTGCCATATTTTAATTGTTTTTAAATGTATGTCACTGATTGTCAAAAACACCAATTTGGACCATTGTTTTAACTGCTTTTAATTGTTTTTGTGTTGTTAGTATATATGTAATACAGCTGTCATTTTTTAAATATTTCATTGTGCTCATTTGTATATGCAGGGTCTTTCTCTCCCTTGATTGATGCTCTTCCCCTTGCATCATGTGGCACCCTCTTTTGACTATTTGCTGTGTATTCCCTCCTTCTATAAAAATATTCTTTACTATTTACTTGAAATTCTTAATGACTGGGTGCAACATTGGCCCCACATTAAGAATTTTGATCTTAATGACAGCTGGCAATACAAAGCTGGCATTAACCTGTTATTACCCAGTTTGCCACCGCATATATAAAAACTGGAAGAGGCGGGTAAAGTGCCAGGAATTGGAGCTTCTTATGAATGCGCCATTTTCTGGGGCTAGTGTGGGATGCTATTTTATAGCATTGGTGGTGGGAGGGGGCAATAATGGTGAGCCCTCATCCCACTGTGAATACTAGCCCTCAGCTGACTACTTTAATCTTGGCTTGCAATTAAAAATAGTGTAGCAGGGAATCACACTATGGCCCTCCCATGTTGTTTGGAAGCAAATTTTGAGAATCTACATGTCTATTTAAAGCCAACAAATTCTATGAGAGTTCTGAAGTGCTTGGCCCACATGTTTTTTTTTATTGCATATTTGCTGGGAATTTTGGGGCAGAAAAAAAATCTGAACCACATGTGCAAGGAAGCAAAAAAGCAATGTGGGCACAGCACTTCTGACCTGTCCTTCACCTTGCTGGCCTTAGGATAGACATACAGATTTGGATGTAGATTCTTAATCTGCTTAAAAAAAACTATCAAACAACACACTGTGGGCACAGGGTAAGAGAGTCCAGGGAGAGCTGTAGTTGTGGTGAAAGGGCTCAAGGATTCCTCTTGCCCCCTGGCTACTTCCACATAGACTTCTAGGGCAGAGGTGGCCAACTACAGTCCTCAAGGTCTGAAAACAGTGCACATTTTCAGGATTTCCTTAGCATTGCATGGTGCTAATTTCATCACCTTCAGAGGTGATGATTCCAGCACCTTTTCCAATGCTAAAACAATCCTGAAAACATGCAGTTTGTGCCCCTTGAGAACTGCACTTGGCGAGCTATGATCTACTGGAGTGGGTGTAGTGTCTTGCATTTCGATACCTCAGGCCTTCAGGCCAGAGTCTTGCGGCTTGTTCACCAATCTCTTTAGGGCAGTATCAAAGCATCTGTTTGCAGAAATAGTCCAGCAAAAGGAGTGAACTAACGCTGCCTTCACACTTGCGTTTCCAAGCGCAGCGTACCGAATGCAGCCAAACGCTTGCGCACTGCATTCCTATGTTTAACATGGGAACGCATGAGCCTGCATATTGGCTGCATTCGGTTGCGTTTGCGTTCGGATGCGTACAATTTGTGCGCCCTCCGAACGCAGCCTGTTGCATTTTTTGTGCAGTCGCGGGCGCTTGTTTTATGAGCAAGCGCCCACAAGCGCACAAACAATGCATGGATCTCAATGGATCCGCAGTGTCCTCCGCATGACAGCACAGGAGAACGCTGCTGATCTCATTGAAATCTCTCCCGGCGGCCACCGGGAGATCAGCTACAGCTGCTGCTGCTCTCCCGCCGGTGTCAGCAGGGAGAGCGGGGAGAAACAGCTGATCTGACAGCTGTTTAAATCTCCCGCGCTGACACCGAATAGGTGATGTCGGCGCGGGAGATTTGAAGCAGCGATCAGCTGTTTCGTATCTCCTGCACTGATATCACTCTATTCGGTGTCAGCGCGGGAGATTTAAACAGCTGTCAGATCAGCTGTATCTCCGTGCTGACACCGGCGGGAGATCATCTCTGGCCGGAGGAGGAGATCTCTGCGCTGATCTCCTCCTCCGGCCGCCCCAGAGACAGCTGATTGGCTGCCCGGGCACCATACTAATGTGAACACATGTGGAGATTCTCCACTGCGTTCACATAAGTATGTGCTGCGTTGCACTGCATTTGAGTTTGCATGCCCTGCGCATGCAGACACAAACGCAAGTGTGAAGGCAGCCTGAGAAAACTTTACTATAACACAGACTAAAAGTTTCAAACACAAACATAACAATATACATTATGTATAAATATAACAAAAGTCTCACAGGGATCAGCAGCATGCAGACTATTAAAGTGGTTGAAAGGCCATGAAGGGCAAGGTCCATTAAGGTGTTTGAGTTGGACCCCAAAAGCTGCAGACATGCTCAGTAGGGGTAAACGCAAATGGCGCAAAACGAAAGAAGGGGAAATATAACTTTAACAAAAACAAAGGCCTCCGTTAAGGAAGAACTGCAAAAAAAAAATCTAAAAAGTCCTTCTCTAGCCAAAATGCCAACTAAGGGATGGGGTCATCAATCAAGCAAAATGTTTTTTTTAGGCGAGTCGAGTGTACTTGGCATACAAACTCTCTTCCAGCATTCCCTGCTTTGCCCATGTTGAAAGTCAGCGTTGGTGATGGTTCTCTGCAGCAGGATGGTCTACGGGGGTCGCAGGGCCTACTCCTGCCAAAGATTTTGCTGCCACCACCTGCCCCGTAGCACACTCTATCATGGCCAAAGGTGAAGAGGATGGAGGAACTAGGCGATGACCATGCCCTATAGGACAGACAGAACGAGCTTGTTGAACAACGACAGACCCTTTGGGTTTGGGTGCAGCTAGCTGTCCAGGAAATATGTGGACTGCACCTGACGTCACATTCTCTGCAGGTCAGCCTCATCCTGCCATTTGCAAAGCCATTAACCGTGCCAACCCAACCTGTGCCAACCCAACCTATGCCCACAGTGAACCACCCCTTGGTGCTCCACACCTTCATGACCTCCCTGACAAAGATGGTGCATAGTTTATGGGGAAGATTGTCATGCAGTAGGGTGGACCAGTTCATGTAGCACCGATGCCCCATACCTTGTTCCACTATGAAACCAAACCCCTTATCCTGCAAGAATGAAACCAACTTGCCTTGGGTACACTGCCCATACAACCAGTCCTGGCCAATGGCATCCATGAGTCTAATCTCCTCAATAAGTACACATGATGGGGTTGTTCATGCCTTGTAGGATAACTGCTTAAAGGGTATATATTTCCCCACATGTCATTGTCCCTGTCGAAGACCTGTGGTAGGGGTGCTACACATGGCTGGAAACAGGACCTTATGCCTCTCCTATCTCCTTCTTTTCCTCCTCCTTGGACTCCTCCTCATTCTCCTGGTCCTGATGGTATTGGGGATCCAGTAGCTGCGACACCTGCTGAAAGTGGAATCCAACCAGGCATGTTGCAAGATCATGTTCAGTCTGACATCCGGTGCTCCTAGTCCTGGATATCATAGGGAAAGGGTCAATTCTAAACTGTGAGCTCTTCGGGTCCTAGTTTGGCATCGGAGCACAGGATTGGATCCACACCTCATTGCAGATGAGGACCAAAGTTGGTAAGGCAGTGGAACGCCAGATAACATATGTGTTCATGTCCTGTTCATACCACTCCATGTCTGATGCTGCTGATGCACCCTCTGCCCCAGGGGTGGTTAGGAAGATGACCTCCCCAAGATCAGGCATACCTTGCAGGGAATCTATCAACAAACGTGCGTAATACTGACACGATAGCAAGTTTAACCATAATAGCAGACAGTGTATTTGTGCTGTACTGCACTGGAGTGGTAACAAGGTGGTGAGATGCTGACTGGGCTCCGCGGGTATCAGGGGCTGGCTGGCACATTTTGGCCTGGGGGGCAATGACTGAGCAGTGGCCCTGAAGTTGTGACAGCCTTTCTTTAGTCCGATTATCTCTGGCTGCTACATTAAAGTAGCACAGGTAACATTTGCAGCTATAGGATTAATCTGTAGATAAATAGCATTTTAAACTTGGTTAGCCGACTTACAGGAAAAGTGTTCAGTAAGAAAATTACATTTTATACCCCTTGATGCCACTCGCTTCTGTCACAGGTTCAAAGCAAGGAGCTGTTACAGTCACCGCTCACTATAAAGTGAGAGTCCAGTAATAACTACCTAATAATTTGCATTGGAGGGACATTGTGCTACTTGTGTTTTCATCGCAATCCGGCACTTCTGGCACTTCAGGCACTGGACAAATACCACTACTAACTGCGGTTTTAAATAAGCCAAAGTGCCAGATCGTGACGAAAACGCAAGTGACGCACATGTCCAGAACTCCTATACAAATGCATTGCACAGAACAGAAAAAAAAAATGTATCCCTAAAACCCCCATCGGTACAGAAACACAGTACAACTACCCTCATCAGTACAGAAATCCATAATCAGAACCACCAACAGAACATAAAGAGAGCATCACAACACCCATTAGTACAGAAATACATGACAAGACCCAAACGCAGTACAGAAATACATCCCCGTAGTAACCACTAGTTGAATACATCACCAGGACGACCATTGTATATGAATAAATCAACGAGACCATCATTAGTACATAAACCATCAGAACCACCATCAGTACATGACTAAATCACCAGGACCACTATTTGTATATGAATTTGAAAACCAGGATTACTATCAGTACCTAGTACAGCAATTGTAATTCAGGTCAGACCTGTATATATTTGTACTGCATGAACCTCCAACTGACAGTATGTTCTTAATAATGGTAAGAAGATACAGGGAGTTGTTGTCATCGGTTATCAGACTGCAGATCATACAAGAACCTCAGTACTGATGAGATACAGGTAGGATCACAAAAAACATTTACATCCAGGTACCTTGTGATATCTTCTATGGTGTAATTATCTTTCTTTCTCTTTCTTCATCTTGTCAAGACGCCATGATGACTCTTCATATTTACAGCTTGTCTCTGCAGACTTCCACCTTCTCCAGTCTTCAGCAGTACGTCCCGGCATGATGCCTTTAAAAATAAAAGAAATATTATAATGCTCCTGAATGAAAAAAAATTCTGCTCTACAAGGTGCCCCTGAATAAACATGATTTACACACTGTCCCTCTTATGGGACATGCTCTCCACACTGTCCTCTCACACTGTGTACTATACTGCCCAGTCTCTATAATATGTCCCCTCATCACACTCCCCCACCTCAGCATTCTGTCCTTTCCTTGCTGCGCCGTCACACTATTCTCTCATGCAGTCCCCTCTTTTCTACCCCTATGATGTCTCCTCGCATATTTGCTCATTCACTCTCCTTATTATCTCCATACATGCAGACAGTGCCCCCTGCCCACCCCCCAGATATGACCCTGACATGCACACATTTTATAAAAAATACATACAATTATAGATATGCAGATATGCACGCACACATTACACAGACCTGTACACATGCAGCACGAAGACATGGAGACAAGCACTCATACACATACAGGCATGCACATACACATACAGGCATGCACATACACATACAAGCAAACCACATACACATACAGCATGCACATACACATACAAGCAAACACATATACACATACAGGCATGCACATACACATACAGGCATGCACATACAGGCATGCACATACACATACAAGCAAACACACATACACATACAGGCATGCACATACACATACAGGCATGCACATACACATACAGGCATGCACATACACATACAAGCAAACACATATACACATACAGGCATGCACATATACATACAGGCATGCACACACATACAGGCATGCACATACACATACAACAAACAACATACACATACAGGCATGCACATACACATACAGGCATGCACATACACATACAGCAAACACACATACCATACAGCATGCACATACACATACAGGCATGCACATACACATACAGGCATGCACATACACATACAAGGAAACACACATACACATACAGGCATGCACATACACATACAAGCAAACACACATACACATACAGGCATGCTCATACACATACAGGCATGCACATACACATACAAGCAAACACATATACACATACAGGCATGTACATACACATACAGGCAAACACACATACATGCATAACCAAGAAAAAAAAGAAAAGAAAGTAGTTAAAGAGATGCGCACACCAGATAATAGAGTAGATTTGTAAAAAAAAACAAAAAAAAAACTTTATTATATACTAAAGCGACATATAAAAACATTAAAAACATAATATGATGACAATAAACAACTGCAGAAAGAGCCCTCCTTGCATAAATATATGGTATAATTACAGGACAATACAATACACAGCAGCACTGATAGGTGGCAGAGCAATTAGTGCTCATAGAATTCTATGGAAAGTCAAGAGCGATGAATACAGGACTAGATTCCAGCACACAGATCTGGTATGGGGATCTTGTCCTGCCCATTTACTGTTTTTTATTTGGTCATTTTTATAGTTCTGTCTTGACTTTCCATAGAATTCTATGAGCACTAACTGCTCTGCCACCTGATTATAAGACGCATCCTCAAATTTTGTGAAGGAAAAGACAAAAAAGTAATTTTTAATGTTAAATGGGGTCCGACTTATAATGCCAATGTCCGTCTAACAAATCATATAGCGTATATGTCCCTCATAGCACCCTCACCTGGTACATTGTCCCTCGTCCTGGGGCTATAGCCCCCCATCCTTAAATTAGCCCCCTTAATCTGGATATGGCCCCCTTATATTGGATATAGCCCCATTGTGCTGGCACACATCCCCCAGTGATGCCACATGTCCCTATTGCTGGCACACGTCCCCCTGTGCTGGCACACGTCCCCCATTGCTGCAGTCCATGGTCCCCCATAGCTGGCGCACGTCCCCCATGGCTGGCACACGTCCCCCGTGGCTGGCACACGTCCCCGTGGCTGGTGCATGTCACCGTGGCTGGCGCACATCCCTGTGGCTGGCACATGTCCCCTGTGGCTGGCACTCATCCTCTATGCCTGGCACATGTCCCCTGTGGCTGGCACATGTTCCCTTTGGCTGGCACACGTCCCCTGTGGCTGGCACACATACCCCGTAGCTGGCACATATCCCCTGTGGCTGGCACTCGTCCTCTATGGCTGGCACATGTCCCCTGTGGCTGGCACACATCCCCTGTGGCTGGCACACGTCCACTGTGGCTGGCACTCGTCTTCTATGGATGGCACACGTCCCCTGTGGCTGGCACACGTCCCTGTGACTGGCACACATCTCCTGTGGCTGGCACACATCCCCTGTGGCTGGCACATGTTGCGCCCCAGGGTGTGAGGTACTCGGGTATCAGGCAGCAGAAAGGGGTTAACTTTGTCACGGGAATGGCGCCTGACCCCGTATCCTGGGGGTGATGCTCTTGAAAAAGGGGAATTATTTACAAGGATTATGTACAAGTTTGTCATGATGACACCTGCAGTACCTGGTGAGTTGTCACCAGCGCCGCTTCAGTCCACCGGAGGTCGGTGGTATTGCGGCAATGGTGATATAGTCCTCCGCAGGCAGGACTGGGACCTCCGGGCAGGATTCTGTGAAAGAAGTGAGTTCATGCAAAGAAAGATGCAGCATAGTCAAAAGTCACTTCACTGGGTACTTTACTGAAACTTAGCAGTCAGTACAGTCTCAGTGCAGTAGGTGTTAAAAATGACAAGTGGCTATGGGTGGCTACAAGCAGATCTTTTGGTTAGGTAGACGGAACCTCCAATGCATGCCTTTCTTGATCCTCTTGTTCCCTCGCCTCCCTGTAGCGGTGTGAAGCCTGACTTCATGTAGAATTTGTCTGTACCTCCTGCTGTCTCTCTTTACTTCCCCTGGCCCCGTCGGGAAAACCTTCTATTGATCACCACAGTGGGTCGTCGCAGTGTCTGGTCCCCCTCTAATAGGTGATTTAGGAATCAGGGCCGTATCTGGATATACCCCGTTCTACGGATTTTCTACAGGCCGTGAAGGTTCCTGCAGGTGCAGGCTCCGTTACCCGGTTTCTTACTTTGAGCGAACTCCCGCCCGAGCTTCTTGCTCCCTTCTCTTCTCTCTGGGATGTGTTCTGACGTCCCTGGATCCCTCAGCCGAGGTAACCTCCTTCGTGCCTCAGGCTCCCTGCCTGAAATCTTCTAGCTCTCGACCACCCCGGAGGCAGTGACGGGCCTTCAGGCCTCCAGCCAAAAAGGACCATGGTCAAAGGCCTCCTTTCTCCCCCTGGGGCTACTATATACCCTCCCGGGTTCCCTCCCACTGTGTGACTAGTGTGGGGTGTGGTTTTAGGGTCCGCCTACCATCCATAAAATCCACTTGCAGTGGGGACGACTACACCTCTTTTATGGGTGTAGTACCCCTTTTGTGGCACCTACACAGTGGGGAGCCACACACACATCCTTCGTGGCTGGCACACGTCCCCCGTGGCTACCACACATCCCCTGTGGCTGGGAGTCATCCTCTATGGCTGGCACATGTCCCCTGTGGCTGGCACACATCCCTTATGGCTGGCACACATTCTCTGTGGCTGGCACTGGTCCCCCATGGCTGGCACATGTCCCCCGTGGCTGGCACACGTCCCCTGTAAGCTAGCACTTGTCCCATAGGCTGGCACATGTCCCCTGTGGCTGGCACATGTCCCCTGTTGCTGGCACACGTCCACGTGTGGCACTCGTCCTCTATGGCTGGCACACGTCCCCCATGGTTGGCATACATCCCCTGTGGCTGGCACATGTCCCCTGTGGTTGGCACATGTCCCCTGTGGGTGGTGACTCACGCAGGATAGGGTACTCGGATCTCTGGCTCGATTGCAGTCTGGGATGTCACGGGTGGCTGCCTGAGACCGGGCCCTGGGGGTCAGTGAAAAGGGGTATTTACAGGGATTATATACAGTTTTTGTCTTTGTGACGCCACATGCTGTGTCTGGTGAGGGATCACCAGCACCGCTACAGTCCTCCGGAGGTCGGTGGGATGGCGGCCGTGATGGTATGGTCCCCGCAGGCAGGACTGGGACCTCCAGGGCAGAGTGGTGAGGATTGGACAGGATGCAGCAGAGCTGAGGTGGTGGATGAGGGTAGGGAGAGTCCATGGAGGGGCGCAGTGAAGGAGCAGAAAGAAGGCAAACACGCAGCAGAAGTCTCTTTACCTTTTACTGATGGTATTCAGGCAAATAGTCCCAAGCACTCACGGTAGCTGGGCTGCACAGTGAAGCACAGTCTGTCAAATCCTGACTTGCCTCCACTCTCTTCTCTGTTCTGTTTCTCCTTCCCTCCTGTGCGGTCTCTGGGACAACCTTCTCTTGGCTTCTGCAGGAGCTCCTGCGCCTGGCTCCCTTGCTTTGACTCTCTCAAGAGACCGGGTAGCTGTAGCTCCCTCGGTGTCCGGGGGTATCCTGCAGGACTTGTAGTTCTCCACTGTCGGGATCCCTAATATCCGGCTTCTCTTTCCTCTCTGGAACGAACTCATAACTGGAGCTGCCTGTACCTTGCTTCTGCTTCTACTCCTGTCCTCCCTGCCTTCAGTCCCACTTAGTTTGGTGGGACGCTGAAGGGCTTCCTGGATCTCTGGCCTGTGCCTAGTCGTGGCACCAGCACCAGAACCTTCCTGCAGCTCTTCTAGCGTCTGCTACACTCTGACTAGCTCCGCCCCCAGCAGCAGTATTTATAGGGGATCCTGCCTAAGTGCAGCGGTTTTGAGCTCCCCCTACTGTGACGGGTGGAAAGTGTTGTTTGTAGTGGTACCTGCTGAGGAAACCCAGCTGTGCAGCAGAGAGATATGTGGTTACCTGCGTTGGCAGGGTGCCACACCCCCCTCCCAGATAACATCAGTACTCCGGGACTGAGACATTTTTGTGAAACAAAGATATAACAATAATACCATATTTACATAGTTTGAAAAATGAAAAATTACAAAAAGACACTAAAAATATTGAGAAATGAAAAATAGAAAAACAGGTAAGTCCATACGGTGCTAGTCCATCCACCGTAGGCTTTTAAAGTTTGTGGCTACGTTAGTCCATTTTAAATTTTTAAAGAATTCAAAGTTCTAAGGGAAGAGTTTAATGGAACAAAGTTCAATAGAGTCCTTACAGCAATGTCTCTGTACGCTCCGCGTAATAAAGGGGAAAAGTCTTTTCAAAAGTTCACATTTTTAACAATAAACAGGGGTTCCTATGGGTGCCTCGGCTTAGGAGGCCTGGTCTCTCTCTGCCCCAGGCACTTTCTGTTCCCAACTTAATGTGCATGGGACTGGGCCCAGTTCCTCCACCCTTCTGTACACTACTATTTACATTTCTGTTTGTACAGACTCCTATTTACGTGGTTTTCAAATGTATTCTACTTATACCCATTCTCCAAACCTAGATGGGGGCTGACCTCGTGTGCTTCTATGTGATTTCCACACTACGGGTGTTACTGTCTCAGGTGAAGTGTCTAGTGGTGTTGAGCTTTGGGTAAGTAATTCAGGTGAGTTTCTGCGTTGCCTTAGTCTCACTACTGGGCTAGCAGGTGTACCGATTGCAGAGCCAACAGCCAACACCAAGACCCAAAGCCAAGCCTCAGCCACTGATTCAACTTTCTGACAGCCGAAATGTCCCTGGATGTGAGGGAAGCAAGCTGCAGCTACAGAGGAGGACCTACCAACCACTACAGCTCCACTGGGGGGCCCATCTGCCGCCGCTGTAACCGCACCGGCCACCTCGCCAGGCGCTGTCCTAACGGGCATCTGGGCCGGCCAAACCTCAGGACTAGATCAACAGGGCCCAGCCACCTGGTACAAGACCTTCATCGGACAGAGGCCGTTTCTGTCCATTGTACTGGATGGCATCCGACACCTGCTCTACTGGACACCAGGTCCAGGTGACCACCATCCCCTATATCCTTTATAAAAAGTATTGGGCTGATGCAGAACTGAAACAGCCTGAAATAGACCTTTTCCTTCATGCAGTAATGGTGAACCAATTACTGTGATGGGGGTTAGAGCAGTGTCCATAAAGGTGGGGAGGGTGGAATTACAGAACCAAGGGGTCCTTGTGGTAGCAAAAGCCAGTAATTGTTCAATTAACATTTGAAGTTTTTTTGTGTAAGGGGTACACCATGCCACTAGAACAGTGTTTTCCAAAATAACCAAAGTATATTGCCTTAAAACCTTTATTCTGATAAAAACGTGATGATCATAATTAGAAAACAGCAATGACTGTAGCACAGAGAAACTACTTTTTGTGAAGGTTACACCAGTCCCCCAATCAGTAAGAAGTGTACAGGCCTTTGCCTTGAATTGCTTCGGCACATCTGCGCCACAGGACATGACTAGTCTCTCACACTGCTCTGGTGTGATTTTGATCCACTTTTCTTCCAGTCTCTTCACAGTTCTGTGACTGTTGTGGGTTTCTTGGCCATAACTTTGTCCAGAGGTTTTCTATTGGGTTTAGATCAGGACTCTGGGCTGGCCATTTCATTGTTTCAATGTTTTCTGTTTCAAGAACTGCTTTACCCATTTTGCTGTATGACAGGAGGCATAAACCAGCATGCAAATTGCTGGCCTATTTGAGTGCTGAACGCAAGTAACAAACCATGTATTGTTGAAGAAGGTTCTGATACACACTTGCATTCACTCTGCCATGTAGCTGTATTAGAGCTCCAACAGCTGCAGAAGAAAACATTCCCCAAACCATGACACTTCCTCCACCACCTTTCACTGACTAATTTACACACTTTATGTTCAGTCTTTCCCCAGTTTGTCAATGAACATAACGTTTCCCATCAGACCCAAATAAACTTGCTTTTATCCCTAAAATGAACTGTAGACCATTTCTTCTCTGTCCACACAATATGCTTCTCACCAAAGGTAAGTCTAGTCTTTTGATTCTATCTGCTAATGAAGGGTTTGGTCACTGCAGAGTGGGCTTTCAGTCCAAATGCTCTTAAACATCATGACACTGTATGACAAGACAGATCCTTACCATGTTCAGTGCTGAACTGGCGAGCTTTTCCAGCTGCAATGTTGAAACAATTACCGATGGAGATTCTCCACATGTTCCTGTCCTCTCCTGACTTGGAACCAACCAACTGCTGTTGCTATGGCTGATAGGGTTACCCCTTTAGTCTTGATCTGGACAAACCTGCTGTGAGCATAAACTGGAAAGTTCGGCTGTCAGTTAAATAATGTTTGTCAGATAGGAAATTAGCACCAGGTGTCGGATTAACACCAATAACTTGCAAGTATTTGAAAGTGTTCTCTAATTTTGATCAGAGTTCTTTTTCCTTTACCTCATTTCCATTTTTATTCTGTGCTTTAGAATATATTCAAATTATGAAAAAAAGCTTAAAATACTGCTAATTTACTCATGTTAGGATATTTTTACATAGTACAACACAATGACTTTAACATTAATGAAATTATGTGTTCTTTAATTTTGATATCCAGTATATGTTTGTATTTTGTGAAATATCTGTTTTAAACAAGTGCTTCAACAGGGCCTGACATACAACCAGCACCATTATGGGAGGGTTACACATCCACAAGTCAGGGTAATCAATAAGACATGATGCAGAAAAATACCACAGCCAAATACAAAAGAATTACATAAATGGAAATCATAAAAACATTGACAAATCATTCCTGTCATATCATCTTAACCAGGGGCTGGCTAGGAAATTTTGGCCTAGGGGCAATCACACAGCAGTGGCCCATGAGTTGTGGTGGCCAATTTTAACCTAAAAAGTATAGAAACTTTGGTACACAAAGAAGAATGTTGAAGTATTAGAACAAATGTCCACGTTAATAGATGTCCGATTCATACACATGAAAAATAGACCAATGTTTTGGCCTATAAATGGTCTTTGTCAAGGTTTATCTCAGGCGGCCGTCACACGCTGCAATATCTTGAACGATATCGTTTAAGCGATCTGCTTTTTGATCGCTTAAGCGATATCGTTTGTGCATCGTTACGTGTGATCAAGCGATTTTACAATGTAAAATCGCTCGATCGTGACATCGCAGATATGAGAGCAGGGCCTCATATCTAGCGATGAACGATTTAACAATCTGCTTCATCGTGGTGTGTGACACCACGATGAACGATCTCCCAGCGGCAGAGCCTATGCTGGGAGATGGTATCTATGGTAAACGTCGGGTTACTAAGCGCCGCGCGGCGCCTAGTAACCCGATGTGTACCATAGTTACCAGCGATCTCGCTGGCCCACATCGCTGGTGAGTCTGTCTGTGTGACATCTCCCAAGCGATGTGAACGATATTGTAAGCGATCGCGCGTGCACGTGATCGCTTACAATATCGTTCACGATGTCGAGACGTGTGACGGCCGCCTTAAAAGGATGCTTGCTGAGAGAGATAATATCATATAGGGGAGAACATTTCCTTTTATTAGAATCTTAAAAATGACTCTGGAATAAAATCCAGAAATGTGCCACAATGAACTCTCAAAAAGGGGCTTATAATCTTGTGAAGGAGGACTGGAACCTGCGGAGACAAGTCACGCTTTGTGGTTTGGTCCATTTTAACCTGTTTACCTCTGTTTTTTCACGTATGTATTTCAATATGAACATGTAAAGGATGTCTAAAACATATCATTTATACACAGTACATACCCTTCCTTCAGTATAAAAGCCGTATCTAGTCTGTCTGGGTGTCTGTATGTTTTTCCTGAAAACAGCGTCACCTATAGGTCATCGTGGACCTTACAAAAGGCAGATAAACTGGAATGTGACAATATAAACCTAAGTTTGGTCGATCAGTCAAGTATGGTTAATCTCTCAACATCTACACCAAGATGTGCCATCCGAAAAAGTATGCAGATATTGGAAGGAAAGCAACAGCACAACAGAAAAGGCAATGACGTGAATACAAGACTAGTGAACTACACAGAAGCGCATGCGTGTTTCAGATGACTTCCCCCAGTCAAGACCCATTAAATTGTCACAGGATTCTTCATTGTGCAGATCTACAATACTCTTACAGCATGCATCATTACATCGTCAGCACCATGACAATGCATCTCCGCAATTCATAAGAATGAGACTGTCACAGGATGCAGCATCCTGCCGCCGTAATAACGAATCTATGGAGAGCAGGTTTACCACACTCACAGGATGCAGTACCACACCATAGTACCGTAATGATGACTCTCTGGAGTTTAGACATTATCGTTGTATTGTGGCGCCCCTGTGGTCTGGTTACCACAGAGGGGTACTGCACCCAATCCACAGGTGGGGTATTTTTGTGCTCAATAAGCAGGATGGTAAGTCCAGACACCCACAAAAGCACCCAACACACCCGGGGACAGCGGGCAGACCCGATAGAGGGAGGGCCCAGGAAGTCAGTGGGATGACGGAGATAAAAGGTGGAGGGTGGGAAGTTAATAGAGGAGAAGTCAGGAAGTAGGAGAGGATATAGAAAGGAAAATAACAGGAAGTAGGAGAGGCAGAGTGTGGGAGCAGTGAAAGGAGAAGGACCCGGAGGACTTGAGTGGAGACGAGGCTCGTCCTGGGTCCCTAAACATCTGACTGCAGAGAAACAGAGGGAGCCCTAGGGGCGCGGGCAGTAAGCAATCCACCTGTGTGCCCGACCTTGAAGTGAAATGGAAGGGCAGGTTAAGGACCAGGTAATCAGTCCTGTAGGTGGCGAGGAGACTTTACACTCAAACGATGGAACCGGGGCCATGAGATCTAGAGGAGCTGTGGTCCACATTTGACACATCCGCTGAGAAGGTAGCCATAATAGGGTCAGGGGACATGGCCCGTCACCCGACAGGACCCGTGGCTGCTGGATTGGAGCATTGTGTGCAGAGGCATGAGCAACAAAGCGGTGGTTAGGCAACGCTGAGAGAGTGAGCAACCCAAGAAGGAAGGAACATAAAGGGGCATCTTGGATGAGCCATCTCGATTGCTGAGGACTACCCAGAATGAGATTTTGCAAGGACAGTACCTTGTAACACCGTCAAGTGAAAAGCTAAGTAAACCGGGTTTGGAACTCAGAACTGTGTGTGAGACTATTCATTTCCCACCTGAGGAGCGGTAGACTGCTGAGCCACGCAGGCTGTAGAGACCTGCCTGTGAGACGCCCTGATCCTTCTCTCGGCCAGACCTGTCCTGTGGGCCCACCCTACAAACTCTTCTGCACCTGTTGCCCTGGGGACCCGCTCTACCCATGGGGAACAAAACCACCACAGCTGCAATCTCATCGTCCCCAGAGGACCGCACCGCAGCGTCGGCCACTCATAGCTGAATACCATGGGTTGGGCGCACGACAACCAAATCCCTAAACCCGTTTACTCCCACTTTAGAACATTTTATTGACCACTTCCGGGCCACAGACCAGGTTACGCCAATGTGACATTCCTATCTCCCGATGACATCGTCAAACCTGACCACCAGGCTCCCACAGGGCGCATCAGTATCATGTGATTATTTTCGATACTTCACCATGAAAAGCAGCATTTTCATCTATTACAGCATTCATATTTAACATATGCATCCCTACTCTGTTATTTACATGTTATACAATTCTACTGCTATCGCTGAGTTTTAAATGCACCTATTTTTATTTAATTTCCTACCTAAAATATTAACAACATAGTTCAACCAACATAAAATCACACACTTTCTAGAATCACACAATGCAAAAAAAGTGGGCCCTTATCTAATGTTTGTAATAAACTTGTTTACATTAACATACATGGTATGAATCTAGAATAAGGCTAGGGTCCACACTTAGCAGGTGCCCCACGATAAACGGATGCTGTTACTGCAGAGCCAGCCTGCAGTAACGGCCAGCTGTAGACTAGGGGGCTGCCTGTGAAAGCTGCTCCTTGGTAACCCGATGTTTACCATGGATGGAGCCACACAGGAAGTCCCAGGAACTGTGCTTTAGCAGAGCACACATGGAAAACGTTGTCAGCAATGTTTTCCTGTGCGCTCTGCTAAAGCGCAGTTCCTGGGGCTTCCTGTGTGGCTGCATCCATGGTAAACATTGGGTTACCATGGAGCAGTGTTTGCAGGCAGCCCTGACGTTACGGTGATTACTGCAGGCTGGGCTCTGCAGTAACTGGATCAGTTTAATGGGGCACCTGGTAAGTGTGGCCTAGCCTAAGGCTATGTTCACAAACTGCATTTTGCTGCGTTTTTCGTGTTGTTTTTTACTATGGCTTTATGCAAATCTATGTTAATCTAAACTTGCATTTTTGATTGTGATTCCAAAAAAAGCTGTCCACACACATTAGTTTATTTCTTTGCAGAAATTGAAACCTGCATAGGTTTTGCTGCATTTTGAAAAGTATGAGCATGTCCAATTATTATCCGAGGTTTGCTTTCATAGAACGAAATGCAGAAACGCAGCAAAACATGCAACATAAATGTGACATGCCCCCACCCAGGGCCGTGGGATACTTGGAACTGGCTACTGTACTGCTGGGGAATCATAGGGGTCGAGACCCGCCTCCGTGACCCTGGCAGTGTAATAAAAATTCGTTTAAGGTTTTGGAGGTTGAGTTGTGACGCCACCCATGATGTTTGGGTATTGATGGCTGACACTGCCGTGCGGGACCTCTGGGGATGATAGAATCGCAGCTAAGGTGGTATCACTCCCTACGGGTGGAGCGGTTCCCCAGGGCAACTGGTATGTCTATGGCGGTGGTAGGCTTTGGGGTGCAGGAACTGAGGGCGCGGAATAACCGACAGACACACAGTATGTAGTCTCCTTTACCTTTACTGGTAGTTGAAGGTCCAGACGTCCTGAAAGCAAGTTGGGGATCTCCTCACCCAGTGAGTTTTGAGGCCTCCCTGCTGCGCTCCTCTTTGCTGGTCCTGGCTGCCTGTAGCTAAGCTGTGACCCTCTTTCCTGCTGGTGAGTCTTTACCCATATGGCAGGCAGCCCGAGCCTTTCTCTGGTGCCGCTCTTCCCTGGGCTCTCGACTGCTGCTGTGCCTCCAGGTGCTTTGCTGTGGCCGGGAGACATGAGTTTCCCTTCCTCCTGCTTTGGCTGCTGGGTCTTTAGTACCAGACAACCTTGACTCTGGTGTCCGTTTCTGGTGGTCTGCTCTGGGGTGAGCCGGCAACTTGCTCCCCTCACCAGGCTCTCTCCTCTCCGATGGGTCCCTCACGCTTGCTGTTCTCTATCCAAGGATGAGTTCTCCGGCTCCAGTCCCCAGGATGTCTGAACTGTTCTTCTGTGGCACCCCAGGGGTTAATGTGCCACAGTAACATCACGCGGGTTCCCTCCCCACACAACACTGGACACTACACTAGCACCTCTGGGCCAGAGGGGAGCTAAAGGAGGTCCCTTATGTACTCTGGGTCAAGAGGAAGTAGTTAGTTCAGTACGTAGCAGGACTGTGAAGAGTTCAGTTCCTGGGAGAACTGAGAGAGAGACTGTAGTTAAAGGGTCTTTGTCAGGCTTCTCTACAGTCTGCTCCTCATTCCAGGCTAGCCAGGGTCTGATGGAAGGAGTACAGGAGACAGAGGAACACACTGGGAGACCGAGTGACTTCAAAGCTCACCCCGGAGGAGCACAAAGACCGGATACCGGATCCAAAACTGTGACTGACACACAGCACAGTAAACACCGGGATAGTGGAGGTTGCAGATCTACACTGTACCTCAGCGAAGCAACACGGCAGGGTCAGAAGCACAAGGAAGACTCAAGTTGCCTAGCAAGGGGTACCCGTGAGGAGAGACAGGCCAGCAGCTCCGCTCCCAAACAGCAGGGTCAAACACACAGCGCAACAGTAGGAAGCTGAGGACCCGAACAGGGTGGGAGCAACCCAGGCCCTGTCAGACTCCGTGGACAATTCTCTGTAAAGGACATCTACAATAAAGCTTTGGAAAACTTCAGAACCGTGAGTGTGTGTGATCCTTGTATTCAAGCCCTACTCCCATCACAAGCAACTACCACTTCTTTTATCATCCCTATCCTACAACAGCTATAGAAATCCATTAGAGACAGTTAATTATCCCTGCCCTGGGAACCAGGCTCTTCCTGGGGGAGCCGTTCCATCTTACAGCTGCCAAACATCATCCCCGGAGGTTCTGCAGCAGCGGTGGTCCCATTACTGACCACAAACCATGGGTGGTGTCACAATAACTCCTCTGTAAATATTCCCCCCATTTACTTGTGTGAACCCGGACCGGTCCGGACCAGGACCTCCGTGACATCCCCAGCAGTACCCTGGTCCGGTACCGAGACCCCTCCAGTGGGTTCACAACCTGGCGTCACGAACAAGATCTACCGTGCCCGTAAGACGGGCATTGTGTGCCGTGATTAATGTAAAAACTGTTTTTAAGCTGGCCATACGGACTGTAATTTTGAAAATCTGCCATTATAAAGCGCGCGATGCGTGGGAAGAAAAGGGGGGTATTACTCTGCAGAGGCGAACTCCAGCCTCCTCCCTGGTGCTGACCACATCCGGCGGGGAAGAAATCCCCGGTGCAACCTGCGGAACCTCCTAGAGACATCCGGATGGAAGCAGAAGAAGGAGGGCGGACCTTAACTAAGGGGGCACAGGATGTCGCAGCCAGCGGCGCCAAGCAGTAGCGGAGCAGCCGGCGGAGCTGCAGCAGCCGGATAACAGAGAAGCATCTTGGCGGTGCAGCGACGCAAGGAGCAGTACCTTATCATGCCGTTCCTGATGCAGTATACTCCGGGGCAATGTGGCTGCCCAAATACTCCGGTGAGCCTAATACTCTTAATGACTTTGTTACCAAGATAAAAGCTTACTATGTGATGTACCCCCTAACTGAAGCCCAGTGTGTAGGAATGATTGTGGGACAATTAACCGGCAATGCACAGCGGGAGGTTGCGTCCTGGCTGGACACAGATAGGACACTGTAGAGCATCTTATAGCCGGACTAAAAGCAGCATTTGAATCTACTGCTGATACCCGGGCTAAAATGAGGTTCTTTGCATGTCAACAAAAGCCCACGAGAGTCCAACAGACTATGCCTTAAATCTGCAGGAAGCACTCAAAGCACTTAAACTAGCAGAACCTGCCTTAGCCCCGGGAGCTGACAAAATGCTAATCGACCAATTCATAGAGGGCCTCTTTTCCCCTTCTCACAGAGGACAACGTGAGTATGATGAGTTATTCAGAACCCTGAAATGACATTTGCTGAGTTAAAAGATCGAGCCATCCGTTGCAGCGGTAGAAGAGCCCGGGATCTAAATCTATACAGAACCTGCAGCAGCACCTCAGCAAGCCAACAGCATCAGCGACATCTGCCATGTCAACAACTGCTGCTGAAAACAGGGAATCAATCTCTAATGAGGCCCTCAATCAAAAGCTAGATACCCTGACAGACACGTTATCTCCATGGCTAAAGTCATCAAGAGCTGCAAGATCCAAGTCTGCACCCAAGATCGAGTTAGCGACCAGCAAGGAGGATGTCCCGTGGATGAGGCCCAGAGGTATCAAGTGACAAAGGACGACCCAGCGACCGCTATCAGCCGGATGGCAGCCTATTTGCCGCCATTGTCAGAACATCACACCTTGCCCGAGAATGGCCAGACGGGCAGCGCGTTCTCAGGAGTAAACTCTCAAGGTCCTTCAGCCTGGTATGACAGATTGTGGGGTGACAGCCAGTTATCCCAATGTGTTGGACGGATTCCCTTTAATGCCTTGTTGGATACGGGTCCCAAATAACATCGATTCCACATGTTCTATACAAAAGGTACTGGGCTGATTCAGACATTAATAGTGGTCCATCTGACATTACAATGAACGTATGGGCTAGTAATGGACAACTAATACCACAGGTTGGGTTCAAGAAATGACCATTCAGATTGGAAAGGTAGAATTGCAGAACCAGGGTATTATAATTATAGTTGTTGACCGACGAGAATGTGAACCAATGATGTTACTAGGAATGAATGTAATTGAAAAATGTTTTCATGAGGTATTTACTTTCTTGCAGCAGATTCCCGAGACTGCCAGAACCAGGCAACAGAGGCTTTTGCACAAAGAAATTAAAGCCCTGATGTTGAAGCAACAGGTAGAAATATCCGAGGCGAGACCGGCAGTGTACGAGTAAGTGACCTAATGCCCATTGTAATACCTCTCAAAACTGAAATGTTGGTCTGGTGTAGAGCCGCAATAGGCATAAAAGGGCAAGACTATCAAGCTATGGTAGAACCCGTGCACTCAGACAGTAGACCTACTATACTCACAGCTAGAGGAGTGGTTGAGGTACACTGGGGAAGAGTGCCATTACGCCTTTTGAATTGCGGAGAGGATGAGATTACATTACCAAAGTATGCTACCATGGCTAAATTGTAGACGGTTGATAACAATGCCATCACAGCCGTTGAGCCCTTGAACCCGTTAAGTCAGGCGGATGACAATGGCTCAGGGGAAAAACTGGAGGATTGGTGCCAAAAGCTACATGTGGGTACCAGTTCTACACCTCCCCATCAAAAGCATGGAGTATACCAGGTAGTGAAAGAATATGAACAGATATTCAGCAAACACCGGTTAGACTTTGGGCAAATTAAAGGGGTAGAGCACACTATACCCACAGATAACCATCAGCCTATAAAAGAGAGGTATAGACCATTACCACCCGCTCACTACCAAACCACCAAAGACATGCTCAAAGAAATGAAAGCTGCAGGGGTAATAGACAGTTGTAGCACCTGGGCAGCACCTCTAGTGTTAGTTAAAAAGAAGGACGGGACCATGAGAATGTGTGTAGATTACCGGCAGATTAACCGCATCACACATAAGGACGCATACCCGTTACCTAGGATTGAGGAGTCATTAGCTGCATTAAAATCTGCTACTTTTCTACCCTTGATCTGACTGGTGGGCATTGGCAGGTTCCTGTGGCCGAGGACGACAAGGAGAAGACAGCGTTTACTACGCCAATGGGCCTCAGTGAATTTAATTGTATGCCGTTCAGACTCTGCAAACGCACTTGGGACCTTCCAACGCCTGATGGAGAGCTGCCTAGGACATAAGAACTTTGAAACTGTCCTCCTGTACTTAGATGACGTCATAGTCTACTCAAGACGTATGAGCAACATCTACAAGACCTGGCAGAAGTGTTTGAGGCCTTATCCGGATACGGCATGAAAATCAAGCCATCCAAGTGCCACCTTCTTAAGCCAAAGGTACAGTACCTGGGACATATCATGAGTTCAGAGGGAGTAGCACCGGATCCTGATAAAGTCACCGTGATAAGGGATTGGCCGAGGACCTACTAATGTGAAAGAAGTGAGGCAATTGACTCGCCCAGGGCAGGGGTACTCAGATCTCGGGCTCGGTTCCAGTCTAGGATGTCACGGGTGGCTGCCCGAGGCTGGGCCCTGACGGTCAGTGGAAAAAAGGGGTATTATTTACAAGAATTATTTACAAAGTTTTTGTCTTCGTGATGCCACCTGCTGAGTCTGGTGATACCCAACATGCCCGCCACAGTCCTCCGGTGGTTGGTGGTATTGCGGCTTAGATGGATTAGTCCCCGCAGGCGGGACTGGACCACCAGGGCAGTGATGCTGTAAGGCAAATAGTTTATAGTGAAAGGATGCAGCAGAGACGGGACTTCACTTCACCGGGTAACTTTACTTGAACACTTTCATTCAGCATTACAGTTCAGCAGTTATCGGTGGTACAACGGCAAATTCTCCGGATGCTGCAATTGGGATCTCTAGTTGTAGATGGAACCCCCGTTTATGTTCCTTTCTTTTCATTCTTTCCTGTTCCCAGTGTTGTGAAGCCTGGTCTCCTATAGATGACTTGGCCTCCTGCTGCTTCTTGTTCTGTTTCCTCTCCCTTTCTTTACCCATCGGGTTAACCTTTTACTGAATGCCGCAGCCGCCTACTGCAGTTCTGGTTTCCCTCTCGTGGGCTCCTTGGGAGTCAGGGCCGTATTTACAATATCCCTGTTTAGCGGATTTTCTGTGAGCCTTAAAGGTCTCACAGGTGCAGGTCCGGTACCCGGCTTACTTCCTATGGGGCAAACTCTATCTGTTACTCACTTCCCCACTCAAGTTAACTCTGCGTCTATGAGTTTCCTTGCTTTCTTTCTCGTTCTTTGGGATCTTTACTTTCTTGGGCCTCTCAGCCAAGAGGACCACTTGGCTCCTTCCAGGCTGGCTGCCTGACTCCTTCCACACTTCCTCCTCCGATTTCTCTCTCCGACTCTCTCACTACTCACTGAGCTCTCTGGTTCCCTCTGGTCTCTCCCACCCACTATTCTAGTGTGTGAGTGCTGCTCTAGGGCTCCATCTAGTGAACATAGTCCCAATTGCAGTGGAGTACTACACCGCTTTTCTGGGTGCAGTACCCTTTTTGTGGCACCTACGTAGTGGGGCGCCACACAATTCCTGGGCCTGGTAGGCTATTACCAGAGATTTATCAGAGGATTCACAAAGTTAGCAGCTCCCCTGCAAGACATCTTGGTGGAACAGTCAAAAGGTCTTCAATCCGTAATCCTCCTTTCAGTGGAGTGAAGAGAGGGAAGACTCTTTCAACAAGCTGAAGTGTGCGCTGACAGGAGAAGAGATTCTGGCATACCCGGATTACCATCAACCCTTCATGCTGTACACGGATGCCAGCAATGTGGGATTGGAAGCAGTACTGTCAGAGAAGCAAGGAGGCAAAGAGAGAGTTATTGCCTTTGCAAGCAGAAATCTCCGGCCTACGGAAAGAAACCACGAGAACTACAGCTCCTTCAAGTTAGAACTACTGGCAGTACTTTGGGCTGTAACTGAACATTTTAAGCACTACTTAGCAGCTGCAGAATTCACCATCTACACGGATAACAACCCGTTGACCCACCTGGATTCAGCAAAATTAGGAGCACTGGAGCAGCGATGGATAGCCCGGCTGTCTAACTACAATTTTGTCATCAAATATAGGGCAGGCCGCAAGAACGGGAATGCAGATGCCTTATCCCGGATGCCACACCTAGAAGACATGGAAGAGGAACCGGAAGAGTTGGAAGAAATTGAACTACCGGCCTTTCATCATTCAAAGGTAGACAAGTATCAACCCGGCATCTACCAAAGAGAACAACAGGCAAGTCTCAACCCGTTAGCACACCATGGATGGACTGACACCCAGGATAGTGACCCGGCTGTAAAGCTAGTGAAAGAACTGCTTACACAATAAGGTGCGTACCCTAACCAGAACGCCCCGGCTGAGACCCAACAACTCTATAAAGAGAAAGGCAAGTTGTTCCTGTATCAAGGGATGCTCTGCAGAAGGCATACCAACCCTAAAACACATAAATTGGTCTGGCAGATAATCGTACCCAAGCTAGACGTCAAAATGGTCTTAGACGCCTACCATGACGGCGCAGGTCATTTCGGATGGAAGAAGTTGGAAGTGCTCCTAATGGTGAGTTTACACACACCAATTTATCTATTCAATATCTGAACCAATCTCTGGTTGCAGTGAAATCATGGATACATTGCTCCATTTTGTGGCTGTGTACATCCATGATTTCACTGCAACCAGAGATTGGTTCAGATATTGAACAGATAAATTGGTGTGTGTAAACCCACCATTAGAGAGAGATTCCACTGGGTTGGCATGAGAAAATCAATTGAAGATTGGTGTAGAAAATGTGGCCCGTGCAACTTCAGAAGAAGAGATCAACAGAGAGCCCCACTCCAGTCTATAGTAGCCAAGCAACCACTTGAGTTAGTTGCGTTAGACCACGTCAAGTTGTCACCAAGCCGGTCAGGCTATGTCTATGCCTTAAGCATCGTGGACCATTACTCACCCTTCTTAGTGGTGGTACCCGTCAAGGACCTGACAGCGAAGACGACTGCAAGAGCATTTCAGGCACATTTCTGTAGACCTCATGGCTACCCGGAACAAGTCCTTGCAGATCAAGGTCCAGCTTTCGAATCAGAGATTTTCCAATAATTTTGCAATATGTACGGCTGTAAGATGATCCGCACGACAGCGTACCATCCCCAAACAAATGGCTTATGCGAGAAGATGAACCATATTGTAATTGACCTGTTCAAAACATTACCAGAGTCTGAGAGAAATCAATGGCCAGATAAATTACCCGATTTGGTAGACTTATACAACCATGTTCCAGTGAGTTCTACAAACTGCACCCCAGCCTACCTTATGCGTGCACGACCCGGTAAACTGCCAATTGATTTAGATATGGGAATTGTGTAACCAGACGCAGAAGTGGAAGAATCCAATTGGGATACCTTACGTCAAGTACAGGAATGCATAGAGAAAAATCTTCAGCAAGCTAGAGCAAGACAAGAGAGAACCTTTTACCAATGTGCTCAAGCAACCCTGTTACAACCTGGTGAGCAAGTTCTCAAGAGAAAGAGACGCACCAACAAATTGGATAATCAGTGGGAAACCACCCCATATGCGGTCTTACCATCTAACTTAGACAATGCTAAAACGTGCCTAATAAGTAAGGACAAAGGAAGAAGTTCAGCAGTTCACCAGAAACCATCTCAAACCGTGTCCTGAAACTCTGAAGACACCAGAAGTAACCTTACCCGTGCAGGTCCAACCCGTCAAGGAGAAAGAAGAAGTTTTCCTTACAGTTCTAGGAGATTTCCCTAAAACATGGCCAAATAACTACAGAGCAGTTGTAGTTCCAATGATTGCTTTCCCTCCAATGGTTGAACCAACACCAGACCCGTATTACCAGAAGACGACACAAGACCTGAAGAACTGGAAGTAGAACCCGTAGAGGGAGAACCAATTCCTGGTCCCAGTGAACTTGCCAGTCCTACAATCAGACCTCCATCTTCCATAGTACCAGACACTCCAAGTAGGTACACGTCCACCCACACTATCAGGCTAAATACACCCAGCACACCAGCAGTACGCAGATCAAAGTGTAGTACCCAAGGTCAGTTACCGGCTAGGTACAAAGATTGAAATGTCAAATTAACTGTAAAGTGTAAATATGTTTGTGCAAATGTAAATTGAACCCGGTAAATAGTGTACAGAAGGGTGGAGGAACTGGATTAACCCCCATGCACTTCAAGTTAGGGAAAGAAAGTGCCTGGGGGTGGTATAAGTGAAGCCAGGCCTCCTAAGCAGAGACACCCGTAGGGACCTTATTTATTTGTTTAAGTGTGCAATGTTAAAGAAGCCCAGTACCTACAGAGACTACAGATGAACTTATGACAAATTCTTGAACTTTGAACTTTTCTTGTTTATTTATGGACCATGCTACCATGGACTGGTTGTGGTAAAAAACTCCCTTGTATATAGTCATTAGCCCGGAGGCAATAGACTAAACCCCCAGAAAGACTGTTTATTTTGAAGTTTTGGACTCTTTTCGAGCATCAGTGATTTTTGGACGTTTTTACTTTTAAGTCTCTGTAAATATTAATTGTGTTAACTGTTTGTTTATTTGTTTTTCACAGTCCCGGAGTACTGTCTTTAACTAAAGGGGAATGTGGCACCCCAGGGGTTAATGTGCCACACTAACATCACACGGGTTCCCTCCCCACACAACACTGGACACTACACTAGCACCTCTGGGCCAGGACGGGGAGCTAAAGCAGCTCCCTTATATACTCTGGGTCAAGAGGAAGTAGTTCAGTACGTAGCAGTACTGTGAAGAGTTCAGTTCCTGGGAGAACTGAGAGAGAGACTGTAGTGTAAAGGAGCTGCGTCAGGCTTCTCTACAGTCTGTTCTTCGATTCCAGGCCTAGCCAAGGTCTGAAGGAAGGAGTACAGGAGACAGAGGAACACATCTGGGAGACCGAGTGACTTCACAGCTCACCCCGGAGGAGCGTACAGACCGGATACCGGATCCGAAACTGTGACTGACACACAGCACAGTAAACACCGGGATAGTGGAGGTTGCAGATCTACACTCTACCTCAGCGAAGCAACACGGCGGGGTCAGAAGCACAAGGAAGACTCAAGTTGCCTAGCAAAGGGGGTACCCGTGAGGAGAGACAGGGCCAGCAGCTCAAGCAGCAGCAGGGCCACACACACAGCGCAGTAGTAGGAAGCTGAGGACCTGGACAGGGTGGAAGCAACCCAGCCCTGATACAGACTCCGTGGACAATTCTCTGTAAAGGACATCCACAGTAAAGCTTTGGAAAACGTCAGAACCGTGAGTGTGTGTGATCCTTGTATTCAGGCCCTACTCCCCATCACAAGCAACCACCACTTCTATTATCATCCCTATCCTACAACAGCTATAGCATCCATTATAGACATTAATTATCCCTGCCTCGGTGAACCAGGCTCTACCTGCTGGGAGCCGTTCCATCTACAGCTGCCAAACATCATCCCCGGAGGTTCTGCAGCAGCGGTGGTCCCATTACTGACCACAAACCATGGGTAGCGTCACGACAACTCTTCTGTAAATATTCCCCCCATTTACTTGTGTGAACCCGGGACACGGTCCGGACCAGGACCTCCGTGACATCCCCAGCAGTACCCCGGTCCAGTACTGAGTACCACATCCCAGTGGACTCCACGCTTCCTCTCAGACTGACTACTCCTCACTCACTGGAACTCAAGAACTAACCCAAAGAAATTTGTTTACAATCAAAACATCAGATTTTCCTGCATTTTTGCTGCAGTGGTGATGTTAGGCTACGTTCACACAATGCATATTTGCAGCGTTTTTTTGAGGATCTGTAAATCCAGTGAAATGCAGTGCCATTTGACTTCCCAGCCAAAGCAATGTATTTCCCGATTTAGCGTTCAGACTCTCCGTTTTTTGAGGATACGTTTTCACTAGTAAGCGGATCCTAAAAAGAATAAACATGTCAATTCTTTGGCACTTTTGAGGATGCGCTTTTCCATTGTCCCCATTAAAGAATAGAGTAAAAAAAAAGCGCATCCTGAAAAGCGCACTGTGTGGATGGTGATGCGCTTTTTTTGCAAAAGAGCATCCCTCTTATTGATTGTCAAAAAAAGCTGCAAAAACACAGCTAAATGCAGCATGTGAACCCAGCCTTAGAGAGCTCATGTGTAAACTTTATCTTGGCTGATTTTCCAAAATGAGGGGGAACCTACGTTGTTTTCCCCAAATCTATTATAATAAAACCCTAAGGCTACTTCTGTTAGGATGTAATGGTATGCTACGTCACATCCTGGCTGAAGTAGCCTCTACACCCACTGTGGGTGTTCTAATATGGCCGCCCGCACACATACACACACATATACACACACACACACACAATCACACACTGTTCGCTATACTTTCCTCCTCCGTTCCGCCGACATGTCGCCGCCCTGGACTACTGGATCCAATATGGCGTCCGTGAAGTCTCGCGAGACTTCCTGGACGCCATCTTGGATAAAGTATGTCACCGCCCCCGGAGGACTGGATCCAATATGGCGTCCGGGAAGTCTCTCGAGACTTCATGGACGCCATATTGAATCCAGTAGTCCGGGGGCGGCGACATGTCGGCGGAACGGAGGAGGTAAGTATAGCGAACAGTGCATGGAGGTGTGTGTGTATGTGTATGGAGGTGTGTGTGTGTGCATGGAGGTGTGTGTGAAGTCTCACTGACCCCTCTGCACGCCGCACTGCGCCGACCACTCAGCCCGTCGCACTGCGCCGACCACTCTGCCCGCCGCACTGCGCCGACCACTCTGCTCGCCGCACTGCGCCAACCACTGTGTCCGCCGCGCAGTGCTAACCACTGAGCCACCGCGTAGTGCTAACCACTGAGCCACCGCGCAGTGCTAACCACTGAGCTACCCCACAGTGCTAACCACTGAGCCACCGCGCAATGCTAACCACTGAGCCACCGTGCAGTGCTAACCACTGAGCCACCACGCAGTGCTAACCACTGAGCCACCGCGCAGTGCTAACCACTGAGCCACCATATACTCTGCTAACCACTGAGCTGCCGTACAGTGCTCCATCCTCCCTCACCCCGCCGCTTTGTCCTCCATCCTCCTCCTCCCACCGCTCTGTGCTCTGTCCTCCCCCTTCCTGTGCCGCTCCATCCTCCCTCACCCCACCGCTTCCTCCTCCTTCCTTTATCCTCCTCCCCCCACCACTCCATCCTCCGTCCTCCCCCTGCCTGTGCTACTCTGGCCTCCCCCACCCGGCTGCTTCGTCCTCTGTCTTCCCTTCCCCCCCGCTGCTCTGTGCTTCATCCTCCTCCTGTCTGTGCCACTCCGTCCTCCCCCACCCCACCGTTTCCTCCTTCTTCCTTTGTCCTCCTCCCCTCCGCCACTCCATCCTCCGTCCTCCCCCTGCCTGTGCTGATCCATCCTCCCCTACCCGCCGCTTTGTCCTCTGTCCTCCTCCCCCCTGCTGCTCTGTGCTCCGTCCTCCCCCTGCCTGTGCCGCTGTATCCTCCCCCACCCCACCGCTTCCTCCTCCTTCCTTTGTCCTCCTCCCTTCCACCACTCCATCCTCCATCCTCCCCTGCCTGTGCTGCTCCGGCCTCCCCCACCCCGCCGCTTCATCCTCCATCCTCCTCTCCCCCGCCGCTCTGTGCTCCGTCCTCCCCCTGCTGCTCTCTCCCCCCCTGCCACTCTGTCCTCCCCCTGCTGCTCTGTCCTCCCCCTGCCGCTCCGTCCTCTCCCTGCCTGTGCCGCTCCATCATCCCCCACCACTTCCTCCTCCTTCCTTTGTCCTCCTCACCTCCGCCACTCCATCCTCCGTCCTCCCCCTGCCTGTGCTGCTCCATCCTCCCCCACTCCGCCGCTTCTTCTTACATCCTCCCCCCCGCCGCTCTGTGCTTCGTCCTCCGCCTGCCGCTCCGTCCTCCCCCTGCCTGTGCTGCTCCGTCCTCCCCCACCCCGTCGCTTCGTCCTCCGTTCTCCTCCCCCCTGCCGCTCTGTTCTCCATCCTCCCCCTGCCTGTGCTGCTACATCCTCCCACACCTTGCCACTACCTCCTCTGTTCTCCATCCTCCTTCCCCCTGCTGCTTCATCCTGTCCTCCACCCCCCCGCCGCTCTGTGCTTCATCCTCCCCCTGCCGCTCTGTCCTCCCCCTGCCTGTGCCATCCTCACCCACCCCACCGCTTCCTCCTCCTTCCTTTGTCCTCCTCACCTCTGCCACTCCATCCTCCGTCTTCCCCCTGCCTGTGCTGCTCCGTCCTCCCCCACCCCATTGCTTCGTCCTCCGTTCTCCTCCCTCCTGCCGCTCTGTGCTCCATCCTCCCCTGGCGCTCCTTCCTCCCCCTGCCTGTGCTGCTACATCCTCCCACACCTTGCCACTACCTCCTCTGTTCTCCATCCTCCTCCCCCCTGCTGCTCTGTCCTCCCTCCTCCCCCCTGCCACGCCGTCCTTTCCCCGCCGCTCCTTCTTCAAAGTTCCTCCCAATTCAGCCCTCAGTGCCTTCCCCCATGCAATCTCTATTTCTATATTTCAGAATACCCGATGCGTTAGAATCGGGCCACCATCTAGTTATTTATAAACAAATAAACTGCAAAAAATATTGTGTGATGACCTGTGTTTTGGATTACCAGCCCCCAGGGTAACATTATTCTGCCCAAGGGTAACATCCCATGCACTCCCCAGAGTAACATCCCCTACAGCCCCCACCCCCCCAGGGTAACATTCCTTGCAGCTCCCCCAGGGTAACATCCCCTGTAGCTCCCCCAGGATTACATCCCCTGCAGCTCCCCCAGGGTAACAAACACATGTCCCTCCTCACAGCACATGAGCTATAAGATATTGTTTGCAGTTTACCATCAATTCCAGATCAAGGAACTTGCAGCAGGAGAAACTGAGAGACAGCACAGAAAAATAAGGAGGGAGGTGGAACCAGCACTGAGCACCACACAGGTCCTGCACTGAAGGAACAGATAGCCTGGAATCTCAGGATGTCTGCGTGATGTTAGTTGAACAGTCGTGGCCACACAGGCATTCTTCATCTTCACATCCACTACATTCTCTTATGGCCGGACTGCTTATTAAAGTGACAGTGCAGTGATATCCAGTGGTGCTAATAGAGCAGGTGGCAGGGTGGCCCTGAACAGCTGCTTGAGGAACGGCCTTGGGGGCATATGTCCCCCTGCCTCAATGGCCAGCCAGCCCCTGAATACACCCCATAGTCTTTAGGCCATCCTGTACTCACTGATTAACAAAAAATAATACTCACCATAGTCATCTTTCCTCCACTGCTCCGGTCTCCATGCAAGCATCCTGCAGCCCTGCACACCTCAACCCAGCAGCATGTAGTAGTGACATCACTGTGCTTGCTGCGCTGAGACATCAGATCGAAGGCACAATGGGAGAATGATGAAGGAGGGAGTGGAGCACCCCCTCTTTCATCATTGCTTTCAACTGTATCAACATCGCAATGCGATGACAGAGGGAGGTGGGGGGAGCGGGGTTCGGTGGGTCAAGCTCTAACTTCAGGCCCCTCTCACTCATGAGCCCCATAGTGGCCGCATGGTCTGCCACCATACCCCACTGCCCATGTATCTGACTAAGTTTGGTACACCTTACTCTGGCAGACCCTTCATCAACACTGGCATGAAAAAAAAATATGTGCATGCAATAATGTTATTAGAAGGTTCTCCATAAAGTAAATCCATTCTAATTGACTGAGTACAAGGGTGACCATAATGTAATTGCTATATTGAGGTTCATGATTACTGTGCACACTGAAGTGTCTATAAGTACATCCTGCATACAGTAACTTTTTTTTAGTTTACTCACTACAGAAATAACTAGAATGGAGATCCCTTATGGTGGATCATAAAAAGCAGGGCCAGCTCCAGGTTTTTGTGGGCCTCAGGTGAAACAGCCTCAGTGGGGCCTTTAACACATACCATGATTCATGATTATAATATACTAGCTGGGAGCCCGATGCACATGCATCGGGATTCTAGAACGTCGAGTCTCTGACTCGCAATGCCCGCTGCGCGGGCATTGCGAGTCGACTCAGAAGTGCTCGCAATGGCCGCTTGGCGGCCAATGCTTCGCGCGTATCCACATGACCACGCCGGCTCGCATTGCGAGTCGACTTAGAACTGCTCGCAATGGCCGCTTCGGGGCCAATGCTTCGCGCGTATCCACATGACCACGACGACTCGCAATGGCCGCTTCGCGGCCAATGCTTCGCGCGTATCCACATGAACACGCCGGGGGCAAAAAAGCTATTCGCAATTATATAATAGACTAGGTTTTTGCCCGATTCTAAAGCATCAGGTATTCTAGAATATGTATGCAGTTTATTTATGAAGATTTAAGAATAATGCAATGAATACACAGGATTTTCCGGGTAAAATATATACATTATCATTAAATGTTACTGCTTGAGCTGTGAGTAGGGGTTAAATTCCGCGCCAATATCGCGACGGCAATACCGGGCGGCCGTGACCAATCAGCAACGCATCTTCATTCAATATATCTGTACATGTGACACCTCACCAGCGATCAGTAAGGTACTGTCACATTTGGTGATGCTCCAGCGATACCTACAGGTCGTATTGTTGTCGGGATTGCTGGAGCATCGCCAAGTGTGACGGTACCTTACTGATCACGATGATCAGCGATCTCAGAGCGGGGGCCTGGTCGCTGCTGCATGTCACACTGAGCGACATCGCTAGCGCCGGTCATCTCCCGCCTGCGTCGCCACTGACCTCCGTGCGGCACACTTGGCAATGCTCCAGCGATACCTACAGGTCGTATCGTTGTCGGGATCTTTGGAGCGTTGCCAAGTGTGACTGAGCGGTCGGGAGATGAAATGCTGGTGAAGGTGCAGGAGAGGGTAATCTGGGGAGAAAAGCAGCAGGAGAGAAATCTCATCATGGCGTCTGTACTACATGGAGACAAAAGAGATGGGAATGATTTCAATCCAGGAAGATGTCATCTAGGTGGAAATGTTTATGATACTGACTATTTCTCATCAGTTCTTTGGTTCCTGTATGGTCCGCAGTCTCATGATGGGGTAACAACAACTCCTAGCATTTCCTTACCATTGTCAAAGGTTTATGTTCATGTCATGCTAGTGTATCATGGGACTGATCTGACACTGAAATGGATTACTGTACTAAGCTTGGCGCTGCATTCATATATTGATGCCTGGTCTGGCCCAACATTTATATACTGCGGGTGGTTCTGTCACTGCATTCTTTTACTGATGGTGGTTCTAATGCTGCATTTATCTACTGATGGTGGTTCTGGCGCTGAATTTATGTACTGATTGTCGTTGTATTGCTGCATTCATCTACTGATGGTGGTTGTGTCACTGCATTCATCTACTGACAGTGGTTCTAATCTTGTACACATGTTGCAAACCAAAAACGTGTTACATACAGTTGTGGCCAAAAGTATTGACACCCCTGCAATTCTGTCACATAATACTCAGTTTCTTCCTGAAAATGATTGCAATCACAAATTTTTTGGTATTATTAGCTTCATTTCATTTGTCTTAAATGAAAAATCACAAAAGAGAATGAAGCAAAAAGCAAAACATTGATCATTTCACACAAAACTCCAAAAATGGGACAGACAAAAGTATTGGCACCCTCAGCCTAATACTTGGTTGCACAACCTTTAGCCAAAATAACTGCGATCAACCGCTTCCGGTAACCATCAATGAGTTTCTTACAATGCTCTGCTGGAATTTTAGACCATTCTTCTTTGGCAAACTGCTCCAGGTCCCTGATATTTGAAAGGTGCCTTCTCTAAACTGCCATTTTTAGATCTCTCCACAGGTGTTCTATGGGATTCAGGTCTGGACTCTTTGCTGGCCGCGTTAGAAGTCTCCAGTGCTTTCTCTCAAACCATTTTCTAATGCTTTTTGAAGTGGGTTTTGGGTCATTGTCCTGCTGGAAGATCCATGACCTCTGAGGGAGACCCAGCTTTCTCACACTGGGCTCTACATTATGCTGCAAAATTTGTTGGTAGTCTTCAGACTTCATAATGCCATGCACACGGTCAAGCAGTCCAGTGCCAGAGGCAGCAAAGCAACCCCAAAACATCAGGGAACCTCCGCCATGTTTGACTGTAAGGACCGTGTTCTTTTCTTTGAATGCCTCTTTTTTTCTCCTGTAAACTCTATGTTGATGCCTTTGCCCAAAAAGCTCTACTTTTGTCTCATCTGACCAGAGAACATTCTTCCAAAACATTTAGGCTTTCTCAGGTAAGTTTTGGCAAACTCCAGCCTGGCTTTTTCATGTCTCGGGGTAAGAAGTGGGGTCTTCCTGGGTCTCCTACAATACAGTCCCTTTTCATTCAGATCTTGACGGATAGTATGGCTTGACACTGTTGCACCCTCGGAGTGCAAGGCAGCTTGAACTTGTTTGGATGTTAGTCGAGGTTCTTTATACACCATCCGCACAATCTTGCGTTGAAATCTCTTGTCAATTTTTATTTTCTCTCTACATCTAGGGAGGTTAGCCACAGTGCCATGGGCTTTAAACTTCTTGATGACACTGCGCACGGTAGACACAGGAACATTCAGGTCTTTGGAGATGGACTTGTAGCCTTGAGATTGCTCACGCTTCCTCACAATTTGGTTCTCAGACAGTTCTTTGGTCTTTTTCTTTTCTCCATGCTCAATGTGGTACACACAAGGACACAGGACAGAGGTTGAGTCAACTTTAATCCATGTCAACTGGCTGTAAGTGTGATTTAGTTATTGCCAACACCTGTTAGGTGCCACAGATAAGTTACAGGTGCTGTTAATTACACAAATTAGAGAAGCATCACATGATTTTTCTAACAGTTCCAATACTTTTGTCCACCCCCTTTTTTATGTTTGGTGTGGAATTATATCTAATTTGGCTTTAGTGTTATTTGTGTTATTTTCATTGGAGATAAATTAAATTAAGATAATAATACCAAAGAATTTGTGATTGCAATCATTTTCAGGAAGAAACTGAGTATTATCTGACAGAATTGCAGGGGTGTCAATACTGTTGGCCACAACTGTAGCTATGTTAAAACTGAAAATTATATGCCTTTATAAGTCATATTTGAGGTAATGTAAGGATGTGCAGGTGTGACCTGTATGGAGCATTGTAAATCAGTGCACATAATAACATCCAGTGTACAGACTAGTATGATATACTCTGTGCAGACATCAGATGTTACAAAACTCCCAATGTTATATATTGGAACTTCAGACATGCGATGATATATCATAAACTAGTCATGTAGACTCATGTGTACTGGGTGTAATATACTATGTACAGACATCAGATGTTATACACAGATAATATGTGACTGCAGACTGTGATCCTCGCATTGCTCACAGTGCTGTGGTGATTCAGTGAGCGTGTGACTGCAAGTATGTGATTTGCATACATGCGGTCACAGTCCGACTAGACTTGCTCGGCCTCACTTAACGCACCTGTATTGTGCAAGGCCAGAAACAGTCTACTTGTAATGTGGCTGAGAGTATACACATCACATACTTGTGATCACATAACTGCGCGCTCCCGCTGCTGGTACCAGAGAATTTTCATAGCGCACAGTGCAAACAATGTGAGGATTCACATATCGTGACTGTAGACTTTTAGCTTAACCCCTTAAGGACCAAGTCACTTTGCAGCTTAATGACCAGACCATTTTTTGTAATTCTGACCACTCTCCCTTTATGAGGTAATATCTCTGGAACGCTTCAACGGATCCTAGCGATTATGAGATTGTTTTTTCGTGACATATTGGGCTTCATGTTAGTATTAAATTTAGGTCGATAATTTTTGCGTTTATTTGTGAAAAAATAAAAAATTTGGCAAAAATTTTGAAAATTTAGCAATTTTCAAATTTTTAATTTTTATTCTGCTAAACCAGAGAGTTATGTGCCACAAAATAGTTAATAAATAACATTTCCCACATGTATACTTCACATCAGCACAATTTTGGAAGAAAAAAAAAAATTTGGTAGGACGTTATAAGGGTTCAAAGTTCATCAGCAATTATTCATTTTTCCAGCAAAATTTACAAAACCAATTTTTTAGTGACCACATCACATGTGAAGTCCCTTTGAGGGGCGTACATGACAGAAAACACCCAAAAGTGACACCATTCCAAAAACTGCACCCCTCAAGCTACTCAAAACTATATTGAAGAAGATTATTAACCCTTCAGGTGCTTCACAGGAACTAAAATAAAGTTGAAGGAAAAAAATGGACATTTTAATTTTTGTAACAAAAATGTTCTTTTAGCCTCAATTTTTTCATTTTCACATGGGCAACAGGATAAAATGCATTCTAAAATGTGTTGGGCAATTTCTCCTGAGTACACCGATATCTCATATATGGTCATAAACCACTGTTTGGGCGTACGGCAGGGCTCAGAAGGGAGGGAGCGCAATTTGAATTTTAGAGCCAATTTTCCGTTCAAAAAGTGAAATGGCGCTCCTTCACTTCTGAGCCCTGCCGTGCGCCTAAACAGTGGTTTATGACCACATATAAGGTATCGGTGTACTCAGGAGAAATTTCCCAACAAATTTTGGGATGTATTTTATCCCTTTGCCCATGTGAAACTGAAAAAACGTAGGCAAAAATAATTTTTTTGTGAAAAAAAAGTGTTTTTTTTAATTTTTATGGATGAATTTGTGAAGCATCTGGGGTTTCAAAGTGCCCACTATGCATCTACATACCTTCCTTAGGGGGTCTAGTTTCCAAAATGGGGTCATTTGTGGGGGAGCTCCAATGTGGAGACACACGAGGACCCTCCATACGCGACATGGTGTCCGCTAACAATTTGAATGGAAAATGAGCTCAAATTGTTAGCGGCACTTTGAACCCCCAGGTGCTTCACAAATTGATCCGTAAAAATGAAAAAAGAAACTTTTTGTGGAAAAAAAACGTGCTTTTTAATTTTTATGGATGAATTTGTGAAGCATCTGGGGGTTCAAAGTGATCACTATGCATCTAGATACGTTCCTTCGGGGGTCTAGTTTCCAAAATGGGGTCACTTGTGGGGGAGCTCCAATGTTCAGGCACACAGGGAGGGGCTCTCCATACCCGACATGGTTTCCGCTAACAATTGGAGCTAAATTTCTATTGAAATTGTTAGCGGACACCATGTCGCATATGGAGAACCCGTGTGCCACCAGCACAAGGGCAACTGGAAGAGTTAGGGTACAGCACCAGAAAATGCCGCCTCTAATGAATGCGCTATTTTCTTGGGTGGCTGTGGGTTGAAATTTGCAGCGTGGGGGACCCACAACATTTGAGTCTCTCCACGCTGAGGATTCCAGTCAGCCAGCTACCAAGTTGTACATGGCTGGCTACAAATACAGCGAAGGCTTATTTTTATTTCTAGAACTAATTCTAGAAAAAAAAAAATGATGTGAGGCTCCGCCATATTTTTGGTCCAGCCAGGTACAACTTGGCAGCTACAGACTGCCAGCAACCCCCAGCTGCCTCGTTGTACCTGGCTGCAACCAAAAATACAGCGAAGCCTATTTTTTTTTATTTCTAGAACTAATTCTAGAAAAAAAAATGACGTAGGGCTCCGCCATATTTTTGGTCCAGCCAGGTACAACTTGGCAGCTGGGGGCTGGAATCCTCAGCATGGAAAGGCCCAAGCGTTCTGGGCCCCCCATGCTGCGAATTGCAGCCCGCAGCCGCCCCAGAAAATGGCGCATTCATTGAAGCGCCATTTTCTGGCGCTGTACCCATGCTCTTCCAGTTGCCCTGGTGCCGGTGGCAAACTGGGTAATAAAAGGGTTAATGCCAGCTTTTTAATGGCAGCTGGCACTAAGCCCGAGATTCATAATATAGGGCCAATGTTAGACCCCGCCATTAGGAATCTCTGGTAAATAGTCAGAAAATACACACAGAGAAAAATCTTTTTATTTGAAAAAAAAACAAACAAAATTCGGACTCCATCTTTATTATAAAGATCCGACGTAGTCCACAACGAAGGTCCCACGACGCTGGATCGCCTCCGACGTAGTCCACAACGAAGGTCCCACGACGCTCGATCGCCTCTGCTCAATCCAGAGACTGCAGCAAGGGATCAAGTGTCCTCTTCCTACAGTCTCAGGGGTCAGAGTTATGGTGCACTGTATGACAATGATCAGTTATACAGTGCACCATTGACTATGATCCCAGAGACTATAACAAGAGGACACTTGATCCCTTGTTGCACCCATCCATCCACCTATGCACCCATCATCCACGCACGCACATCCACGTACGCACATCCACATACGCACATCCACGTACACACATCCATGTACGCACATCCACGTGCTGACATCCACGCATGCACACAACCACGCACACACATCCACACACGCACATCCACGCATGCACACATCCACGCACGCATGCTGACATCCACGCACATCCACACACACATCCACGTACATCCACATCCACGGACATCCACGTACGCACATACCCACGCACGCACATCCACGTACGCACATCCACGTACGCACATCCACGTACGCACATCCACGTGCTGACATCCACGCATGCACACAACCACATCCACGCATGTACACATCCACGCACGCATGCTGACATCCACGCACATCCACACACACATCCACGTACATCCACATCCACGCACATCCACGTACGCACATATCCACGCACGCACATCCACTTACGCACATCCACGTACGCACATCCACGTGCTGACATCCACGCATGCACACAACCACATCCACGCATGCACACATCCACGCACGCATGCTGACATCCACGCACATCCACACACACATCCACGTATATCCACATCCACACACATCCACGTACGCACACATCCACACACACATCCACGTACATCCACATCCATGCACATCCACGTACGCACACATCCACGCACGCACATCCAAGCACGCACATCCATGCACGCACACATCCATCCATCCATTCACCCATCCATCCATCCACCCATCCACCCTTCCATCCACCCATCCACCCATCCATCCATCCGTCATTCATACTTACCCAGCGATGAGGAGGAGGAGCCCCTGAGAAGAGGAGGAGCCACACCGGACTGCAGAGGAGGCCGACGGTGCGGGCGGGTGCACTGAGCGTGCAGCCCGCCGGGATAGGTGAGCGGGGCTGGGGACCGGGGGCTGGGGGCTGGGGACCGAGGACCGGGGGCTGGGGACCGAGGACCGGGGGCCGGGGACCGAGGACCGGGGACCGAGGACCGGGGACCGAGGATCGGGGGCTGGGGACCGAGGATCGGGGGCTGGGGACCAAGGATCGGGGGCTGGGGACCGAGGACCGGGGGCTGGGGACCGAGGACCGGGGGCTGGGGACCAGCAGGGAGGAGGAGGGGGCCCTGCAGCTTCGCCGGCGGGCGCATAAGCCCGCCGGCAGACAAACTATGCAAGGTGGAGGGCAGGGATGGACGGGACACAGGGGGGGCTGCACAGGGGACGGGGACAGGACACAGGGAGCTCAGGACACGGGGGGGGCTACAGGACACAGGGGGAGCTGGACACAGGGGGCAGGGACAGGACACAGGGGGAGCTGGAGCATCAGCTCATGGCCGGCGGGTGCGGTGCAACCCGCCGGCAGATAAGTGTGATTGGGGAGGGGTGAAGGGGTTAATAGGGGTGCCCACACCTCTTCCCCTAATCCTTGGCTGTCACTGACAGCTTTTAGATTTGAGCTGTCACTGTTCGTTTAGAAGCAGTGACAGTTCAAAGCCATGACGAGTATACTCGTCATGATGCGGGAACTGACAGCTTTTCATGACGAGTATACTCGTCATTAGTCGTAAAGGGGTTAAGATCTGACAACCCCTTTAAGGATGGGCCGCTACTCATGGGCCACTGCTATGTGCTTGCCCCCCAGGATAAAACTTGCCAGCCAGCCCTGCACACATCCAATTATATTATGCAACTAATAAGGTTAACAGGTACTAATGTGTATGTTACACCTTAAATCTGTAGATGCGCTCACTAGATAAACTTTGATTGGGGAATCTTTAAAATCATAAAATGAGAATGGTTTTACCTAGCAAAAAGTTTAATTTCTATTCTTCAGTATAAAGGCACAATGTCTGTCATTAAAACTAGTTAAAACTAAGGAACACTGAGATGGACTTTCTAGCCAATGAAATAACAGCTGTGGTAACTACGGCAACTGTGCTGATGTCATAAATACATACATCTATGTCAGAAGATTCTGAAACAGCAGAGCAGACGGACGGCCGTATGAGGAGGCGCCATACTTGATGTGTCTGGAGACCTGGAGCTTCATCACTCCATCATATGTAAGGGAGGAAGGGGGGACATCCGCCTAACCAGCCAGATCAGCCATACCGCCTAGCCAGATCAGCCATACCACCTAACCAGCCAGATCAGCCATACCGCCTACCCAGTCAGATCAGCCATTCCATCTAGCCAGCCAGATCAGCCATACCGCCCAGCCAGCCAGATCAGCCCAACTAACCCTAGCGATCAATGGGGTGACAGATGTTGCAGCCAGATCTCCCTCACGTCCAGTACTAGCCACCTTCACCTTTATATGTACGGCCTGGAGAGGTTGCATTAGACTTTCTCCATACGGTGCTCACACAGGGCACCTGCTTTGACCTTCATTACTATCCGTTTTCTGCTGATATAACCTGTGTGACTATGTGATGTCACTGCTGTCATATCTATAGTGGATGTATATTATGTCTCACTGTAAATATAATACAACGTACAAATTCTAATACAATTTACTGTTCTGTGTTGGCATTAACCTTCTAAGCCCAAGGGAAGGGCAGTCCTCCAGCCATGGTTCCCTAGAGGTTTCCTCCACAGGGGGTTTTTCCTCTCCTGAGTGCTGAAGGATGATTCTTCGTGAGTCGGAGGTTTGCCATTTTCGGTGTCTTTTTCATAGTAATTGGCTGATTCTAAATTTCAGACACTGAATAAAATAATAATCTGATTTGTAAAAAAATTCGGTCTATTTTACATCCAATAAAAGTGTTTTGTGTGTTTCTTTCACAATCTTGTGTTGATCTAAATACCTATGATAAAGGCATAGAGTCAGATAAAGAGTTGGTGTCTTGAATTAAGTGTAATAAAAATGTAAAAATAAGGAAAAAGTGAAACATCGATATGAACAGTATAGAAAAGGTGCATTTGTCATTTTAAGTATGGTAATGGGAACCAAACCTGATATAAAAAAAAAATGAAATAAATATACGTTCTGAAAATTATTAGCGGACTCCTGAGTCCAAGTGTATTGAATCCTCGCAACACAATATGACTCACCGCTGAGCTTGAACTGATCAGTTTGAGATCCCAGCAGGGAGGAGGGATGGTGAGGATTGTCAGTAGGCAGATAGGCAGACTATAAACTTTCATAAATTATACAGACATTCTGACATGATTTTCAAAGCAAACACATAGGGCCGGCTCCAGGAGTTTGTGGGCCCCGGGCGAAAAAGTCACAGTGAGCCCCCTTTAGCACATACTGCTGTATATATATATATATATTTTTTTTTTTTAATAAAGGTTGCGGACAAAAATATATATAAAGTCCCAAAAGATGAAATAAACTGGGCACTATCAGTGTAAACGGGCTGGTTCTCCTATTCGGCTGACCTGAGGTGACAGACTCATTGGCGGTGCTCACTATAGTGCAAGGTACATATAAAGCTCGTTGTAGAAAAAAGACCAATGGCACACACCAGAGACGATCTTGTGCTTTTATTTACAGTTCCATGTCATCAGCCAGGAACACGTACAGTGAGGGAGGGAGGTGCGCGGACGTTGGACGACGGCCTGACGTTTCGCGGCTAGTAGCCGCTTCTACAGGTCCTGACTCAGGCACCTCCCGCCCCTCGCTGATGACATGGAACTGTAAATAAAAGCACAAGATCGTCTCTGGTGAGTGCCACTGGTCTTTTTTCTACAACGAGAATAATTATATATACCGTATATACTCGCGTATAAGCCGAGTTTTTCAGCCCAAAAATTGGGCTGAAAATTACCCCCTCGGCTTATACGCTAGTACACAGGCCGCCCGGCCGCCCGCTTGCCCGCCCGCCACCATCAGTATACATGCGCCCCCCCCCCATCAGTATCCAGGGCCCCCCCTTGCAGCCCAAACCTGTAAAGCAAGATCATTATACTTACATCTGTGGCCGCCGCCGTCCCTGCTCTGCACCGCGCTCCTCCATCTTCTTCCGGCTTCCTCCAATGGACGCAGGCAATGACGTCATTGTATGCGCCAGAGGAGGAAGACGGAAGAAGATGGAGGAGCGCGGTGCAGAGCGGGGACGGCGGCGGCCACAGGTGTAAGTATAATGATTTTACTTTACAGGTTTGGGCTGCAAGGGGGGGGGCCCTGGATACTGATAAGGGGGCGCATGTATACTGATGGTGGCGGGCGGCTGGTATACCGCTGGGGCTGCTGCTGTATATACCTCTGGGGCTGCTGCTATATATACCTCTGGGGCTGCTGCTATATATACCACTGGGGCTGCTGCTGTATATACCTCTGGGGCTGCTGCTGTATATACCTCTGGGGCTGCTGCTGTATATACCATTGGGGCTTCTGCTGTATATACCATTGGGGCTTCTGCTGTATATACCATTGGGGCTGCTGCTGTATATACCACTGGAGCTGCTGCTGTAACACTGCTGGGGCCTGTATATACCACTGGGGAGGTCTGTATACCACACTGCTGGGGGCTGTATACCTGTGCTGAGGTCCACCCTCGGCTTATACATGAGTCAATAGGTTTTCCTAGGTTTTGGGGGCAAAAGTAGGGGGGTCGGCTTATACACGGGTCGGCTTATACACGAGTATATACGGTAACCTATATTGTTATACAAATGTCAGTAAATTGCCTTATAGTAGTGTGGGAAAGCTGGGTGAAGCTTTAGTATATAATAGCAATGATAAATAACTGCATACCTAGACCTTTATTGCTATATATCTCAGTAAATTGACCTCCAGGAGTCTGGGAAAGCTGGGTGAAGCCAACAATTGCATATCTAGACCGTTATTGTTGGTATTTCTGTAAAGTGACATTCAGGAGTGTGGGAAAGCTGGGTGATGCTTTAGTATATACTGTAATACAAGTGATGAATGATTGCATATCTAGACCTTTATTATTATATATCTCAGTAAATTGCCTTTCAGGGGTTTGGGACAGCTGGGTGAAGCTTTTAATATATAACATTACTCATAGTATTATTATGAGCCATCACTGCCCAGCCACCCTGTATTCTTGCACATGCCCCCTATCATCACTGTCAATATACTTACATATTACATGTTCCCTATGATCATTAGCACTCTCTACTTACATATTACATGTCCCCTATGATCACTAGCACTCTCTACTTACATATGACACACCCCAGGGTATGGGGACTCGGGTATCTGGGCCCTGTGCTGCAGGTAGGGATGTTACTGGTCGCCTGCCCAGACCCGTGGCCCTGGTGGTCAACCTAAAAAGGGGGAAGTTGAATGGGAAAAATAAAAGTGTATAAAGTTTGTCGTGACGTCACCCACAGCTTCTGCTGATTGAGCACCAGCGCCACCTCAGACCTCCGGAGGGTGGTGGTATGGCAGCCAAGATGGTACAGCTCCCTGTGGTTAGAGCTGGCCCTCCGGGGCAGGGATGCACCGGTGGTAATGGAAGTGCTGGTGAGGGATGGAGCAGGGATTCAGCCGGAATATTGGATAATGGGATAGTCTCTGAGGAAGACAGGGGGTGTGGGGAAGGAACTGACACACACACCACTGGTCGTTCTTTTACCTTTTACTGAAATTGTTGCAGGTAAACTGTCCAGAGTACTGCCGGCTGTTTGTGGTGCACTTCTGGGTCTCCACAGTGAGTGGGTATAAGGCCTCCTTATTGTTTTCCCCTTGTGTGTGAAGCCCCCACCTGTGTAGAACTTGCTTTCATCGGGATACTCTCTCTTGACTACCGCTGTCTCTCTCTCTGTGGTTCGGCTCCCTGGTGTGTTACTGCGCAGATGCCCAGGGAGACTGGAGTCTCCACGGTATACCAGAGTTTTCTACTGGGCCAGGTGCTCTCAGGTAGATGCGGACTGCGGTGTCCGGTGTGTTGCTCGGGGGTGAACCTATCGCTCCTCCTCGGTCCTCTCTGACCACTTCTCTTCTCCTTGCCTTCTGACCCCACTCTTGGGCCTTGCAGGACTACTCGGAGACTGCTCAGGGTGACTGGCTCGGGCCTAATGCAGCACCGACCACCAGCACATCTTCACAGCTCTTGCACATTCTAACTAACTCCGCCCCCAGCACCAGTAATTATAGGGGATCTTGCCTAAAAGCAGCAAGTATAGCTCCCCCTCCTGTTCTGGGGTGGAAGGTGTTGTCTGTGTCTATGTACCCACTGTGGGAACCCATCCATGCTGTTGGTGAGCCTGTAGTTACCTGTGTTAGCAGGGCGCCACATTCCCCCTAAGTAAGGTCAGTACTCCTGGACTGAAACATTTGAAATTAACATTCACATTCATATAACAATAAGAGGTAACATATGTACAAAGTTTCAAAATTAAAAATTTACAAAAACCACTGAAAAATGTCAAAACAGGTACAGTCCATACGGTGCTAGTCCATCCACCACAGGCTGGAAAAAGAAGTTAATTGTCACACCAGTCCTGTGACTATGGTCCTTTAAATTGGAAAGAAGAGAAAAGAGTTGTTTTGAAGAGTCTTTACAGGGGGAAAAGGGATAAAGTTTTTCAAAAGTTCAACAAGTCCTTACAAGCAAAGTCTCTGTAGGCTTAAAGTACAGAATACACAACAACATTTACTACGGGTGCTTCGGCGTAGGAGTCCTAGGTATTATAGGGGCCTCTACCGGTCATAAGAGCTGTAGGCCTCCTGGCCCTGGAGTCACTATTTGACCAAGATTTTGCTCTCCCTAGCTCCTTAAGTCAACTCCACTCACCCCTCTTTTGGTGTTGTGTACCTGGTATGACCTGTTTTTGCCTACTCTTCACCCTTTTTGTACACCACTATTTACATTTTTACAAGTGTTACTATTTACAGGCTACGTTACATTGGTTCTAAGCAGGGGCATAACTACCGGCATAGCAGACATAGTGGTCGCTTTGGGGCCCGGCACTTGTGGGGGGCCCAGACCCAGCGCCGCTACGCTGCTATCCAGTGACCTGCGATACAGTGGCGTAACTACTTGGGGCACCGAACTCCCCGGGGGGCCCTGCTGCCTGTGCCCCCAGCCGCCCGCCGCGACAGCGCCGGAAGAGGAGCTGAGGGAGGACTGGAAGTGACAGTGATCACTTCCTGCAGCCGCACAGAACGCAGCAGTGCCCGCCCCTCCAAAAGCCGGGAGAGGCAGAGCAGGTAATTGTGCGCTCCCCCCCCCCCCCCCCCGCTTCTCACCCGGCCGGCACCGCTAGCACCCCCCCCCCGACTCTCACCAAGGGGGCCCCTAAGTGACTCTGGCTCCGGGGCCCGCAGGACACTTGTTACGCCACTAGTTCTAAGTTACATTTACTGTACCCACACGCGGTGGTGTCTGTGTGCAGAGCTGTCAGTGTTCAGTGGGGTCAGTGTGCAGGTGTGAATGCGCAGCGGTGTCTGTGTGCGGCGGTGTCGGAGTTCAGTGGTGTCTGTGTGCAGCGATGTTGGTGTTCAGCGGTGTCAGTGTTCAGCGGTGTCAGTGTTGTCATGGTGTAGTGAGAATGCTGATGAAGGAATGGCAGTTATGGGTAGGGTGACCAGGGAAGACTAGTCTGACCCTAGTCTAAGAACCCTGAATGGCCCTGATCCCGAAGGGATCTGTGAAGGTGAGAAGGTTCGGGCCTCCAGCCTCTTCCTAAAACTCCTCCACCAGCCCTGCGCTATTCCCCCCTCACCTCCCTCCACAGAACTGGGATACAGAAACTCCAAAGGAAAGGACTTCAGCAACATAAACACACAGATCAGCACAGCACGGCTTCCAGGCATAGAGTGATAGAGAGATATAGAGTGTCAGCAGCACCACCTGGTGGAAGGAGAGGCTACTTAAAGGCCAGGGGGAGGAGAGCCCAGGTGATTCACACATTAACTCCTCAACCAGCAGCCGAACCTTATAGTGAATGCAGTTCTGAAGCACAACACAGGAGGCCCAGGACCTTCACAACCATCAACCATGCAGCTCTTAAAGACAAACACATACACAGCAGCATCCAGCAAGGTCAGCGCCAACTAAGCGCGTGAAAAGTGTTCAGCTGTGTCAGTGTTCAGCGGTGTCAGTGTGCAGCAGAGTCAGTGTTAGGCGGTGTCAATGTGCGGCGGTGTGGGTGTGCGGCGGTGTCAGTGTTCAGGGATGTCTGGGTGTGGCAGTGTCTATATTTGGCAGTGTCGGTGTTTAGCGGTGTCGGTGTTTAGTGGTGTCTGTGTGTGGGGGTGTTGGTGTTCAGCGGTGTCAGTGTGGGGCAGTGTCAGTGTGGGTCACAGGTATGTGCTGGAGAGGCAGAGATCACTGGTATCCAGTGAGCAGAAATCACATAGATCACAGCAGGGGTCCTTGGAGCAGAGATCACAGCAGGGATGCGGGGTCCTGAGAGCCGATCTGCCCAATCATACTTCTCCAGAGATGCTGTACCTTACACCCACTTGCCCTGGAGGGAGATCCCAGAATCTGTCAGTACTTGGAGCTTGTTCCAGCTGATCCCAGATCCCCAGGAGTTTGTGTGCTCTCCATCCCTGTGCTGTGGCAGTGGAGCAGGCAGGTGCCCCGTCCTCCACTCTGCTCCTCATCTGCTTCCCCAAACACACAACTCTTCCCATTTGATAGTAAAAACAATAGAGGGCTGGTGTAGTGAGTGACAGCGGGGACAGCCAATCAGGTGGGGGTCCTGGCTGGGGGTGTGGCCGCTCGGCGACCAATCAGCGACGCGGGATTTCGGTTACAGAGAGACAGACAGACACGTCAGGGCAATTATATAGTAGAGATTTTTTCAGACTTATCTATTTTTAAGTGACTGTAAAGGGGCTATATGTCAGATAACCCTCAATAGTTATACATTTCTTAATAAGTTATACCATTTTAAAAACTATTTTAAAATATTCAAAACCGCATTCAGAAAGTTTGTTAACCCTTCAAGTGCTTCACCAGAATTGATGAAAATGGAATTAAAAGATTAAACACTTCGTCTTGGGGCGTAGTGATTTTATTCACAAGGGGAACTGAAGAAAATGGACCACACAATTTGTAAATCAATTTCTCCTGAATACACCAATACGCCCATGTGTGGTTGGTAACTACTGCTTGGGCGCAAGGCGGGGATCAGAGGGGAAGGTGTGTGTTTTCATTTTTAGAGGGCAATTTTGATTTGAATATATTGTGGATCAAGAGCCCCTAAAATGTATAAACAGCAGAAACTCCCTCCACCTCACAAGTAACCCCACCTTGAAAATTATACCGTCAAGTACTTAATCTAGGGGTGTAGTAATCTTTTCAGACTCAAAGATGCTTCACAAATGGTTATTATGTTATTTCCACAAAAATGTTATTTTAGCCCCAATTTTTTCCCTTTCAGAAGGGTAGTAGTGTGAAGTACTTACAATTTGTAAAGCAATTTCTCCTGCATACGCCAAGACCCTATATGTGGTTAGAAATTACAAAACTACTGTTTTGACGCTTGGTATGACTAAGAAACGAAGGTGCGTTAGTTGACTTTTTAGACACAATTTTGGTTTAAAAAGGTTATGGACACCATACCAAATTTGCAGAACACCTAAAGTGCCAAAACAACATAAACCTTTCACAGGTGTTCGCATTTTGAAAACTACACCCCTGAAGGAATTCATCTTGGTTAGTAGTCACCTTAATGGACCCACAGGTGTTTCACAAAGGTTTATAACATTGAGACATGAAAATGAAAGATAATATTTTCCACTAAAATGTTTTAGCCCCAAATTTTTCCTTTTCACAAAGGCGACAAGTGAAAATGGAGAGCACAGTTTATAAGCAATGTCTCCTGAGTACACTGATACCCCATATATGGTTGGCAGGTTGGCAACTAATGTTTGGGCACATAGCGTGGCTCTGAAGGAAAGGTGTGGTATTTGACTTTTGGAACACATTTTTGGGCTGAAATAGATTGTGGGCACCATATCACATTTTCAGTTCCCCCAAAGTTCCAAAGCAGCAAAAGCCACCCACAAATGACCCCAATTAGGAATCTGTATCGCACAAGGAATTTATCTAGGGTATAGTGACCTTTTGGGTCTTTTTAAAAGTTTAGAATATTGGGATGCAAAAATGAAAAAATTACATCCACTAATATGATGCTTTAGCCTCAAATTTTTCTATTTCAGAAGGAGTAGTAGGAGAAAATGGACCCCACGATATGTGAAACAAATTTTCTTAAATGTAGCAATGTCCCATATGTGGTCAAAAACTACTGTTTAGACTCATAGCAGAGGGAAAAAACGCTATTTGGCTTTTGGAGTGCAAATTTGTCCAGAGCAGTTTACAGGTGTCACTTGTAGAGACTTCATGGAGCCAGAACACCAGAAAACCCACCAAAGTGACCCCATTTTGGAACGAACACTACTAAAGAAATTCATCTAGGGTTGAGTTCAGCATTTTGAACACAACTTTGGACCTGAACTTTTATAAAGCAATTTCTTCTGAATGTGGTTATACCCAATATGTGTTCAGAAACAGTGATACTATTTGTGCACACAACAGGGCACAAAAGAGAAGAATCATTATTTGGATTTTGGAACACAGATTTGGCAGTAAGAGTTTCTGGGCTCCACTTGTAGTTCCCCTAGGACTGACTCCACTTTGGATACTACAACCATCAATGAATTCATATGGGGGTTTAATGAGTATTTTTATCCCAAAAGTGACTAATTTATTTACCATTGGGCTGTGTGCAAATTAAAAATTTGTGACAATAATAACATTTAGCTCAAAATATTTAATCTTTACTATGACCGATAAGAAAAAGCGTACCTTTTAAATTATTGAGCTATATTGCTGAAGTACAACAATACCCTATATGTGGTCATACACTTCTGTTTCGGCTCAAGACACAGATTGCCATTTGACTTTTAAGGAGCCGAGTTTCCTGAAGTAATATGTGGGCACCATTTGCAGAGCATCAAAGCTTCCAACACAGCAGAAATACTCAAAAAGTGACCCAAATTTGTAAATTGCACTGATTAGTGTAGTGTAAATTGCACAAGGAGTGTAGTGATTATTTTGACCTCACTGATGGATTCCATAAAATAGCACATTGGATGTTGCAGAGTGAAAATTGCAAACATCTCAATTTAGTGCCCAATACATAGCTTGTGCTTCCAGAGACACACATCCCATAAACTGTTAAAAGCAGGACCTAACAATTAACTCATCTCAATATCAGTCTGGTGGTGGCCCAAGAAGATCATGATCAGCCGAACCTGCTGCTGCAGAGGCTCAAACTAAGACTAGGTCCCCACAGTGCTTGTTGACACTGTTAGGTGAATACGATTGGGAGGTGTGCACCAGTTAGTGTGCACTGTCAGAATGGCTCCAAAAGCATACATCCACCATAGGGACCCACTCTAAAAGCATGTATACTGATGGTTTACATCTCATTGCTGTGTCCCCCGCTTTTGAAACATGCAGTCTGCTGCACTTTCCTACAGTTAGATAAAGACATCCCGGCCAGATAGAGACTTAAAAAAAAAAACACAATTTCAGTCTGCGACTTGGGAAAAGTTGACCCACCCCAGGGCCGTGGGGTACCCTGTCCCGGGCTGTAGTTCACGGGGATGTTACGGGCGACCTGTGCCCAGGCCCATGGCTCTGGTGGTCGCTGAAATAGGGGGATAAAATAAAATTAAAAGAGTTGGTGACGCCACCTACGGTTTTCAGTAATGATACCGGCGAGGCTTGCAGACCTCTGGGGTGATGATGGGGCAGCCAGTTGGTGACGCTCCCCGAAATCCCTGGGGCAGTTGTGGATGAATAGAGATTCACACAGGGAGGCAACTCTCCACACAGCCTTGTCTCTTGTGCTGCAGGGGAGGCGGCTCATCAGGTGGAGATGCTGGCAAACGGTTTATGATGAGGGCAGGATCAGGGGCTGCAATAACAGACACACACACTGGGGCTTTGTTTCCATACCTTTTACTGATGGTAATGCAAGGTATCGTCCAGGCTACAGTCCAGGTGGTCAGGTGGCAGTTCAGGATTTCCACACCCGATGAGTTGTGAGGCCTCCTTGTTGCTGTGTGCGTGTTCTCTAGTCATGGCCTGTCTGAAACCTGGCCAAGACCTTTCCTGTATCCCTCACTTTTACAGCAGGCGATGAGAATCTTCTGCTGGGCACCGCTATCTCCTCTGCAGTCCCTGGCTCTGTTGGTGGTTGTGCTACAACTGAAGTCTTCCTGGCCCTCTGGTATTCTCTGCTGGGCTAACTGGACCCGTGCAGACTCGGACTCCGGTGTCCAGGTTGCTTCTGCTGCCTCTCTGGGGTGAACCGGTATGGTTCCTCTGCCCACTCTCTGTCTCGCCTTGCCTCCGACCCTCACTCTTGGGTCCCTCACACTGGCTAGGCTTCCCTCTGCTACGGGCCTAGCACGGCTCCATTCACCAGGTGTCTTCCTCAGTACTGCTCCATACTGAACTGCCCCAGGCCTGAATTTATAGGGGACCTTGCCTGAAGTCGGCAAGTAGAACTCCCCCTTCAGGTCTGGGGTGGAAGGTGTTGCATGTGTAAGTTTACTTGATGTGGAAATCCCTCCCTGCACCAGGTGTTCCTGTGGCAACCGTACCATAGGGGTGCCACATTCCCCTCTAGCTAAATTCAGTACTCCTGGACTGAGACAAGTTTTCCAAACAATATATACATTAACAATTATTATGACAGAGTCTCAAAATTAAAAAATACAAAAACCAAGAAAACGGGAAAAGCAGGAAAAAGGTGCATGCCATATGGCTCTAGTCCATCTGCCGCAGGCTGTTAAAGAAGTTTTTGCCACAACCAGTCCTGAGGCCAATGGTCCATGTTTAAGAAAACTCAAAAAGTTCATGCAATAGTCCTGCAGGCACAATACGCTTTACGGTTACGAGTATCCTTGTCACAATCAATACAATGCAAAAATACATTTACATTTTTCCTATGGTTCCCTATGGGCGTCTCGGCTTAGGAGCCCTGGCTTTCACTTTCCCACCCCCAGGAACTTGCTTTTCCTAACTTAATATGCATGGGGTGAGTCCAGTTCCTCCACCCTTCCGTACACTACTATTTACTCTCTATTTACATGCAAGTCTCAAATATACACTTTTTATTTTGCACCTACTCTCTGTACCTGAGTGGTAACTGCCCAAAGTTACTACGGGGTTGATCTACGTAGCACGGGTGTCTCAACTAGTGGTGTTCTAATGTCTACTGATGGCACTGTATGTGCACTGTCCACTAGTCTGCGTGTGAATCTGAGTAACACTGGTATGCCTGAGCATCTTCTAAGGGTACCTTTACACAAGGCAACTTTTCTAGGAATTTCACTGGCAACTTACTGGTTGCAGTGAAATCATGGACACATTGTTCTATCTTGTTGCTGCGTACAAATGGAACAATGTCTCCATGATTTCACTGCAACCAGTAAGTTGCCAGTGAAATTCCTACAAAAGTTGCCGTGTGTAAAGGTACCTTTAGTCGTACTACAGGACTGTCAAGTTCACCAATTGCAGGATTCTCTGGTTTTGCTACAACAGGTGGTTCTTCTGGAACTTGAATGGGTTCTTCCAGTCTTTCTGGTACTTCTACTGGTTGTGGGAAAGTGATTAATGGCACTACTATGACTCAGTTGTACTGAGGCCAATTTTCAGGAAAGTCTCCTAGTACAGTATGTATCACATCTTTCTTTTCCTCCAGTTGAGGTGTACAGGGCATTTCTTCAGATTTTCTTTTGAAACTGTTGTGGATGTTCTTTCTTCATCTTTGCTGATCAAACAATTCTTTCTGTTATCAAAGTTAGAGGATAGCACGGTGTAAGGTTCTGCTTCCCACTGGTCATCAAGTTTGTGAACTCTTCTCTTTCTTTTGAGCACCATTTCTTTGGATGTTAAGGGAACAGCTTGTGCATTTTTGTTGTAATCTTTTTCTTGTGTTTCTATAATTTGATTTAGACTTTTCTCCACGCACTCTTGTACTTTCTTGTACTGTTCTAGGTGTTTAGAGTCCCAATCAGCATTAGGTGCGTCACCATCTGGTATGACAATTCCCATCTCGAGATCAACTGGTAATTTTCCAGGTCTTGCTCTCATTAGGTACGCTGGTGTGCAATTGGTGGAACTTACAGGTATGTTGTTGTACATGTCCACTAAGTATGGTAACTTTTCTGGCCACATGTTCCTTTCTTCCAAAGGCAAGGTTTTTAACAGGTCTATGACTACCTAATTCATCTTCTCGCACATGCCATTGACTTGCGGATGATAAGGCGTGGTACAGATTTTCTTGCACCCATATAAGTTTCAAAACTCCCGCAACACTTCAGCTTCAAACGCAGGACCTTGGTCTGTCAACACCTGTTCTGGATACCCGTGTGGTCTACAGAAGTAGGCTTGAAAGGTTCTCGCTGCAATTTCTGTTAAAGACTGTTAAGTCTTTTACCGGGGCTACCACTAGAAATCTGAAATAGTGGTCCACCATCGTGAGGGCATACGTATAACGTGATCTGCTGGGCGTCAGCATTACATGATCCAAGGCTACGAGTTCTAGGTGCTGTTTGGTGATGATTGGCTGTAGTGTAACTCTTTGACTGTTACGATCCTTCCTTCTTAAGCTGCATGGCCCCCAGTTTTTGCACCATTTCTCGATGGTGGCCCTCATGTCAACGCGATAGAATCTCTCGCGTAACAGTATCTTAATCTTCTTCCATACGAAGTGTCCTGCTCTACCGTGGTATGCTTCCAACACCATCTGGACATCTCTCTTCGGTACCACTATCTGCCACACCATCTCGTGGGTTTTAGGATTGATGAAACGTCGACACAGCTTACTCTGATAGATAAAAAACCTGCTCTTCTCTTTCCACAGGTGTTGTGCCTCTGGTGGAGCATCTGGGCTAAGACGGGAGTCTGGTTGGGTTATCAGCTCTTTGACTAAGCGACAGCCGGGTCACTGTCTTGCGTCTCCTTCCACCCATGGTGAGGTAACAGGTTCAGTGTCGTTTCTTGACGTTTGTTACAAGTTTGCTGACACTGGGATGCACTGTGGCGGTGAAAGGCTGGCAGCTCTATCTCTTCTAGCTCATCCACGTCTTCTCCCGCATCTGGTAAGTGAGGCATCCTTGACAGTGCATTTACATTGGCGTTCTTACGGCCTGCCTGGTACTTGATGGTGAAGTCATAGTGTGACAATCGAGCCATCCAGCGTTGCTCTATCTTCGTGGAATCCAGGTGGGTAAGTGGATTGTTATCCGTGAAGGCAGTGAACTTTGCAGCCCCCAGGTAGTGCTTGAACCGTTCGGTGATAGCCCAGATCTGGGCCAGGAATTCGAGCTTGAACGAGCTGTAGTTCTCTGGGTTCCTATCGGTAGGACGGAGCTTCCTACTGGCATAGACAATCACACGGTCTTTGCCTTTCTGCACCTGTGACAAGACATCTCCCAATCCCACGTTGCTGGCATCAGTGTACAGCACGAACAGTAAGTTGTAGTCGGGATAGGTCAGCAAGTTCGTCTCCTGTCAGGGCCCACTTCATCTGCCTGAAGGAGTTCTCTTCTTTCTCACTCCATTCAAATGAAGGACCCGAAGTCTTGTGTGGCACCCCATGGGTTAATGTGCCACAATGACATCACATGGGTTCTCTCCCCACTACACACTGACAAACACTGGCACCTCTGGGCCAGGAGGGGGAGCACAACCTGCTTCCTTATATACTCTTGCTCATGAGGGAGAGCTCAGTTCAGCTCGGAGCAGGGCTGTGAAGAGCACGAGTTAGTGCAGAACTTAGTGCAGACCTAGCAAGTGTCAGAGGAACAGGAGAACTACAGACTGAGGAACACGACTGGGAGCTGGAGTGATACCTTCACTCGCCCCAGAAGAACGCACAGAACGGACACCGGATCTGCTACTGTGTCTGGCACCCACAGCACAGTGAATCCAGGAACAGTGGGATTTCTAGATGCCCTAGTACCAGTGCAAAGCAACACGGAGGGGTCAGCACAGCACAGAGGACTCAAGTTGCCTAGCCAAGTGGTACCAGCAGAACACAGAGAGAGAGACGGGAGAAGTCCCAGCAGCTCAGCTAATAGCATCGGCCAGGACACACACACAGTGCAGCACGAGGAAGCTGACGACCCCGGACAGGGTGGGAAGGGAGCTCAGCCCCATTACAGACTCTGTGGACTATAATCTGCAATAACATCAGCAGTAAAGCTTTGGAAAACAGCAAAACTGTGAGTCTGTGTATTGATTGCGACCTTTGCCTTACATTCAGCACAGAGAGCTTCCCCCTGCTACAAGCCTGTCAGCTCTGCAGCCTCAGGAGAGAAGGAGAATTGCACCAGTGTCTACCAAACATGAGTGTGTGTCCTTTAACCCCGTCTCCACCATCTATACCCCTTATAGACTATACCATCACTGCCCCGGGGAATACAGTTCTACCCACGGGAACTATACCATCTATGCTGCCACTACATCATCCCCGGAGGTTCTGCAGCAGCGGCGGCCCCCTTACTGGCCGCATATAGTGGGTGGCATCACGACTGACATTTCCCCTGTAAATAATCCCCCTTTTATTGCCGAGCCTGGGACACGGTCCGGACCAAGCCACCCGTGACTTCCCCGGCACCATCCGGTCCGGTACCGAGTACCCCCGTCCCGAGGGGCCCGACAACCTGGCGTCATGGACAGGATCTACCCGGTCCAAAAGAATTGGACCCTGTGCGCCATCTGAACTGTATTTTTGAAAATCCGCCATTTTGGAGAGCGCGGCACGCGGGAAAGAAAGGGGGCGGTACCTTGCATTGGCGTGAACCAAGCCTCCTCCCTTGGTGCTGACAACATCCGGCGGGGAAGAAGATCCCTGCTGCACCCCGGAACCTCTCATAGACATCCGGACGGAAGCAGAAGACGGAGGGCGGATATTAACTAAGGGGCCCAAGATGTCGCAGCCCGATGCGCAAGGCGGCGACGGAGCAGTCGGTGGAGCTGCAGCGCCGGACCCAGCGATAGTACCCGGCGGTGCAGCGGCGCAAGGAACAGCATCCATAATGCCATTCCTGATGCCGTATACTCCAGGGGCAATGTGGCTGCCCCAATACTCCGGTGAGCCTAATACCTTAACTGACTTTATGCAAAAGATTAAAGAGTATTATGTGATGTATCCCCTCACTGAAGCCCAGCGTGTAGGAATGATAATGGGACAATTAACGGGCAATGCACGGCGTGAGGTTGCGTCCTGGCTGGACACGGATAAGGACACTGTAGAGCATCTAGTAGCCAGACTGAAAGCAACGTTTGAATCTGCTGTTGATACCCGGGCTAAGATGAGGTTCTTTCCATGCCACCAGAAACCTAAACAGAGTGCCAGAGACTTTGCCTTGAACCTACAGGAAGCACTCAAAGCCCTTAAGCTGGCAGAACCTGCTTTAGCCCCGGGAGCTGATAAAATGCTACTCGACCAATTTATAGAGGGCCTCCATTCCCCTTCCCACCGAGGACAGTTAAGCATGATACTGCTGCAGAACCCTGACATGACATTTACTGAGCTGAAAGATAGAGCTATCCGTCTGCAGCAGCTGGAAGAGCCACGGGAATTTGCATCTGTACCTGACACTGCAGCAGCACCTCAGCAGCCGGCAGCGCCAGCGACATCTGCTATGTCAGCGACTGCTGCTGAGGCCGGGGAATATATCTCAAATGCAGCCCTCAACCAAAAGCTAGATGCCCTGACAGACACCGTGATCTCCATGGCCAAGGTCATCAAGGAACTGCGAGAGTCAAAACCTGCACCCAAGATCGAGTTGGCGACCAGCAGAGAGGATGTTCCGTGGATGAGGCCCAGAAGATGCCTAGCAGCAAGAGGACGACCCAGCGATCGCTACCAACCGGATGGACAGCCCATTTGCCACCGTTGCCAGAAATCAGGCCATCTTGCTCGTGAGTGTCCTTTAAACGACGATTCCCTGGGCAGGCGGGCCACTCCCCAGGAATGAACGCTCAAGGCCCCTCAGCCTGGTATGACAAATTCATGGGAGGAGAGCCGGTGATCCCTATTGTGTTGGATGGCATCCTCTTCAGTGCCCTGCTGGATACCGGATCCCAAATAACATCCATCCCACATGTCCTATATAAAAGGTACTGGGCTGATTCAGACATTACTAGTGCGCCAGATGACTCTAGCTTTGATGTATGGGCTAGTAATGGACAGGTAATACCAAAGGTTGGATTTAGAGAGATGCATATTCAGGTTGGGAAGGTAGAATTGCAAAACCAGGGTATTATAATCATAGATGTTAACCGGCGAGACCGTGAACCCGTGATGCTGATAGGAATGAATGTAATTGAGAAATGTTTTTCCGAAGTGTTAAGTGTTTTGCAGCAAATCGCCGAGACTGCCGGAACTGGACAACAGAGGCTTCTGCACAAAGAGATCAAAGCCCTGATGTTGAAGCAGCAGGTAGAAATCTCCGGAGGTGAGATCGGCAGTGTACGAGTAAGTGATCCAATACCCATTGTAATTCCTCCCAAAACTGAAATGATGGTCTGGTGTAGAGCCGCAATAGGCATTAAAGGGCAAGACTATCAGGCCCTGGTAGAACCCGTGTACTCAGACAGTACACCGACCATACTCACTGCTAGAGGAGTAGTTGACGTACACAGGGGAAGAGTGCCATTACGCCTATTAAACTGCGGAGATGATGAGATCACGTTACTAAAGTATGCTACCATGGCTAAGTTGTACACGGTTGATAACAATAACATCACAGCCGCCGAGCCCTTGAACCCGTCAAGTCAGGCGGATGACAATGGCTCAGGAGAGAAGCTGGAGGATTGGTGCCAAAAGTTGCATGTAGGTACCAGTTCTACACCTCCCCGTCACAATCATGGAGTATACCGGGTAGTGAAGGAATATGAACAAATATTCAGTAAACACCCATTAGACTTTGGGCAGATTAAAGGGGTAGAGCACACTATACCCACAGGTAACCATCAACCTATAAAAGAGAGGTATAGACCATTACCACCAGCTCACTACCAAACCACCAAAGACATGCTCGGAGAAATGAAATCTGCAGGGGTAATAAGAGACAGTTGTAGCCCCTGGGCAGCACCTCTAGTGTTAGTTAAAAAGAAGGATGGGACCATGAGAATGTGCGTAGATTACCGGCAGATTAATCGCATCACACATAAGGACGCATACCCATTACCTAGGATTGAGGAGTCATTAGCTGCATTAAAATCTGCTAACTACTTTTCCACCCTTGATCTGACTAGTGGGTACTGGCAGGTTCCTGTGGCCGAGGCCGACAAGGAGAAGACAGCTTTTACTACGCCAATGGGCCTCTGTGAGTTTAATTGTATGCCGTTCGGACTCTGCAACGCACCCGGGACCTTCTAACGTCTGATGGAAAGCTGCCTAGGACACAAGAACTTTGAAACTGTCCTCCTGTACCTAGATGACGTCATAGTCTACTCGAAGATGTATGAGCAACATCTACAAGACCTGGCAGAAGTGTTCGAAGCTTTATCGAAATATGGCATGAAGATCAAGCCATCCAAGTGTCACCTTCTAAAACCAAAGGTACAGTACCTGGGACACGTCGTGAGTTCAGAGGGAGTAGCACCGGATCCTGATAAGGTCACAGTGATAAGGGATTGGCCAAGACCTACAAACGTGAAAGAAGTGAGGCAATTCCTGGGCCTGGTAGGCTATTATAGAAGATTTATCAGAGGATTCACGAACCTAGCAGCTCCCCTGCAAGGCATCCTGGTAGGACAGTCAAGAAAGTCATCCCGTAATCCTCCGTTCCAGTGGAATGAAGAGAAGGAAGATTCCTTCAACAAGCTGAAAAGTGCACTGACGGGAGAAGAGATTCTGGCATACCCTGATTACCATCAACCGTTCATGCTATACACGGATGCCAGCAACGTGGGACTGGGAGCAGTATTGTCACAGAAGCAAGGAGGCAAAGAGAGAGTTATTGCCTTTGCAAGCAGGAAGCTTCGGCCTACAGAAAGAAATCCCGAGAACTACAGCTCCTTCAAGTTAGAACTACTGGCAGTAGTTTGGGCTGTAACGGAACGCTTTAAACATTACTTGGCAGGTGCAGAATTCACCATCTACACGGATAACAACCCGTTGACTCACCTGGATTCAGCAAAATTAGGAGCTCTGGAGCAGCGATGGATAGCCCGGCTATCTAACTACAACTTTGTCATCAAATATCGGGCAGGCCGCAAGAATGGGAACACAGATGCCTTATCCCGGATGCCACACCTGAGAGACGTGGAAGAGGAACTGGAAGGGTTGGAAGAGATTGAACTACCGGCCTTTCATCGTTCAAAGGTAGAAGATTATTAACCCGGCATCTATCAAAGAGAGCAGGAAGTAAATCTTAACCCGTTAAGACACTACGGATGGGCCGAAACCCAAGATACTGATCTAGCTGTGAAGCTAGTGAAAGAACTGCTTACGCGACAAGATGTATACCCGGATCAGAATGCCCCAGCTGAGACTACACAGCTCTGGAAGGAAAGAGGCAAGTTGTTCCTGAATCAAGGGAAGCTCTGCTGAAGGTTCACCAATCCCAAGACACATGAACTGGTCTGGCAGATAATCGTGCCCAAGCAAGACATCCAAATGGTCTTAAGAGCATACCATGACAGTGCAGGTCATTTCGGATGGAAGAAGTTAGAAGCAATCCTGAGAGAAAGATTTTATTGGGTTGGCATGAGAAGATCAATTGAAAGTTGGTGTAGAGCATGTGCCGCATGCAACCTCAGAATGAAAGATCCACAGAAAGCTCCGCTTCAACCAATAGTAACCAAGCAGCCACTTGAGCTAGTCGCGTTAGACCACGTCAAGTTGTTACCAAGCCGGTCAGGCTATGTCTATGCCTTAACCATCGTGGACCATTACTCACGCTTCTTAGTGGTGGTACCCGTCAAAGACTTGACAGCGAAGACGGCCGCAAAAGCATTCCAGACGCATTTCTGTAGACCGCATGGTTACCCAGATTAAGTCCTTGCAGACCAAGGTACAGCTTTTGAATCAGAACTATTTAAGGAATTCTGCAATATGTACGGTTGTAAGAAGATACACACAACAACGTATCATCCCCAAACAAATGGTTTAAGCGAGAAGATGAATCATATCGTAATTGAACTGTTAAAGACCTTACCACAGTCAGAAACCAGTGGCCAGATAAATTACCTGATTTGGTAGACTTATACAATCATGTTCCCGTGAGTTCTACAAACTGCACTCCAGCATACCTTATGCGTGCAAGACCCGGTAAATTACCAATTGATTTAGAAATGGGAATTGAAAAACCAGATACAGAAGTAGAAGAAGAATCAGATTGGGATACCAAACGTCAGAAACAGTATCAACAAGTGCAAGAATGGGTAGAGAGAAACCTACAACAAGCGAGAGCAAGACAAGAGAAAACCTTTAACAAACATGCTCAAGCAATGCTATTAAAAGAAGGTGATCAAGTTCTCAAGAGAAAGAGACGCTCAAACAAACTGGATAATCAGTGGGAAACCGTCCCTTACACAGTCTTACCATCTCACCTAGACAATGTTAAAACCTGTTTGATAAGTAAAGATGAAGGAAGAACTTCACACGTCGTATCTCGTGATCAGCTAAAATTGTGTCCTGAAACACTGAAGACACCTGAAGTCATAGAACCCGTACAGGTCCAACCTATTCAAGAGAAAGAAAAAGAAGAAGTATTTCACACGGTACTAGGAGATTTCCCTAAAACGTGGCCAAATTATCATGGAGTAGTTGTCGTACCAATGATTGCATTCCCTTCAATGGTGGACTCAAAGCCAGAACCTGTGTTACCAGAACCCGTGTTACCAGAAGAAGACCCAAGACTTGAAGAACTGGAAGTAGAATCCGAAGAAGAAGAACAAATTCCTGGTCCCAGTGATCTTGCCAGTCCTGCAGTCAGACCCCCATCTGTCATAATACCAAACACCCCAAATAGGTACACGTCTACTCACACTATCAGATTAACTCCACCAACATTGCACAGATCAGAGCGTAGTACACAAGGTCAGTTACCCACTAGGTACAAAGAGTAAAATGCAGAATTAAATGTGTAATGTAAATATGTTTGTTTAAATGTAAAGTAAAGTAAATTGAACCCGGTAGACTGTGTCCAAGAGGGTGGAGGAACTGGATTGACCCCCATGTATATTAAGTTAGGGAAAGAAAGTGCCTGGGGGTGGTGTAGCGAATCCAGGCCTCCTAAGCAGAAACGCCCGTGGACAAATGTATATAGTTGTTGCAACGTTAAAAAGCCTACAGAGACTATCCTGTATGAACTTTGAACTTTTCTTATTTGCTTATGGACCATATATACCCCGGACTGGTTGTGGTAAGAACTCTTGTGAATATACTTATCAGCCCGGAGGCAATAGACTAAACCCCCGGAAAAACTGCTTTTTGACTTTTTGGACTCTTTTTCACATTTTAGTGATTTTTGTACTTTTTTCATTTTAAGTCTATGTAAATATTAATTGTGTTTAATTGTTTGTTTCCTTGTTTTTCCACAGTCCCGGAGTACTGTATTTAACTAAGGGGAATGTGGCACCCCATGGGTTAATGTGCCACAATAACATCACATGGGTTCTCTCCCCACTACACACTGACAAACACTAGCACCTCTGGGCCAGGAGGGGGAGCACAACCTGCTTCCTTATATACTCTTGCTCATGAGGGAGAGCTCAGAGCTCAGTTCAGCTCGGAGCAGGGCTGTGAAGAGCACGAGTTAGTGCAGAACTTAGTGCAGACCTAGCAAGGGTCAGTGGAACAGGAGAACTACAGACTGAGGAACACGTCTGGGAGCTGGAGTGATACCTTCACTCGCCCCAGAAGAACACACAGAACGGACACCGGATCCGCTACTGTGTCTGGCACCCACAGCACAGTGAATCCAGGAACAGTGGGATTTCTAGATGCCCTAGTACCAGTGCAAAGCAACACGGAGGGGATAGCACAGCACAGAGGACTCAAGTTGCCTAGCCAAGTGGTACCAGCAGAACAGAGAGAGAGAGACGTGAGAAGTCCCAGCAGCTCAGCTAATAGCAGCGGCTAGGACACACACACAGTGCAGCACGAGGAAGCTGACGACCCCGGACACGGTGGGAAGGGAGCTCAGCCCCATTACAGACTCTGTGGACTATAATCTGCAATAACATCAGCAGTAAAGCTTTGGAAAACAGCAAAACTGTGAGTCTGTGTATTGATTGCGACCTTTGCCTTACATTCAGCACAGAGAGCTTCCCCCTGCTACAAGCCTGTCAGCTCTGCAGCCTCAGGAGAGAAGGAGAATTGCACCAGTGTCTACCAAACGTGAGTGTGTGTCCTTTAACCCCGTCTCCACCATCTATACCCCTTATAGACTATACCATCACTGCCCCGGGGAATACAGTTCTACCCACGGGAACTATACCATCTATGCTGCCACTACATCATCCCCGGAGGTTCTGCAGCAGCGGCGGCCCCATTACTGGCCGCATATAGTGGGTGGCGTCACGACTGACATTTCCCCTGTAAATAATCCCCCTTTTTTTGCCGAGCCCGGGACACGGTCCGGACCGAGCCACCCGTGACTTCCCCGGCACCATCCGGTCCGGTACCGAGTACCCCCGTCCCGAGGGGCCCGACACTTGCTCTTCTTGGTCTGGCCTTCCAGGAGATCTTGCAAAGGCGCTGCTATCTTAGTGTAGCCCTTTATGAACCTCCTGTAGTATCCTTCCAGCGCCATGAACTGACGTACCTCTCTGACGGTTCTTGGTCTTGGCCAGTCCTTAATGACAATTATCTATTCAGGGTCTGATGCCACTCCTTCTGCGCTGACCACATGCCCGAAATACTGAACTTTTGGTTTCAGCAAATGGCACTTTGATGGCTTCAGCTTCATCCCGAACCTTGACAATGCTGCAAATACCTCTGCCAGGTGTTTCAGATGTTCTTCATAGGTTTTGGAGTACACTATGACATCATCCAGGTAGAGTAGCACGGTCTCAAAGTTTCGGTGCCCCAGGCAACACTCCATCAATCTTTGAAACGATCCGGGTACATTGCAGAGTCCAAATTGCATGCTGTTAAATTCACACAGGCTCATTGGTGTTGTGAACATGGTCTTCTCCCGGTCTTCTTCTGCAACAGAGACCTGACAATATCCACTAGTAAGATCTAAAGTGGAAAAGTAATTAGCAGCTTTCAGTGCAAGTGTCTCTTCAATGCAAGGTAACGAGTAAACATCTTTATGTGTTATGCGATTTATTTATCTGTAATCAACACACATCCTCATTGTGCCATCTTTCTTTCTAAATACGACCAGTGGAGTTGCCCAGGGGCTACAACTATCTCTGATAACCGCAGCCTCCTTCATGTCCTGTAACATTTCCTTGGCACGCTGATAGTGAGCTGGTGGTACAGGCCTATATCTCTCTTTTATGGGTGGATCGTTTCCCGTGGGTATGTGATGGTGTACCCCTTTTATCAGCCCAAAATCTAGCAGATGCTTACTAAATACCCGTTCATACTCCTGTACTACCCAATAAACTCTGTCCTTCTGTTGAGAAGGAGTGGAATCAGTGCCTACATGCAGCTGCTGACACTAGTCCTTTAGCTGTCCCTTGGAGTTATTCTCCTCCACCGGGTTTAGCGGGGTCAAGAGTTCAACTGTCTGGAGTAAATTGTTGTTGACAGTGAACAGCTTGGCAACTGGGCAGTTTGACTTCCTCCTCTCCACAGTTTAATACACATACGGCACCCTCCGTTTGCGTACATCAACCACCCCTCTGGCTGTCAGGATTGTGGGCCTACTCTCCGAATACATGGGCTCGACCACTGCCTGGTAATCCTGCCCTCTGAGGCCTATTGCTGCCCGACACCATATCATCATTTTACTTCTCGAGGGTAACACAATGGGGATTGGGTCTGTCACCCGTACACTGCTAATTTCTCCACTGGACAGGTTTACCTGTTATCTCTGCAAGAGGGCTCTGATCTCCTTCTGTAGGACCCTCTGCTGCCCCATGTCGGCAGTTTCAGTGATCTGTTGGAGTAAAAACAGAACTTCACCTAGACAATTTTCAATCACATTAGTGCCTAGTATCATCTGTGGATTTTTCTCGTTAGGATCAGTTTTAACCACAATAAGTCCTTGGCCCTTTAGCTCCACCCTCCCCACTTTTATTGTTACCTCTTTAAACCTGACTTGGTTAACTGGTAACCCATTTACAGTATGTATAGTGAGGTCAGGATCTGGATGGGTGAGCTCAGTATCGGCCCAGAATCTCTTATAAAGGATATGTGGTATTGTTATCACCTGCGAACCGGTGTCCAATAGTGCAGATGTGGGAATACAATCCAGCGTGATAGACAGGATTGGCTTGGCTGTCCTCCCATATATCATGGCAGTCAAATGGTCCTCGTCGTCTTATTCCTGGGGGTTGGCCCTCAGCCCCAGAGGTTGCTGGTTTAAAGTGTATGACCTGGCAAAGTGGCTCGTTTTGTTGCAGCAGCGGCAGATGGGTTGTCCAGATGAGTCGTAGCGGTCGTTGGTCCTTCCTCGAAATGATGGGGTCCTATTTGCTCGCATCCACGGGACGTCGGCCAGCTGGATCTCCTCTGACAACTTGGGCTCCGGCTTGAGCTGCATGGCCTTTAAGATCATGGCCACATCCTTACTTAACTGCTGCACCTGGGAGGTAGGTCATCATGGGCATCAGGTGTCACAGCCTATCCATTAGCCTCCGCTGCAGTTAAAGAAGAGGGCACCACTTTCAGAGGGGAGATGCTGACTTGCCACAACTGGGGTGCAGAGTCTGCGGTCACAGGGGTTTGCAGCGCTTTAATGGCCCGGTCCTTTAGGACCACAAAGTCGGCATCTGGATGTTCTAGGGCCCACAGGTGCAATTGCTTACGATCTGTGGATGATTGTAACCCCTAAATAAACTGTTCAGTCAGCATATTATCTTCCTCTCGCACACTGGCAGGGTCTACCTGCTTTAAGGCCCACAGCGTCTCCTGGAGGAGTAAGGCATAGTCTCTTATACTCTCCTGCAGCCTTTGTCTGCAGTGGTAAAACCTCATTCTCAGTTCAGCCTCAGTGTGGGTCTCAAAGGCAGTTTTCAGATTATCAAAGATTTTAGCTACTGATTCTTGATCTTCATCTGACCAGGACTAAATCTCAAGCTCTGCTGCACCCATTAACTATCCTAGCACAAAACATACTCTTTGCTTGCCAGTCATTGCATAAATGTCCAGTACATTACAAATCTCTTTCTTGAACCCAGCCAGAGTATCAGTGGCGGTCCTCTACCCCAGGGGGCCCTGGTGCAGCCACGTTGAGGAGCGGGGGAGTAGGGGTTTGCTGGTGGTGTCGGCGTGGTCCGGGGGGGGGGCTGGGTGCTGGTGGCGCGGTCAAAGGGGGGGGGACGGTGGTGCTGGTGGCGTCAACGTGGTCCCAGGGGGGGTACAATGTGGTGCTGGCATTTGCGGCGGCTCTCCTTCCTGCGCGAGTGCACTCCTAGAAGCCGTAGGGGCAGGGGAGAGGGGGCGGGATCAGGCAGGGGAAGCAGGAAGCTTTCTGCTTCCCTTGCCTGACCCTCCTCTCCTCTGACGGCAGCTTGCGGGGTCGGCTGGGGGCCCCCCTGCAGGCTTGAAGGGGCCCCCTAGCCAGTCGGGGCCCTGTTGCAGCTGCACTAGCTGCACCACGGTAGTTCCGCCCCTGCAGAGTATCTGGTTTGCCATCGTACTGCGGTAACCACGCCGCTCCCTGGATTTACAGCTCTAGGTGCTGCGGCTGCTCCGCCGGCTGAGGTCCCGGCTGCTGTTTCATTGCGGGCAAGATTTGGGTTAGGAACCGTTGCATCAGATTCCCCCTGCGCATCCATCTTCACTCCCCCTAGTTAACCTTAGCCAGTCTATTACAAAAGGAAAAGCAGTCGATGGCTCCTCGGGCATGGAGTTGAGCGCTTCAAGTATTTCCGGATCAGGCAACTGCGCTTCGTCCGCTCTCGGCAGAGTGTGGGGCGGGGCTTGTCTTTGCGAACTTTCAGCCGTTACGACCCTTTCTTCCCTCTCTGTGGTGCAGTTATGGCCACCCAGTTTAACAGTTCAATAAAGTCAATACACGGCACACAGTACCCGGTTTTACCGGGCACGGAATCCTGTTTGTGATGCCAAAAGCTGACGCACCCCAGGGCCGTGGGGTACCCGGTGTCGGGCTGTAGTTCACGGGGATGTCATGGGTGGCCAATGAACAGGACCGTGGCCCTGGTGGTAGCTGAAAAAGGGGAATAAAATAAAAATAAAGAAAGTTTGTGATGCCACATATGGTTCCCGGTAATGATACCGGCGCTGCTTGCAGACATCCGGGGTGATGATGGGGCAGCCACTTGGTGACACTCCCCGTAGGTGGAGTGAGATCCCTGAGGTAGTTGTGGATGAATAGGGATTCACACAGAGAGGCAGCTCTCCACACAGCCTTGTCTCTTGTGCTGCAAGGGAAGGCGGCTCATCAGGTGGAGATGATGGCAAACTGTTTAAGATGAGGGCAGGATCAGGGGCCACAATAACAGACACACACACACTGGGGCTTTGTTTCCATACCTTTTACTGATGGTAATGTAAGGTATTGTCTGGGGAACAGTCCAGGGGGTCAGGTGGCAGTTCAGGATTTCCATACCCAATGAGTTATGAGGCCTCCTTGTTGCTGTGTCTGTGTTCTCTAGTCCTGGCCTGTCTGAAACCTGGCCCTGACCTCTCCTGTGTCCCTCATACTTGCATAGCAAGCGATGAGAACCTTCTGCTTGGCACCGCTATCTTCTCTGTCCAGGTTGCTTCTGCTGCCTCTCTGGGGTGAACTGGTATGGTTCCTCTGCCCCCTCTCCATCTCAATTTGCCTCCGACCCTCACTCTTGGGTCCCTTACAAGGCATTCCTCTGGTTTGGGCCTAGTGCGGCTCCGTTCACCAGGTGTCTTCCTTAACTGCCTAACTCCTCCCCCAGGCCTGAATTTATAGGGGACCTTGCCAGAAGTCGGCAAGTAGAGCTCTTTCTTCAGGTTTGGGGTGGAAGGTGTTGCATGTTTAAGTTTACCTAATGTGGAAATCCCTCCCTGCACCAGGTGTTCCTGTGGCAACCGAACTGTAGGGGTGCCACATGGTCACCTATGGAGGATTTACAGTATAAGTCTGAAAAACTTTGCAGACACATACTGTAGGCTAGGTGTACAGATAGATTGTACAGGCTGAATACAGCACCCCCAGAACAATGCTTAGTGGCCGCTGCCTGACTACTGCAACTCATTCACTTCAATTCAAGATAAAGCATAATACTCATCTGCGACCATTAAAAAATATACCGCTGCGCACATACATCATATGCAACAAAATCCAGTTTATCTGAGTATTCCTGTCCCCACCACTGATTGGCTGCTTGATAACAATGTACCAAGTACCTGTGTACACAGAAAGCTGCCAGTCAGGTGTGTGAGTGGGGTTCTACCAAGCTCAGCACTGCTACATCTACAGAAAAGAGTTATTCTATTAAAAGTACAGCAAACAGTCCAGTACTTGCTACATTGCTGAAATCAGGCTTTCTGTCCCTGTAGCGTGCTGTTCTCCAATTAAGGCTGGCTCCACAGCACGGTTTTTGGCTTCAGGTTCTATCCGGTTTTGTCTCTCCTATTTGGCCATCCGGTTATGTGTATTCTGTGTCTGATCCGGTTTTGTCCGGTTTTTCACTGTGCACAAAATCAGAGACTGCAGCGGTTTTGGGCTCCGCTGAAAAAAAAATCGTACATTCCGGCACCTATAACATTGTAGTCTATAGGCTCTCCAAACGCGACATGGTGTCCGCTAACAATTTGAATGGAAAATCAGCTCAAATTGTTAGCTGACACCATGTCGCGTATGGAGAGCCCATGTGTGCCTAAACATTGGAGCTCCCCCACAAGTGACCCCATTTTGGAAACTAGACCCCCCAGGGAACTTATCTAGATGGGTGGTGAGCAAGTTGAGCCCCAGGTGCTTCACAAATTAACCTGTAAAAATAAAAAAAGAAAATGTTTGTGGGGAAAAAAGTACTGGGGTTCAAAGTGCTCACCACCATCTAGATAAATTCCTTGGGGGGTCTAGTTTCCAAAGTGGGGTCACTTGTGGGGAAGCTCCAATGTTTAGGCACACAGGGGATCTCCATACGCAACATGATGTCTGCTAACAATTCCAATTGCTAGTGGACACCATGTCGGGTGCATAGTGAGCACTTTGGATCCCCAGGTGCTTCACAAATTGATCAGTAAAAATTAAAAAAGAAAATTTGTGTGAAAAAAAAGGACTTTTTCCCTATTACGGATCAATTTGTGAAGCACCTGGGGGTTCAAAGTGCTAACTATGCATCTAGATATGTTCCCTGGGGGTTCTAGTTTCCAAAAAGGGGTCACCTCTGGGGGAGCTCCAATGTTCAGGCACACAGGGGCTCTCCAAACGCGACATGGTGTCCACTAACAATTTGACTGAAACATCAGCTCAAATTGTTAGCAGACACCATGTCATGTATGGCGAACCCATGTGCCACCAGCACAAGGGCAACTGGTAGAGTTGGGGTACAGCACCAGAAAATGACGCCTCTAATGAATGCGCTATTTTCCGGGGTGGCTGTGGGTTGCAATTTGCAGCATGGGGGCCCACGTTTGGGTCTCTCCACACTGAGGATTCCAGCCCCCCAGCTGCCAAGTTGTACCTTGCTGGCAACCAAAAATACAGCGAAGGCCTTTTTTTTATATTTCTAGAACTGATTTTAGGGAAAAAAAATGATGTGAGGCTCTGCCATATTTTTGGTCCAGCCAGGTACAACTTGCCAGCAACTCCCAGCTGCCTCGTTGTACCTGGCTGGCAACCAAAAAAAAAATGGGATTCGCTATATTTTATTTTTAGAACTAATTCTAGAAAAAAAAATGAAGTGGGGCTCCGCCATATTTTTGGCCCAGCCAGGTACAGCTAGGCAACTGGGGGCTGGAATCCTCAGCATGGAGAGGCCCAAGCGTTCTGAGCTCCCCATGCTGTGAATTGCAGCCCGCAGCCACCCCAGAAAATGGCGCATTAATTGAAGCGCCATTTTCTGGCGCTGTACCCAGGCTCTTCCAGTTGCCCTGGTGCCGTTGGCAAACTGGGTAATACAGGGGTTAAATGCCAGCTTTTTATTGGCAGCTGGCACTAAGCCCGAGATTCATAATGTTGGGCCAATGTTAGACCCGGCCATTAGGAATCTCTAGTAAAAAGTTAAAAAAAAATACACCACAGAGAAAAATCTTTTTATTTGAAAAAAAAAACACAAACAAAATTCGGACTCCATATTTATTATAAAGATCCGATGTAGTCCACAACGAAGGTCCCACGACGCTCGATTGCCTCTGCTCAATCCAGAGACTTATCCAGAGAGGGATCAAGTGTCCTCTTGTAGTCTTTGGGATCATAGTCATGGTGCACTGTATGGCAGATCATTGCCATACAGTGCACCATAACTCTGACCCCAGAGACTGTAGGAATAGGACACTTGATCCCTTGTTGCACCCATCCATCCATCCACCCACCCATGCACCCCTTCATCCACGCATCCATCCATCCGTTCACGCACACATCCATGCACGCACAGATCCACACACATATACATCCACGCACACACACATCTACGCACGCTCACATCCACGCACACATCCGAGCACACGTCCACGCACACATCCATGCACGCACACATCTATCCATGCACATATCCATACAATCACACATCCATGCACGCACACATCCACGCATGCTCACATCCACGCACACATCCACGCATGCACACATCCACGCACGCTCACATCTACGCACGCTCACATCCACGCACGCACACGTCCATGCACGCTCACTTCCACACACGCTCACTTCCACACACGCACACATCCACGCACGCTCACATCCACATGCTCACATCCGTGCACACGTCCACACACACATCCATCCATGCACACGTCTACACACGCACACGTTCACGCACACACACGTCTATGCACACGTCCACGCATGCTCACATCCACGCACGCTCATGTACGCTCACATCCACGCACGCACATGTCCATCCATGCTCATGTACGCTCACGCACGCACACGTCCACGCACATGTCCATGCACACATCCATGCACACATCCATGCACACACACATCCATGCACGCACACATCCACGCACGCACTCATCCACACACGCACTCATCCACGCACTCATCCATGCACGCACTCATCCACGCATGCTCACATCCATGTACACACAAGTGCACGCACGCACACGTCCATGCACGCACACACACATCTACGCACGCACACATCTACACATGCTCACATCCACGCACGCACAAATCCATCCATGCACATATCCATGCACGCACGCATCCATGCACGCACACATCCGCGCACACATCCACGCACCACATCCATCCATGCACACATCCACGCACGTACACATACGTCTATGCACGCACACGTCTACGCACGCGTCCACACATGCACACTCACGCCCACGCATGCTGATGTACGCTCCAATCAGATCTGGAGGGGTGAATCCCTATGATTCGCTCCGATCGGCGGTTTCACTTTTATGCTGCCGATCGGAGGGGTCCTGGGCATGGGGGGGTTAATCCACCCCCTGTGGGTCAACTACAGATTGTCACAGAGCAGCAGCAACTTTGACAACCTGAGTGACCCGGCTCACAGGAGGTGCAGCAGCTCAAACATGCCAGGACGTTGTACAACGTCCTGTGTCGGGAACGACCAGAAACCCAGGATGTTGTACAACGTCCTATGTCGGCAAGGGGTTAAGGATGGGCCGCTACTCATGGGCCACTGCTATGTGCTTGCCCACCAGGATAAAACTTGCCAGCCAGCCCCTGCACACATCCAATTATATTATGCAACTAATAAGGTTAACAGGTGCTAATGTGTATGTTAAATCTGTAGATGCGCTCACTAGATAAACTTTGATTAGGGAATCTTTAAAATCATAAAATGAGAATGGTTTTGCCTAGCAGCAAGTTAAATTTCTATTCTTCAGTATAAAGGCACAATGTCAGTCATTAAAACTAGTTAAAACTATGGAACACTGAGAGGGACTTTCTAGCCAATGAAATAACAGCTGTGGTAACTACGGCAACTGTGCTGATGTCATAAATACATACATCTATGTCAGAAGATTCTGAAACAGCAGAGCAGACGGACGGTCATATGAGGAGGCGCCATACTTATGTGTCTGGGAGACCTGGAGCTTCATCACTCCAACATATGTAAGGGAGGAAGGTGGGACATCCGCCTAACCAGCTAGATCAGCCATACCACCTACCAGGCCAGATCAACAATACCGCCTACCAAGCCAGATCAGCAATACCGCCCAGCCAGCCAGATCAGCCCAACTAACCCTAGCGATCAATGGGGTGACAGATGTTGCAGCCAGATCTCCCTCTTGTCCAGTACTAGCCGCCTTCACCTTCATTACTATCTGTTTTCTGCTGATATAACCTGTGTGACTATGTGATGTCACTGCTGTCATATCTATAGTGGATGTACCGTATTTTTCAAAAAATGACTTTTAAGCCGTCTTGGTCCATATATAAGGCGCTCCGGAATATAAGGCGCACCATATTACCATAAAAAAAAAAAAGCTCAGACTCCAGTATCCCTGTGTAGCCTCCCATCACCCTCCAGCATCCCTGTGTAGCCTCCCATCACCCTCCAGCATCCCTATGTAGCCTCCCACCACCCTCCAGCATCACTCTGTAGCACCCCACCAACCTCCAGTATCCCTGTGTAGCCTCCCATCACCCTCCAGCATCCCTCTGTAGCACCCCACCACCCTCCAGTATCCCTGTGTAGCCTCCCATAACCCTCCAGCATCCCTCTGTAGCTCCCCACCACCCTCCAGTATCCCTGTGTAGCCTCCCATTACCCTCCAGCACCCCACACAGTCAGACACACACACACACACACACACACTCAGACACACACACATACACACACATACACACTCAGACACACACACACACACATACACACTCAGACACACACACACACACACACAAACTGATTTTTACTTTTTATACTGGTACTTTTGCTTACTGTACTGTGTGGCAAGGCACTCTCAGCGCTGGAGCCCTCAGCAAATCACAGCGCTGGAGCCCACAGCCAATCACAGCGCTGGAGCCCACAGCCAATCACAGCACTGGAGCCCACAGCCAATCACAGCGCTGGAGCCCACAGCCAATCACAGCGCTGGAGCCCACAGCCAATCACAGCGCTGGAGCCCTCAGCCAATCAGAGGCTATGGGCTGACGTCAGCTGACCTCGGATTGGCTCAAGGCTCCTGGGCGGAGCTGTGATTGGCTGATGGGCTCCTGGGCTGTGAGCGCGCGCAAAACAGCGGCGGCACCGGACACCGGACAGCGGGGACGGCGGCTGGTGATCGCGTCCCGCACAGTGATGCGAGGCAGGCACCGGCACCAGCATGGATGGCGGGGACGGCGGCTGGTGATCGCGTCCCCGCACGTGATGCGAGGCAGGCACCGGCACCAGCATGGATGGCGGGGACAGCGGCTGGTGATCGCGCCCCTGTACAGCGATGCCAGGCAGGCACCGGACAAAGGGGGATGGCGGCACAAAGGTATGCCTTATTTTCTGGGGGGTGCCAAATATTTGCAGGCAAATGGCACCCCCTTAGCACTCTGGGAAAAATCCGTATATAAGGTGCACTGCACTATAAGGCGCACCTATGATTTCTGGCAAAATCTTAGTCTTTTAGGTGCGCCTTATAGTGCGGAAAATACGGTATATTGTGTCTCACTGTAAATATGATACATTGTACAAATTCTGATACAATTTACTGTTCTGTGTTGGCATTAACCTTCTAAGCCCAAGGGAAGGGCAGTCCTCCAGCCATGGTTCCCTAGAGGTTTCCTCCACAGGGGGTTTTTCCTCTCCTGAGTGCTGAAGGATGATTCTTCGTGAGTCGGAGGTTTGCCATTTTCGGTGTCTTTTTCATAGTAATTGGCTGATTCTAAATTTCAGACACTGAATAAAATAATAATCTGATTTGTAATAAAATTCGGTCTATTTTACATCCAATAAAAGTGTTTTGTGTGTTTCTTTCATACTCTTGTGTTGATCTGAATACCTATGATAAAGCCATAAAGTCAGCTAAAGAGTTGGTATTTTGTATTAAGTGTAATATAAATGTAAAAATAAGGAAAAAGTGAAACATCGATATGAACAGTATAGAAAAGGTGCATTTGTCATTTTACATATGGTAATGGGAAGCCAACCTGATATAAAAAAATGAAATAAATATACATTCTGAAAACTATTAGCGGACTCCTGAGTCCAAGTGTATTGAATCCTCGCCATACAATATGACTCACCGCTGAGCTTGAGGAGTGTGAGATCCTAGCAGGGAGGAGGTATGGTGAGGATTGTCAGTAGGAAGATAGGCAGACTATAAACACAACATCAGAGTTGCTAAGCTCTAAGAAATTTGTTTAATAATGTATGCAGTTTGTATTGTGAAATATCTGCTTTAAACAAGTACTTCAACAAGGCCTGCAGAAACTGACATACAACCAGCACCTTTATGGGAGGGTTAAATACCACTGTCAAATACAAAAGAATTACACAAATACAAGTCATAAAAACATTGACAAATCATTCCTGTCATATTATCTTAAGCAGGGGCTGGCTAGCAAATTTTAGTCTAGGGGGCAATCACACAGCAGTGACACAAAGAAGAATGTTGAAGTATTAGAACAAATGTCCACGTTAATAGATGTCTGATTCATACACATGAAAAATAGACCAACGTTTTGGCTTATAAATGGTCTTTGTCAAGGTTTATCTTAAAAGGATGCTTGCTGAGAGAGATAATATCATATAGAGGAGAACATTTAATTTTATTAGAACCTAAAAAGGACTCTGGAGTGAAATCCAGAGATGTGCCACAATGAACTCTGAGGCCTGTTTCACACCTCTGCGCCTGGCCACATCACCTGCACCAGCCTGGTCGCGCTGGCGCAGGTGCAGGCGCAGAGGTGATGTGGGCCGCGTTTACAGCTTTTGTAAACGCATACCTACTGCCCCCTATGCTCTCAGCTGCGTTCGGTGCCCCATTATATCCTATGGCCGAACACAGCGGAGCGTGCGCTCTGCCAGTGAGAAGCGCAAGTGAAACTGGCAGAACGCATGGCGCATACGCCTGGTCTTGACGCGCCCATAGGGCGCATTAGTATCATGTGATTATTTTCGTTACTTCACTATCAATAGCAGCATTTTCATCTATTACAGCATTCATGATATTTAACATATACATCCCTACTTTGTTATTTACATGTTATACAATTCTACTGCTATCGCTGAGTTTTAAATGCACCTATTTTTATTTAATTTCCTAACATAAAATATTAACAACATAGTATATAATCACACACTTTCTAGAATCACACGATGCGATAGAAATGGGCCCTCATCTAATTTTTGTAATAAACTTGTTTACATTAACATACATGGTACGAATCTAGAATAAGGTTATGTTCACAAACTGCAATTTGCTGAGTTTTTGTGCTTTGTTTTTACTATGGCTTTATGCAAATCTATGTTAATCTAAACTTGTATTTTTGATTGTGTTTCCAGAAACAGCTGTCCACACACATTAGTTTTATTTCTTTGCAGAAATTGAAACCTGCACAGGTTTTGCTGCATTTTGAAAAGAATGGGCATGTCAATTCTTTTCCGAGGTTTGACTGCGTTTCTTCATAGTAAGCAATGAAGAAATGCAGAAACGCAGCAAAAATGCAACATAAATGTGACACGCCCCCCCAGGGCCGTGGGATACTTGGAACCGGGTACTGCTGGGGAATCATAGGGGTCGAGACCCGCCTCTGTGACCCTGGCGGTGTCAATAAAAATTTGTGAGTTAAGGTTTTGGGGCTTGAGGTCGTGACGCCACCTATGATGTTCAGTTATTGATGGCTGACGCTGCCGTGCGGGACCTCGGGGATGATAGAATCACAGCTATGGTGGTATCACTCCCCACGGGTGGAGCGGTTCCCCAGGGCGACCGGTACTGTCTATGGAGGTGGTAGGCCGTTGGGGTGCAGGACTGAGGGCGCGGAATAACCAACAGACACACAGTTCATAGTCTCCTTTACCTTTACTGGTAGTTGAAGGTTCAGACCAGAACACTGATCACAGGTGATTTTGTGAGTCCGGACGGCCTGAAAGCAAGTTGGGGATCTCCTCACCCAGTGAGTTCTGAGGCCTCCCTGCTGCGCACCTCTTTCCTGGCTGCCTGTAGCTAAGCTGCAACCCTCTCTTCCTGCTGGTGAGTCTATTACCCATATGGCAGGCAGCCTGAGCCCTTCTCTGGTACCGCTCCTCCGGCAGTCATCCCTGGGCTTTCGAATGCTGCTGTGCCTCCTGGTGCTTTGCTGTGTCCGGGAGACGTGTAGTCTCCCGTCCTCCTGTTTTGCCTGCTGGGTCTCTAGTACCCAGGCAACGTCGGACTCCGGTGTCCATTTCTGGCGCTCTGTTCTGGGGTGAGCCGACAACTGGCTCCGCTCCCCAGGCTCTCTCCTCTCCTTCCTCAGACCATCTCCGACGGGTCCCTCATGCTTGCTGTTCTCTACCTGGTGTGATAGGGCGACTCGCTTGCAGGCAGGTGGCAGGGGGGCAAGTGCCCCCTGGGCTGGTGGTATAGCCCACATATAGGGCCGCCCCCCCCACAGAAATTCAGCCGGCGCGGAGATACAGAAGCAGACGGTGACTGACATGGTAAGTGAGCAGCAGTGGCCTGATAGCACCCCCTTCATGGTCATCAAAAATTCCTGATAGCAGGATTTTGCTGCATTTTTGCTGCAGTGGTGATGTTAGGCTACGTTCACACACTGCGTATTTGCAGCATTTTTTTGAGGATCTGTAAATCCAGTGAAATGCAGTGCCGTTTCGCTTCCCAGCCAAAGCAATGTATTTCCCGATTTAGCATTCAGACCCTCCGTCTTTATGAGGATCTGTTTTCACTAGAAAGCGGATCCTCAAAAAGAAAAAACATGAAAATTCTTTGGCACTTTTGAGGATGCGCTTTTCCATTGCCCCCATTAAAGAATGGAGTCCAAAAAAAGCACATCCTGAAAAGTGCACTGTGTGAATGGTGATGCACTTTTTTTGCAAAAGAGCATCCCTCTTACTGATCCTCAAAAAAAGCTGCAAAAACACAGCTAACCTCAGCATGTGAACCCAGCCTTAGAGAGTTCTGCTGTCAACTTTATCTTGGCTGATTTTCTAAAATGAGGGGGAACCTACATTGTTTTCCCCAAATTATTTATAATCAAATAAACTGCAAAAAATATTGTGCGATGCCCTGTGTTTTGGATTACCAGACCCCAGGGTAACATTATTGTGCCCAAGGGTAACATCCCATGCACTCTCCAGAGTAACATCCCCTACAGCTTCCCCCAGGGTAACATCCCCTGCAGCTCCCCCAGGATAACATCCCCTGCAGGACCCCAGGGTAACAAACTCATGTCACCGAAGTAGGACATAATACTATAAAGAAAAAACTCACCAAAATTTAGCCAGGTAAAATATCCGTTGCACCTAGCAGAGGGCTGCCAGCTCCACTGATAGGCAACACAAGTGTAAGAACACCGGTGCTCAATCCCCTGCAACCCAAGCATGGGGGCGGCTGTGGAGCCTGCGTCCAGCCATGCTGACAAGGAGGAGACTGGTGGCATTCATGGACACAGGGTTACCAACAGTACGTCAGCCACACAGGTCTAAGTGAAGCAAAATGTCAGCACAGCCCGCCGGTCACGCCCACCATTAGACCAGGCGGGCCGCACCGCACCCTATATATGCATCACAAATGACCGACGCCCCCCTGAGGACTCAGCCACATACTGCAAAAGATAAAAAGGTGCAAAAAAAAAAACTCTAAAGATAAAGATGTGAGGAGTTAGTGGATATTTGGCCAAATACGTAAGCTCATAACCCACGTCATGGGCCCTCACGCTTACGAGTCCTATCCATATGCCTGACCATATGTTTGTTTGGTGGGCAAGCCACCAAACATTGAAATTAAATAAGAAATTAATAAAAGGTTTGCCATTTATTGAAACATCTTATATGTCTGCTTGATACTTAGAGCGCTCCTAATCAGACTGCCATTACTATTTTTTGCATGATAACTTAGTGTGCTTGGGACTGGGCCCAGTTCCTCCACCCTTCTGGACGCTAATATTTACACTTCCTTTTGTACAGTTTGCTTATTATACACGTTTCTCTATGTGCTCTACCTTATACCCACTCTCCAAACCTAGACAGGGGTTGACCTCGTGTGCTCCTATGTGACTTCCGCACTACAGGTGTCACTGTCTCAGGTGAGGTGTCTAGTGTTGAGCTTGGTGCAGGTGTTTCAGGTAAGCTTCTGCGTTGCCTTAGTCTCACTACCGGGCTAGCAGGTGTACCGATTGCAGCATCCTCAGATTCTCTAGTAACGGGTATTTTCATCCATCTTTGCTGATGATGCAGACTTTATCGATGTCATCTCCAAAATCTAGTAGGACATAAGGTTCACTTTCCCATCGATCATCCAATTTATGATGAGTTTATTTTCCGTTTTAGGACCATACTTCCAGGTGGTATTGGTTCTGCTGGAGCATGCTTGTTATAATCCCTTTCTTGCTTTGCACGGGACTTCTCCAGGTTGTTTTTGACACTTTGTTGAACCTCTTTATACTGTTCTTGTCGATGGATTTTCCAGTTTGAAATGGCACGATCTGCTTCAGGATCTACTACACCGAGTTCTAAGTCTACGGGTAATTTTCCTGTACGAGCTCTCATCAGGTATGCTGGTGTGCAGTTGGTGGAACTTACTGGAATATGATTATACATGTCAATCAAATCAGGCAGTTTTTATGGCTATTGGTTTCTTTCTTCCAATGGGAGAATTTTCAGCATGTCGATGACAATGTTGTTCATTTTTTCAGAGTCCGTTAGTTTGGGGATGATATGGGGTTATTCTTATCTTTTTTCACCCATACATCTGGCAAAACTCTTGAAAGATCTCTGCTTCGAATGCTGGTCCTTGATCTGTTAGGATATGTGGCACCCTGGCACCCTGTTGGACACCACAGAACCCTTGGTACATGAATGGAGCAGTAACAGCAAAGCAACACTCACACAACCACCTTAGTACACCTTTAACACCTGTTTCACCCCAAGCCTCTAGGGGGAGCTCCACTGGTCACTTTGAGCCAGTTACCCCTATAAATAGGGTCTTGGAGGGAGAAACACCAGAGTGTGCTGACGCTAGAAGAGCTGCAGGATGTGTGCAGCTACCGGTTCTGGAGCCATATTAGGCCCAAACCCGCACACCTGCCCAGTGAGAGACCCTTGCAATTGGGGTCATAGGGAAGGAGAAAGCACCTCTCAGGGACAACAGAGTTACCCTAACTCTCCCTCATCATCCGGTTACTGGAACCGAGCTGTGAGAGCTATCTAGCTACCACAGAGAACCAACACTTCAAACAGGGAGTTTAGCCCCCTGTTCACCTGCCGCACCTACCAACGAAAGCCTAGGGAAGAGGATAGACGTTGAATCATCCCTGTGACAGTGCCCTCAGTGCAGCTAAACCAGGTGATGCACGTTCCGCTGAACGTATACCCCGGTCCGGGCAGGATTCCACATCCACCCGACCTCACTAGAGAAGACAGAGAAAGGAAGCCTACACACTGCTTGCTGTGAACCTCCAGGAGTGTCAACCTCATCCTCACCCGGTCAGAGTGTACCTGCTATCCACCAGTAAAGGTACCTAAAAGACTTTGGTGTGTCTGCGCTTTAATTCCTGGATCTAACAGCAGCCTGACTAAGCTGCCTCACAACATCTTGTGCAGCTCTAGGCCCTGGGGACTCCCGCTCCTTCTGTGGGGAGCGTCCCATCTTGCTGCATTCCATCCGCCGGAGGCCCAAGCAGCGCCGGTGGGCATCACCGGAACTCTCACAGGTGGCGTCACGACAAGATTTAACCCCTTAACTGTTCAGCCAACCCCTATTGATCTGGACCACCGGGCCCCACAGCCGCAGGCGCGGTTCCGTGACAAAGAGAAGCAGACGCCTGCGATGTGCAGAACCCGGCAGCGGTGAGTCAGAATTTGGCGTCACGAACAGGATACGAGCAGGCCGTTCCTTAATGTTTATTATGTGCTATTTTAATGACTGTATATACCAAACTGTATATTTGAAACCGCCATTGCTGCACGAAAGGCGGGAAAAGAAGGGGCGTTCCTGTGCAAAGGGCGCGAAGATAGGTCCCGCCCCCACGCTCTGACGACTTCCCCTGAACGCAGCAGGAACCGGAATCGCCCGTGGTGCCTCACTCCTCACTGCGAGGCTGACACTTCTGTTTGAAACCGAAAGGACTGGCCGCGCTTAACTAAGGGGGAGCGAGGATGAGTAACCCGGATTCCCACAACGCGGCACCCCCGCTACTAAATCAACAGGTACCGCTAAACGTACGTCCAGATGGACAGCAACTCGCCGGCGGTATGCCGCAACAACCCGCTCCGATTATGCCGATATCTTTACCATACGTTCCAAATGCAGCCTGGTTACCAAAGTACAGCGGTACACCCGGTACCTTGGAGACGTTCCAAAGGAAGATATGCCAAGTGCTGGACATGTACGCTATGACTGGTAAGCAGAGGGCTTTAGTTATAATGGGACAGTTAACAGGCGCAGCCGAGCTGCAGAGCCGAAACTGGTCTATAGAAACTCAGGAGTCTGTGGAGCAGATATTCGCTAAATTAACCCGGGTTTGTGAACATCATACTGAGGCTGAATTAAGACTGTCATTCTACCATTGTAAACAAGGAGCACAGGAAAGTGTCCTAGACTATTCGCTGCGCTTGCAAGAAGCACTGAGACTTGTAAAACAAGTCGATCCTGATAGTGTCAGAGATGAAGACAAAGTGTTAACTGGACAGTTTATTGTGGGACTTATGGTACCTTTACACGCAGCTACAGGTAACAGGTTTTCCACAGGTAACTTACTGGTTGCAGTGAAATCATGGAGACATGGTTCTATCTTATTGCTGTGTACTAATGGAACTATGTCTCCATGATTTCACTGCAGCCAGTAAGTTACCTGTGGAAAACCTGTTACCTGTAGCTGCGTGTAAAGGTACCATTAGACTACCTGATGATAGAAAGCAGGCAAGCTGGTGGTCCATGCAAAATCCTGGCGCAGAGTTTGACACTTGCAAAGGGAAGGAAAAGATAGCGTGTAGAATGGACCGGGATCAAGCCAATTAATATATCTCAATAATTTTATTATCCATAGAAAAAACAAGTACACACATGTGCAATGACAAACATTTAAAAACAATTAAAATAGCAGACAGGCTGCTAACATCAAGACTGGCTGCAATGAACAGGATGCACTAAATGACATAATGATCAGTGGAATCACAAAAAATCAAATCTATTTCCAGAGCAGACATATAATCAATAGCACTGATAGACAGGCCTGTATCTGAATTAAACAGGTGGGTAAACCCCCTACAAATTCGTATACATCTTAGAAGACAGGCAGGCTAGTCATCATACATCAGATAATGCATCAAAATCAACTGGAAAATACATGTGAAACCAAGAAAAGAGCAAAAAAGCAACTAATATGCATTGTTGTCAAAGGTGCCCTGTAAAATTACCATCATTGCCCACTGAGGGGTATATGTTTGCAGCCAGTCAGAACCAAAGGACCCTCACCCTTTAAGCACGTATATTGGCTATTGTCATGTCTTTCACTTAATCTCAGTGAAAAAATTTGCTTATTAGTCCCCAGCTCAAGTAGTGATATTAAGTCATGCCTAGACCATAAGCAAAATATTGCAGGTCTGGTTAGGGGCAAGTGACAGCGCCGCTTAGTTACCTTTCAGGCTATATTGAGTTCCTGCAGGGTTAACAGCTGCGCTGCCCGGGGTAACCTTTGGGTAAATAGACTAGACAATACGGGTGCGCCTTACGAGTGATCGTAAAGTGCTGTGCCGTTCATGGTTGCATAGCAATGCCAGCAACTAGTTTTAAAGCTAATTCCATGCGGTAGTGTATGGTATCATAATAGTGTCTGCTCATGTTCTTATTTGCAATCCTTGTTGCATAATTGTAACATTGTTTATGTGTTTTATGCACTATGCACTTGCACTTTGTTATTCAATGCTGTGAGTATGAGGTCATTAAACTCCGCCTATATAGGAAGTGGAGTCTATGGCTGCATTGAGCAAAGACCAGTTGAAGAGTGATTACATCCGAAACAGTGAAGGGGGTTTACACGTTGCGATATCAGCGTCCAATTTCAATGAAAAGTCAAGTGGTTCGATCGTTGGAGCCGATATCGTTCCTGCGTTGTATGATGTGAACGTCCAATACGATGCAGGAACGATGTCAATGCGATATCGGGGATTGAATGAGCGTGCTATTCAATGCTCCGATATTGAATGGAGATTGGAGCCGAATCGTGCTGTGTGACAGCCCAACTACGATGCGATGTTCAACGTCACCCATTCACTCCCATGTTAAATGGTCGTTCCTGGGTTGGGGGCGTAGACATCGTACGGACGTTGGATTACTAAATCGCAAGGTGTAAACCTCCGATGCCATGCGGGAGAAACGTGCACTAAATGCACGCTCCCGCGCCATTGAATTGTGATATCGCAACGATATTGAAACGTGTAAACCCACCCTTACTGTTGTCTGCACCTCCACCACCCCCTCCCCTGCAACCTGCACCCTGCTTCATGCCGGAAGGCTGAATAAAGAAACCTGAGACCAACTTTACACATGGATGAGTGCCTCCTTTCTTTATACATTTGGACTATGATCTAGTGCTGATACAGGCGAGCACCCCCATTGAATGACTGTCTGCTGCTATATTGGTATAAGGTGTCCAGTGACCCGATTCATTCTTTGTAAAGCTTATGAACATTGAAGCCACTGGTACAATAGTTCCAGTAGAAGGACAGTGGGAAGCTACAGTAAAGGTGGGGAGGGTGTAGCTGAAGAACCAGGGTATCGTAGTGGTTCAGGATAAACCAAATGACAGGGATCCCCATGTAATATTGGGTACTAATGTTATGGTTAAATGCATCGATGAAGTGTTGTTCTTACTCCAACAGAGTGTTGAAGCTGGTAGACCCAGAGAGAAGAGAGCTATCCAAAAGCAGATCCGAGCTCTGGTTTATCAACAACAGGTAACATTGTAAAATGGTGAAATTGGCAGGGTACAGGTCACAGATTCCATTCCAATTGTGGTACCACCCAGAAGTGAAATGATGATCTGGTGTCGAGCAGCCATAGGCCTCAGAGGGAAGGACTACCAAGCTGTAGTAGAACCTGTAATGTCTGATAGTAGTCCTACGCTCTTGACAGCCAGAGGGTTGGTCGACATGAGAAAAGGGAGAGTCCCCGTACGCATATTAAATTATGGTGATGACGAAGTCAAACTGCCAAGATATGCAACTGTCGCAAAATTGTACCAGGTTGAAAATAATGCTGTAATTGATGTAAAATCCTCTTCCCAAACAGTCACTGATGAACCCCCTCACTCCAAAGATCAGTTAGAGAAATGGTGTCAAGAGCTCAGTGTAGGAACTGACAACACACCCTCTCACCAAAAAAATGGAGTATACCGGGTAGTTCGGGAGTATGAGCAAGTGTTCAGCAAACACCCACTCGACTTTGGGAGGATTAAAGGGGTTCAACACCATATCCCCACAGGCAACCATGCACCTATCAAAGAGAGGTACAGGCCTATACCACCCACACACTACCAAAAAGCAAAAGAGATGCTTCAGGACATGAAAAATGCAGGAGTCATTAGGGATAGCTGTAGTCTCTGGGCAGCACCACTGGTCCTGGTTAAAAAGAAAGATGGTAGTATGAGGATGTGCGTAGACTACAGACAAATCAATAAAGTCACACACAAGGATGCATACCCGTTACCCCGCATAGAAGAGTCACTAGCTGCACTCAAATCTGCCAACTACTTCTCCACATTAGATCTTACTAGTGGGTACTGGCAGGTTGCCGTTGCAGAGGAGGATCGTGAGAAGCCAGCCTTCACGACCGCTATGGGGCTCTGCGAGTTCAACAGTATGCCATTCGGATTGTGCAATGCCCCAGGAACATTTCAGAGACTGATGGAATGTTGTCTGGGCCACAAGAACTTTGAGACTGTGCTGTTATACCTTGATGATATCATTGTATACTCCCAGACTTATGAAGACCACCTGCAGCACCTGAGTGAAGTGTTCGAGTCACTGTCCAAGTACGGGATGAAACTGAAACCGTCCAAGTGCCACCTGTTGAAACCCAAGGTCCAATACCTCGGACATGTGGTCAATCCAGAAGGCGTAGCACCTGACCCAGACAAAGTAACCGTCATCAAGGACTGGCCAGCACAAACTACTCACAAAGAGGTACGTCAGTTTCTAGGACTGGTCGAGTGCTACCGACAATTCATCAAAGGCTATACCAAGATAGCAGCACCCATGCAAGATCTCTTAGTAGGTCAATCCAAAAAACGGCAAGATCAGGGGACCCCCGTTCCGCTGGGGACCAGAACAGGAATAATCCTTCCAGAAGCTTAAAGATGCGTTAACAGGAGAAGAGATCCTGACCTACCCTGATTACAATCTCCCGTTTCTACTGTACACTGATGCAAGTAATGAAGGTTTAGGAGCAGTCCTATCTCAACGTGAACAAGGGAAGGAAAAGGTGATAGCCTACGCCAGCAGAAAGCTCCGTCCCACGGAAAGGAATCCAGAGAACTACAGGTCGTTCAAACTGGAATTCCTGGCCCTGGTCTGGGCAATCACAGAGCGCTTCAAGCATTACCTGGCATCCGCCCCGTTCACAGCTTTCACTGATAACAACCCTCTAACACATCTAGAGACTGCAAAGTTGGGAGCCCTAGAACAGCGTTGGGTAGCAAGACTCTCAAACTATGATTTCACTGTAAAATACCGGGCAGGTCACAAGAACGGCAATGCTGATGCCCTGTCCAGAATGCCTAACCTTCCTCAAGAGGTAGAATCCAAAGGGTTAACAGAAAGTGCTGGGTTTCATAGATCCACCGCGCTGACCTCCAGTGAAGACAAACAGAGTGATGTATAAAACTGTTTAATGGGTAATTTGCCTACCAGTTTCATGATTTCAGTTATCACTTCATCAGGGCAGGATCACGAAACCAGTAGGCAAATTACCCATAGGCACTTTTTGTTAACCCTTTGGATCCTTACTCTTGCTGGGCACCTGCTGCGACCATAAGAGAGAGCGGAGTTAATTGGTTGTGACTTGCACAACCAAATCAGGTGAGTCCTTCCACTAAAGGGGGGCACTGAGGTTATTTGTACAAAAGGAAATTACTCTATGTGCGTTCCATTTCCCTTTTTATTGAAGAGGTAGAAGACATAGATGACCTGGAGGAGATAGAACTACCTGCTTTCCACCGTACGGGCACAGTAACGTGTCATCAGGCGAACCAGAGACGTGTAGAGAGGACCGTGAACCTTTTACCTCACCATGACTGGAAGGAGGTTCAAGCTAACGATCCGGATGTCAGCTTGGTTAGAGAGCTGATAACTCAAGAACACGCCAGCATAGACCCTGATGCCTCACAAAATGCTAAACGCCTATGGAAAGAGAAAGGAAAGTTGTTTGTCTACCAAGGTAAACTATGCAGAAGGTATCTGAATCCCAGGACACACAAACTAATCTGGCAGATTGTAGTTCCAAAAACTGAAGTCCAAATGATCCTTGAAGCATACCATGACGATGCGGGACACTTTGGATGGAAGAAGCTGGAGAGACTCCTGAAGGATCGATTCTACTGGGTCGGTATGCGAGGCTCAATCGACAAGTGGTGTAAAAACTGTGGACCATGTCACCTTCGAAGAAAAGACCATCTAACTCAGAAAGCTCCGTTGCAGCCAATTGTTACCACGAAACCCCTTGAAATAGTTGCTCTCGACTACGTGAAGCTAACCCCAAGTCGTACCTGGTGCACTTACGCACTCACCATAGTCGATCACTATTCAAGATTCCTGGTAGTAGTTCCAGTTAAAGATTTAACTGCTGAGGTAGCAGCCAAAGCATTCCAGAGTTACTTCTGTCGCCCCCATGGGTATCCAGATCAAGTCTTGACTGACCAAGGGCCAGCCTTCGAATCAGCTCTGTTTCAAGAATTTTTAGGGCTATATGGGTGTAAAAAGATCAGGACCACACCTTATCATCCCCAGACAAACGGTTTATGTGAAAAGATAAACCACATTGTCATTGACATGCCCAAAACCTTACCAGTTGAAGAGAGAAATCAATGGCCTGAAAAACTTCCAGACCTTGTGGACATCTACAACCACATACCTGTCAGTTCAACCAATTACACACCTGCTTACTTGATGCGAGCAAGACCAGGTAAATTACCAATTGACTTACAGATGGGAACCATCGAACCCACACAAGATTCTTTTGATGAGGATTGGATAAGTCAACGCCAAGAACAGTACCACAAAGTGCAAGAAAGTGTTGAAAAAAACCTGAACATCAGCAGAACCCAACAAGAAAAAGACTTTAACAAGCACGCCTCAGCAGAACCTTTTGCAACAGGTGACTTAGTGCTAAAAAGAAAGAGAAAAACCAACAAATTGGATGACAATTGGGAATCTGAACCCTACACAATTATGCCATCGCAATATGATAATTCTAAAACTTGTGTTATTAGTAAAGACCAAGGAATTACCTTCACAACTGTCTCAAGGGATCATTTGAAGAAATGTCCAGAACAATTAAAACCTCCAGTAACCAGTTACCCTGCAGTAACTACAGTACAAGAACCAAAAGAAAATCTAGTCCATACAGACATTGGATATTTACCAGCCGACTGGCCACAATGCAATGGTGCATTCATCATACCAGTTATGCATTTCTACCAGCCTGTAGAAAATCAACCAATTCCTAACCAACCAGTCAACAAGAACAAGTTTAAGTGCGAGAGATGCAGTCTGTTATTTTGGAACCTGAGATTCCTGTAATCGGTGAACCTGCTAGTCCCACAGTAAGAGAGAGGATTCCTACACAACTACCTACAGAGGATAGTCCAGTAGATCGATTACGCACTTACTATGGCATTCCACAAATCAGAAATAGAGAAAGAACCACTTTGTACACTACACCAACAGCTTTTGAAACACCCACACTACGCAAATCCACACGTAGTACATTAGGACAACCCCCAAGCAAACATGGAGAAGGGGTTTAAAATGTAGTGGAACCATATTACCTGTTAGTGAATGTAAATAGTACCTGTTTTCAGAAACTGTAAAAAGTAGTGTACAGAAGGGTGGAGGAACTGGGCTCTGTCCCAAGTATATTAAGTTGGGGACAGAAAGTGCCTGGTACAGTAAAAAGGTTAGACCGGCCTCCCAAGCAGAGACACCCATAGGGAATGTATAAAGTTTTCCATCTGTACCCTTGTATGTGTTAAGCCATCAGAGACTTTGCTGCTGGACTTTACCCTTCTTTTTCCCTTTTCATAAACTTTGGACAATTGTCACAGGACTTGTGTGACCAAAACTTACCTTTTCCAGCCTGCAGCAGATGGACTAGTGCCGTATGGACTGATTTTCCTATTTTTCCTATTTTTCCCTTCCTTTTCAGTGATTTTTGTAGTCTTCTTTAAGAAATACCTGTTAATAAATGTTATAAAATGTTTATTGGTAAGATATAAAAAGAACCTTTTTGCTCAGTCCGGGAGAACTGAAGTTAACAAAAGGGGAATGTGGCACCCTGGCACCCTGTTGGGCACCACAGAACCCTTGGTTCATGAATGGAGCAGTAACAGCAAAGCAACACTCACACAACCACCTTAGTACACCTTTAACACCTGTTTCACCCCAAGCCTCTAGGGGAGCTCCATTGTTCACTTTGAGCCAGTTCCCCCTATAAATAGGGTCTTGGAGGGAGAAACACCAAAGTGTGCAGACGCTAGAAGAGCTGCAGGATGTGTTCAACCACTGGTTCTGGAGCCATACTAGGCCCAAACCCGCACACCTGCCCAGTGAGAGACCCTTGCAATTGGGGTCATAGGGAAGGAGAAAGCACCTCTCAGGGACAACAGAGTTACCCTAACTCTCTCTCATCATCCGGTTACTGGAACTGAGCTGTGAGAACTATCTAGCCACCACAGAGAACCAGCACTTCAAACAGGGAGTTTAGCCCCCTGTTCACCTGCCGCACCTACCAACGAGAGCCTAGGGAAGAGGATAGACGTTGAATCATCCCTGTGACAGTGCCCTCAGTGCAGCTAAACCAGGTGAAGCACGTTCCGCTGAACGTATACCCCGGTCCGGGCAGGATTCCATATCCACCCGACCTCACTAGAGAAGACAGAGAAAGGAAGCCTACACACTGCTTGCTGTGAACCTCCAGGAGAGTTAACCTCACCCTCACCTGGTCCGAGTGTACCTGCTATCCACCAGTAAAGGTACCTAAAAGACTTTGGTGTGTCTGCGCTTTAATTCCTGGATCTAACAGCAGCCTGACTAAGCTGCCTCACAACATCTTGTGCAGCTCTAGGCCCCAGGGACTCCCGCTCATCCTGTAGGAGTGTCCCATCTTGCTGCATTCCATCCCCCGGAGGCCCAAGCAGCACCGGTGGACATCACCGGAACTCTCACAGGTGGCGTCACGACAAGATTTAACCCCTTAACTGTTCAGCCATCCCCTATTGATCTGGACCACCTTGCCCCACAGCTGCAGGCGCGGTTCCGTGACAAAGAGAAGCAGACGTCTGCGATGTGCAGAACCCGGCTACGGTGAGTCAGATACCTTCTGGATATCTCAATGGTCTGCAGAAGACTTTTTGGAAGGTTCTGGCAGCAGTTGCAGCTGTCAAGTCTTTTACAGGGGCAACCATCAAAAATCTTGAATAATGGTCTACCATGGTCAATGCATAGGTATAGCCGGATATACTTGGAGTCAGTTTTACATGGTCCAAGGCGACTAATTCCAAAGGCTGTTTGGTTACAATTGGATGAAGTGGGGCTTTCTGGCTCTGTACATCTCTCCTTCTCAGATTACAGGCTTGACAATCTTTGCACCATTTTTCTATAGATTGCAAAAGATCAGTGCAAAAAGCCGCACAGGAATCACACAAAAAAAGCTCTCTGTTTGTAAAAAATATTTTTCAATTTGTAGCAAGTGCTAACAAAAAAGTATCAAAAAACAGGGCTATTGGTCTGTACGTTTTTTGCAAAAAATATACGTAAGCTGTCTCACCTCGTCACGGTTGCCCTAGCGAGACAGTCCCTAGCTAATGTGTGCATTTAAAAACCTGAGTATGTAAACGTACCTCTATCCAGGCTCCAGCCAGGACTGCACTCTGTGGGCTTATCACCTGTGAGACAGCTTATGTGTGGACTACTCATAGGGGAGGGGTGGGTCACTTCCCCTTCCTGCTAACAGGAGAAACACTTTACCAAACAATAATGAGCGGTCCAATCACTGATGAATGCGATTGATAACTGCATCCATCCACCACCAGAAAAAACTGCAAAAGATCAGTGCAAAAAGCCGCACAGGAATCACACAAAAAAAGCTCTCTGTTTGTAAAAAATATTTTTCAATTTGTAGCAAGTGCTAACAAAAAAGTATCAAAAAACAGGGCTATTGGTCTGTACGTTTTTTGCAAAAAATATACGTAAGCTGTCTCACCTCGTCACGGTTGCCCTAGCGAGACAGTCCCTAGCTAATGTGTGCATTTAAAAACCTGAGTATGTAAACGTACCTCTATCCAGGCTCCAGCCAGGACTGCACTCTGTGGGCTTATCACCTGTGAGACAGCTTATGTGTGGACTACTCATAGGGGAGGGGTGGGTCACTTCCCCTTCCTGCTAACAGGAGAAACACTTTACCAAACAATAATGAGCGGTCCAATCACTGATGAATGCGATTGATAACTGCATCCATCCACCACCAGAAAAAACTGCAAAAGATCAGTGCAAAAAGCCGCACAGGAATCACACAAAAAAAGCTCTCTGTTTGTAAAAAATATTTTTCAATTTGTAGCAAGTGCTAACAAAAAAGTATCAAAAAACAGGGCTATTGGTCTGTACGTTTTTTGCAAAAAATATACGTAAGCTGTCTCACCTCGTCACGGTTGCCCTAGCGAGACAGTCCCTAGCTAATGTGTGCATTTAAAAACCTGAGTATGTAAACGTACCTCTATCCAGGCTCCAGCCAGGACTGCACTCTGTGGGCTTATCACCTGTGAGACAGCTTATGTGTGGACTACTCATAGGGGAGGGGTGGGTCACTTCCCCTTCCTGCTAACAGGAGAAACACTTTACCAAACAATAATGAGCGGTCCAATCACTGATGAATGCGATTGATAACTGCATCCATCCACCACCAGATAAAACTGCAAAAGATCAGTGCAAAAAGCCGCACAGGAATCACACAAAAAAAGCTCTCTGTTTGTAAAAAATATTTTTCAATTTGTAGCAAGTGCTAACAAAAAAGTATCAAAAAACAGGGCTATTGGTCTGTACATTTTTTGCAAAAAATATACGTAAGCTGTCTCACCTCGTCACGGTTGCCCTAGCGAGACAGTCCCTAGCTAATGTGTGCATTTAAAAACCTGAGTATGTAAACGTACCTCTATCCAGGCTCCAGCCAGGACTGCACTCTGTGGGCTTATCACCTGTGAGACAGCTTATGTGTGGACTACTCATAGCAGGAAGGGGAAGTGACCCACCCCTCCCCTATGAGTAGTCCACACATAAGCTGTCTCACAGGTGATAAGCCCACAGAGTGCAGTCCTGGCTGGAGCCTGGATAGAGGTACGTTTACATACTCAGGTTTTTAAATGCACACATTAGCTAGGGACTGTCTCGCTAGGGCAACCGTGACGAGGTGAGACAGCTTACGTATATTTTTTGCAAAAAACGTACAGACCAATAGCCCTGTTTTTTGATACTTTTTTGTTAGCACTTGCTACAAATTGAAAAATATTTTTTACAAACAGAGAGCTTTTTTTGTGTGATTCCTGTGCGGCTTTTTGCACTGATCTTTTGCAGTTTTTTCTGGTGGTGGATGGATGCAGTTATCAATCGCATTCATCAGTGATTGGACCGCTCATTATTGTTTGGTAAAGTGTTTCTCCTGTTAGCAGGAAGGGGAAGTGACCCACCCCTCCCCTATGAGTAGTCCACACATAAGCTGTCTCACAGGTGATAAGCCCACAGAGTGCAGTCCTGGCTGGAGCCTGGATAGAGGTACGTTTACATACTCAGGTTTTTAAATGCACACATTAGCTAGGGACTGTCTCGCTAGGGCAACCGTGACGAGGTGAGACAGCTTACGTATATTTTTTGCAAAAAACGTACAGACCAATAGCCCTGTTTTTTGATACTTTTTTGTTAGCACTTGCTACAAATTGAAAAATATTTTTTACAAACAGAGAGCTTTTTTTGTGTGATTCCTGTGCGGCTTTTTGCACTGATCTTTTGCAGTTTTTTCTGGTGGTGGATGGATGCAGTTATCAATCGCATTCATCAGTGATTGGACCGCTCATTATTGTTTGGTATTTTTCTATAGATGACCGCATACCGAGCCAAAATAATCTATCCTTCAGTAACACTTCAAGTTTCTTCCATCCGAAATGGCCTGTTTGGTTGTGGTAGGCAGTTAAGACTACGGGGACCTCTGATCTTGGCACGATGATCTGCCACACCGTCTCATGGGTTCTGGGATTTATATACCGCCGGCACAACTTATCTTGATATTGGAACAGTTTACCTCGCTCATTCCACAGATGTTTGGCATCGGACGGAGAGTTTGCAGGCAGCTTTGCCGACTCCTGTGCTATCAGTTGTTTGATTAGACCGACAGCCGGGTCTTGGTCCTGCACCTTTTTCCAGTTTAAGTGGGATAACGGGTTCACTGCTCCTATAGAGAGGTTTCGACGGGTCTGCTGGCATTGGGTTACTCTTACATGATGGAAGGCAGGTAACTCCACTTCTTCCAGCTCGTCTTCATCCACACCCTCTTCTGATAAGTGAGGCATCCTGGATAGAGCATGCGCGTTTCCGTTCTAAAGCCCAGCCCGGGTACTTGATGGTGAACTGGTAGTTGGAGAGTCTGGCCATCCATCTCTACTCCATGGCTCCCAACTTCACAGTTTCCAGGTGGGTGAGCGGATTGTTATCCGTGTAGGCGGTGAATTTGGTAGAGGCTAGATAGTGTTTGAACCTCTCTGTGACGGCCCAGACCAAGGCCAGGAATTCTAGCTTGAAGGAACTGTAGTTCTCTGGGTTCCTCTCGGTGGGGCGTAGCTTCCGGCTGGCGTAGGCGATTACCCTTACCTTGCCGTCTTGCTTTTGGGAAAGAACGTCTCCTAGTCCCACATTGCTGGCGTCTGTATACAACAAGAATGGCAGGTTGCAGTCCGGGTAAGCTAGGATTTCTTCTCCTGTCAGGGCTTCTTTCATCGTCTGGAATGCTTCCATTTGTTCCTTACCCTATCTCCACGGACAATAATTGGACTTGACGTTCGTGGGTTGGCCTACTAGGAGGACTTGCTATGGAGCAGCCTTCTTGGTGTACTCCTTGATGAACCTTCGGTAGTAGCCCACCAAACCCAGGAATTGACATACCTCCTTGATGGTTTTGGGTTCTAGCCATTCTCCGATTGCTGCCACCTTGTCTGGGTCAGGGGCCATGCCTTCACCACTGACTATGTATCCCAGGTAATGTACTCTTGGCTTTAACAGGTGGTACTTTGATGGTTTCAGCTTCATCCCATATTTGGCCAGAGCTTCGAACACTTCTCCTAGATGGGCGACATGTTCTTCATAGGTCTTGGAATACACAATCACGTCATCCAGGTAGAGCAGTACCGTCTCGAAGTTCTTATGCCCCAGGCAACTCTCCATTAGCTGCTGGAAGGTTCCGGGTGCATTACATAGTCCGAAAGGCATGCTGTTGAACTCACATAGGCCCATAGGTGTTGCGAATGCCGTCTTCTCTCGGTCTTCTTCGGCTATGGACACCTGCCAATACCCACTTGTGAGATCTAAGGTGGAAAAATAGTTGGCAGAGTTCAATGCAGCTAAAGACTCTTCTATACGTGGTAACGGGTAAGCATCTTTATGTGTTATGCGGTTTATCTGCCTATAATCTACACACATCCTCATACTGCCATCTTTTTTCCTTACAAGGACCAATGGTGCTGCCGAGGGACTACAACCATCTCGTATAGCCCCTGCGTCTTTCTTGTCCTGTAACATCTCTTTGGCTTTTTGACAATGTGCAGATGAAATAGGCCTATACCGCTCCTTGAATGGTGGATGTGTACCTGTGGGGATGTGGTGTTGTACCCCTTTTATCCTACCAAAATCAAGTGGATGCTTACTGAAAATTTGTTCAAGTTCTTGGGCTACCCTGTATACACCTTGCTTTTCATACACAGGAGTGGTGTCAGTTCCGACATGGAGCTGCTGGCACCAGTCCTCCAGTGGCCCAATTGTTTGATCAGTTTTTGCCCCTTCCTCATGGTGTTCGGGTTGCGCTGCTTGGATCTCATTGTTACTGACTGTGTATAATTTGGCAACAGTAGTGTACCTGGGTAATTTAATCTCTTCACTGCCACAATTTAAGATGCGAACAGGTACTCTCCCATTGTGTACACTAACCACCCCCCTGGCTGTCAACAGTGTAGGTCTGTGCTCTGTGCTCATGGGCTTCACTAACGCTTGATAGTCCTGCCCTCTCAGACCTATAGCTGCTCGACACCATACCATCATTTCACTCATTCGGGGTATCACAATAGGTATCGGGTCTGTTACCCGTGCTGTACCAATTTCACCACCTGTAATTGTTACCTGTTGTTGGTGTAAGATGGCTCTGATCTCGTGGTGGATAATCTTCCTTTGACCATGCCTGGCAGTTTCAGCAATCTGTTGAAGCAAAGACAACACTTCTTCCAAGCAATTGCTGACAACATTGGTACCCAAAATAACATAGGGATCATTTGCATTAGTGGCTTCTGCTACTACAAGGACCCCTTGATTTTGTAATTCTATGTTCCCCACCTTTATGGGCACTTCTCTAACCCCCATCACATTAATTGGTTCTCCATTTGCTGCATAAAGGGAAATGTCTACCTCGGGCTGCTTCAGTTCAGCATCAGCCTAATAAATATATAAAAATATAAAGGATATAGGGGACGAGGGTCACTTGCGATCCGGTGTCCAGTAGAGCAGGCACTGGGATGCCATCCAGTAGAATAGACAGAAACGGCCTCTGTCCGATGAAAGTCTTGCACCAGGTGGCTGGGCCTTGTTGGTCTAGTCCTGAGGTTCGGCCCTGGCCCCCCAGGGATTGTCCGTTTAAAGGACAGCACCTGGCGATGTGACCGGTGCGGTTACAGCTGCGTCAGATGGGCTCCCCAGTGGAGCTGTAACGGTCCGTGGTCCTTCCTCTAGGTTGTAGCTCGCATCCAGGGGACATCATCTGGGCTGTCGGCAAGCTGGATCAGCGGCTGAAGCTTGGCTGGGGATATTGGTGCTGGCTGTTGGTTCTTTTGTTGCAACTGTATAGCGTTCATCAATTGGGAGATGTTTTTAATCATTACACGCATCTCAGCACGTATTTCAGCCCGCAGGGAATCATATTTGTCAGGCTGCGCAGATTGTATATTGTGCGTGGCTGCAGTCACGGGTACAGATTTTGGGGTAGCCTGCACCTCAACGTCACACCACCGTCTCATTGCATCCTCATAGGTTTCTACCGGCTTTAACCCTTTAATGGCCATTTCTTTCAAAGTCTTAAAATCAGCATCGGGGTTACTTAATGACCACCAGCGCACATTTTTACTGTCCTCAGGGGATAGCAGGCCCCGAGTGACCTGTTCAATGAGGAGTTTGTTTTGGTCTTGTACACTTACAGGGCGGACATCTATAAGGGCGTGCAGTGCTCTCTCCAGGCGCCAGGCATAATTTCTGACGTCATCTCCCGGCCTCTGGTAGCAGGCATGAAAGTGCATACGAATGTCAGCTTCATTGCACTCTTCAAAGGCAGCTCTCAATTTATCAAATATAGCAGGGGCTGATCTGCGTTCAGCAACAGACCAGGACACACTCTCTTTTTCTGCGGCCCCAGTTAACGGTCCAAGCACCACCGTTGCGCGTTGTTGGCCAGTCATAGCATACATATCCAGGACGCTTTCAATCTGTCTTTTAAACTCATCGAGTGTATCAAGGCGGCCATCATACTGGGGCAACCACTTGGCCCCTGGGATGTATGGGAACGACATGGGCATTATCGGGGCAATGGTGCTCGAAGCACCGGAGGTACTTGCAGTGCTACCGGAGGCAGCCATCGAGGATCCAGGGTAAGTCTGGGGGTCAGCGTACGCCGCCTCGTCCTCGCTGGAGGAGGCCGACATGTTGGAGGCCCCCCTAGTTAATTATAGCCAGTTGCTGGAGGGTTAAACAGTTCAGGGATTTCCGTACCGCCTCGCTCGGGAATTTTCGGCTGAGCTGGGGGCGGGGTTTCAGTTTCGCGCTCTGCAGACTGGCACGCCCCTTTTCTTCCCGCTCTTCGGCACAGTAATGGCGGCGGAACTTTTACAGTCACACTTTACAGTTAATAAACGGCACACAGTACCCGGGGGTACCGGGCATGGAATCCTGTTCGTGACGCCATTTTGTGACTCACCAAGGGCAGGATCTTGGACTCGGTTGCAGTCTGGGATGTCACGGGTGGCTACCTGAGACCGGGCCCTGGGGGTCAGTGAAAAGGGGGTATTTACAGGGATTATATACAGTTTTTGTCTTCGTGACGCCACCTGCTGTGTCTGGTGAGGGATCACCAGCGCCGCTACAGTCCTCCGGATGTCAGTGGGATGGCGGCCGTGATGGTATAGTCCCTGCAGACAGGACTGGGACCTCTGGGGCAGAGTGGTGAGGAATGGACAGGATGCAGCAGAGCTGAGGTGGTGGATGAGGGTAGGGAGAGTCTATGGAGGGGCACAGTGAGGGAGCAGAAAGAAGGCAAACACACAGCAGAAGTCTCTTTACCTTTTACTGATGGTATTCAGGCAAATAGTCCCAAGTACTGACAGGTAGCTGGGCTGCACAGTGGGCTCCCACAGCAAGTGGGTGTAAGGCCTCCTTCTCTTTGTATCCCCTGAAGCACAGTCTGTTAAATCCCGACTTGCCTCCACTCTCTTCTCTGTTCTGTTTCTCCTTCCCTCCTGTGCGGTCTCTGGGACAACCTTCTCTTGGCTTCTGCAGGAGCTCCTGCACCTGGCTCCCTTGCTTTGACTCTCTCAGGAGACCGGGTAGCTGTAGCTTCCTTGGTGTTCGGGGGTTTCCTGTGGCACTTGTAGTTCTCCACTGGCGCGGATCCCCAATATCCAGCTTCTCTTTCCTCTCTGGAACAAACTCACAACTGGAACTGCCTGTTCCTTGCTTCTGCTTCTACTCCTGTCCTCCCTGCCTTCAGTCCCACTTAGGTTGGTGGGACGCTGAAGGGCTCTCCTGGATCTTTGGCCTGTGCCTAGTCGTGGCACCAGCACCAGAACCTTCCTGCAGCTCTTCTAGCGTCTGCTACACTCTGACTAGCTCCGCCCCCAGCAGCAGTATTTATAGGGGATCCTGCCTAAGTGCAGCAGGTTGAGCTCCCCCTACTGTGCCGGGGTGGAAGGTGTTGTTTGTAGTGGTACCTGCTGTGGAAACCCAGCTGTGCAGCAGAGAGATATGTGGTTACCTGCGTTGGCAGGGCGCCAGACTGGCACACGCCCACTGTGGCTGGCACTCGTCCTATATGGCTAGCACACGTCCCCCATGGCTGGCACACGTCCCTTGTGGCTGGCACTCGTCCTCTATGGCTGGCACACGTCCCCTGTGGCTGGTACACGTCCCCTATGGCTGGCACATGTCCTCTGTGGCTGGCACACGTCCACTGTGGCTGGCACTCTTCCTCTATGGCTGGCACACATCCCCCATGGCAGGCACATGTCCCCTGTGGCTGGAACAAATCCCCCATGGCTGGCACACATCCCCTGTGGCTTGCACATGTCCCCTGTGGCTGGAACACATCCCCTGTGGCTCCGGAACACGTCCCCTGTGGCTGGCAAACGTCCCCTGTGGCTGGCACACGTCCCCTGTGGCCAGCACACGTCCACTGTGGCTGGCACATATCCCCTATGGCTGGCACATGTCACCTGTGGCTGGCACACATCCCCCATGGCTGGCACACGTCCCATGTGGCTTGTGTGGCGCCACGCTCACGCAGGTAACCACAGATCTCCCTAATGCACAGCTGGGATTCCACAGCAGGTACCTACTACATACAACACCTTCCACACCGGTACAGTAGGGGGAGCCCTACTTGCTGCCCTTAGGCAAGATCCCCTATAAATACTACTGCTGGGGGAGGAGTTAGTCAGAGTGTGCAGGCGCTAGGAGAGCTGCAAGGACGTCCTGGTAGTCGGTGCTGCAATTAGGCTCAAACCAGTGACCCGAAGTGGCCCTTCTACGTCCGGCCAGCCTAAGTGGGACTGGGAGAAACACTGGATATTGGGGATCCGCACTTGTGGGACACTATAGGACCACAGAAAACCCTGTCGCACCGTGGAGGCCTCGGCTACCCGGTATCCTTTGTGGGTCATTAGAGGGAATCAAAAGAAAAAATAGTGTTGCGCCACCTGTGGACCTCTCCTGTCTTTAAAGTGGTCGTATTATAAGTGAACTAACCTTTAATGGTTGTGCCCGATCCGCACAACCAGATTGTGAGCGTAGTTTTGTGGCTCAGGCTGCCAGCCTTGGATCTGTAGTGCTCCTGTATCCTCAATCGCCTCTGCTCCTGGCCTCGTGCTGTCCACACTCTCTCTCCAGGTTAGATCAGGAAACACCAGGTTAATCCATTAACCCTATCCCTCCTGCAGCTCTGTCACCGCTTTCCACAATGGAATTAGATTAATAGAATTCAAATAGAATATGCGGTTCTAAGGTAGAGCGCAGGTATGAGACGGGATACTTTAATCTTTATCTCCGTAACTTTATTCATAAAAAGCTCCAGACCACAACATGTTTCGACGTACAGACGTCTTCCTCAACCTTAGAACCGCATATTCTATTTGAATTCTATTAGAGGGAATCAAACACAGCAAGGCAAAGCCGCAGTGATCAGGAGAAGGTATCCCGGAGACCACACAGGAGGAGAGAAGGACATTACAGTCAGGAAGAAAGAGGAGGCAAGTCAGACTGCAAGCAGGCTGTCCTTCAGACGAACACTACAGAGCAGAGGAGGCCTTATACCCACTTGCTGTGAGGACCCACTGTGCAACCTGTACACCAGTCAGTGCCCTGGATCATTTTACCTGCTTAACAACAGTAAAAGGTAAAAGAGACTATCCTGCGTGTGTGTGTCCTTCCTCTCCACTCCCACTATCCTCCATAGACTGTTCCAACTCATCCTATGCTCCAATCCGAGCTCCACTCCAACCTGTCCCTCATCACTACGCTGCCCTGGAGGTTCAGTCCTGCCTGCGGAGGACTACACCATCTCAGCCGCAATACCACCGACCTCCGGCGGACTGTGGCGGCGCTGGTGCTACTTCACCAGAAACTGCAGGTGGCCTCACGACAACTAACTTTGCAAATAATCTCTTGTACATAATCCCCTTTTCAAAAGAACCGTCCCCGGGACATGGGATCAGGCGCGGCCGCCATTCCCCGTGACACAGTTAATCCCCTTTTGCCGCCTGATACCCGTGTTCCCCACACCCTGGGCGACACACTTGCACATGTCCCCTGTGCTGGCACACGTCCCCTGTGGCTGGCACACATCCCCCCTGTCCTGGCTATGGCCCCCATGCTCTTTCCTCACCTTCCTCCAGCGCTGTCCTCCGAGTCTCTCTCCTGTCGCTGCGCTCCTCCACTTCCTGCTTCTCAGTGCCGGTCATGTGATCAGCAGAGAGACATTATCTCTGCGTACCGATCACAGTGGCAGCAGGAAGAGTGAGGAGCAGCATGGGGGCCATATGGAACAAAGGGGGGGCATGTGCCATCACTAGGGTGGCGCAGGCGCATATAATATGCGCTGCTACCCCAGCCCATCACAGCAGTGCGGTTTCAGCTCCACTCGGATGGACAGCGGCAGTGCATATTATATGAGCGGGAGCAGGAGATCTCCCGCTGCCTCCTGCAGACTGTCCCAGCCCCCCCAGCCCCCGGACAGGCTCCAGAGCCCTATCACCTCCCCTGCAGTATAATCCATCTAACCATTAGATAATGCGGCCAGCAGCCCTGAACTGCTGATAAGTCACCAGCCCGGGTGCAAATTCCTCCCTGCCCCCCGGCCCAGTCAGCCCCTGGCGGGTATGCATCTTTGCTTTGCCTAAAAGGTCCGCCTCTTCCCCTGATTCAGACCCAATCACTAATGAATTTTAATGTTTGCAGAATCTTGTTGCACAGCTCATAATTAACTCATCTCTGTGGTGGCTGGGCTACTGAACTAATGTCACTGTCTATCACAAATCCAATCCACAAGCCACAAGGTATAACATCTGGGTTGCACTTAGGTGCAGTGATTATTGAAGCGTGACATCTTTGTAGGAGAATTAATGATGAAAACAAATAAGTTTATTCAGGTGACGGTCACTGTTCACAACCGATTCAACTGGAATGCTCAATAAGGCTAGTGGGCACTGCAGCAATGCAAAGAGAACCTTAATATGAATTATACATACTAAACAGGTGTGCGCTTGTCAAAAAATCTGCATTGTAAATGTATGGCATGAAATGTGAGCCTCAATGGGGACAGTGTTGCAAATGTATGTAAAGCGGCTAGGGTAATAATAGTGCTATATAAATGAATAAATATTAATATTATTATTTGTAGTATTAGTATTATTATGACATGAAATAGTGATTACACATTTTCAAGAAGCAATAACCAGTCTTTGGTGTTTCATTAGTGTGAACAGACCTATAAGAACATGGATGTGAAGTATATAATGTCTATATGCTATTTTTATATGAATTGCTATCACATAAGTGTAGAAGAGATAGCCTCACATACTGCTGACCCTCTGTACTAATAAAGGTTTGCTCTCCAAAAAATAAAAATAAAAAATAAAATAAAGTAAAAAATTAAATATTCAAAAAATTCCCCCCAAAATATTAAGTTCTCTTAAACAGATGCTTTAAGGATGTTGTAAGCTTCCTGGACTCCTCAGCGCTGCCACATCTGTATCCATAACTCAGACCCTGAAGGTGTCAAAAACATCTTCAAACTCCAGGAAGCTTAAAAAATACTTTAGAGCTTCAAAAAATTCTACACCTTGATACAAGTTGGTAGACCTGATGGCTGTGGACACTCTCCAGCCAGTGGGTTTTCTGGCAAGCATTTTGGCCCCAAACAAATAGGGTAAGTTTTAGGGCCTTTTTAAATTTCAAACTTATTTTCCGAACAAAGCCGTGTTCAGCCATATTTTGGGGAAAGTGTTCATATTCCCGACTCCAGAGCTGAAGCAGCCATGTTTGGCCAAATATGAAGTTGGCGAACTTGTTCAGGGAGGTTCCCTCATCTCTACTTTTGAGCTTCTATTTTATTCTAATCCCTATTAATGCCACTCTTAGCTGCATTTAGTTTAGGGTGAGTTTCTGGAGAAAGGATAATTTAGCATTAGAGGCTTATACGCAGGGATACTAATCCTTACAGTCCTTGCTGCTACAACATAAAATCAAATATCCCTTGTCAGGCGTACATCTATTCTATTCTGTTCCTTAATGATACTACTCTAACTGCAAGTAGTGTAGGGAGAGCTGATGGAAAATGGAAAGTGTATTAGTTTTACATTAAGGACATACAGTATAGGCAGAGGAGAGGATAGGACATTATAGTCAGTGGCATAACTAGAGTCTGGTGATACAAAATCTGGACCTTGACCCCCACCTCGCACGTTTGTCAGATCTATGGGCTATTAGAAACAAATGAGTCCTGCACACAGAGAACAAGTCTGTAAGGACATGTTCACACCGCCAACATATTTGGAGACAAAAAGCTAAATGCGACCAAAAACAACAGTACACTGCAGTAAAAGTATTAAATGCAAGTGCAGTATAAAAAATAGTATAACAAATACAGGGTACTTAGTCTATCCGTTTTTTTGCGCAAAAAAAGTTATATCAAGCCACGTCACTAACTTCAAAGTGTACCCATCTCTGACGCGGTCCTAACTGTTGTATTAAAAAACCTGACTAGTGTGTATACTTACCAGTGAGCAGGAACCAGCAAGACCTGTGTCTGAGATGGACTGAAGGCGACGGGGCTCTATGTGTGCAGGGCCCCCACAGAAAGAGCCCCGTCGCCTTCAGTCCATCTCAGACACAGGTCTTGCTGGTTCCTGCTCACTGGTAAGTATACACACTAGTCAGGTTTTTTAATACAACAGTTAGGACCGCGTCAGAGATGGGTACACTTTGAAGTTAGTGACGTGGCTTGATATAACTTTTTTTGCGCAAAAAAACGGATAGCCTAAGTACCCTGTATTTGTTATACTATTTTTTATACTGCACTTGCATTTAATACTTTTACTGCAGTGTACTGTTGTTTTTGGTCGCATTTAGCTTTTTGTCTCCACAGATGTATGGGCTATTGTAGCATTCTAAATCCAATAAAGACTTACAAATTGCCCCATGCCCTTTTCTCTTCATTATGTAGTGATGTCGCACATACTGGTGTGTTTGTCCCCCATCCTGGTATATATCTCCATCCTGATAAATATGCCTATCATCCTTGTATATATGTCCCCATCCTTGAATTTATGTCCCCCATCCTGGTATATATATCCCTCATCCTGATATGCATGATCCTCCTCCTGGTATATATGTCTACCATCCTGGTATATATGTCCCCAACCTGGCATATAAGTCCCCCATCCTGGTATACATGGTTAATCTCCTGGTATAAGTCCCCCATCCTGGTATATATGGTCCCCTATTCTAGTGTATACAGTCTCCGTTCTGTCTAATGCATAATTAAAAACAGAAATATTCTACCATGCAGAACAAGGACAGCAGCTCAGAAAGGGAAAGGGTTCCACAGCACTGCAAGCAGAAAGAGGTAGTGGTGTGGCCAGAGGGAAAAAGAAGGTAATATTTCCCAAGGGTTAATTGTTCCTTAGTCTGGCCCTTTTCCAAGAAAGTACGGACAGTAAAAAAAAGATCAATTGCAACCTGTGCGGTACCAAGATCAGCAGGGGCCTGACAACTAGCTGTCACATGCTTAGATGGCGCTGACATTGTTGGATGCTGCTGTGTATGTGGTTTGTCTTTAAGAGCTGCCTGGTTGATGGTTGTGAAGGTCCTTGCCTCCTGTGGTGTGCTCCAGAACTGTAGTCACTATTATGTCCAATTGCTGGTTCAGCAGTTAATGTATGACTCACCTGGAATCCACCCCCATTCCCTGGTTTTAAATAGCCTTCCCTCTCCTCTTTCAGGTGCTGCTGATAGCTATGTGCTCTAGATCTTGGTGCTGTGCTGTGCTGATGCTTAGCTGCTGGGCTAAAGTCTTTCCTGGGGAGAAGCTGTGATTCCTGACCTGTGGGTGGAGGTAGTGGCCCTCAGCCTAGGGCTAATCAGGATTTTAGGGTACAGGGTGGCGGCTCGGAACTCCTCACCACCAGAGGTACCTCCGAGATCAGGGGGAGCCAGGGACCCCAGCATCAGGGTCAGATTAGGCTCTCCTGACCCCCTTTTGCCCAATTCACCTACCTGTTACCTGATTCCCTTACCTCCCAAGCGTGACACTAGCAGTCTGACCACCATCAGCATGCTCAGGTACAAGTCTTCAAGGCACCCAACTAGTGTGGGTCAAACACAGTTGTTGAAAGGTGTAACAAACCAAAAAAAAATGTAGCTCTTACGCTGAACCTACCATTTGACATTGTCATGTGTGATAATAGCTGTAATTTGATGCAGCTCTAAAGCATTGCATTTATATCATGTCTGGCCAATGTATTCAATTTTGTGGTCAGTGCTTCTGAAAACCTACCCAGATTTGCCTGAGCTACTTGCGAAGGTACACCATGAGTGCAAATTCTACCATGGTGCCCTTATAAATAAAAGTATCATTATACTGCCCCATAAATAAAAATATCTTCCATGCTGCACCCCTCACTAGATAATTGCCCCTCACTGTGCTTCCTGCACAAAAAATCCCCTAGACTTCCCCTCTCCATAATATACCACATACAATGCCCCTCTATATAATATCCCTCCAATTACTGCCTAAATGTATTGCCTACACTACCCCTCTATATAAGATCCCTCCAACACAACTCCTCTCCTTAATACCACCCCTCTCCCAAATACCACCCACACAGCACTTCTCTCCATAATATACCACCTACACCGTCCCTCTATAGAACATTCCTCCACACAACCTCTTTCCATAAATCCCCCCACTATCCCTCTACATAACCTCAACACTACATCATTCTTTTCAATAATATCGTCCCCCCACACTACCCCACTCTATAATATCCCTTTCACACTGCCTCTCTCCAAAATATCCCTCCCACACTGCTCTTCTCCATAATATCCTCCCCTACACTACCCCTCTCCACAATATCCCCCGCACACCACCTCTCTTTATAATTTCACTCATTCTCACCACCACCTCTCCATAATATCCCCTCCCCAACACCTTTCATATACCACCCCACCCTTTCTATATTAACTCCATCCCAAAATTGGACTTGACACTTACTTACTCTGGACTATCTTTCTATAATTACTTCATATATTCTGTAATTTTCTGTAAGAATTATTTCAGGAAAAGAAATGTAATATATCATTATTAAAACTATCCCCTGAAACAATAAATTATAACAATGTATTTCCTGGTGTGACCTGTGAGGTCAGTTAGCTGAGCCAAAAAGTGAGAGGAGTGGGCTGGATCCAGGAATAAGGCAATGCCAATGTTTTCTTCACTGTCCTGCAGTCCAGGCAGAGATAGCTGGCTGCATGCGTGACACAGGTAGGATCCATACAGCCGTCATCAGAGCGGTGGAATTCATTACTATGTGTATAGACAGGAGCCACCGGTAGCTTTCTCGAGGCTGTGCTCATTACACCATTGTCAGATAAGAGAGAGTACTCATATCTGTAGATAGCTGATTAATTATTCTAGAGGAGTCTTATGCATCTCAATGCAAGGATGTTGTGGTACAGTATAATGTAACTGGCACCAATACAGCTCCTTCTAGTAGCATGATGATGTTTCCAGTTGTTAGGGACTGGTGTACTGTGGGTTGCTTGGGTAATAAACGTCCTCCCTCTGCTAAACCAACATAGGTGGTAAGCTACCATTAGGTGTGTTATGATATAGGAACAGAATTAAAAAAGATTGGTCCCTAGCAGGTAAAGAAGAGCAGATCGATGTGCAAAAGATCGAGTTTGAGTAGAATTTCCTGAAATTTGTGGTTTTGTGCTAAACGATCACTTTGGGAATTAATTTGCAGTTTGCAAATGAATTGTATACATGCCTAGCACTATCTCCCACACTGCGCTGACGCTTTGGTTGTATTAATTTTGCAATGCCCTGCAGCTATGAGATCTACAGATTATCAAACCGCTTCACTTACATACTGTGTTCTGTGAGTAAATAGTTTTGAAAAATTCCATAAATTCGATCAGGTTTGCTAATGTTGGAGATTCCTTCAGGTGATAAGCGCCACTACAGTCTGGTATTCTATTATTTCCCCTCATTCAGGATTTAGGAGTTCAGTGGGTGGCCCTAATGAGTGACTGAACTTTTCTTGTATGAATATTGCGATATTGCAGTAGACAAAATTATGTTCTCCTGCGAAAACCAGCCACACATTGAGCTCCACAGGAGGACTAAGATGGCAGCCATAACCACTCATTAGACAGACCATTGACTGTCATGACACCCAACATCATCCTGCCATTGTGTTGTGCGTAGTTGATTGGAGGCAGTGCACTGCATCATAAATGCATCTGTTAGTTTAATGAACAGCAGCGATCGGAGCTTGCTGGATAGACTTAAGTGTATATGGTGTACTATTAAAACTCTCCATCAGCTGATCTAACAGGCACAGCTCAATTAGTTTTGTTTCTCTTTCCGCTCCAAATTATCAGAAAATTCGGCCTCTCCCCGGTATTTTCTGTCTTTCCATGCTCTTTGAAACCTGGTGTTACAGCAGACCTTCTGGAGAGCTACAGCAGACCTTCTGGAGAGCAGACCTCACCTTTGTGGTTTTTCAGGTTACTGCGCCTAAGCTTGGCTCACATATGAAGCTTAGTATTTTCACTTTGTTCATCACAATTGTTTATTTAGCTGAATATGTAACCTCTGAATCTAAGTGAATAGCAATCACGTAGCATCAAATTTCAATACCATCAAGTTTTTTTTCCTTAATGTTAATGTTTAGTAATAATCATCTTGTGAAAACTGATGGCTATTTGGTAGTAGTTGAGAAATTTGGTTTTAATACAATTTTGGTTATTAAACTTTCTTGGAGTTTTTTGCATCTGATTTTGTGTACTCTCTTTTAATACATCCCTATGAAGGTCACTAAGGCTATGGTCACATTTGCGTTAAAAACTTAGAAATTTCCCCCGCAGTGCATAGTGTTAATGCTATGCACTGCCAGGCAACGGAGCCTATAGTAACCCGATGTTTACCTTGCCAACCGGCCACACACAAAGATGCAGGAAGTGCACTTTACAACAGAGCGCAGGAAACGCTGTCTGCAGCATTTTCCTGTGTGCTGTTGTAAAGTGCACTTCCTGCAGCTTTGTTTGAAGCCGGTATTCAAGGTAAACATCAGGTTACTATAGGCTCTGTTGCCTGGCAGCGCATAACGTTACCACTTTGCGCTGCTTGGGAAATTTCTAAGTTTTTAGCGCTTGCATTATGCTAGGGTCACGACGCAAATGTGACCCTAGCCTAATTGCTTCTAGAGTCCTGAAATTGAGATAACTAGATATTAAATGTTGCATTCTAAGGCTGGCTTCACACCACTGTTTTCGGATGTCAGGGGGGATCCTGTTTTTTGCAGAATCACCCTGACAGAACCTGACAGGGCAGTATTTGTTGAAAGTGTGGCCAAATATGGTCCCAGATCTTGTTTTTTACAGGATTCCTTTTCTGCCGCTGTCCATGGTGCTGAAGTCTGCCTGTGTCTCCTCTGCCGCTGTCCTTGGTGCTGAAATCACTGCCTGTGCTGTCCATAGTGCTGAGGTTTGCATGGCAGGATTTCAGAGCATGCTCTGTGCTTAAAATCGGATCCGGGAAACAATCCGATTTTTTCATGGATCTGGCACCCATAGATTCCCATGTTATGTGAGCTGGAACAGATCTGGGACTGTTTGATTTTGTCCGATTATTTTCACCAGGCCCAAAAATGCTGCAGGTTCCGTTTTTGGGGACGGTGAAAAATCGGACAAAAATGAATCCGGCACAAAATACATAAAACCGGATGGCCAAATAGGACCAATCCGGCACCATAGGGATACATGGGAGGCAAAACCGAATCCAGTTCTGTCCGGTTTAAACCAGACAGAACCTGATGCCAAAAACCGTGGTGTGAAGCTAGCCTAACCTGTGCTTGTGAGGCTGGGGTTCCACATAAGCCCTCAGTCCGTTTTTGGCTTCAGTTTTCTCTTTTTTTTTTTCTAAGTCCAAAAACTGACAGAAAACGGATTGGATGTAATAAACACCCTGTCTGTTTTTCTCTGGAGCTCCAAACATTGCCCTGTCCGTTTTTGAGTCAAAAACGTTGCATGCAACGTTTTTGGCATCAGTTAAAAAACGCATGCGTTTTCATGCGTTTTTTTTAACATGGGGCCCTATGGGAAACGCATGCGCGAACGCATGGCATATGCGCACTTGCATTTGCGCATGCGTTCGCGCATGCGTTTTTTTAATGAAAAGTCCAAAAACGTTCAGGAGTGCAGGAGGCTCAAAAAGCACCCAGAAAAAAACGGATTGGTGATGAAAATCACTTCCAAAAACGGATTTCTATGTGTGACCACAGCCTTAGGCACAATGCACCAGAACTTGGGAGTGCCAGAGGTGTGCCTTAGGCTGGGGTTCCACATAAGCCCTCAGTCCGTTTTTGGCTTCAGTTTTCTCATTTTTTTTTTCTAAGTCCAAAAACTGACAGAAAACGGATTGGATGTAATAAACACCCTGTCCGTTTTTCTCTGGAGCTCCAAACATTGCCCCGTCCGTTTTTGAGTCAAAAACGTTGCATGCAACGTTTTTGGCATTAGTTAAAAAACGCATGCGTTTTCATGCGTTTTTTTTAACATGGGGCCCTATGGGAAACGCATGCGCGAACGCATGGCATATGCACACTTGCGTTTGCGCATGCGTTCGCGCATGCGTTTTTTTAATGAAAAGTCCAAAAACGTTCAGGAGTGCAGGAGGCTCAAAAAGCACCCAGAAAAAAACGGATTGGTGATGAAAATCACTTCCAAAAATGGATTTCTATGTGTGACCACAGCCTCAGGAAGTTAAACATTCAAGGGAATGTGTCAGCAAGCTGTTGCTATGTAGTTTGAGAACAGCATGATGTAGGGGCAGAGAGCCTGATTCCAGTGATTTATCACTTAGAATAGGGTAAAAACGTCAGTGTTGCCCTAGCCTAATGCAATTACCGCTATGCGCTTCTGGGAAAGCTTCAAAGTTGTAAGCGGATTGCGTTAGAATAGAGTAAAAACATCAGTGTGGCCCTCGCCTTACTGGACTGATTGGTACATTTATGATAAAATCCCTGTTTTCTCTGCTGTAAAAGCATCAGTGGTTAGTATGCTAAGCTGTATATACTCAACCAACAAACTATACAGGAAGCTGCCAATCAGTCATAGGTGATGGGTTACGTATATTAATTGTAAGCAACGTTTATTGCAATAGTAATAGGCTATGTGCACACAGGAAGGTTTAGTGAAGGTTTAGGAGCGGAACCGCCGGTCGGTTTCCATCAGGTTTATGCAAATTTATGTTAATCCAAAAGCGGCTTTTGGATCAACATAGAAACCTATGGAAACCGACACACGGTGTGCACACACCGGCGGTTTCCACATGCTCATCCGTTGCTAACCCGCTGGGTTCCCAGCGGGTTAGCAAAGAATGTGCATGTCCTATAAACCGGCCGGTTCTGCAGCGGCTGCAAGCAGAATCATGTGCTGCTTCCAGCCGCTGCAGAACCGACGCCACTAACCCGCTGTGCACCGCCACACACCCGACCGTCTTCCGCAGCACGGACCCGACAGGAAGCCGGTGGACGGCTCCGGAGCTTCCTGTCGGGTCCGCCCAGCCGCCGCCGCCCTAACCCGCCCCCGTGTGCACATAGCCATAATCTCCTGATTATAAAAGACTGATTGTATTGAAAGTACAGCAAGCTGCTAAGCAAGTGATACATACCTGGAATGAGGCTCTCTGTATCTACATTATGCTGCTCTCAGATCACATAGACAAAACTTGCTGACATGAATGCTGGGTTCACACGTTACATATTTGGCTCAATGTATTTTGCAATACCAGCAAAGTGGATAAGTGTTCTCTCAATCTCTTCCACATATTGCATAGATATTAGCTTTTGTTACATTTATGAATTTGTATAATGTCAATTTCTGCTACAAAAAACACCTTTTAGCTACAAATTTTACCTTATAATTTAATTGATAACTTTAAAATTACAGGTTGAACCATAGGTCTGAAACTGATTTGTTGTGTTTTTTTGGGGGTTTTCAGCTAGACAAAATATTCATAAAAACACATGAATAATAAGCAGAAAATATGCATGGATTTTTAATGCAGAAACAGTTTAGAAATCCTCACTTAAAATAATTGGCAAATGCACAACTTGCGGATCAAGTCTAGCAGTTAAGAGAGCTACTTGGTCTAAATTTGTTCAATTGGATTACTGATATGTACAGATGAATGAACCTAATCGGTAAAGTTCGAGATTCATATTGACACCAATCCAATCATGGACTTTTATAAAAGTCTGTGTCCAAGTTTGGAGTTTCGGTGCTGTTTGTATGATAAAATAGTTTGTTGAAAGACTGCAGCCAATTAGCAAGATTTTCAGCAGAAGATTCCTCTATGCTGCTGTGAATAATACAAGAAAAACATTTAAAAAAAACAGCATGTTGTCCCATTCATTTTTTCATAACCAGCGCAGGTAAAGCAGACAGCTGCAGTCTACAACCATCAACTGTTTGCTTTACCTTGGCTGGTTATCAAAACAAGAATGGATCCCACAGCAAGTGTTTTTAAATTATTTATTTCAATAATTTAAAAAAAAAAAAGGAGTGGTGTCCCCTAATTTTGATAACCAGCCAAGGTAAGGCAGACAGCTGGGGGCTGGTATTATAATGGTGGGAAGGCTCATGGTTATTTTCCCCTTACCAGCCTAAGAATAGCATCCTACAGCTGTCGCAGAAGTGGTGCATACATTGGATGTGCCAATACTGGTGCTTTGCCCTGCTCTTCTCCATTGACCTGATGTGGTTGTAATCAGAGTAATAAATAATGGGGTTGATGTCAGCTGTGTAATGTCAGCTGGCATCAAGACCAGCAGTTAATAATGGAGAGGGATCTAAAAGACATCCCCATTTTTAAACTGGTAAGTGTAGAGTTAAGACTTACACACATTGAAAAAAATAGCTTATTTGAATAAAGACTCCCCACATTCACCAATTTATTAATTTAAAAAATCCTTGACGTTCCGTGGTAATACAATGGTGTCATGTAAAGGGAAAAAAGAGGAAAGCAGCATGCTAAACAAGAATGATCTTAACAATAAATATAAATTTTATTGATGCACAATGTCAAAAAGTAGCACTCAGATAAAAACATTTAAAACAGCCAACTGGCTAAAACATTGTAGCCTAATCCAACGAACGGGAGAAATTCCAGGTCTGACATTGACTGCAAGTAATATCTAAAAAAGTTGAGAATGCACAATAGGGTCTTATCTTTTTTACACAGGTCAAAAAGGTTCAAAATCAGAATCGCTTACCTGATAAGGTTGTGTCACACACAACCAGCTTGATCACTCAGAAATGCAGCTGCTGCAGGGACCGTACCTCCACAGGTTACTGCGGTTATCTATCAATCTTCTGGACGAAGTACCTGAGGTCCGCACTGCTGCCAGATGGATACAAAAGACACCAGAGACAGAGGGATGTCTGGATCAAAGTGATGACTTGTTTTATTTTCCGACGTGTTTCAGAGCCACATATCGAGCTCCATCCTCAGGAACATCCCTGAGAAAGGAGCTCGGTATGTGGCTCTGAAATGTGTCAGAAAATAAAGCAAGTCATCACTTTGATCCAGACATCCCGTTGCTTCTGGTGTCTTTTGTATCCATCTGGCAGCAGCGCGGACCCGAGGTACTTCGTCCAGAAGATTGATTGACTGCAAGTGACCTATGGAGCCTGGTTCTCAGAACGAGGTTCCTGGAGATTAGCTGGGCGTCGAGTGATATTACACTATTGTATTATGTCAGAACTTTGAGGATCTTTTTAAATTAATAAATTGGTGAATGAGGGAGTCCTTAATCAAATAAACTATTTTTTCAAGTATGTGTGTTTTTTAACTCTATACTTATTGGGTTAATAATGAGAGTGGCTGATAGACGCCTCTCCATTTTTAACCCTGGGCTTGATGCCAGCTGTCTTTTCATAGCTGACATCAACCCTAAAAAATATTACCCTGTTTGTCATTGCATGAGGGAAATTAAGAAGAGCTAGGGCAAAGCATCTAATGTGATGCGCTAATTCTCGTGCAAATGCAGACTTGTATATTTAGGCTGGGAATGGCCAAATAACCAAATCAATGGGGTATCAAAACAAAATAATTTTATTTTATTGTGGTTACTACTTCACATGGCTACCTGTCTCTAGATCAGGGGGCCTGGAGTTTGAGACCCTGCTCTAGATGATGTCATAATGTTAGTAAAGTTAAAGGACCAACTCATTATTGCATTTGTCTCTATTCTGTGTAGTCTTATGCATTTTAAATTTGTTCCTGATTTTTCTTTTACTTTGCACCATTTTTTGCTCAAACTTTGCTGCATATTAGTGGAATGAGATTTTTTGCGCTTTTTGCTTGTGTTGTATTCCTGCAGGATACATCTGCACAAGAAACTAAGTGTCTGTACAGAAATGAAATATTACTTTAGATAGGAAGCATCTGCACTGAAAAAGGAAGTTCTACTTACAATAACATGTAAACGCCTAAAGAAAACAAGTGCTAATATATACGATGTTTGTGACTAAATGTCTACAAAGAACCAATTCAGCAATAACAAATGCAGTAATATATACAATTCATACATATTGTGCTACTGTATAAAAGCACAATGTTGCTTATGTATCGTCGTTTCCTTCTCACTTCTTAACTAATAACCTCCGAGCTTCTGTTGCACTTTTAATATTTCAAAATGTTCATTCAATATAGAATTCTTAGCCAAGCTCCCTACTTGCTAGTGAAGAGCATATTGTTTGGAGCAGGGGCAAACACAGACTGCAGGAAGCCCCTGTGCAAGAAATCTCACCCATATTGCAACAAAGTTAATTACACATATAGATTGTTCCATTTATTACTAGTATAGGACACAACTATCAAATGTAACCAATAGATCAGTTCCAAATTTAACAACTGAATATAACACTAAGCAGTCATGCCACTGATATGTCATATTTGGATGTGCTAATAGAGGTCTATGACTTATCAAGCAGTACAGAATGTAATTTCTTTATATTGGAGGAAATAATAATAAAGCGAGAATACTTTTTTTTCCCCAAAACCTAAGGGGGTTGTGCAGGACTGTTTTATGTTTTTTTTTTACTATGGGCCTAAGAACTAAAAGGTAGGTAGTTGTTAACTACCTTTCTGTTCTACCCTGTGCTGGTATAGAGTGGTCGCAAACCTCTACTAATAATAATAATAATAATTTATTCATTTATATAGCGCTATTAATTCCATAGCACTTTACATACATGAGTAATGCTGTCTCTCTTGGAGCTCACAATCTAAATATCCTATCAGTATGTCTTTACAATGTGGGAGGAAACGGAGTGCCGGAGGAAACCACACAAACACGGGGAGAACATACAAACTCCTTGCAGATGTTGTTCTTAGTGTCCTTGTTGGGAATTGAACCAGGACTTCAAGACCCAGTGCTGCAAAGGCTGAGTGCTAACCACTTGAGCCACCGTGCTACTACAGGGCAATTCTGATGTTTCACATCAATAGACAGCTTTCATGTTCCTGGCTGCTTTGAAAAGATGAGCGACTGCCGACATATGCTGTTTAAGGGTACCGTCAAACTTGACGATGCACCAGAGATCTCGCGTGCGATGTTAGGCGATCCTGCGTTCCGGAAATCGCCTGCAGAAGACCGGAGGCGGTCTTCCCTTCCCACATCGCCGCGCCACATGCCACCATCGTAGCAGCGACGTCGCCATAGTGTTTTGATAGGGGTGTGTTACAGTGTGTTCTACCGCGCCCCTATCACTGTGATTGGTGGACGGAACTGTGTTCCCATTGGTCAGCCTTGCGTGAAGACACGGGCCATCCAATAAGGTGTTTCGGACACGGCCAGCCAATCGGAACGCAGTATCACCCACCAATCGCCGCAGATGCGGCGCAAAATAAACCACATCTAAGCATGCCTACTGAATTTATTTCCGGATCGCTGGGTATGTCGCTATCGCCCTGTCACATGCCACGAAGTGCTGAGATCACCTGGTGGTTATAGCCTGATTTCTCTGCAGAGCAAGGGCAATCAGGCGACGCTCCGCCAGCGATTTCTCATTGTAAAATTGCCCTGTCACACGCCGCAACACACAGGCAAAGTGGTATTGCCGCATTCGGAGATTGCTTAGTAGATCTCCCGGTGATATTGCTTCGTGTGACGGTACATTAAGATTTCACCAGCGACGCAACAGCGATCCGGAATGATACGGAAGTCGTTGGGACCCTGTTTCTCAGACCTGTAGTATTGAGATCGTTTGTTGTTGGCCCTATCAAAAACAGTAATGCATGCTGCCCCCAGCGGGAGCCAGACGATCAAAAAATAGTCTAGAACGGTTTGTAATGAGCAGCGATCTCACAGCAGGGGCCTGATCGCTGCTAAGTGTCACATATAGCGAGATCGCTGTTGAGGTCGCTGTTTTGGGACTTAGCAGCGATCTCGCTAGCAATCTCGTTTATTGTGACGGGGGCTTAAGGATATGTTCACACATAGCGCTCTTTTTGCTGCGTTTAAAAAACACACACCATTCACCATTCACACACCACTTTTTTTTTTACGGGCTCACTTCTCCCCCAAAAGCGCAGGGGAGAAGTGATGTCACACAGGGGAGGAAGAATCCTCCCCTGTGTGACATTTGTGCGCAATTCCAGTGGGAATATCCCGGTGCTGCAGGATGTGATGTCACACAGGGGAGGAAGAATCCTCCCCTGTGTGATGTGTGCAGCCCCTTTTGGGTTTCGCAGTATATTAATATACACTGCGAAACCTAAATAAAAGACATCGAAATGGTATGAAAAATAATAAAAAATTGAATACTTACCCTCCGCCAGGTGTTCGGGGAGCAGAAACATCCACATGAACTGACCTTCCTATCAAGAGCTGTGATAGGCCGCTTGTGGTTACGTGATATGGGACGTGCATATGACGTGCATGTCACATGATCATGAGCGGCCAATCATAAACCTTCCAAGGCACTGGAAGGTCAGAACATGGGGATGATTCGGCTTGCGGTGACCCGAACACCTGGCAGAGGGTAAGTATTCAATTTTTATTATTTTTTATAGCATTTGGATGTCTTTTATTTAGGTTTCGCAGTGTATATTAATACACTGCAAAATCAAAATGGGGCTGTCACACGTCACACGGGAGGATTCTTCCTCCCCTGTGTGACATCACATCCTGCAGCACCGGGATATTCCCACTGGAATTGCGCATTGTCTGAATGGCGATGCGTAATTTCCATCGGGTATAATGGCTGTTATGGGAGAAAGTGCAGGTGCAGGTGCGTAAAGAATTGACATGGTCATTCTTTTTATGCCTGTGCCTACCCCCATAAAAGCGCTGCGTATAGTTATGCAGCGTCTGAATGGCAAAAGTGAATTTACATTCACTTTGCTGGTAGACACAGACGCACTTGCACTTTTTTGAAAAGCGCACGGAAAAAAAGCGCAAAGTGTGAACGTAGCCTAAGGCTCGCTTTATGCAGGTATGCAGCAGGGAGGTGGCTGACAGGCTGGTTTCACACTACCGTTTTTTTTAATCTGGCAGGGATACGTATTCCACCGCAACTGTAAAACCTGATGCAACTGGATGTTCCAGCACCGGTATTTTTACTGATCCGACTGATGGATCCGGCATAATACCGGTGGGGTAGCATCCAGATGCATCAGGTTGTGTACGTTTGTTGATGGATCCAGTGAAAAATGACACGCCCACTAGTGTCATATGAAATTGGCTCCTGGGCATGCTCAGTCAAAAAACCTGGATGCCATGACCAGATCCAGCAGGATCCAGTTTCTTCCGGATTGGGGTTGCATAGAGCAACATTTTATTTTAGGCCACATGGCTGCCAATCTGGTTGTTTACAATTGTGTGGCCCACTGGGACGGGGTACTCGGTAACAAACCGGGTGTAGCACTGGGGATGATCACGGCGGTCTTGGTCCGGACCGTGTCCCGAGCCCCACAAGTAAAAGGGTATATTTACAAAGGAAAGTTTGTCGTGACGCCACGCACTGGTTGTGGTTAGTGAGGGGACCACCGCTGCAGTGTAGCTCTGCCAGGAGGATGGATGAATGAGGCTGCAGCTAGATGGATGAGCCCGCCGGGGGTCGGGGCTGCTCCTAACAGGGTGTGAGGGTGCTATAAAAGTTCTGTTGGAGGTAATCACATACAGAGACTGAAGCAGGGTTCACCGGGTTTACTTGCAAGTTCTCAGTGCAATTTAAACAGTTAACACAATTACTTCTGGACACTCTGAACCCTCTGCAGCCAGGATATCTCTCTGAGACCCTTCACTCTCTCGGTAACCTTTCCAGCTTATCTCTCATTTGCTCTTCCCGGTGGGTTCTATGGCGGCCACTCGGTCCCTTTGTGTGACTTCTCCCTGTGCGTGTGGGCAGCAAGACTGGGTCCTATAGTGTTGCTGTGCCTCCAACCTGTGTGGTAGGACCTCTGACTTGGAATCAGGGTCCCCTGTTGGTTTGTCTGGGGAGCCGGCGTATAGCTGAAGTCCCCCTCAGAGCCGACACTCTGGTCCCAGCCTAGCCTTGGGTAACCCTGTCTTGCAAGGGATTACCGGGCTCTCTCCGACCCATGTGACTACCTGGTAAACTCACCAAAAAATCTGCCAGGTAAATATCCATTTCATTCAGCAGTAGATTGCCAGCTCCCCTGGGAGGCAAACCAGGTGTCATTATACTGGTGCACGATCACTTGCAACCCACAGTTGGGGGCGGTTGTGGCACCAGCGACCAGCCATATTGTCAAGGAAGCGACCGGTGGCATTCAGACACAAGGCTGCCTTAGGGCTTAGTCACTCCTGTGCATGTGAAGCATGGTGTCAGAACTTGGCCTGTTGGTAACACCCTGCTATCAGCACAGGTGGGCCTCGCATTGATTACATGCCTCACCAGTGACTTACGCTCCCAGAGGGCCCAACCTGAACTGCAGATGAAAAAAGTAACTAAACTCTAAAGATGAAAAATATGAGGAGTTAGTTGGATATTTTGGCCAAAATAACGTAAGCTCTTCACGGTCCCTTACGTCCCACGAGTCCTATCTCATATGTTTGCGACATATGTATATTTCATATCTAGATTCACCGAAAAAGGACATTAAAATCAGTACTGAAAAACTCACCAAAAAACCCCTAAACCCTACCACCCCTTGCCCGCCTAGAGTCCCGGGTTGGGTGCTGTGCCTTGTGGGTGTGTGTTGTGAAGGTGTTTGGTGCACAAACTGTCTCCTATCTGCCTGGCTGCAGTTCCTCTTGTGGCCTCCTGGTCGCAGGGCGCCACACAATTTTTATAAAAACACAAAAAATGTTGCAAACTTTGTTTTTGGTTAAAACAGGAACCATATACACCCACATGCTGCCGCATGTTCCTGCATCTCCATTGAAAGTCAATGGGGGAGAAAACAGATGCGAGTGCATACGGTTTTAACTGGATTCACCTGGATTCCAAAAACTGGTAGTGTAAAACCAGCCTTAATCAGCATGATGTCAGCAGTCACACCCCATCAACAAAGCAATGTGAAAAAGAAGCTACTGCACTGTTGATTTCATGTTAATGACTGCCGCAGGCACACAAGAAAAAATTGAGTTGAGGAAACAGTCAATTCTTTTTGATATTTAATTGCAGTACACGTATAGACATTCCCAGCCCGATGTTTCAGTCCATGCAAGGGCCTTCGTCAGGAAAAAAGTGCTGTACAGTAGTCAACAATAACAAGATAAAACAAAAATGTGAGACACAACAATAAAATAAAATACAAAACCTTGTCATAAATGAGAACGTGTACTCATAAGTGTCACGTGACAACTGTTAATATACCGTGATGGTTTGGATATTAAAACGGTGGATGTGAAGTGATACGGTATGAGTGGGCAGGGAGCTAGGAGGGTGAGGTAGGAAGGAGAGATAGAGTGAAGGTTATGGGGAAAGAGAAGTAAGAAAGAGACAAATGGCAGGGAGGAGGACTATGCTATACAGTAACATGTAGAGGATGGAGGGGGTTAGGAAAAAAGGGGGTTAGGAAAAATATCTCTTATGGTACCTTTACACGCCGCGACGGCAGGCTGGATACATCCCGCTACAGGCTACAAATGTAGCTTGTAGCGTCAATGTAGCCCGTCGTAGCGGCGTCTGAAGACGCGACGCTACAGCCGGCGACAGATACATCTGTTTATGGGCTCTGCTCGAAAACTGATGGCTACATCGCCGATGGTAGCGAGCTGTATTGGCGTGTAAAGAAGCACCGGAAGGGAACTCTGGACACCCTGCGATGTAGCTGCAATGTAGCTAAGGCGTGACCCAGGCTCCGGGATACCCCGCCCCATCACCGATCATTGGAGAAAGCACCTGCATGACGATTGGTAGTCGCTGCCTAGGGCGGCATATTTAAGGAGCTGACCAGTCACACTACACAATCGCTCGAGCGTGCTGTATTACTCAGCCTCCTGCGTTGCCTGCCCAATCAGGATGTTATTGCGATGTCCTATCATCGTACGGACGGCTCGTAATCCAAGATTGTGGCACGCCTATGTGCTGTCCCTGCTGCACCAGGTCCTCCCATAGTAGCTGGTTGTAGCGGTGTGTACATGAGCTACAGCTGGCTACTTGACACACCCGGCGATGTAGCTAGCTAAAGATGTAGCGTGGCGTAGCGCACCTTATGGCGGCGTGTAAAGAGGGTGCGTTGACCGTTTGTAGCCGTTTGAGCGTGCTCGTGCACGTGAAGTAGCGGGATGTATCCAGCCTGCCGTCGCGGCGTGTAAAGGTACCATTACGGCCCTTTCACATCAGCGTTTTTTGAAATTCGCGGCAGATGCGGTGAAAAAACCGCATCTGCCGCGATTACCGCATACCGGCTACACTTGCGGCACAGTTGCGGCGCAGTTGCGGTAAACGCCATACAAGGTATAGGCAGACTTGCGGCAGGTGCGGCAAGTGCGGTTTTGGCACTTGCGGCAGGTGCGGCCGCGAAAAAAAATGCTGCCAGCCGCGGTGCAGCCGGTATGCGGTAATCACGGCAGATGCGTTTTTTTCACCGCATCTGCCGCGAATTTCAAAAAACGCTGATGTGAAAGGGCCCTTAGATACGTGTGGAGAAATTATGTAGAGGCTTTGTTCACAAAACTAACTATTTATATCCATACTTGCTTTGTTCACAAAACTACCTGTCAATTTTTTCTTGTATGCCAGGTTTAAATATCGTTATTAGCATAAGCTACAATGGTTGAGCCTGAAAATAACCTTTTTTATAATGACTTCCGCAGGAGCAGCCTGTGACTGCTCTATGCTGGCCGAGATCGGCGTTGGGCAGAACAAAGAGGTAGTTAGTAACTATATTCCTGCTTGTGTTTGTTTTTAGGCCCATAGTAAAAAAAATCTCTAGTAAGAAAATAGTAAAAAAAAAAAAAAGCAGGTTACACAGAGCCCTCAGTATACAGCAGGAGGTCACACACAGCCACCTGTATACAGCAGGAGGCTGTACACAGCTCCCAGTATACAACAGGAGGCCACACACAGCCCCAGGTATACAGTGGGAGGCCGAACACAACCCCTCCAGTATAGAGCAGGAGGCTGAACACAGCCCCAGTATACAGGGGGAGGCCACACAAAGCCTCTAGTATACAGCAGAAGGTCGCACAGAACTCCCAGTATAGAGTAGGAGGCTGCACACAGCCCCTAGTATAAAGCAAGAGGCTACACACAGCCCCCGGTAAACAGCATGAGGCCGAACAGAGTCCCAAGTATATAGCAACACACAGCCCGCAATATACAGCAGGAGGCCAAACACAGCCCCCAGTATACAGCAGGAGGCCAAACACAACCCCCAATATATGGCACAATGCAGTACACAGCCCCCAGTATACATCAGGGGGCCACCCGCAGCCCCAGTATACAGCAGGAGACTGCACTCAGCTCCCAATATACAGAAGAAGACTGCACACAGCCCCCCAGTATACAACAGGAGGTTGTACAGAGCCCCCAGCATACAGTAGGAGGCAACACACAGCCCCTAGTATACAGCAGGATGCCAAACAACCCCTGTATACAGCAGGTCACACACAGCTGCCTGTATACAGTAGAAGGCCGCACTTAGCCTTAACAGGAGGCTGCACAGAGCCCCAGTATACGGCAGGAGGCCGCACATAGCCGCCAATATGGAATGGAAAACCGCACTCAGCCCCAATTATACAGCAGGAGGATGCCCATAACCCTCAGTAAACAACAGGTGGCCACACACAGTCCCCTGTACACAACAGGCCACAAAGCCCCCAGTATTAAAGCAAGAAGCCACATGCAGTTCCCAGTATACAGCAGGAGCTGATTCATAACCCCTGTATGCAGCAGAAGGCCACACACAGCCCACAGTATCACAACAGGAGGTCGCACATAGTCCTCAGTATACAGCAGGAGGTCACACACAGCCCCCAGAATTACATCAGGAGGTCTCAAACTGCCCCCAGTATACAGCAGGAGGCTGCACAAAGTCCCCAGTATTACAGAAGGTGGCCGCACATAGCCCCTGTACTACAAAAGTAGACCTCATATAGCCCCTGTATTACACCAGGAGCCCAAACATAGCCCCTGTATTATACTTGCAGCCTATGTATATCAGCAGAGAAAACTTTATTAAACCATTCTATCATGTTACAGCTAAGAACCGTTAGTTAATATACCAGGCAACGCTTGGGACTACAGCTAGTATGTAATATATAGCCTACTGACCTGGCTGTGTATAAATATAGAGGCTGCTGGGTTGTCTGCATACGCAAAATATAGAGGCTTCAGGCTCTGGCTGTATACAGGGCCGGATTTAGGCAAAGTGGGGCCCTAGGCAAAAGGTTAAAGTGGGCCCTAAATGCTCAGGCCACTTTCACATCTAACGCTTTGCTGCATTTTGCTCAGTTTGCATTTCCATGCGTTTTTACCGCAAAAACGCATCAAAACGCATGCGTTTTTGTTCCCATTGATTTTAATGGAAACACATGCAAAAACGCATGTAAAAACGCATGTGCGTTTTCAAAAACAGAAAACGCATGCGTTTTTGCCAACGCTGCCCAAAACATCGGGGAAGACGTTTTGTGCTGCGTTCGCAAAAATGCATGCGTTTTGCATTTTTGAAACCGCACATGCGTTTTGCATGCGTTTTTACATGCGTTCCCATTGAAATCAATGGGGGAAAAAACGCTAGTGTTTTTAATGCGTTTTTAGCGGTAAAAACGGCTAGAAAGGCAAATTTAGCAAAACGCACACCAACCTTAGATGTGGAACAGGCCGTAGTTATATAGTAAGAGTGACTTCATAAGTTGATTATCTAGGTCAGAATAAGAACATACTGAACATCATTTTTATTTCAATCATAAAAAAAAAAAACAGAAATTTGTAAAAAAAAAAATATTTTATTTTTATTTTCCGAGACCCATGATGTTTTAATTTTTGAAGATACATAGATATGGGAGGGCTTACTTTATGTGCCCTAAGCTGACATTTTTACTGATACCATTTTGAGTCAGATACAACATTTTGATCGCCTTTTATTGCATTTTATTGTAACCACGTGGTGGCCTAAAAAACATAATTCTGGCGTTTTTATTTTTTTCCCATTACGCCATTTACCAATTGGATTAATTTACTTCATATATTGATAGCTTAGATTCTTACGAACGCAGCGATACCAAATATGTGTATTTTTACATTTTTTTCACTGTTTTATTGCTATTTTCAGTTCAGCTCCTTTGGGGGCCCCTAAGAAAGTGGGGGCCCTAGGCAACTGCCCAGTCTGCCCCCCACTAACGCCGGCCCTGGCTGTATATATATATATATATATATATATGTATATATATATACACACACACACATGCATAACTATGTGAAGAATTATTAGGCAAATGAGTATTTTGATCACATGATACTTTTTATACACGTTGTCCTACTCCAGGCTGTAAAGGCTTGAAAGCCAACTACCAATTAAGTAAATCTGGTGATGTGCATCTCTGTAGTGAGGAGGGGTGTGGTGTAATGACATCAACACCCTATATAAGGTGTGCTTTATTATTAGGCAAATGCCTTTCCTTAGGAAAAATGGGTCAGAAGAGAGATTTGATGGGCTCTGAAAAATACTAAATTGTGAGATGTCTTGCAGAGGGATGCAGCAGTCTTGAAATTGCCAAACTTTTGAAGCGTGATCACAGAACAATCAAGTGTTTCATGGCAAATAGCCAACAGGGTCACAAGAAGATTGTTGAGCAAAAAAGGCTCAAAATAACTGCCCATGAATTGAGGAAAATCAAGCGTGAAGCTGCTATGATGCCTTTTTCCACCAGTTTTGCCATATTTCAGAGCTGCAACGTTACTGGAGTATCAAAAAGCACAAGGTGTGCTATACTCAGGGACATGGCCAAGGTAAGGAAGGCTGAAAAATGACCACCTTTGAACAAGAAACATAAGATAAAACATCAAGACTGGGCCAAGAAATATCTTAGGACTTATTTTTCAAAGATTTTATGGACTGATGAAATGAGAGTGACTCTTGATGGGCCAGATGCATGGGCCAGAGGCTGGATCAGTAAAGGTCAGAGAACTCCACTCCGACTCAGATGCCAGCAAGGTTGAGGTGGGGTACTGGTATGGGCAGGTATCATCAAAGATGAACTTGTTGGACCTTTTCGGGTTGAGGATGGAGTGAAGCTCAACTCCCGGACCTACTGTGGTTTTTGTGAAGTGTATAATTCCACATGTGTTAACTCATAGTTTTGATGCCTTCAGTGTGAATCTACAATTTTCATAGTCATGAAAATACAGAAAACTCTTTGAATGAGAAGGTGTGTCCAAACTTTTGGTCTGAACTGTATATATAGTGAGGTAGCGCCCCCTGGGGGACTTGCTTGGCAACGGAAGGGAAACCATCAACCGTGTTTTTCTTCAAAATAACACAATACAGCAGTTTATTAAGCTGTCATAAACTACTGATAACATATAATACACATTACATTTCACATATAATACTATACTCTTTACCCGCATAATCACATTATAAGACATTCACATCTACTTATATAATCGGGAGTTGGGAATTCGGGCGTTGTAGCCGAATCCCAGACTCCCTTGCGCGAGCCGCAGCCGCACTACAGTTAAAAAAAAAATCATGCTCACCTCTCCCGAGCCCCCGCCGTCTTCCTGCAAGCTGCCGGTGGCTCCCGGTGGCTCCCGCAGGCTCCCGGTCTCTGCAGAGGTCTTCTTCTGCACTACAGGACCTGCGGTGATGTCACAGTCACGTGACACCAGGTTACTCCATGGTAACCTTGTGTCACGTGACTGTGACATCACCACAGGTCCTGTACTGCAGTAGAAGACCTCTGCAGAGACCGGGAGCCTGCGGGAGCCACCGGCCCGTAGAAGAGGAATTGTCCTCGAAACGGATTTCGTTGCTCACGCTTCCCCTCCCTGCACACCCTCCCTGATGGATGTATCCTGTAATTTGGATAAATAAATAGCTTGGAACCAGATCCGTGAGTGCCGCTTCCTCTATTGAAACAATCCTGCACTTGATTCTTTACAAGCTGGAGCACCGGGATCATTAACACCATCATCCACGGGAACTAACAGCTGCATCAACACAGGTCAGTGCCCTTTTCTACTCTTACATATGTAAATTTATAGGACACACTACTGAATCAGGTGAGGGGGATTGTGGGAAGTCACATAGAAATGAACCTACTCCAACACAGTGAGTCTCCCCTCTATCTAAGCACAATGAAGGCCTTACTAACTACTTGGTCCCAATTATGTAGGGATTATTTTCCATTTCTATACCGCTATATTTCATTACAGGCTGTAGAGTGCCTGGCAGGCTCATTGTCACTGATACGCTGAAGAGCAGGGGGCTTTGCTCCTGGAAAATGTAATGGACCAATCAGGATTGCTTCCATTTGACTCTATAGCAACTACGTACTAGAGATAAGCGGTGTTCAATTCGAAATGTTTGCCAATTTCAAATTCAACCTGTTTTGGGCGGTGTTCGAGTCATTCGACGAATGCGAACAATTTGCTTCAAATTCGGCAATTCGAGGTTATGTTCGATAACGCTTCATTCACCAAAAGCGTAACTGGATTTTAATATTAATACTGTTATTCAATGTTAATATACAGCTTCAGTGTATAGTTGGCAGGGGGGGGCGGGGGATAGATCTGTGCTGAAATAATGCTGATCTCCATTTTTGTTTTTTCTTTCCCGCACTTACAGTGTGGCAGTGCAGTCTGTCAGCCTATCAGCACACACACACACACACACACACACACACACACACAGCAATGTGCATTTTATGCACACAAGCAAGGGCATGCGTCATTGGCTGTGTATTTCACATGTCCTTGCCCTATAAGCCATTTTCCCCGTCGCCACCATTTCCTCACTGCTGCAGCTCTGTGTCAGACGGCACTGCTGCTGCTGTGGGTGCTATACAGTATTACAGTGTCAGTTAGTCAGCCAGATAGTGAGTGAATTTCAAGTTAGATAGAGAGAGTTTAGGGAGTAGGGACAAGTTTCAATATCAGCCCTTTAGAGGGCTACTGGGTTAGTTCATAGAAGTAGGGACAAGTTGTAATATCAGCCCTTTTGAGAGCTAGTTCAGAGAAGTAGGGAATAGTTGTAATATCAGCCTTTTTGAAGGCTAGGTTAGAGCAGTTCACAGCACTTTTTGCCAGGCAGGTCTGTGCCAGTGCTGTGCAAGTGTTTTTCACAGCATCTGGCCAAATCTAGCTCAGCCAATCCTTTTGGGCTAGTAGTGTAGCACTACTGTGAAAAAAACTACACCACCTGTCTTTAGTAGGCAATTTTTACTGCATCTAGCCCATGCAATCCTTTTGAGCCAGTAGCAGTGTCTGGTAGTCAGCAATGTAGCCCACCTGTGAAGCAAGCTACAGCGCCTGTCTATCTAATAACAATTTTTTACTGCATCCAACCCAGGCAATCCTCTTAGGCTAGTAGCAGTGTATGGTAGTCAGCGGTGTAGCCCACATGTGACGCAAGCTACACAGCCTGTCTTTCTAATAACAATTTTTTACCGCATCTAGCCCAGGCAATCCTTTTGGGCTAGTAGCAGTGTATGGTAGTCAGCGGTGTAGCCCACCTGTGAAGTAAGCTACACCGCCTGTCAATCTAATAACAATTTATTACTGCACCTGGCCCAGGCAATCCTTTTGGGCTAGTAGCAGTGTATGGTAGTCAGCAGTGTAGCCCACTTGTGAAGCAAGCTACACTGCCTGTCTATGTAATAACAATTTTTTACTGCATCTAGCCTAGGCAATCCTTTTGGGCTAGTAGCAGTGTCTGGTAGTCAGTGGAGTAGCACAGCTGTTAATCAAGCTACACCGCCTGTGTATCTAATAACAATTATTTACTGCATCTAGCCCAGGCAATCCTTTTGGGCTAGTAGCAGTGTATGGTAGTCAGCGGAGTAACCCACCTGTGAAGCAAGCTACACCGCCTGTGTATCTAATAACAATTTTAAATTGCATCTAGCCCAGGCAATCCTTGGGCCTAGTACCACTGTTTGGCCACTCAGCTCTGCTCAGTTTCCATCCATAGTTTTTTGTGCCAACAACTACAGAGTTGAAAATAAGTTAACCTCCAAAATGAGTGGCAAAAGGCCTGCTGCTGGTGGAAAGGGGAATAGGCGTGTTAGAAAGGGAAAACAAGTTTGTCCCTGTGGGGTAGGTGGTAAAGCAACAGAAACATCTGCAGAAGAAAGACCATCTTCCAGCCAAACTAAGATGTATACTTCTTTTCGTGGACAATCTGATATGATCCCTTTCTTACGGACGCGACCATCGCTAAAAATTGTAGATGAGGCACAAAAAGAGCAGGTGCTTGAATGGATATCAAGCGCTCCATCAAGTAGGCTCTCCTCTACCTCAACTTCAACATCACAAATTCTCCAGTCCTCAGACGTGTCACCCCAATCGCAATGCTTCCTCGCAGCTCCCAAGTCTCCAGCCGCCCGTCTGAGTTTGGGGTAACAGATGGTTGAGTCTGCAGGGCTGTTCAGTCACACTATAGCCTGGGAATCAGAAGTCTGCTCCAAAGCTTCTGTGAGTCCAGACGAGGAAATGATCTGCACTGATGCCCAGAAGCTTTGTGAGTCAGATCCAGGCCCAGATGAAGAAGGTTCTGAGCATAATGTAGAACCTCATTCTCAAACTGTAACTCCTGTTGGTGGAGAAAATGAGGAAGATGCTGATGAGACTGAGATACCTGATTGGAACGACAACTTGACTTTTCGGTCAGGGCAGGAAGAGGTTGGCTCTGAGGACAACGGGTGTGAGAACACACAGGGTGATGATGACGAGGTTGGAGATCCCACTTACTGTCAACCCACAGTCAGCCAGTCGATGAGGTCAGCAGAGGAGGTGGAGGAGGATGCTAGTGACGACGAGGTTAGGTTCCTGGACAGAGACGGAGTACTGGAAGCATGTCAACAATTGCATCCTCAACCACAACTCTGCCTCTGAGCAGAAGTCATGGTGGCTCTTCAGGTCGCATGGGCTCTAAGCCTTGCCTAGCCTGGGCCTTTTTTGAGATCGCAAAGGATGACCCAACTCATGTTATCTGTAAGATTTGTCACTGAAAATAAGTAGAGGCCAAAAAATCTATAGTTTGAGTACTTCATGCATGAACCGTCACATGGATATGAAGCATAAGTCTCAGTGGGAAGCTCACTGTGATACACTGCGGCCTAGCAGCCGGGCCAACCACCGTCTGCCCCATCAAGTGCATCTGTGGCCTCTTCCTCCTCTGTGACTGGATGCAGACCTTCCACCTCTTTACCCGCAACAGCCAGTGTGATTGACAGGTCGTCAGTTCTTTTGAAAGTGGAAATACCTGCTGGTGTTGAGCACTCTCCGACATCGAGAGCACCACCTTTGGATGAAGGCAACATAATATCTGCACATTCCTCACAGACCAGCAGTTTGCCGGGGACACCCTACTCAACCCTGTCTCAGCCCAGCAGCCAACCTCGGTCCCTCAGATGTGGACAAGTAAAAGACCATTTCCTCCTAGCCATGACAAAGCTAAGAGGTTGAATTTCACCATCTGCAAGCTGTTGGCTACAAAAATGCTGCCTTTCCGCCTGGTGGACACAGCAGATTTTCGAGTCCTTATGTCCATCGCAGTGCCCAAGTACCAGATGCCCAGTCGCCACTACTTCTCAAAGAAAGCTGTGCCTGCGCTACACCAGCATGTCACACACAACATCACCGCTTCCTTGAGAAACTCTGTATGTGACAGGATGCATTTCACCTCAGACAGTTAGACGAGTAAGCATGGACAGGTGCGTTACATGTCGCTGACTGACCACTGGGTAACTATGGTGACAGCAGGAGAAGGGGATGCTTTCCAAGTCTTGCCATCCCCATGAGTAGTGTTTCAATCCTCTGTATGTAGAAGTTCCTCCTCTGCTTCTGCCTCCTCAACCTCCTCTCAATCCTAATGCCGACTACTGGGTTACCACACTCTTAGATCCACGGTACAAGAGTAAATTTGGCAAAATAATTCCTGCCATAGAAAGGGATTCACGCATGCAGGAGTATCAGCAGAAGCTGTTACAGAATCTTAGATCTGCTTTTCCACAAAACACCAGTGGTGCACATAGTGAATCTCGCAGTTCTAACTTGCCAACTGTGGGACTGTCGTGTCATCACTCAAACCATAACAGTAACACCGTATCTGGTGGTAACAGCAATTTTGTGGAATCGTTTCACCAATTTTTTATAGACCATCCTTTGCAAGGCCAGAGGAGACAAGAAGTCTGACACATAGTCAACGCCTAGAGAGGATGATACAGGAGTATCTTGAAGTGAACATCGATGCCATGACTGTGGAACTGGACCCTTGCTCATTTTGGACTTTCAATCTGGAAAAATGGCTTGAGCTCGCCACCACGCCTTGGAGATCTTGTCGTGCCCCGCAGCCAGCGTTCTCTCTGAACGTATCCTCAGCACTACCTCCCTTCCCTGCTTGTCCGTGATGAATCGCATGGAATAAAATCTTGAAGAGCTTCCCGTGGTGAGTTGCCGTGTTATTTCTATTTGATACAGTATTTCTCTCTGAACGTGTCTTCAGCGCTGCTGGTGGTGTGCTGACAGATAAACGCACACGGCTATGTCCAGTGACAATGTAGACAGACTAATGTTCATCAAGATGAACAAGTCATGGATCCGCAAGGACTTTTCTACCCCTGTGTCATCCTGGGGAGACTAAAGACTTGTGGATTTTTGAATGTGCTGCATGAAAGTCAACATTTTAAGCCTCTTGTCCCCCTCCCTTTTATATTTTACAACATTTTAAGCTTGCAACTCTGGGGCAATTGACGCCACTTAAGTGGTGTCTGTGCCCAAATTTTTGGAAATAATGGAGACTCTTGTTGGAGTCCCCTTGCTGTGTTTTACATGATTTTAGAAGGGCATGACATGCCTATATTTGTGCCTCCTCCTTCTTTTAATCCTCCACCTCTTTTCTTTTCACATGACTAAATGTACTTGTCACTTTTCCATGTGTTTGTTGTGTCTTCTGAGTAGTGTGTCAGCTTTTGGACACCTTCAAAGGTGTTTTCTATGCATTTGTATGTGTTTGTGTTTGCCTGCCATTGCTTTCAAATGTGTTCGACGGTGTTCGACGAACATTCAACAAACACAGCTTCAATTCGATGAATCGAATCCGAACACTATGGTGGTGACTCATCTCTACTAAGTACTCTTTACCTAATTCTTTATTTTACCAATTTCTTCAACTCCGTCACTTCTTGAATTCAGTTGTCTTTCTTCAAGGAGACATGACAATGACTCACCGTGGCTGGGACTCCGGTTTAGACAGGCTGAAGCTCCTTCCTCTTTGTCACGGGTGGGCCGCGCCTGCCGGTAGTGGGGCCCTGTTGAGTGCAGATCAAAAGTTGAAGACGTCTTGTAGGAACAGATTAAAGGGGTTTAATTTATTCGTGACGCCACCTATGAGTAGTTTCGGTAATCGTTACCGACGCTGCGGAACCTCCGGGGGATGGACAGCAGCAAGATGGAACGCTCCCCACAGGCTGAGCGGTGATCCCCGGAGGCTGGAGCTGCTTAAGATGTTGTGCGGCACCTGCGGTTACCTTGTAGTGCGGACGGACAGTTCATAAGGAAGCACGGACACAGAAAGTCTCTGCAACTGGTCTTTACTGTAACCAGCAGGCAGTACATGGTATACAGTTCACGGGTAGTAGACCGGGTGGACTCAGCAGTGATGGTGTCCCTCAGAGATCCGCAAGTGTTCCTCCATTCTAGCTAAGTGTTTTGCCATTGTCACCCAGGAATACCAGATCGGGTACGGGGAGGCTGCTTCAATCCCTATCCAAGCTATACGTTATGGATGTTCTGGGGAGCCTTGGGTCCCTCGGTGGGTACACCGCTGGTTAGACGACTGGAAGTTGGCTGGTGGTGGGGTGCTCCTGTGAAGCTGCTCCTCCACTCTTCTGGTTCACGTAGCAGAGGTGAACTGCTGCCAGCTTCGGTACCAGTGAACCGGCTGTGAAGTTTTGGGCACGGGAGTCTTTTGGAACCCGTAGTTAGTGATGCCCGATCCCGGTTGTTGAGGCCTCAGGTGCTGACACCCGACCGGTGACGGCCCGGGGGCTGCACGGGTGCGGAGCCCCCGCTCCTACTCCAAGTTCTAGACTTCTCAGGTCAAGTTCTAGACTCCTTCTCCTAATGACTAAGGGTCTGTTCTCCCTACACACTTCCCTAGCACTCCGCCCACCAGGACCCTGGGTTGGCCCTCTGTTCTAGGTGATGCATGCAGGGTTGGATCTCAAAGTTAACCAGATCATTGCTGTGTCAGAGAATATTGCGGCTGCATTTATGGCTGCAATACCCTCTTGTGACGCACTCGTTGCGGGGCGCCAGAACAACTTTTGACGTCTGCCTACAAAAAATTTTTAAATCAGGGAATTCTAACCAACACGGAGTGGCAATAATATAAAAAGCTGTCCTCAACGTTAGTGGTAAATCCAAACTGCCATTCATGAAAAAATGGAAGAAAAGGCTTTCCTTTTCAGCTTCCTTAGAGACTTGACAATCAGCTTCGAAACATGCTTCTCTCTTCTCCCCCTGTATAAATCATTAGGAGCAAGCAAAAAAGCTTTAATTAGATTGGTACCTCACACCCAAACAAATAGCAGGGTTTAGAGGGAAGAGACCGGCCAGCTCACCTTTATCCTGGAAGGAATGTTCCCAAATTGGTACAGCAGCTCATCTTTGGGGGAGTTGGTCTGAACTGCGCAGCTTCTGGTCAGGGGCGGAATCTCTGATAATACAAACTACGGGTGTTTCCCTCACATTAACTGCACCCATGGCCTTACTGGGTATAGGACTCGAAGACTTTCCCCTTACTTTACGACCAATCATTACGAACATTTTAATTGCTGTCTGCCAATGTGTGGCTAAATACTGGAGGTCCCCACTTACCCCGAAACTACAAGAGTTGATATCCCGAATTAACCTATATTTCTTATACGAATTAAAGAGGACCTGTCACCAAACCAGGCATGGTGATCTAATTACAGCACTGGATACAGCATGTCTGCAGCATGCAGGCAAGGGGTCCCCCAGCACTTGAGCAGCCCTGTACCCCGAGATAATACAGTTAGAAAACTTACATGCTACAGCCACTAAGGAGGTGGCTAGATGCTGCAGCCAAGTGCAGATTCACACCCCCTGCATGTGTAATCTGCCCACCGCTGCCAATCATTCTCTCCCTGTATGCAGCATTTAAACAGAGTTTTTTTCTCTCTCTCCCAGAAAGTCTGTTAGCCCCTCCCCTGATGGGCGGGGCTAAACGGGAGAGAAAAAAACCTCTGTTTAAATGCTGCAGACAGGGAGAGAATGATTGGCAGCGGTGGGCAGATTAAACATGCAGGGGGTGTGAATCTGCCCTTGGCTGCAGCCCCTAGCCACCTCCTTAGTGGCTGTAGCATGTAAGTTTTCTAACTGTATTATCTCTGGGTACAGGGCTGCTGAAGTGCTGCGGGACCCCTTGCCTGGATGCAGCAGACATGCTGTATCCAGTGCTGTAATTAGATCACCATGTGTGGTTGGTAACAGGTCCTCTTTAACTCTAATTCATGATTTGCCACAAAAGACTAAGATCCTTCACCGGTGGGATCCATGGATATATTACAAGCTACACTTAACACAGTCTCAATCCCCTCTTGAGGACTTTGCTGAGACTTAGAGCTACATGTCCCCTTGGCCACCCCTAAGCACCTCGCCGCTCCCTGATTTCCCGTGGTTTGATAATGTATTTACAAATGCTGATTTATTAACCTGATCTACTTCCCTCACCTACCTGACCTTCCCCAACTTTACCTTTCTATTGCTGTTTATTTCTTTGTTTATGACGACCTTTGATCAAGGTTTACTTTTTTCCCTTCTGTAATATGGTCGATATGATATGCTTACTTTTTCAAGAACCCAATAAAAATCTATTGGTTTAAAAAAAAAAGAAAATGTTGAAAGACATTGATTCTGATAAAGATCAGCATTCATAACTCTTTATCGGAGGAGTAAGAGGGTACCTGCAAGTTTGGGTGACCTCCTCGACAATCACCCAGACATAGGCATTTCCCGATGGCTTATTCGCAGCAGGTCATGCCACACAGTCTCTAAGAGATGTCCAGCAAGACCACAATGGAGAAATAGTCCGAGTTACTCTCAGTGGCCCTTGAGCTGGCTGCTCCCACTTCCATGGTTTCCTGCTTAGGTAAGCGAACTCGGCCAGGGGGACAAAATGGAACCTCTTGACGACCTTGCGTCTTTCCTACATCTCCCAATCCATGCAGATAGACTGAATAATGGCTCCTACCAAACAACAGGTAGAGCCACAGAGTCGTTTGGAAAATCCCAATGGCCCTTGTGGAATTGACACCTGAGGGTTGTGTCATTCCACAGGACTTCAGCAGACCACTGACGAAACTCAGTGCTATAATCTTATGCTCTGCTGTTCCACTGGGTAAGGTTCCTGATTGTTGTCTTTGCCTCCTGGACTCATTTAGGTTCATGGTGTAACTGAGCCATGTTTGTCCTAAAGCATCAAAAAATGCTTCAACAGAAATCTGTTCAGGGGCAAAAGAAGGTAAAGAAAAAATAATGATTAACTCCTAATAGTAGGGCTCCAAAGATTTGGGTAAATAGTTTCTTCCCCAAAAATTAAGAATGAAGTACCACCCACTACAGTAGGAAAGAAATATACATAGTGTCACAATCTCCACACTTCTATTCCTTGTCTTTGTTATATGTTACTATGGGTGTGGTTGAGCTGTCAGTATGTTTTGTTAGGGAGGCTTCACACTGCGGTGTGATCCGGTCCGGGGCTGTCCGGGATGACCCAGACAGCCGCGGACCGGATCAGCACACAGGACTGGGGGGCTAATATGCCCTCCGGTCCGGTGTGCAGCGCACGCAGTTCTCGCTGCTGATAAGTCAGGACCGTGGGCGTCGCGGTCCTGACCTGTCAGCGGCTGCAACTGCGTGCGCTGCACACCGGACCGGAGGGCATATTAGCCCCGCAGTCCTGTGTGCTGATCCGGTCCGCGGCTGTCTGGGTCATCCCGGACAGCCCCGGACCAGATCACGCCGCAGTGTGAAGCCTCCCTAACAAAACATACTGACAGCTCAACCACACCCATAGTAACATATAACAAAGACAAGGAATAGAAGTGTGGAGATTGTGACACTATGTATATTTCTTTCCTACTGTAGTGGGTGGTACTTCATTCTTAATTTTTGGGGAAGAAACTATTTACCCAAATCTTTGGAGCCCTACTATTAGGAGTTAATCATTATTTTTTCTTTGTATTTTTTATTATGGTATTTAGAGTGACAAATAGAATGAGTGAATGGTGAGCCTCTGTGGAGCAGGGAAACCAATACAAATCAGGGTGAAAATCCTCTGCAGATAGGTAGGTTTAATAGTACTTAGGATTGTATAGGAATAGACTTCTGGCTTAGGAGTTTTTATTATGGAGAATTCACGTATTTTGCAGTGTGGTGTAATTTTGTTTTATCTGGGTGTTCTTTTAACTTTAATATATTAAAGACTTATTTTTAGAAATTGGGGTTGTTGATATTTTTAATAAATACCACTGGCCCTGTGAATGCCCATTTGTTTATTTGTTTTCAGTGCCTCAGGGGGCCCTCTCTCCTTCAGGGCCAGCCGGCTGCCACAGCATTATGTCCGCCACTGCTTTGGAGTTCAATTTGACAACTTCGCTGAATTTTCTTAGGAGATTTAGTTGAATGTTCCTTATTATCCTACGGGGTCTATTTAGACCCCAGATTATAATACAAGTAATATGTAATATAACAAACAAATACTACACTGCTCATCTCTCCAGCTGCCCTGCTGCTTACTTCTCGCTGCCAACCAACCAGTCTTCGTTCAGTTACTGTGTGTTGTAAGGTTGCAGTTCAAGTTGTGACATCAGAACATTGCGGCCTTTTTTGACACAGACGCATAAGACTTGACCTGTTGTGAAGTGGAAAGAACAGGACTTGGCAGCAGGCAGTTAGCAATAAGGTGTTGGATAGGTGAGTAGTGAATAGGTTGTTATAAGGGTGGAGTAACACTAGTGGATGAGTGCTTTCCATATGTTAATGCGAGTATAATGCAAGTGCAATGAGAGTATCACACCCATAGACTTGCAATAGCTAATCTCCTGCAATATACAGTTGAAACCAGAAGTTTACATACACTATATGAAAAGACACATATGCATATTTTTGTCACTACCTGACATGAAATCAGAATAAACATTTCCCATTTTAGGGCAAATTGGATTACCATAATTATTACTATTTGCCAAAAAAAATGAATAATGAGAGAGAGAGAGAGAGAGAGAGAGAAAGATGTTTAAGGCATTTTTATTACTTTCTGCAAAGTCACAAGTTTATTTTATTACAGTATTTGGTACCGCCATGGTGTCCGCTAACAATTTGAATGGAAAATTAGCTCCAATTGCTAGTGGACACCATGTCACGTATGGAGAGCCCCTATGTGCCTAAACATTGGAGCTCCCCCACAAGTGACCCCATTTTGGAAACTAGACCCCCCAAGGAACTTATGTAGATGCATAATGAGCACTTTGAACCCCCAGGTGCCTCACAAATTAATCCGTAAAAGTGAAAAAAAAAATATTTGTGAAAAAAAATAACTTTTTCATTTTTACGGATCAATTTGTGAAGCACCTGGGGGTTCAAAGCGCTTATTAAGCATGTAGATAAATTCTTTGGGGGGGTCTAGTTTCCAAAATGGGGTCACTTGTGGGGGAGCTCCAATGTTTAGGCGCACAGGGGCTCTCCATACACAATATGGTGTCCGCTAACAATTTGAATGAAAAATTGTTAGTAGACACCATGTCGCGTATGGAGAGCCCCTGTGTGACTCAACATTGGAGCTTCCCTACAAGTGACCCCATTTTGGAAACTAGAGCCCCCAAGGAACTTATGTAGATGCATAGTGAGCTCTTTGAACCCCCAGATGCTTCACAAATTGATTGGTTATAATGAAAAAGTACTTTTGTTTCCACAAAATGTTTCTTTTTTCCTTTTTACGGATTAATTTGTGAAGCACCGGGGGGTTCAAAGTGCTCACCACCCATCTAGATAAGTTCCTTGGGGGTCTATTTTACAAAATGGGGTCACTTGTAGGGGAGCTCTAATGTTTAGTCACACAGGAGCTCTCCATACGAGACATGGTGTCTGCTAACAATTTGAATGGAAAATTAGCTCAAATTGTTAGCGGACACCATGTCGAGGATGGAGAGCCCCTGTGTGCCTAAACATTGGAGCTCCCCCACAAGTGACCCCATTTTGGAAACTAGACCCCTCATGGATTATATCTAAGGGTATAGTGAGCATTTGGAACCTATGACTACTTCACAGATTTTGATAATAGTAGGTCGTCATATTGAACATTTTCTTTTTTCAAACACAATTTCTCACTTTTAGGGTATGTGTACAAGATCCGGAGACACTGTGTCCTGAACATCACCTCGCCTGCGTTTTTTTTTCATTATTTCTTTATTACATTTTTAAAACAAACAACGTGGGGCTTCGCTATATTTTTGGTCCAGCCCCCGCTGCCTAGTTTTACCTGGCTGGAAACCAAAAATAAACAGAAGCCCTTTTTTTTTTAATCATTACATGAAATAATTAAAAAAAAAAACGACGTAGAGCTTCGTCATATTTTCAGTCCAGCCATGTACAACTAGGCAGCTGGGGGCTGGAATCCTCTGCGTGGGGAGGCCCAAGCTTTCAGGGCCCCCCCCCCGCTGCAAACTACAGCCCGTAGCCACCCCAGAAAATGGCGCGTTCATAGAAGCGCCATTTTCTGGCGCTCTATCCGACTCTTCCAGCTGCCGTGTAGCGGTGGCAGACTGGGTAATATGGGGTTAATGCCAGCTTCGTTTTGGCAGCTGGCACCAAGCCCGAGATTCATAATGTCGGACCAATATTAGACCCAGCCATTTGCACCCCTAAAGATCCCTGCCTGTCCACAGACTATATGTGTGCCCTGGGGAACTGGTCTTCCCGTGGAGAGCTGAAACATCCCTGCTGCTACTCCCATCATCCCCAGAGGTCCCGACTGCAGCAGCAGTTATAGTAGCAGCATTCCACGGGTGGCGTCACAACTCTCTTTATTTTTATTTTATTTTTGCATTCACCCATTTTCATAACCCTCTTTTTACTGCTTGCCCGACGAGGGGATCACGGACCGGGTCACGCCACCGCAATGTCCCGCAGGCCCAGACAATGACGAGAGGGCACGGTTCCGAGTACCCCCATGGTACCCTCCAGGGGCGAGTCAAAGACATTGCTATTTTTTGAACAGCCCAATGTTCATATTGTGTTATATTCTGTAAAGTATTTAAAAATTATATACTATACATTTCTCTTCATGTTTTGATTTTGTAAACAGGGTGCAATGTTCACAATGCATGGAAATAAAAACCATTATAAAGAGTTTGGGCTTAACTTGTGTTTTTGAACACACTGCTATTATTTTGAAGACAACAATACATGCATAATTAAGATGACCTGTGCTATAAATAAAGGTGCACCTCAATGAATTAAAAAATCATCAAAAAGCTAATTGATTTCAGTAATTCAATACATAAAGTGGAACACATATATTATATAGAGTCATTACAGAGTGATCTATTTCAAGTGTTTATTTCTGTAAATGTTGATGATTATGGCTTATAGCCAATGAAAACCCATAGTTCATATCTCAGAAAATTAAAGTAGGGAGGATGAAGGGTCAGAGAGATAAAATACTATCTAAATAGGTATCAGAGGCTTCACCTTGTGAATGTGATCAGTGATGCAAAAAAAAAACATTTATTTTTTAAAAAGCAATTTTTAGTATGATAGTAGTCAAATAAAAAAAAAATCTATTTAAATCTGCTATTGCTGTAATCATACTGACCTGAGGAATAAAGCCACCGTATACCGGAAGGAGAACGGTGTAAAAAATAAATGAATTAAGCCAATTCTTCAACTGCTGTTGAATTGTTTATTCAGCCTCCTAAAGACTGCACTAAGGCTCGGCACACATTTATCCTTTGCACTACCCTGTGCACTTACACCATGGAATACACGTATACCTCTAAAAAACAAGATTAAGACAAAATTTCCAATGGAATGTTCACTGAAATGATGCAGAAGGAGTTACTCTGAACTACCCATCTGACCTGGGGTCCAGCTGTCCCCATTTTTTTTACATGTTTTTTAGGTGTGCACAAGAATGTGGTCAACAACAGTTTTGTTCTCCTTTGAAAAGAAGGACACTGCTGAACAGAGGCCATACAAAGTCCAGAGAAATATCAATCAAAAGGAAGGAATCTGGGCACTAGAGGGCTGGATTTAATTTTAGGCTGGTCTCAGCTCCCTGCAGTTAGGTGTTGCACAAGTCTGAGCAGAGCTTTAGTCAAATATTTAGAAGAAAAGACGGCACTCACCATTGATAGAAGGTTTCTTTTAATCCATTTCTTTGTTAGAAAGTGTAGGTTCCATATGTTTAAGTGGTGGGGAGGGAGGTGCGGGGAGGACGACGGGAGCACGTTTCGCCTGGTTAGGCTTCCACGGGTCCAATGATTCTGTGTAGTGAGCTTGATACATCACACAGTGGGGTTTGTTTGTGAATGCATAAGTGATACAATAAATAACAATTTTGAATGTAGAAGGAAAACCGTGCACTGACCTTATGTTGCTGCAGTTGAAATTGTGGCACAGAACCAGGTCCAGCGTTGCTCAGCCGTAGGACATAGTCATTTTTATCCATAAAGAAAGAAGAAGGCGGCACTCATTGGACCGGTGAAGACAGGTTTCTTTATTCCAGTCGTGGTATTACATCAGGTGGAGGGTGCGGGGAGGGTGGTGCAGGGATGACGGAGCCCGTTTCGAGTAGTGCTTACTCTTCAACAGATCGGTACACAGGATCTGTTGAAGAGTAAGCACTACTCGAAACGGGCTCAGTCATCCCTGCACCTCCCTCCCCGCACCCTCCACCTGATGTAATACCGCGACTCTAATAAAGAAACCTGTCTTCACCGGTCCAATGAGTGCCGCCTTCTTCTTTCTTTATGGATACAATAAATAATTTAACAAAAACAACAAAATATGCAACAATATATCAGATATCAAATATAAAGTATTAACAAATGAAATCATATAAATCTCTATTTAAAAATATATTGCGATTGCAACCAGCAAAGAAATGATTTCCAACAATATATGACTGCATCTTAAATGTTCGCCACTAGATGGCAGTAAGAATAAGATCATAAATTATTTGTCTAAACGAGATTTTCAGGTGGAATTATCAAGTGTCTTATTGCATAAATACTCATAGATTATGTGCAATATGTGAGTATATATGAAAGTTATAAAAAAAAAAAAAATAAAAAAAATTGTATGAAAATATATATAAAGAAAGAGACTTTATACAAAATTAACTAAACTTCTATAAATATATGAAGTTTTGCTAAAAATAATTGTATCAATCTAAAAAGCAATATACTTCGTGCCTTCTTTTTTCTTTTTTCTTTTTTATTGTTATGTTCAGAGTATATAATAACCCTCCTGATGCTAAATTTAATATGGAAATCATTCATCTTTGTCTGTAAAATTACACATTATTAAAGGCAGAAAAGTGATAGAATATATTTACCGTATATACTCGCGTATAAGCCAAGTTTTTCAGCCCAAAATTTGGGCTGCAAAGTCCCCCCTCGGCTTATACGCGAGTATACCACCCGCCCGCCACCCCCATCAGTATACAGGCCCCCCCATCACTATCCAGGGCCCCCCCCCTTGTTCCGCAAACCTGTAAAGTAAAATGATTATACTTATCACTGTCCTCTCGCCCCTGTCCCCGCCGCTGCCGACATCGCGATCCTCCATCTTCATTCAGCGTCTTCCGGTTTCCTCTGTTTGTCGCAGGCAATGACGTCATTGTCGGCGCCGACCACAGGAAGCCGGAAGACGCTGAATGAAGATGGAGGATCGCGATGTCGGCAGCGGCGGGGACAGGGGCGAGAGGACAGTGATAAGTATAATCATTTTACTTTACAGGTTTGTGGAGCAAGGGGGGGGCCCTGGATATTGATGGGGGGCCTGTATACTGATGGGGCTGGTGCTGTATATACCCCTGGGGCTGGTGCTGTATATACCCCTGGGGCTGGTGCTGTTTATACCCATGGGGCTGCTGCTGTATATACCCCTGGGGCTGGTGCTGTATATACCCCTGGGGCTGGTGCTGTATATACCCCTGGGGCTGGTGCTGTATATACCCCTGGGGCTGGTGCTGTATATACCACTGGGGCTGCTGCTGTATATACCCCTGGGGCTGGTGCTGTTTATACCCATGGGGCTGCTGCTGTATATACCCCTGGGGCTGGTGCTGTATATACCCCTGGGGCTGCTGCTGTATATACCTCTGGGGCTGCTGTATACTACCACTGGGGCTGCTGCTGTATATACCACTGGGAAGGATGCTGTAACACTGCTGGGGCCTGTATGTACCACTGGGGAGGCTGCTGTATACCACACTGCTGGGGCTGTATACTACCACTGGGGAGGCCTGTATACCACTGGGGGGGCCTGTATACCACACTGCTGGGAGCTGTATACCTGTGCTGGGGTCCACCCTCGGCTTGTACATGAGTCAATAGGTTTTCCCAGATTTTGGGGGCAAAAGTAGGGGGGTCGGCTTATACACGGGTCGGCTTATACACGAGTATATACGGTATATTGATGAAAAATTGAACAATTAATAAAAATGAATCTTCTATTAATCTGAACAAAACAGCATTTCAGATTTACAATGCAGAATAAAGGAGTATGTTACAGGAATGATCTTTCTTCACCAATTCAATTTTTCCATTTAAACAACACTATAATGCAAATACCACCGGCTTTCCTGATAAAAAGATTGCCATATCTAGTTTATCATTCAACACTGGATGCTCTTGTGCTCTAGTATTAATAATCCATTTTGCTTCTGTACGTAGTAACATATTATGAGTATCCCCTACCCGAGGATAATTTTCTCTAAACCTGCAAATCTTAAAACCTCAGGGTCCCCATTATGGTGAATTCTTATGTGTTGGATGAGGCATTGTGATCCTTTCCCAGTTCTGATGGAATTGTAGTGTTCACGGAATCTAATGCACATTTGTCTAATAGTTTTGCCGATATAATATTTACCGCATGGGCAAAGGATAACATACACCATCCAGCTTGATTTACAATTAATATATGAATTGATTTTTGATGACAACCACCTAGTGTTAAAGTTTTACCTGTTACTTTATATTTACACCATGAACAATTTAAACATTTGAAATTCCGATGGGGAGAGGGAGGTTCTGTAACCAATTTGGTTGTTGAAGTACGGGAGTAATTCTATTATGTACTAGACAATCTCTAATATTCTTGCTCCTTCGATAGGTTACCACAGGTGGAGCGAGTTGAATCTTATTTAAATCTTTATCACTTGTGACAACATGCCAGTGCTTCTTTATAGAGGATTTAATAGTATTTAGCATTGCGTTATGTTTAAAATTGAAAAATAATTTTTTAGCTGTTGTGGATTTGGAAATATTTGATCCTTTGGACTCTGCTTTTTGTCTGACTTCGATTACAGTTCTGCGAGGGTACCCCCTCTTTTCATTAATTCCAAGTTGTTAGCTTGATTCATATAAATTTCTGGATTATTATTCAACCTTTTATATCTCAGAAATTGGCTGTATGGGAGACCTGACTTCGTATGTATTGGGTGATCACTATTAAAATGCAGCAAAGCATTAGTTGACGTGCTTTTTCTGAAAACCGATCTTACAATTTTACTATCTTTTATTTGCAATTTTATGTCTAAAAAGCCTATTTCTGTTCCCCCAAAATTACAAGTAAATGCCATATTAATTTATATGTATTTACATTTAGATATTCTACAAAGGCATGAAATAGGGCTTCTTCTCCATTCCATACTATTAGCACGTCATCCACAAAACGCATGTAATGTGTTATGTGTTTTAGAAAGGGATTTTTTTCTGAATAGACCATTTCCTCTTCCAGGGCAGCTAGAAACAAATTTGCGAGGGTACATGCGACAGGAGTACCCATCGCAGTACCCACACCTTGATTGAACCATCGGTTTAAAAAGGTGAAAGCATTATGTGTCATTTTGGATTTAGTACTAGAACAGAACATAAAAGAACACCACAAAATAAATGAAACTCTTATAGATTGGAGTCCAGGATCCCTGAAGATCATTGGGAAAAATTTCTAAAAAAACTGGACAAAAAATTAATTCCGCTACATATTGAAATTGAAAATAAGAAAAAAGAAAAATTCATAAGAGATAAATCAGACTGCGATGATAACAAAATATTTTCTTGGGGAAAAAATTCATATACCCCGAAAAAAACAAAGATTATAAATCAAAAAAATGGTAAAAAACCTCAGAATCCTAAACCAAATACACCAAAAACACCAAAGAAAGGAATGAAAACCGGAGCAAAAGGAAAATCATCTAAAGAATCAGAACTTGTCGGATTTGGTCGTGAATTCAGATTCATATCAACAGAGCAGTTCCAGATTGAAAAGCAATCAAGGAAAATTAAAATCAGCATCTGCAGATACTATCCCTTTAGACACAGTGTCCGCAGAGGACGTGGACGAAGAAGAAGAAACAATATCCTCAGCAATGAAGCGGAAAAAGGTGTCTTGGAGAGACTAGATATTCCTCCTCTCAGAGTGATTAATATGTCAGATGAAATTCTTTCCAATGACATGTTCTTAGTCCTTCAAAAAGGACTTAATTTTTGCCTCCCAGAAAAATTTAGCTTTGTTGAATTTAAAGCAGATCTTTATAAGGCTGTGAGGAAAATTCACCTCTTTAAGCACTTTGAGAACATTAAAAATACAAAAATAAAAGACACCTGCATCACTGAAAAATCTATCTCTATAGGTCCTTTAGGTTTTTTTGCTGAGGAAAATGTAGATATAAGGTCTGATGTTGAGGAATTGCTAAGTTTAAATAATGAAGCTGTATCTGGTAATACTGAATTACATCGCCCCTATTTCCAAGGTAGTTTAAATTCAAAATATATGCCCCCTACAACACAAGGGAATAATTTAGACCTTTTTCAGGAACTTGTGGAACAAGATATACGGGCTTTGATCTACCCAGAAAATCCACCAAATTTGAGTAGGACTGAGCAGACAGCCTTAAAGGCCGCTTTACACGTCGCAATATCGTTTCGATATTGCATACAACTTCACGGGAGCGCTCACATTTTTGGCACTTGTACAAGATCGCATGGGAGATGTTGCATGTATCCACCACACCTCCGACCAACAACAATCCGGCATCCCGGAAGTCGGAGGCCAAGTTGGACAGCCGACTTTTCAGATCGTAGTTGTGCCATCACACACCACAACCACATAATCAATGTGGGCGTATTTTTCCCACAGCTCAGGACATAGGTGTACCTTATTTAGTTTTTTACCGCGCCCAGAAAACTCTGATTGGACGCCGAAAGAGCGTCATGATTGGTCAGTCATCTCAGACAACATGGTGGCGACATGGATGCAATTGACCATTCTATCATCTGAAAAATAATGGAATATGGGTAGGGTCACATTGAAAACCTAGATTGCATTCACCGCATCCGGATCCGGATGCGGTGAATGCAATGCCGGTCGCACACAGTTTTTTTGAAAACTGTGTGCAGAATACCGCACTGCGGTCACCGGATGGCTCAGGATGTGTAATCCTGAGCCATCCGGTAACTGCAGAGTGTGCGGATCCCGGCTATTGACGGGACCCGCAACCGTAATAAAGAGTGAAATTGCTGACCTAAATGACTGATAGAGGTCTGTAGGGGGGCTTAGACCCCCCTACAGACCGGGCTCCCACTTCCATAGTATTCTTCACCAATTTCGCACCGGGCACGGGCTCCTCGGAGCTGCGTGCATGTCAACCAAGGTGCCCCCCCCCCATCACTATACAGGGGTGCATAGACCCCTCTAATACAATTATGCTTACATTGATGTGTTTTACACAAAGAATAATCACAATTGCATTGTTAGTTATATATTTACATGTGTCCGGAGCCAGAGTCCAGTGATTTCCAGGGGCGGGGCTGTGTGCAGCAGCCTCCGCCCGCTCCTTCTTGATGGCCGCCCCCTCTGGCCGTAATCCAGTCTTGTGAGGGCGGCCTCGTCGTTAAAGGGGCGTGGCTAACTGTGGCACATAGTTAGCCACGCCCCTTTAACGACGAGGCCGCCCTCACAAGACTGGATTACGGCCAGAGGGGGCGGGCATCAAGAAGGAGCGGGCGGAGGCTACTGCACACAGCCCCGCCCATGGATTTCCTCATCTCTGCCTACGAAAGAATGTAAGTATATACTTACATTGCGAATGGCCACATTTAGCATGTACTATACACCAATACAGCTTATTTGGAATAGAGGGGTCTATGCACCCCAGTATAGTGATACGGGGGGTTAGGGGCACCTTTGGATGACATGCACGGGCTCCTCGCCCGTGCACAGTAACACATTGTTGCAGAACACTATAGAAGTCGCCGGACGGTCTGTAGGGGGGTCTAAGCCCCCCTACAGACCTCAACAAGTCATTTAGGGCAGCTAGTTAACTCTTTATTAACTTCGCAGATCGGGAACCGCACACTCTGCAGTTACCGGATGGCTCAGGATTACACATCCTGAGCCATCCGGTGACCGCAGTGCGGTCCCGGCAAACGCTGCGAAAACTGCTGCCTGCATGATTTTAAACGCAGGCAGCAGTGCCGGATCCGGCCACCGGATGGCTTGTGAAGCCATCCGGTGTTTTGCATAGGCTCCTATGAGGAGCGTTTCCTGGTCCGGTTTTGAGCTTTTTTAAAGCTCAAAACCGGATCAGGATTTTGCAACAAAAACGGAAATGTGACCCTGGCCTATGTGATGCGTGTCAGCTGCAGCAACACACTGTGGCGTCGCCAAACTGTCACACCGGCACGCTACTGTTATGCAGTGTTGTTAAGGGCAAATTTAGGGCAATTTGCTACGTCTACTATACAAGTTGTTCACCTGCACACAGGAAGTGTGAACATGTGTATGTACCTCACATAGCATTATCCCATCTATGTGTGTGGCTAATGTATGTATGTGTTTACACATATGTGCATATGTCTGAATCAGACACGAAAACATTGATGTGTGTTGACACATAGCCATGTCTACATGCAGCAATCTGGACAGAAAAACACACAAAAAAACATACAGTGTGTTGTTAAACCCATCACATGTATAGTATACCTGTGCACACAATGGTGCAGGGACACTCAAATAACATTATTGTTGGACACCTCAGAGAACACCATAAAATGCTATATGTCAGATACGCTGGTCAGCTAAGAATAAAATAATCACACACGTTTGTCTGATCAGAATCAAATATATTAGTAGTGCGGCCACACAAATTTTTGCTAAACAAAAAACACAATACACATATGACATAAATGAAAGCGGGCATAATTCTGCCATACCTTACAAAATAATGTATGATACAAAAACAGTTACAAAATAATAACACATGGGACAGTGTGGACCCATCACACCCCCCTTAGATCTGGTGGTCCTGGCAGGCCACCGCCCCAGGGCCATTGAAATATGAGCAGTAGCTGTCTCTGCTGCTCCTGGCATCTTGCCGATGTCGGCCCTGGCCCAACGGCTGTAGTGGCGCTAGGCTAGGGTTGTTAGCACGCCACTCACTTGGAATGAGTTCTCCAGTAGTGGGGACCACACTATCCACATAACTTGTTGGCGTGTATGATTGACTATCCCTACGACGCAGAAAGTTATGCAGCACACAACACGCCATCACTACCATTTTGATAGATTCCTGTTTCAAATTCAAAGCACTATGAAACACGCGGAATCTATTGGCCATGATCCCGAACGTATTTTCAACTACACGACGTGCCCGGGATAGCCGGTAATTGAAAAGACGTTGCTCAGGGTCAGAGTCCTCTGGGGATATGGCCGTAGTAGGTTTGCGTGAAGTGCGAATGCCTCATCCCCCACAAATGCAAAGTTGAGATGTTCCGTGGTGTCATCATTTGTGGGTAAGTTCAGGCGACCGCTCACAAGGTCTCGACCAAATGAGGTATGGCCCAAAACACCCCCATCAGACACACGCTCGTTCATCCCCACATCCACAAGGAGGAACTCATAGTTGGCACTGACCAGGGCCATGAGGACCACACTAAAATAACCTTTGTAGTTAAAATGGTACAACCCACTGTTGTGGGGTTGTGTGATCCTCACATGCTTGCCATCCAACGCCCCCCTGCAGTTTTGGAATTGCCACCTCTCCTGGAAGCCAGTGGCAACTGCCAACCATTCCGCGGGGGTTGTTGGAAAACGCATATAGGTTGGCAAGAGACACCTCACAATGGCCTCACAAGTCTGAGGGATTAGGTGGCTCAGCAGTGAGTGCGAGACTGCAGCAGCATACTGCAGGTCAGTCAGTGTGTGCCCTGTAGCCAAGAAACACAGAGTACAGCCAACCGCTCCTCTGCTGAAACTGCTGGACGCATGACAGTGTCCTCACGGGCAATATGTGGTGTAACCAAATCCAATAGGAATTTGTAAGAGTCCTCGAACATCCTGAGATAGTTTTTGAAGTTCTGTGGATTCGTGTCCTCCAGCTGATGCACAAGGCGCATGTGAGTCAGGTGGGGCCTTTGCAGGAGCCAGTCCCGAGACCACAAACGCCGTTGTCTACACCTCCGCAGTCTCTCATTCCTCTCATCTGTCAACAAGGCACCCTCAACCATGGCCACAGCCACTACTGCCATTGCGGAATGATACATGTCGTCCAATCAGTATTAGCAAGGATCTGCAAATCAGACAGGAAAATGTTACAAATATAACCACATACAGTGCTTACATCACTAACAAAAAAAAACTTGGACATCTACATAATGCTGTAACACGCCTACACTGCACACTTACATGGTTGGCGTGTAATGTCACACACCATATAATGCTTTGCAAACTTGTTTAGTGTCCACACAACAGTATGACATTTCACCTAACACCTTCAACACTTATGTGAACACATCAGGGGAGGAGTAGCCCAGGTTACAGGGGGCCAAGTGGCCCCCTGCCTGTTTGAAGTGTGATAATTTTGTCCCTCACACATGTATGATATTGACCATTTTGAGGCAAATTGCGGCCGCAGCTACTGCAAAGACAGAGTTACCCGGGGAGGTGCCGCCCAAACACTGCGGACAGCGTGGATATAATCAGGACAAAAACCTCAACCACACAACTCCCCTCGCTAGGTCTGATAACAAACACTTTCTGAGCCACAAAAACCTTGCTAGGTCTCAAAGCAAATAAACCAACCCCCCATCTACTCGATCACTGGCAGGGCCGGAACAATCACACTGGCACGTAGGGCAACGTCCACCAGGCATCCCCTGTCACCCATACTAATCCTCATGTCCAGTCGTCACATCATGGCCATGCTCAAACACACTAAAGCCCCAAAGTGTGGCCCATGGCTGTTGTGTTAAAATATGTATGAAAAAAAACTCGATACCACACACCAAACCACATTAAAAAACCAGCTACATTACCCATCACAAGAGGCTACAGTTGCCAGATGCATTATTGTGTCATCCTCAAATTGACAGATGTTTAAAACACAATGATGCATGAGCTGGAATATGTTTGCATTCAATGTGTGTGGGCAAACGCAGTTGGGACATTTTTGCACATTTGCCTATAGCCCATAATTGGGTTTTTCTAATCAATGTATTTCACAACACTGGTGTAGCCCCCACGACATGGAAAGCAGTGTCTAAACAAAAAAATACCTCTTGCACACACCCACACACAGTCACAATTATGTGGCCTAAAAACGAAAATGAAGTTGGAACACTTCACAAATGGGCAAGATGCTCCTACTGGTCCCTAATGCTAATTAGACATGCATGAAAATTTACAAAACGCAGTTAAGATGGAAGAACATCCCCATACAATTGTGTGCAGCAGTACTTACTGAATGGCTCTGGGCAGCAAACTGAACAACGTTCAGCTGTGGCCCATTTTTATCTGAGAATCCACCAATGACAACCCACTTGCGTTGTCCAATGGTATGTCGCGGTACAAAAACGCCCTACGTCGCAGATTGGACAACTCTTCTGCGATGTCATTGGCTGAGTGTCCTTTAAAGGAGACATGTGGAACATCCGGCCACAAACACATGGCAACAGAACGTGGTAGCGTCTCCTCTTCTGGCACTGCAGGACTGACAGTATGTATTGCTGACTCTGCTTCATCATCATCTCTTTTTGTGTATGTAGTGTGTGGCACCCTGGCACCTGTTGGGCACCACAGAAATCCTTAGGTACAAATGGAGTAAGTAACAGCACAGCAAAACCCACAAACACAAACAACACTTAGAACACCTGGTTTCACCCCGAGCCTCTAGGGGGAGCTACCACTGGTCACTTGAGCCAGTTCCCCCTATAAAAAGAGTCTTGGAGGGAGAAACTTCAGAGTGTGGTAGACGCTATAAGAGCTGCCAGCCTGTGTGAAACCTCCACCCTATGAGGAACACACTAGGCCCCAAACAGCCTGTTAGCAAGTGGTAATCCCTGCAACTGGGATAACAGGAAAGGAGAAGCACCTCTCAGGAACACAGAGTTACACTGACTCTTTCCTTAATCACCGGTTACTGGAACCGAAGCTGTGGAAGCTACAAAGCCCTCACAGAGAACCAGCTACATCCAACAGGAGGTTTAGCCACCTGTTCCACCTGATGCACCCACCCACGAGAGCCCAGGGAAGAGTACTGATCCTGCTCAGACCCTTTTACAGTGCCCTCAGTGCTGCTAACCAGGTGAAGCAAGTTCCATTGAACACCCTGCCCGGTCCGGCTGGATTCCACGTCCACCCGACCTTAGCACCAGAAGTAGAGAAAGGAAGCCTAACACTGCTTGCTGTGAAACTCCATAAGTGCCAACTTCACTATCCCGGTCCGAGTGTACCTGACTACCATCCAGTAAAGGTACCTAAAAGAGACTTTGTGTGGTTGTGCATTACTCCAGGATTCAGCGCGCAGCGTCCCGCAGCTGCCTCACAACATCTTGCGCAGCTCCCGGCTCCGGGGATTCCCGCTCATCCTGTGGGGAGCGTTCCATCTCGCTGTGTACCATCCCCCGGAGACCCGAACAGCGCTGGTACCGTTACCAGAACACCCGCAGGTGGCGTCACGAAGACAAATCACCCCACTGTTCCGCCATTCCCCTATTGATCTGGACCACCGGGCCTACACTACCGCAGGCGCGGTTCCGTGACTGGAGGAGAAACAACGCCCGCTACGTGTACCCCCCGGCTACGGTGAGTCAGAATTTGGCGTCACGAACAGGATACGAGCAGGCCCGTTATCTCGGGTATTGTGTGCTATTTATTGACTGTAAATATTGAACTGTACATTTGGTCCGCCATTGCTGCGCAAAAAGGCGGGAAAAGAAGGGGCATGACTGTGCAGAGGGCGCGAAGATTAACCCCGCCCCCACGCTCTGACGACTTCCCCTGTACGCAGCAGGAACCGGAAACTCCCGTGGTGCCTCACTCCTCACCGGGAGGCCGACACTTCCGTTTGCAACCGAGGGAAAGGCTACGCTTAACTAAGGGGGAGCGACCATGAGTAACCCGGCTCCCGATCACGCGGTGCCCCCGCTAGACCAAGCGGCACCTCAAAATATACCTCTTGATGGACAGCAACAAGTCGGCGGTATGCTACCACAACCCGCTCCGATTATGCCGATGTCTCTACCCTACGTTCCTAGTGCGACCTGGTTACCCAAGTACAGCGGCGTACCCAGCACCTTGGAAAACTTCCAGAGGAAGATATGCCAAGCCCTGGACATGTACCCGATGACCGGTAAGCAAAGAGCTTCAGTTATTATGGGACAATTAACCGGTGCAGCCGAACTGCAGAGCCGCAGCTGGCCTGTAGAAGTTCAGGAATCTGTGGAGCAGATATTCACTAGATTAACCCGGGTCTTTGAGTGCCATACCGAAGCTGGATAAAGACTGTCATTCTATCGTTGTAATCAAGGGGCACAAGAAAGTGTCCTTGATTATTCACTGCGCTTGCAAGAAGCATACAGACTGTTAAAACAAGTCGATCCTGACAGTGCTCGAGATGAGAACAAAGCGTTAATTGGACAATTTATTGTGGGCCTTAAACTATCTGAGGATAGGAAGCAAGCAAGCTGGTGGTCCATACAAAACCCAGGCGCAGAGTTTGATACCTTGAGAGACTTAACAGTTTGGGGACAGCGACTCGCTGAAGTACCTGATCCCGCTTCGCAGCAGCAGCAGTACGCTGACACCCCTTCCGTGCCGGCAGCAACATCTCCAATCCCTGCGATTCAGTCCAGTGCACAGACTGTGACACCTGACCGGTTTGATCAACTGTGTGCTAATGTCGAGAAGCTGATGAAGGACGTGGCCAAGCTACAAGCTGGGAGAAGACCCAAGACAGATGCAAGGCCATCGGACAAGATTCTACTCGCCGACAGTCCAGACGACGTCCCGTGGATGAGGAGAAAGACACAGCCGTCGCGAGGAAAACCTGCAGACCGCCGCAGTCCTGACAGACGCCGCAACAGTCAGCAGAACGACTTAGGAGGACGCAACGTGCAATCCTGTCCTTTAAACGAGCGACCCCTGGGCGAGAAGGGCCAACCCCAGGAGTAGACTGTGCAGGCCCTACGTCCAGCTGGGAACACAAGTATGTGGGAGACTGTCCATACTTACCAATCGTCATTGATGGCATCGCGATCTCCGCCTTGATAGACACTGGATCCCAGGTGACATCCATCCCCAGTACCCTTTACAAGCAGTTCTGGCCAGATGTTAAGCTAGAACCCCCTAACCCTGAGATGAACCTTGAAGCCACTAATGGTATTCCGGTTACCATAGAGGGACAGTGGGAAGCTACAGTAAAGGTGGGGAGGGTGCAGTTGAAAAACCAGGGTATCTTAGTGGTCCAGGATAAGCCTAACCACAAGGATCCATATGTCATATTGGGTACCAATGTTATGATCAAATGCCTCGATGAAGTGTTGTTTTTACTCCAACAGAGTGCTGAAGCCGGTAAACCCAGAGAAAAGAGGGCTATCCAAAAGCAGATCAGAGCTCTGGTGTATCAACAACAGGTAACCTTGTCAAATGGTGAGATTGGCAGAGTAAGGGTCACAGATCCCATTCCAATTGTGGTACCACCCAGAAGTGAAATGATGATCTGGTGTCGAGCAGCCATAGGCCTCAGAGGGCAGGACTACCAAGCTGTAGTAGAACCTGTAATGTCCGACAGTAGTCCTACGCTCTTGACAGCCAGAGGGTTAGTCGATGTAAGAAAGGGGAGAGTCCCCGTACGCATATTGAATTATGGTGATGACGAAGTCAGACTACCAAGATATGCAACTGTTGCTAAATTGTACCAAGTAAAAGATGATGCTGTGATTGATGTAAAATCCTCAAACCAAATAGTCACTGATGAACCCCCTCACTCCAAAGATCAGTTAGAGAAATGGTGTCAAGAGCTCAGTGTGGGAACTGACAATACACCCTCTCACCAGAAAAATGGAGTATACCGGGTAGTTCGGGAGTATGAGCAAGTGTTCAGCAAACACCCACTTGACTTTGGGAGGATTAAAGGGGTACAACATCATATCCCCACAAACAACCATGCACCCATCAAAGAAAGGTACAGGCCTATACCGCCCACTCACTACCAGAAAGCAAAAGAGATGCTTCAGGACATGAAGAATGCAGGAGTCATTAGGGATAGCTGTAGTCCCTGGGCCGCACCACTAGTCCTGGTTAAAAAGAAAGATGGTAGTATGAGGATGTGTGTAGATTATAGGCAAATCAACAAAGTCACACACAAAGATGCATACCCGTTACCCCGCATAGAAGAGTCACTAGCTGCACTCAAATCTGCCAACTACTTCTCCACATTAGATCTTACTAGTGGGTACTGGCAGGTTGCCGTTGCAGAGGAGGATCGTGAGAAGACAGCCTTCACTACTCCCATGGGCTTATGCGAGTTCAACAGTATGCCATTCGGTTTGTGCAATGCCCCAGGAACATTTCAGAGACTTATGGAGTGTTGTTTGGGCCATAAGAACTTTGAGACTGTCTTGTATATACCTTGATGATGTCATTGTCTACTCTCAGACCTATGAAGATCACCTCCAACACCTGAGTGAAGTGTTCGAGTCACTGTCCAAGTACGGGATGAAACTGAAACCGTCCAAGTGCCACCTGCTGAAACCCAAGGTCCAATACCTAGGACATGTGGTCAGCGCCGAAGGCGTAGCACCGGATCCGGATAAAGTAACCGTCATCAAGGACTGGCCAGCACCCATCAACCACAAGGAGGTACGTCAATTTCTAGGACTGGTCGGGTACTACCGACGATTCATCAAAGGCTATACCAAGATAGCCGCACCTATGCAAGATCTCTTAGTAGGTCAATCCAAAAACGGCAAGATCAGGGGACCCCCGTTCCACTGGGGCCCAGAGCAGGACAAATCCTTCCAAACGTTAAAAGATGCTTTAACTGGAGAAGAGATCCTGGCCTACCCTGACTACAATCTACCGTTTCTGTTGTACACTGACGCAAGTAATGAAGGTTTAGGAGCAGTCCTATCTCAACGTCAGCAGGGCAAGGAGAAGGTGATAGCCTACGCAAGCAGAAAGCTTCGTCCCACAGAAAGGAACCCGGAAAACTACAGCTCCTTCAAGCTGGAGTTCCTGGCCCTGGTCTGGGCGATCACAGAGCGTTTCAAGCATTACCTGGCATCCGCCCCGTTCACAGCTTTCACAGACAACAATCCTCTAACGCACTTAGAGACTGCAAAGCTGGGAGCCCTAGAGCAACGTTGGGTAGCAAGACTCGCTAACTACGACTTCACTGTAAAGTACCGGGCAGGTCACAAGAACGGCAATGCTGATGCCCTGTCCCGAATGCCCCACCTTCCTGAAGAGGGAGAAGACATAGATGACCTAGAAGAGATTGAACTACCTGCTTTCCACCGTTCCGGTACAGCAACATGTCATCAGAGAAACCAGACACGTGTAGAGAGGACCGTGAACCCGTTACCTCACCATGACTGGAAGGAGGCTCAAGCCAACGACCCAGATGTCAGCCTGGTAAGGGATCTCATCACTCAAGAACACGCCAATATGGACTCTGATGCCTCACCAACTGCTAAACGCCTGTGGAAGGAGAAAGGAAGGTTGTTCGTCTACCAAGGTAAACTATGCAGAAGATACCTCAATCCGAGAACCCATGAACTCATCTGGCAGATTGTAGTTCCCAAGACTGAAGTCCAAATGATCCTTGAAGCATACCATGATGATGCAGGACACTTTGGATGGAAGAAGCTGGAAAGACTCCTGAAGGATCGGTTCTACTGGGTCGGTATGAGAGGTTCCATTGACAAATGGTGTAAAAACTGTGGACCATGTCACCTTCGAAGAAAAGACCATCTAACTCAGAAAGCTCCGTTGCAACCAATTGTTACCACCAAACCTCTTGAAATAGTTGCTCTCGACCACGTGAAGCTTACCCCAAGTCGAACCGGGTACACCTACGCTCTCACCATCGTTGATCACTACTCAAGATTCCTGGTAGTCGTTCCAGTTAAGGATTTAACTGCTGAGGTAGCAGCCAAAGCGTTCCAGAGTTACTTCTGTCGCCCCCATGGGTATCCAGACCAGGTCTTAACTGATCAAGGACCAGCCTTCGAATCAGCTCTGTTCCAAGAATTCTTAGGGCTGTATGGGTGTAAGAAAATCCGCACAACACCTTATCATCCTCAGACGAACGGTTTATGTGAGAAGATGAACCACATAGTCATTGACATGCTCAAGACCTTACCAGTTGAAGAGAGAAATCAATGGCCAGAGAAACTTCCAGATCTCGTGGACATCTACAACCACATACCTGTCAGTTCGACAAATTATACACCTGCTTACTTGATGAGAGCAAGACCAGGTAAACTGCCTATTGATTTGCAGATGGGAACCATTGAACCCACAGAAGATTCTTCTGATGAAGACTGGGTCAGCCAACGCCAAGAAAAGTACAAGAAAGTACAGGAGAGTGTTGAGAGGAACCTGGAAATCAGTAGAACCAAACAAGAAAAAGACTTTAACAAGCATGCCTCAGCTGAACCGCTAGCTATAGGTGATGTAGTGCTGAAAAGAAAAAGAAAAACCAACAAATTGGATAACAGTTGGGAATCCATACCCTACACCGTTATGCCGTCACACTTTGATAACTCAAAAACTTGTGTTATTAGCAAAGACAATGGGAACACTATTGCAACTGTCTCAAGGGATCATTTGAAGAAATGTCCGCCACAGTTAATCCCACAAGCAACCAGTTACCCTACTGTAACTACAGATGAAGAACCAAAAGAAAATCTAGTCCTTACAGAAATTGGATACTTACCAGCTGATTGGCCACAAATAGGTGATGCATTCCTCATACCAGTTATGCACTTCTACCAGCCTACAGAAGGTCAGCCAAAACCAAATCCAATTCCACAAGTCCAACAAGAAGAAGTCCAAGTGCAAGAATTGCAGCCTGTTATCATGGAACCTGAGATTCCTGTAATCGGTCAGCCTGCTAGTCCCACAGTAAGCGAAGCCATTCCTAATCAACTACCTACAGAGGTCAGTCCAGTTGATAGACTCCGCACTTACTATGGTCTTACACAAAGCAGACATAGAGAATTACCAACCACTTCGTACACTACACAAACAGCTTTGGAAACACCCACACTACGCAGATCCACACGTAGTACATTAGGTCAACCCCCACATAAACTTGGAGAATGGGTTTAAAATGTAGTGGAAAATATAACCTGTAAGTGTTTGTATATAATACTGTTTTTCAAAACCTGTAAAAAGTAGTGTACAGAAGGGTGGAGGAACTGGGCTATGTCCCAAGTATACTAAGTTGGGAACAGAAAGCGCCTGGTAAGGTATAGAAGGTTAGTACCGGCCTCCCAAGCAGAGACACCCGTAGGGAATGTATAAAGTTTACCATTTATCCCTGGACTTTACCTTTTCCTTTCATAAACTTTGAACAATTGTCACAGGACTTGTGTGACCACTAACTTTACCTTTTTCCAGCCTGCGGCAGATGGACTAGTGCCGTACGGACTGCTTTTCACCTTTTCCACATTTTTCACTTCCTTTTCAGTGATTTTTGTGTTTTCTTTAAGACTTTGTAAATTGAACTGTTATAATATGCTTAGTGTTAAGTTGTAAAAAGAACCTTTTGCTCAGCCGGGAGAACTGAGGTTAACTAAGGGGGAATGTGGCACCCTGGCACCCTGTTGGGCACCACAGAAATCCTTAGGTACAAATGGAGTAAGTAACAGCACAGCAAAACCCACAAACACAAACAACACTTAGAACACCTGGTTTCACCCCGAGCCTCTAGGGGGAGCTACCACTGGTCACTTGAGCCAGTTCCCCCTATAAAAAGAGTCTTGGAGGGAGAAACTTCAGAGTGTGGTAGACGCTATAAGAGCTGCCAGCCTGTGTGAAACCTCCACCCTATGAGGAACACACTAGGCCCCAAACAGCCTGTTAGCAAGTGGTAATCCCTGCAACTGGGATAACAGGAAAGGAGAAGCACCTCTCAGGAACACAGAGTTACACTGACTCTTTCCTTAATCACCGGTTACTGGAACCGAAGCTGTGGAAGCTACAAAGCCCTCACAGAGAACCAGCTACATCCAACAGGAGGTTTAGCCACCTGTTCCACCTGATGCACCCACCCACGAGAGCCCAGGGAAGAGTACTGATCCTGCTCAGACCCTTTTACAGTGCCCTCAGTGCTGCTAACCAGGTGAAGCAAGTTCCATTGAACACCCTGCCCGGTCCGGCTGGATTCCACGTCCACCCGACCTTAGCACCAGAAGTAGAGAAAGGAAGCCTAACACTGCTTGCTGTGAAACTCCATAAGTGCCAACTTCACTATCCCGGTCCGAGTGTACCTGACTACCATCCAGTAAAGGTACCTAAAAGAGACTTTGTGTGGTTGTGCATTACTCCAGGATTCAGCGCGCAGCGTCCCGCAGCTGCCTCACAACATCTTGCGCAGCTCCCGGCTCCGGGGATTCCCGCTCATCCTGTGGGGAGCGTTCCATCTCGCTGTGTACCATCCCCCGGAGACCCGAACAGCGCTGGTACCGTTACCAGAACACCCGCAGGTGGCGTCACGAAGACAAATCACCCCACTGTTCCGCCATTCCCCTATTGATCTGGACCACCGGGCCTACACTACCGCAGGCGCGGTTCCGTGACTGGAGGAGAAACAACGCCCGCTACGTGTACCCCCGGCTACGGTGAGTCAAGTGCACTTAGCATTCACTCCTATAATATGTAGGAATGTTTATGCACTGGGCTTACGCCACGTATCTGTCCTAATGGGCCATGTGCCCTTCATAACTGGTTTGCTAAATCACACATTAAGGCGACATTCCTATCGATGTACCTTATGCCATTTTCCAACATGTATGTAGCTGTCAATAATATGGATGCCTCTCGTTATAAAGGTCATTTTTTCCCAAATTCAACAAAATCAGACATGTTTCTGTGGATAGTGAGATATACATCAGACATAACAGAATGTGCATTGGCTGGGAGGCTTGCACAAAGTTACCCTACATGTACATTAGCAACATCCTTTGCCATACAGCCATATGGTCATACTGTTGGGGCATGTAGCTTAATGTGATTTCCCTGGCATGGTTAAGGTTTTAAAAGGCAATTGTGAGACATATTTTTTGCCCACAATTGATGTGTGCACAGGGCCACATGTACCCATGTTTACAGACATGAAAACACATGATACATGCATGTGTGTGTTTACACCATTCCTTTCATGTTGCAGATGGCAGAGAATCAGGATTTTGTCCAGGACTTCATAGCCAAGTACCAGGAGCTAGAGTGCTTGTTGAGGACCAGATCACCAGACTATAAAAGCGCAACGGTGAAGAGAGTGGCTTATGAGCAGCTCATCACCCTTTCCCGGCAGCACCACCCTGGGGAGAGGGTGATTATGAGGTTTGTGCAGAAGAAGATCCGGAACCTGTGCACAGTGTATCAGAGGGAGCTTAAAGGGAACCTAACCCCACAAACTAACCCCCCACATCTTTAGACCTGTCCCTGCACCCCCTCTTATCATTTCTAGCCATCCCTTTTGCAGAAAAAAATCGTGTTTGTAAAGTAGAGAAAAGGTTATATTACTTTGTCCTGTGTGAGTTCTCTGTTTCTATAATAGTCTCAATAGGCGTGCCTGTCTGCCACTCCCTTGTAATTATGCACGCCCCTCTCTGCTTGCTGCCTTTCTGAGTGTCTGGCCGCGTCATGCTGTTAGCCCCGCCCCTTTTCAAGACGCGGCCAGGCTCTTAGCAAGGAGAGAGGGGCGTGCATAATTACAAGACTGCAGCAGACAGGCACGCCTATTGAGACTATTATAGAAACAAGGGACCTATCTGTATTGTGGCCTCCAAAACAACATATGTCTTGTGCATCCCACAATAATCCAAACAAATAACAGTGGCGCCCTACAGGCACACATACACAATGCTATAGTTGGCTTGGTCTAGCCTAAAGACCAAACATGTGTGTACACCACTGTTTACCTATGTGCAAGGTCAAAATTAGACATTTTGGGCCATGGTTGATTGGTACATTGTGTTTAAAATATTATTTGTGACGTCACATCTCCATTAACCAGTTCATGGAACACATTCCTTGTTCTTGCTTGGTACATGGTGTTCACATTTTGTTTGCTTAAGTATTGTTACTAGGTTAAATTTCACACACACACACCTTGTTGGGTTATGTTTGGATTTTTATTTCCAAACATATTTTTTTTATTTTTCAACCCAAATTTTTTTGGGATTTGGTCATTGATAAAACATGTTTTTTTTTACAGACAAAACTTTTTCAAAATTACAACAATAAGGCCAGAGGCTAACAGAGCCTCTGTCAGGTCAACAACAAGAACACATTGTGTTACAACAATACAACAAGGCTGTGAAATATCACAGCATACACAAACGTGTCAACATGACAACAGCACGTAATGTTGGATGCCAACACAAAAAAACATTACTACCGCAATGTCAATTCGGTGCACCACTAGGGCCATGGCTTTGCTGGTGCAGCAGAAACTGGTGCATCATGGCACCCAGCAACTCCAGCTGTGATGTTGCCTCTCGAAGCTGCCGTTGGGCCTCTTGGTGGGCCTGCATGAGGTCCATAAAAGATGGGACACCTATAGTGTTTAAAGAAAGCCATCAGTTTTTCAAATTACACACATGTGTGTTCATTATCTTTTATGGTGTGACCAAACAGAACTTACCCACTACAGCAGAGGCACCATTTTCAGAGGAGGGTGATTTGCTGATGGCCCAACCCAGGCCTCGAGCTGTTGGCCCTACACCGAGAAAAAAAAACAACATAGATGTGATGTATGTGTTATATGACACATTTTATAGCATAGTGAAAACCTCACAAGCACTGTTTGTATGGCTTGCACACTTACCAGACTGAGTCAAGCCAGCAGGGTCAATGGGGTAGTCAGGGGGTGATGTGGAGTAGGCCACCATGAGAGCCTGTAAGGCAGATTGCCCTGTTGATGGTGGTTGTCCTGGAGACGGTGAGGCTGGTGAAGATGCCACATGTGATGCCCCTTCAGCTGGTGCAGGGGAGGCCGGTGTCGATGGTACCGGTGAGGCACCTTCAGCTGGGGCTGGGGAGCCCGGTGTGGATAGTCCCCGTGAGGCACCTTCAGCTGGGGCTGGGGCTGTTGGTGGGGATGGCTGAGGTGAGGTGGGTTGCCCTGGTGGCGGTGAGGCCAGTGGAGAGGCCTCATCTTGCTCATCAGCATCTGTTGATTAACAAGGGAACATTTGTAGCACATTTATGAAGTGATATGCACAGAGTGTGATGTGTGGCTAATGGCCTTTGTGTCAATATCACATAATGTATCATACATTTGTAGATGGCCTACAAGAGGACTGCAACTTCATGTGCCCAATGATGGCAGCTTCAGATATATGTTTACACAAGGGAGTTGGTGTTTGCACAAACCAAACACATGTTGGCTATGTATCATGACTAATTTGTGTGGCCACACTATCGGGTCAGGACTGATTGTCTTTACAATCTATGCCAAAAACAGAAACCAAATGCACTTACAGGATGCAGTCAGAGCCCATATGTGAAGCAAGCCCAGGTGCACGCTAATAAATCACCTCAATTAGCAAGGTGTGGGAGGCGACTTGCCATGCATACAATGGGCCTGCATAGGACACCATTCACACTGATACATATGGTGCAGAGTATCTGAAAGCTACCCAACCGCTCTGCTGCCTGAGCATTGGGCCGCACAGTACAATACAAAAGTGCAAAAAGTTTTTTATATGATAAACAAAAAACTTTTATAAATGGGATATTGGTTCATGTATTGGCCAAGACATTTAAGCTGATGATCCACGTCACGGCTTTCCATGCTCATCAGTCCTATCAAAATTGTACAAAAAACTACTAGAAAAAGCAGCATCAAAAAACCTTACCATCTATGCCAAAAACAGAAACCATGGCAAGTCTCCTCCCACACCATGCTGGTTGAGGTGATTTATTAGCATGCACCTGGGCTTACTTCACATATGGGCTCTGACTGCATCCTGTAAGTGCATTTGGTTTCTGTTTTTGGCATAGATGGTAAAGGCCACTTTACACACACCAACTTATCTGTCCAACTTCTGAACAACTTACTGGTTGCAGTGAAATCATGGACACATTGCTCCACTTTGTGGCTGTGTACAAATGGAACTATGTGTCCATGATTTCGCTGCCACCAGTAAGTTGTTCAGAAGTTGGACAGACAAGTTGGTGTGTGTAAAGTGGCCTTAAGGTTTTTTGATGCTGCTTTTTCTAGTAGTTTTCAGGAATGATTGTCACAAGCACTTTTGGACATTCCCTTAAACCAACACATGTTAGGACTAGCAGAGGCCAACAATGACAGGGTACACTTGCATGTTGGCTAAATCAGGTATATTGTGGCCTGACTGAACATGTGTGCATGTGTTATAACATCATACTCACCACGCAGAGTCTGGATGTGGGCGCAGATGGCGGCCATGTGGTCCCTCGCCTTGTATTTCATGTCCGTCACCTTTTTGATAATTTGTTTCTGCGTGTGCTCCACTTGCAGGTTCCTCAGCAGGGCACTCTGGACTTTGCGCACAATGCGCATCTTATGAAGTCGGGGGTGCTGATGTGGCAACTCACACCAGGAGTCCAGCCTGTCGAGGTAGTCAAAGAGCAGGAATAGCTCTGGCTCTCCCCATGCTGCAGAGCACTGTGCCGCAGCCATGTTTATGCATGGGACTGGAATCCACCTAGAAGGCAGGGCCTGCTGCAACATGACGTCATGACGTCATGGCGCAGAGTATTGGTACGGTGTAAACTTGTCAGTCCGCAAAGGAGTCGCCCACAAATAGTGGCTGAGCACAGAGAACGCAATGCCGTCATATAATATGAAAAGCACAACGCTCATGCGTCGCTCATGGCCACACATTGCAATAAAAGTGTCTCCAGTTTGGATATACATTTCAAAGATGTGCGACGTGTGAGTTTGGAGATGACAGCTAGTATCAAAGAGCCCTTTAATATATTGACATGGCACTTCGCCCAAATATGTTATCATTTTTGCGACAAGATGTTCGTAGCGTCGTAAATAGGCGGCTTAAAAGTCTTCATGAATAGTACAGGAGGTGTTTAACAATGATTGCCCTTGTATCTATGTATTTTCACATCATTGTGGAGATGCATAAGTGAAATAATGAAGTGCGCTACAAATACAGAATCCAATATGGCTACTTGGCCTGGGCCATCCAATCACCATAGAATACTAGCCACCAATCAACGTAGGTGGGGGGCATACAAAACAACCCACAGGCACGCCTACGGCCTTACTTGTGCAGCCTTACAAATCACACACCAAATCGTAGTCACGCCGTCACACAGCACGATCATGGCAGATCGCATATCCAATATTGCATGGTTGGAGAGCATGCACAATCTCAGTGCGATATCGTACTTGCGTTGTTATTGCGTCGCGTTGCCCATTTACACGACACAATGCACCAACGATAACAACTGCAACAGCCGTACCACGTGACTTTTTATCGTAGTTGCATTGCTATATCGCGACGTGTAAAGCGGCCTTAAAAGAAATTACAAAATGGGATAAAACAATTATTCGTAGGGCAGACAAAGGAGGGTGTATAGTGCTACTTAAGCGCAGTGATTATGAGAAAGAAGCATATCGTCAACTAGGGGCAACAAAAACCTACTCTCCCCTAAAATCAGATCCAACTTTTGATTATCAAAATAAACTGAGAACATTATTGAGAAAACATGTAATCAGTGAAGCTATTAGTAAATCTTTCGCTGAAAAACTATTTCCTGAACACCCTATTAAACAACATTGGTACTATTTACCAAAAACCCACAAAAATGAAAAAAATCCGCCTGGACGACGTATCTGGATCGGGGTCTGTTACAGAGCCCCTGTCCAGATACTTAGATTGGTATTTACAGCCTTTCCTAAAAGGAGTCCCCTCTTACATAAAAGACACTAATGATCTTATAAAAAACTTACATCAGATTACTTGGCAGGAAACATATAGACTGACAGCGATCGACGTTGAAAGTCTATATACTAGAATTCCTCAACAACTTTCAGTAATGATTATTGAAAAAATCTTAAAAACCTCCGGAGTAGATCTAAATATGGTGACTTTTATCAAAGATGCGCTGTCATTTGTTTTGACACATAATGCTTTCACCTTTTGAAACCGATGGTTCAATCAAGGCGAGGGTACTGCGATGGGTACTCCTGTCGCATGTACCCTCGATTATTTGTTTCTAGCTGCCCTGGAAGAGGAAATGGTCTATTCAGAAAAAAATCCCTTTCTAAAACACATAAAACATTCTATGCGTTTTGTGGATGACGTGCTAATTGTATGGGATGGAGAAGAAGCCCTATTTCATGCCTTTGTAGAATATCTAAATGTAAATACATATAATATGGCATTTACTTGTAATTTTGGGGCAACAGAAATAGACTTTTTAGACATAAAATTGCAAATAAAAGATAGTAAAATTGTAAGATCGGTTTTCAGAAAAAGCACGTCAACTAATGCTTTGCTGCATTTTAATAGTGATCACCCAATACATACGAAGTCAGGTCTCCCATACAGCCAATTTCTGAGATATAAAAGGTTGAATAATAATCCAGAAATTTATATGAATCAAGCTAACAACTTGGAATTAATGAAAAGAGGGGGTACCCTCGCAGAAGCCAGACAAATAGCAGAGTCAGAAAAATCAAATACTTCCAAATCCACAACAGCTAAAAAATTATTTTTCAATTTTAAACATAACGCAATGCTAAATATTATTAAATCCTCTATAAAGAAGCACTGGCATGTTGTCACAAGTGATAGAGATTTAAATAAGATTCAACTCGCTCCACCTGTGGTAACCTATCGAAGGAGCAAGAATATTAGAGATTGTCTAGTACATAATAGAATTACTCCCGTACTTCAACAACCAAATTGGTTACAGAACCTCCCTCTCCCCATCGGGAATTTCAAATGTTTAAATTGTTCATGGTGTAAATATAAAGTAACAGGTAAAACTTTAACACTAGGTGGTTGTCATCAAAAATCAATTCATATATTAATTGTAAATCAAGCTGGGTGGTGTATGTTATCCTTTGCCCATGCGGTAAATATTATATCGGCAAGACCATTAGACAAATGTGCATTAGATTCCGTGAACACTACAATTCCATCAGAACTGGGAAAGGATCACAGCGCCTCATCCAACACATAAGAATTCACCATAATGGGGACCCTGAGGTTTTAAGATTTGCAGGTTTAGAGAAAATTATCCTCGGGTAGGGGATACTCATAATATGTTACTACGTACAGAAGCAAAATGGATTATTAATACTAGAGCACAAGAGCATCCAGGGTTGAATGATAAACTAGATATGGCAATCTTTTTTTATAAGGAAAGCCGGTGGTATTTGCATTATAGTGTTGTATAAATGGAAAAATTTAATTGGTGAAGAAAGATCATTCCTGTAACATACTCCTTTATTCTGCATTGTAAATCTGAAATGCTGTTTTGTTTAGATTAATTTTTATTAATTTTTCATCGATATAAATATATTCTATCACTTTTCTGCCTTTAATAATGTGTAATTTTACAGACAAAGACGAATGATTTCCATATTAAATTTAGTATCAGGAGGGTTATTATATACTCTGAACATAACAATAAAAAAGAAAAAAGAAGGCGCGAAGTATATTGCTTTTTAGATTGATATAATTATTTTTAGCAAAACTTCATATATTTATAGAAGATTAATTAATTTTGTATAAAGTCTCTTTCTTTATATATATTTTCATACAAATTTTTTTTTTTTTTTATAACTTTCATAAATGCTCACATATTGCACATAATCTATGAGTATTTATGCAATAACACACCTGATAATTCCACCTGAAAATCTCGTTTAGACAAAGTAATATAATCTTATTCTTACTGCCATCTAGTGGCGAACATTTAAGATGCAGTCATATATTATTGGAAATTATTTCTTTGCTGGTTGCAATCGCAATATATTTATAAATAGAGATTTATATGATTTCATTTGTTAATACTTTATATTTGATATCTGATATATTATTGGATATTTAGTTGTTTTTGTTAAATTATTTATTGTATCACTTATGCATTCACAAACACACCCCACTGTGTGATGTATCAAGCTCACTCCCAGGATAAGGAGGGGCTCTTTCCTACACAATCATTGGACCTGTGGAAGCCTAACCAGGCGAAACGTGCGCCCGTCGTCCTCCCCGCACCTCCCTCCCCACCACTTAAACGTATGTAACCTACACTTTCTAACAAAGAAATGGATTGAAAGAAACCTTCTATCAATGGTGAGTGCTGTCTTTTCTTCTAAATATTTGACTAAAGTCCAGAGAAACTCCAGTCCAGTCTAGAATGAACCAGTAATGTACTACTGACATTAAAGCGCTAAACAATGAGCGTGTAAAGTATTGTAAGGATTTACTCAGGAATCTAATAGCTATGGGAACACAGACAAACAGGTCAAGTTTTAAAGGGAACCTGTCAGCTCGTTCTACTCCCCTATGCTACCACTACCTGTCCCTGCACCTTGTGAGCTGATCTCTAACCATCCCTGTTTGACCTAAAAGTACCCTATAAAGCTTCAGAAAAATGCTTTATAAACTTACATGCAGTCTCCATCTGGAGACTGGAAAGGCGGGCTCCAGGGCTCCATTGCCCCCCCCCTCGCTGGCTCTCAGCACGCCCCTTTGGGCATCATCATTCCTTCTGCTCATCCGCCTCCTTTCAAAACTCCCGTCTCCAGTCGTAGTCTGATGCACTGGCCAGAACGTCATATCGGGTCCGGTGCATTGTGGGAGCTGATCACGTGTACGGCTTATACAAGTGCGCATATTGAAGCTGACCCATACACGTCATAAGTCTCCAGAATGCATTGGGCCGGATATGACGTGCACGGTTTGGCTTCAATATGCGCACTGCATATGTGTTTCGGAGCCTGGCTGTACACATGATCAGCCCCCACAATGCACCGGATCGGATATGACGTTCCGGCCAGCGCATCAGACTACCACAGGATGCGGGAATTTCAAAAGGAGGTGGATGAGCAGAAGGAATGATGACGCCCAACGGGGCATGCTGAGAGCCAGCAAGGAAGGAACAATGAAGCCCGCCTTTCCAGCCTCCGGATGGAGACTGCATGTAAGTTTATAAAGCACTTTTCTGATGCTTTATAGGGCACTTTTACATCAGACAGGGTTAGGGATCAGCTCGCAAGGTGCAGGGACAGATAGTGGTAGCATAGGGGGGTAGAATGAGCTGACAGGTTCCCTTTAAGATGAAAAAAAGCTGTATTTAACACACGTGGTAGTTATCAAACGTGAGATGCAGCATGTGAGTAAGTTCATCAAACAAGCAACAAACAATAAAGTCTTTATAGAAGCCATTCACATTAGGAGAAGCTGATAGCAGAAACAGTCTATGAATTTAGTTACCCCCTGGATGTCCTGGAAAACGTAGTCACAAGAACAAGTCCTGAACTTGAAACTATGCACTGTAGTTAAGAAAGTCTTGCAAAGTCCAGCAAAGTCCAGAGAGATTACAACTACACACAGGGCTTAAATTTCACATGGCAGGAAGGTTGAAGAGAAGTCTGAAACACACGGCACAGAAGCAGGTTTGCAGGAGAAGCACTGAGCAGGTGTGGTAGCTAGAGAAGGACAGCAAACAGAGGAAGACTGGATTTGCCAGAGGAGGTTCACTTGAGGATTACAGGAAGCAGGAAGCCAGGAATTCAACTGAATACTCAAGTATTTGGCTAAAAGGTAAACTAGGGTTTATAAAGGCAGGGAAGGAGGATCACATAACAGAAGCAAAGCAGCAGATGCTATTTTGAAAAAGGGCAAGAATGCAAAAAAGGTAAACCAAAAGACCCAGAGTCCTGACAGTGTGTATAGAGTTGTGTGAGACTTTTAGTAGTTAGGAAAAACACTGAATTGAAGTATTCCCAATAAAGTCTTAGTATTTCATGTAATGTACAGTTTTGTTTTGTAATGAAAAAAAATAAATCAATTTCAGCTTGTTTTTCTTTTTGTTTCTTTTTCACTGCAGACATCACTATTATGGCATCTTTGTGGTATTCAGTGAGAATTATGTGGACAATTTTCCTGATCTTTGTATCACAAATTATTTCCATTAAAGGTAAGTAATGATTTTTCACACATCTCAGCTGGATAGTTCAATCAGGCAAAGCCTGAAGGCCAGATACAATAACAGAACTTTAATAAATTTTAATAACTTTAATAAAACTGGTGAAAACACATTCATAAATAGGGCCCTAATTTATAGAGGAATAGTGAATGTATAGTCAACCTTTCAGCTCAACTTAAACTTTAGTCCTCTTCCATTAGTCTTATTAAAAAAACCTCTTTTTAAATCAGTTTTTTTTAATTTTATTACATCCATTAAAAATGCGTTGGCAATGTGATTTTTTCATATCACAATCTTTATTAAAAAAAAAAAAGAAAATAAACAAGCAATCTTGCAATTCTCAATCTTGCAAAGAACTCTGCTGCTTTTTAAATACTTCAGCTCATACTGGGGGTAAAATCAGTGTTATCGTATGTAGCATGAACCACCACGTGGGGAGCGGAGGGGCAGAGGGAGGGGGGGAGCAAAGGAGGGGCAAGAGCAGCGGAGGGGGGCAGGAGGAGCGCCTCCATCCTGCCCCCCTGTATCCATCCTGCCCCCCTCCACCATCCTGATCCCCCCCCGCTGTCTCTATCCTGCCCCGCCGGCTCCATCCTGCCCCCCCTGCATCCATCCTGCCCCGCCGGCTCCATCCTGCACCCCCACCACCATCCTGCCCCCCCGCCAACATCCTGTCCCGCCGGCTCCATCCTGAACCCCCCCCCATGTATTGCCTCCCTGCCTCCATCCTGCCCCGCCGGCTCCATCCTGCCCCGCCGGCTCCATCCTGCCCCCCCCCTCGCCACCATCCTGCCCCGCTGGCTCCATCCTGCCCCCCTCGCCACCATCCTACCCCATCGGCTCTATCCTGTCCCCCCCACATCCATCCTGCCTCGCCGACTCCATCCTGCACCCCCACCACCATCCTGTCCCCCCGCCACCATCCTGCCCCCCCTCCACCATCCTGCCCGCCGGCTCCTTGCTGCCCCGCTCGCCACCATCATGCCCCACTCGCCCCATCCCGCTCCTTCGGCTCCATCCTGCCCCGCCGGCTCCATCCTGCCCCGCTCGCCACCATCCTGCCCCGCCGCTCCATCCTGCCCCGCCGACTCCATCTTGCACCCCCCACCATCCTGATCCCCTCGACCACCATCCTGATCCCCCCGCCACCATCGTGCCCCGCCGGCTCCATCCTGCACCCCCACACCATCCTGCCCCCCGCACCCCATCTGCCCCGCCGCTACATCCTGCCCCCACCACCATCCTGCCCCACCGGCTCCATCCTGCCCTGCCGGCTCCATCCTGCCCCCCCGCCACCATCCTGCCCTGCCGGCTCCATCCTGCCCCACCGCTCCATCAAGCCCTGCTAGCTCTATCCTGCCCCCCCCCCCCACCACCTGCCCCACCCTCCATCCTGCCCCACCGGCTCCATCCTGCCCTCCACCACCATCCGATCCCCCCCCCAACCATCCTGCCCCCCACCATCCATCCTGCCCCCCCGCATCCATCCTGCCCCGCCGCATCCATCCTGCATCCCCACCACCATCCTGCCCCCCACCATCCATCCTGCCCCGCTCGCTCCATCCTGCCCTCCTGGCTCGATCCTGCCCCCGCCAGCTGCATACTGCCCTGCCGCTCCTTCCTGCACACCGCCCCCCCCCCCGCCACCATCCTGCCCCCCCCCCCCTCCGCCACCACTCCCTCCTCCGCTCCCATCCTGCCCCACTCGCTCCATCCTGCCCTCAGACCACCTCCCTCCCCCTCGCCCATCCTGCCCCTGCCACCCCCCATCCTCTCCCCCCACCAAACCCCCCCCGCCCCCGCTCCATCCTGCCCCGCCCATCCTCCCCCCGCCCTATCTGCTCCCCCGCTCTCCGCCCCATCCTCTGCCCGCTCCATCCTGCCCCGCTCCTCCATCCTGCCCCCCACACCATCCTGCTCCCCCCCCATCCTCTGCCCCCCCTCCCCGCCACCATCCTGCTCCTCGGCTCCATCCTGCCCCACCGCCCATCCTGCCCTACCTCCTGCCCCATCGCTCCATCCTGCCTCCGCCCATCCTCCCCCCCCCACCACCCCCCCCCGCCACCATCCTGCTCCCCGGCCATCCTCCTCCCCCGGCTCTATCCTGCTCCCCCGGCTCCATCCTGCCCCCCGGCTCCATCTGCCCCGCCCTCATCCTGCCCGCTCGCCTCCATCCTGCCCCCCCCTGCCACCATCCTGCTCCCCCGCCCCTTCGTGCCCCCTCCCCCCGCCACCATCCTGCTCCTCCGGCTCCATCCTGCCCCACCGCTCCCATCCTGCCCCCTCATCTGCCATCCTGCACCTGCTCGCCTCCTTCCTACCCCCCGCCCCATCCTGCCCCACTCGCCACCATCCTGCCCCCCCCCATCCTGCTCCTCTCGGCTCCATCCTGCCACATCTGCTCCATCCTGCGCCTCTGCTCCATCCTGCCCCCCACCATTCTGCTCCACCCCCACCATCCTGCCCCGCCACCATCCTGCTCCTCCTCGCTCCATCCTGCCCCGCTCGCTCCATCCTGCCCGCTCGCTCCATCCTGCTCCCCGCGTTCTTGCTCCCCGGCTCCATCCTGCCCTCCTCCATCCTGCCCCGCTTGCTCCATCCTGCTCCTCCGGCTGATCCTGTCCTCCAGTCCATCCTGCTCCTCGGCTCCATCCTTTCCGCTCACTGCATCCTGCCACCTCCACTATCCTGCCCCGCTCGCTCCATCCTGCCCCCACCATCGACTCCCCACCTCCAGCCCTCGCCACCATCCTGCCCCCCCCATCCTGCTCCCGTCCATCCTGCCCTCCGGCTCATTCTGCCCCGCCACCCTCCTGCCCCCGCCTCATCCTGATCCTGCCGCTCCATCCTGCCCCCGCCACATCCTGCCCCTCGCCATCGCCCCCCCATCCTGCCCTCCGCTCCCTCCTGCCCCACGCTCCATCCTGCCCTCCGCTCCATCCTGCCCTCTGGCTCCCTCCTGCCCCCGCTCCTCCATCCTCCCCCCGCCACCATCCTCCCTCCCCCACCATCCTGCCCCGCCACCATCCTGCTCCTCCGGCTCCATCCTGCCCAGCTCGCTCCATCCTGCCCCCACTGTTCTTGCTCCCCCGCTCCACCCTGTCCCCCGCCTCCATCCTGCCCCGCTCGCTCCACCCTGCTCCTCCGGCTCCTTCCTGCTCCTCCGGGTCCATCCTGCTCCTCAGCTCCATCCTGCCCCCTCGGCTCCATCCTGTCCCGTTCGCTGCATCCTACCCTGCTCCCACTATCCTGCCCGCTCGCTTCATCCTGCCCCCCGCCACCATCCTGCCCCCCATCTTCCTCCTCCGGCTCCATCCTGCACCTCCGGCTCCATCCTGCCCCTCCAGCTCCATCCTGCTCCTCTGGTTCCATCCTGCCCGCTTCCTCCATCCTGACCCGCTCACTCCATCCTGCCCGCTCGCTCCATCCTGCCCCTGCTGTTCTTGCTCCCCTGCCCCCATCTGCCCCACTCCCTCCATCCTTCCCGCTCGTTCCATCCTGCCCCGCTCGCTCCATCCTGCCCTTGCTGTTCTTGCTCCCCTGCCTCCATCCTGCCCACCCGCTCCATCCTGCCCACCGGCCCTCCATCCTGCCCCCACCGGCTCCATCCTGGTCCCCCTCCGGCTCATCGTTCCCCCCCCCACGGCTCCATCCTGCCCCCTCCGGCTCATCCTGCCCCGCTCGCTCCATCCTGCCCCTCGACACAATCCAAACAGCTGATTGTTTCCAGCAAAGACAGGTCCTAAAGGCGGGGATGGAGCGAGCCGCGGACAGGCGAGTATCCTCACTGAGATTTTTTTTATTTTTACTTTTACTGTGGAGGACTGGGGGCCAGGAGGAGCGGAGTATCCCATATACCATAGTGCTGCTATACATGTACTTAATGTACCACCATATACCATACGCTGCTATACAGTACTGTAATGTACTCCCTATACTATAGTGCTGCTATACATGTACTGTAATGTACCACCATATACCATAGCGCTGCTATACATGTGCTGTAATGTACCGCCATATACCATAGCGCTGCTATACATGTAATGTAATGTACCACTACTATAGTGCTGCTATACATGTGCTGTAATGTACCACCATATACCATAGCGCTGCTATATAATATAATATATATATATATATATATATATACTTATATATATTTTGTCACTCACGTTGACTGAACAAGTTCTGTCAGTTACAGTATGTCAACTACATACATATTCTAGAATACCCGATGCGTTAGAATTCGGACCACCATCTAGTATACATATAATTTCCTTGTGGCTTACAGTTCCGTCTGGTTCTAACAGTGTGTCACTTCCGCCAGATGTCACAAGGCAATACACCCAAGATCCCAGCAACCGGCACCACCAAGCCTCCCCCTGCCGCATATGATGCCCCCACCCGGTCCCCAGGACACCCCCACTGCAGATACCAATCTGCCATGGCCTGCAGTGGTATCACTGTCATGTGACTGATTGCATGACTATGACATCACCACATGTCCTGTCAGCACAGAGCAGCCAGGTACTGTCCCTGCACTCAGCCACCACACACCCAGCACACAACCCCTACACTCAACCCCACCACAGCCTGCACTCCCACCCCCCCAGAGCCTGCACTCACCCCCCACAGCCTGCATTCATCCCCCACAGCCTGCACTCACTCACACTCCCCCACAGCCTACACTCACTCAACCCCCTCAGCCCAGCCTGCACTCACCCACCTCAGTTCGCACTCACTCACACACTCCCAAAGCCTGCACTCACTACACCCAAACCTGCACTCACACCCCTCACAGCATGCACTCACTCACACCCCCACATCCTGCACTCACACCCCACATGCTGAACTCACAGTTCAATAGCCTGCACTCACCGCCCCCACAACCTGCACTCCCTTACCCCCCCCACAGCCTCCACTCAAACCCTCCAACAGCCTGCACTCACTCATCTCCCCACATCCTACACTCACTCACACTCCCCCACAGCCTATACTCACTCACACACCCCCTCAGCCTGCACTCACTCACCCTCCCACAGCCTGAACTCCCTTACCCCCTCACAGCCTGCACTCATTCATCCCCCTCAGCCCAGCCCGCACTCACCCCCTCAGCCCACACTTACCGCCTCAGCCCCACTCACTCAACCCCCTCAGCCTTCAGCCTGCATTCACTCAACCCCCACAACCTGCACTCACTCTCCCCCCACAGCCTGCACTCATTCACACACACCCACAGTCTGCACTTACTAACATTCCCCCAAAGCCTGCACTCACTTACCCACACAATCTTCACTTACTTACACCCTTGACAGCCTTCACTCACTCAGCCCCCCACAGCCTTCACTCACTCAGCCCCCCACAGTCTTGACTCACTCACACATCTCCTCATCCTGCACTCACACACCCCCACAGCCTTCATTCACTCAGCCCCCCACAAACTTCACTCACTCACATCCCCCACAACCTGCACTCTCTCAGACCCCAACAGCCTGCACTCACCCCCCACAGCCTGCACTCACTCACCCTCCCTCAGCTCGCACTTATCCCCCTTCAGCCCAGACCCCACTCAGTCACCCCCCCTCAGCCTGCACTCATCCCCCAAAGCCCACACTCATCCCCCACAGCCCACACTCAACCCCCACAGCCACACTCTCTCACCTCCCCACAGCCCGCACTCACTCACCCCCTTACAGCCTGCACTCACTCATCCACCCTCAACTAACACTTACCCCCACAGCCTGCAGTTACTCACCCCCCTCAGCCCAGCCTGCACTCACTCATCCCCCTCAGCCCGCACTCACTTACCCCCCTCAGCCCGCAATCGCTCATCCCCCTGACCAAACTCACTAACCCCCCTCTCAGCCCGTACTCGCTCACCACTCGGCCCACAGCAACTGCCCGCCATGAGAAACTGTGCCAGAGAGCAACCACGGGGGCCTGAGAGCAATCAGAAGGAGGGGCCCAAGAGCTTGCAGAGAGGGGGGCCAGAGAGTGTACAAGAAGAGGGCCCGAAAGCGAGCATGGAGTGCAGAAAGGGACCAAAGTGGGGGTAGAAAGTCAGCATGGGGGGTGAACAGTGAACACAGGGCTGGGCCTAAGAGTGTGCACAGGATGGGCCAGAAAGGCAGCACAGTGGGGGAGTGGAGAGTGAAGGGTAAAAAACAGCGGTGTATGTTACTTTTTGTGATTACATGAAAGATTTTACGTGAAAACATTGTGCAGCACTCCGATGTCCCTGAGAAGAGACGTACATGAAGGCCTCTTGACATAATGTGCCCATTTTGAGGAACTGGGTCTATTGTAGTATTTTCCTTTGCCAGGGCAGTCCAAAATTTGGAGGTTCACCAATGCCCCTGCATAGAGACGTGCATGAGGGCTGTAAACTGAGTGGTATGTAGTTAGCCTTGCCAGGGCAGCAAAATTGGAGTCACATTGTCCAGGTAGAGACTGCAGGAGGGCTGTAAACTCAAGTGGGTGTATTGTAGTATAGCCCTTTGGCCAGGGCAGCCAAAAATTGGGAGGCTCCACATTGTCCCAGGATAGAGACGTGCAGGAGGGCCTCAAAACATTTTTCCCATTGAAAAGGTGCGGGTATCCTGTCGTTGTAATGCCCATTCAAAAAGAATGGGCGTAAAAATTTACCACTGGGGGTATACCTGAAACAACAGCCTAACTATTGTATCGGTCATCATGGTGGCACATGAGGAGAAGGAGGAGCAGTCCAGCGATTAGCCAAGAAAGAGGAAGACGACGTGGTGGATGATCCAGTAGCTGACCCAACCTGGCAGGAGGATATGCAGAGCGAGGACAGCAGTGCACAGGGGGAGGGAGGCGTAGAATCCCAAAAGGCAGTACGAAGCAGGGTTGGGTCCGAAGGCAGGCAACCGTTCCCTGGAACAACAACACGACACAAGGTGCCTGTGCAAATGTTAGGTCTTCCCGAGTCTGGCAGTTTTTTAAGTTGGCTCCAGATGACTCTAAAAAGGCCATTTGCAACACCTGCCATGCCAGCAGCAGCAGGGGTACGAAAACTAGCAGCCTGACCACCACCAGCATGATCAGGCACATGTCAGCCAAGTACCCGACTTTGTGGGAAGTACAACAGAGTCGAGGAGCGGTGCTTGCTGATGTCACTGCTACGTCTTCGCGTGTTGTGCGTGCGAGCCAATCCCCTGTACATGCTGGCCGCGAACAAGCCTCCGGCCCTGCACCTGAAGTTGCCCACGCACAAATAACCCCACCAACAAGCACGTCCTTGTCCCAGCGCAGCGTTCAATTATCCATTCAGCAAACCTTTGAACCAGGCGCAAATATGCTGCCAACGCCCCACATGCCACAGTCATGAATTATCACATTTCGCGACTCATAGGCTAGAAATGTTGCCTTTACGGCTGGTGGAGACGGAAGCATTCCGCGACCTGATGGCGGCTGCTGTCCCACGTTACTCGGTCCCCAGCCGCCATTATTTCTCCAGATGTGCCTTCCCCGCATTGCATAACCACGTGTCCAACAGCATCACACGTGCCCTGAACAACGCTGTTTCAGCCAAAGTCCACCTAACCACAGACACGTGGACAAGTGCTTGTGGGGCAAGGCCGCTACATCTCCTTGACAAAACACTGGGTTAATATTGTGGAGGCTGGGACACAGTCTGAGGAGGGACGGAACACGTCCTTCCCACAGCAAGGATAGCAGGCCCTACCTCTGTCAGGGTTCACCGACACTCTACAGCTCCGGAATGTCATGCTCTTCAGCCTCCTCCTCCTGCGCATCCTCATCCACTGTACCCTCCACACCAGTCCCAAGCTGGAAGCACTGCAGCACTGCCTCTGCGAAGCGGCAACAGGCTGTGCTGAAGCTAGTCTGCATAGGTGACAAACCCTACAATGCAGAAGAGGTGTGGACAGCTCTGAAACAGCAGGCAGATCACTGGCTCACACCTCTGAACCTAAAGCCAGGAAAGGTCGTGTGTGACAATGTCCGGAACCTGGTGGCAGCTTTGAGGCGAGGCCAGCTGACGCATGTTCCATGCGTGGGCCATGTGCTCAACCTGGTGGTTCAGAGGTTTCTAAAGTCATACCCAGAGCTGTCTGAACAGCTGGTAAAAGTTCGGCGTCTGTCTGCACATTTTCAGCAAGTCACCTGCTGCTTCAGCCGGCCTTGCCGGCTTTCAGCGCCGTTTGCGTCTTCCGGCCCACAGACTGGTGTGTGATGTCCCCACGCGTTGGAATTCAACTCTGCACATGTTGGTCAGGATATGTGAGCATAAGAGGGCAGTTGTGGACTACCTGCATCACCTAAGCCGTCGGGAAATGGGTCAAACTCCACACATAACACCTGAGGAGTGGAGATGGATGTCCGACCTATGTACCGTCCTCCAAAACTTTGAGGACTCCCCAAGATGGTGAGCGGCGATGACGCCATTATTAGCGTCACCATACCACTACTCTGCCTTCTAAAACGGTCTCTGCTGAAAAACAAAGAGGATGCATTGCAGGCCGAGCACGATGACTTGGAGCAAGAAACAGTAGTGGGTGTGGGTGAAAACACACAGCCAGCCTCATCTCATCACAACGTGCAGTGGAGGACTATGACGAGGAGGAGGAGGATGAAGACATGGAGCAACTCTCTGGCTAAAACACCCAGTCATACCCTCGATTCTGCGTGGCTGGCCAGAGGACAGTGGAGATGAGGAGGAGGAGGAGGACATCATGTTCAGTCATCGTGTTGGTCAGGATACTGAAGTGATGGCTGTTAAGAGTCTGGCGCACATGGCTGACTTTATGGTAAGCTGCCTGGCTCGTGACCCTCGCGTTCACAACATCTTGGCCGACAATTAGTACTGGTTGGCAACACTGTTAGACCCACCTACAAGGAGAACTTTATGTCTCTCATTCCTGAGGCGGAGAGGTCAGCCAAAATGCAGCATTTCCAGAAGGCCATAGTCACGGAAGTAGGCAAATCATTCCCCTCACAAAATGCTAGCGGCATAGGTCAGGAATCGGTGGACAACCAAGGCGTACGGCCTGAGAGGGGCACAAGTCCAATCCGCCAGAGGTAGGGGAACCTCTTTACGATGTGGGACAGTTTTCTCAGCCCCTCAGGTACCACAACCCCTGAGGTGCGGGGTAGTGCCACAAGAAATGCTAAGTTTGGCCAGATGCTGAAGGATACCTTGCAGATCAAACAACTGTACTGCTAGATTCCTCTGTGCCTTACAATTATTGTGTTTCCAAGCTGGACACGTGGAATGAATTGGCTCTCTACTCCTTGGAAGTCCTGGCCTGCCCTGCCGCTAGCATTTTGTCAGAGCAGTGTTTTCAGAGCCGCAGGTGGAATCATTACTGATAAACGCACCCGCCTGTCAACTGAAAATGCTGACAGGCTGACTCTGATCAAGATGAACAAGGGTTGGATTGGGCCAGACTTCACCACACCACCAACAAATGACAACTGAATTTAAATTTTGTTATGGGAATTTGCCATGTACCTCCACTCACCCATGGGTACACACTTCTGGACTTCCGAGTGTCCAAGTGTGGGATCAGTAATGTCCGTGGACATGTACTCGGCCTGGTGGTAGGAAGGAGGATCAGGTTGGGAAATGTGCGTTGCAGTATCACGGCTACTGACACTTGACCGTGTGGAAGACAGGGTGTTTGTGGAGGTGCCAATCTGACTTGAAGCATTATCCGCTATCCAAGTAACAACCTGTTGACACTGGTGTTGGTTCAAGAGCGGTGTACTGCAGCGGGCCCCAAGAATTTTGGACAGGACATGTGAGCGATTAGATGTGCCCCTTTCTTGTTACGAAATTAGTGCTTGCACACGACCTCGGCCTCTGCCTGCACCACCATCACGTTCACTTCCTTGTTCCTTGCCAACGCCCTTGTGCATTTTGCTTGTATACAGCGACACCAGTCTGGTGACTGTAATGGTCATAGAAGAGTAGGATTTTAGTCCCTAACCTGTATCAAGGTAGTAAGTACACCAGTCTGGTGAATGTAATAGTCACAGGAGATTAGGATTTTAGTCCCTAACCTGTATCAAGGTAGTAAGTACACCAGTCTGGTGACTGTAATGGTCACAAGAGAGTAGGATTTTAGTCCCTAACCTGTATCAAGGTAGTAAGTACACCAGTCTGGTGAATGTAATAGTCACAGGAGATTAGGATTTTAGTCCCTAACCTGTATTTAGGTAGTAAGTACACCAGTCTGGTGACTGTAATGGTCACAGATTATTAGGATTTTAGTCCCTAACCTGTATTAAGGTAGTAAGTACACCAGTCTGGTGACTGTAATGGTCACAGATTATTAGGATTTTAGTCCCTAACCTGTATCAAGGTAGTAAGTACACCAGTCTGGTGACTGTAATGGTCACAGATTATTAGGATTTTAGTCCCTAACCTGTATCAAGGTAGTAAGTACACCAGTCTGGTGACTGTAATGGTCACAGAAGAGTAGGATTTTAGTCCCTAACCTGTATCAAGGTAGTAAGTACACCAGTCTGGTGACTGTAATGGTCACAGGAGATTAGGATTTTAGTCCCTAACCTGTATTAAGGTAGTAAGTACACCAGTCTGGTGACTGTAATGGTCACAGGAGAGTAGGATTTTAGTCCCTAACCTGTATCAAGGTAGTAAGTACACCAGTCTGGTGACTGTAATGGTCACAGAAGAGTAGGATTTTAGTCCCTAACCTGTATTAAGGTAGTAAGTACACCAGTCTGGTGACTGTAATAGTTACAGATTATTAGGATTTTAGTCCCTAACCTGTATCACGGTAGTAAGTACACCAGTCTGGTGAATGTAATAGTCACAGGAGATTATGATTTTAGTCCCTAACCTGTATCAAGGTAGTAAGTACACCAGTCTGGTGACTGTAATGGTCACAGGAGATTAGGATTTTAGTCCCTAACCTGTATTAAGGTAGTAAGTACACCAGTCTGGTGACTGTAATGGTCACAGATTATTAGGATTTTAGTCCCTAACCTGTATCAAGGTAGTAAGTACACCAGTCTGGTGACTGTAATGGTCACAGAAAAGCTTGGATTCCGATCTGTATCACCCTGCCTATATCCTCCTAGATTAGTCCTGAGAAGGACTGTTGTGGTCAGCAGCAGTTTGCAGCCCTGCTCCGGATCTACCTATGAGGGCCGCAAATCTGTCCCTAAGCAGCAGCAGACACTGTCCCTACACTCACTGTCTGGATGCCTGTGTGCAGAGCACAGCGCAGCCGGGTCTTATAAAGGCTCGGTCACGCTGTGCAGGCCGGCCAATCACTGCAATGCCACAACTAACAGGGCTGTGGCATTGCAGTGGTCTGCCAGCCAATCCCTGCATGTGGGCTGGCTCTCAAAAGAGCGCCAACATGCAGAGATGACGACCACGAGCACAGCACGAGTATCGCGAGATTACTCGGTGCTCGCCGAGTAGCCCGAGTACAGTGATACTCGTGCGAGTACCGAGTAGTGGCGAGCATGCTCGCTCATCACTATTAATCGGGTTTACTCTCTTTCTCAGCAGATGGTCAGTTTACAAAGAGTACAGTGGTGGCTCTGATGTGGTCTAAGCAGCTGGGACAGCTCATCATAATCACCCCTTTCGTGTTCCTTTCATGGGCCTTTTCGGTCTGTCCATATGCTAGCTACGGTCTAGCGGCCACAAGTTTTTAGTGGGTGACCTGCCGGGTCCCCTAGCCCTAATACGGTGGCCTTCCTTTTTCTGCACTGGAGGTTGGGTTGCTGGACATAAAAACCCCGCACCCTGCTAGGGTTTAAACATAGAGCTTCCTGGGCACTTCAGCAGAGCCAGCGCTCTGGTTCCGGCCCAGTCCCTCAGTGTCCCCGCTAATTCGAGCACACCTTGGACTCCTTCCTTCACTCACCACGGTCTACAGCCCAGGACATGGACAAGCCTCAAGGTGGCACAGTCCACCGGTTCCGTATCCTCTCAGTCCTCTATAATGGTGGTCTCGCCTCTCCTTCTGACTGAACTTGACTCTCTGGTGTCTCTCGGCTGACTGCCCCCTCTGAACTTGGTGTTGTGTCCTTTTGTTCCCTCCCCTAACCGGGTCCTGTCCTAACTTCCCACTCTCCACTTGTCTCCTCCCCCGCCATCCGTTGCTGGGCATAGAGTCCCTAGTCTTGGGAGCGGAGTGTGTTGGTTGTGTGTTTTAGGGTGACCAACTTACCAATCCCAGCTGCTGTGCCATCTAGTGATGACCGGTCCGCAGGGGCGCCACCTCTGCATGTCATTCTGCCGCCCTCAATTAAAGTTTACAGAGGGCCAGCAGGTTTAAGGAAACCTGAATTTGCAAGGGGCCTCAGATTCCCTTCACCATATGTTTGGGGGGGGACTGTTTTTACTCATACATTTTGTGGTCCCTCCCTCATTATTATTCAGAGAGTGGAATGCATATTCCATAGCACTTTACAATGCCAGCTACAATGTGCCCATTGGTATATTGGGTTTTACCCTCCTCGTGCTCATTCTCCAACACCACCTCCATGTAATTCTGCGTCCCTCAATTCTAGTTTTCTAAGGGTCAGTAGATGGCATGAAAACTGAGTTTATGAGGAGCTTCAGGTGGCCCTTTTCCATACATTTCAGAGAGATTGCTACTACTCATGAAAACATGAAACTATGTAAGTTGTGGATAGACCTAATTTCTTGGGGTAGAGCCTTCCAGAGAATTGGTGCAGCTCGGGAGAAGTCTTGGAGCCGGGAGTGGGAGGTTTGAATTAATGCAGAAGTGAGTCTAAAGTCACTTCCAGAGTGAAGAGAATGGGAGGGGTTCTAGACAGAGATGAGGGTAGAGAGGTAGGGAGGTGCTGCACTATGAAGAGCTTTGTGGGTGAGAACAAGCAGTTTGAATTGGATCCTATAGTGTATAGGTAGTCAGTGCAATTACTGGCATAGAGCGGAAGCGTCTGAATAACGGTTAGCTAAATAGGTGATCCTGGCTGCTGCATTAAGGATGGACTGGAGAGGGGAGAGCCTACTGAGGGGGAGGCCAATTATTACAGAATTACAATATTCAAGGCGGGAGTGAATTGGGGCCACAGTGAGGGTTTTTGTTGTTTGCATGGTGAGAAAGAGACGGATTTTAGAGATGTTCTTCAGGTGCAAGCAGCAAGAGCGAGTGAGAGATTGTATATATGGGGTGAAAGAAAGATCAGCTGCAAACCTAACACCCAGACAGCAAGCCTGCTGCCTAGGCGTTATTGTGGTGCCACACACTGAGAGAGAGATGTCAGATTTAGGGAGGCAAATGGAGGGTGGGAGCCGAAGCAGAAGGACTGCTCTTACTCATACTTTTGGGCGGTCCCTCCCTCATTGTAACTTAGATAGTGGAATACATATTCCATAGCACTTTACAATGCCAGCTACAATATGCCCATTGATATGTTGCACTTTACCCTCCTCCTCAACTGCCTCCATGTCATTCTGCGGCCATCAATTGAAGTTTTCAGATGGCCAGCAGTTGTAAGGAAATCTGAGTTTGCGAGAGGCACCAGGCGGTCCTTTACCATACGTTTGGGGGGGACAGCTCTTATACATTTGGACGTTCTCTCCCTCATTGTTACTCAGATAGTGGAATACATATTCGATAGCACTTTACAATGCCAGCTACAAAATGCCTGTTGGTATGTTTTGTTTTACCCTCCTGCTCTTCCGCCATCACCACCTCCATGTCATTCTATGTACCTCAATTCATGTTTTCAGAGGGCCAGTGGATGCCATGAAACCTAAGTTTGTAAGGAGCCTCAGGTGGCCCTGTACCATATGTTTGGGAGGGACTGCTACTACTCATACATTTGGGTGGTCCCTCCATTGTTAATCAAATAGTGGAATACATATTACATAGCACTTTACAAGCTACAATATGCCCATTGGTATGTTGCGCTTTACCTTCTTCCTCCAACACCACCTCTATGCCATTCTGTGGCCCTCAATTCAAGTTTTCAGAAGCCCAGCAGGTGTCAGGAAAGCTCAGTTTGTGATGGGCCTCAGGTGGCCCTATACCATACATTTGAGAGGGACTACTCTTACTCATACATTTGGGCAGTCCCTCCATCATTGTTACTCAGGTAGTGGAATACATATTCCATAGCACTTTACAATGCCAGTGACACACCCACTCCAGGACAATGGGAATACTTGGAACCCGGTCGGTTGTTACGGTCCTTTTGCATTCAGGGATGTCATGGCGGCGACCCGGCTCCGTGACCCTAGCGGTGTCATTTAATAAAGGGATGCTGGGCTTTGATGATGGGTAACTGGGAAAGGGGCATTCGTGACACCACCAGTGGTATGCGACCAGTGCGGCCGTCGCTGCTGTAGAACCTCTGGGGACGATGACCGGCAGCTTGGATGGTTTCGCTGTCTGTGGGCAGAGCGTGGTCTCCAGGGCAGTGGGTCGTTAAGTCAGCTCATTCTTGGCCGGTGTTCCTGGGATAATCAGCACCTCGGTGGTTAAGACGGCCTATGCAGCCAGTGTGCACCGCAAAGAAAGTCTCACACACTTTCAGAGAAAAGGAGTGCTACCCAATTCAGAGAACAGGGGCACTACCCTCCTGCAAATGGAGGAGTGCAGTACTCCCGGTGGCAGCCAGACCAGTGGGGTGCCACATTCCCCCTTGGTTACAATTAACTCGTTCTCGATCGTCCTTTAACAAGGCACAGACTCACTTTTTTTTTTTAAACAAGAACAATTAAACATATGCTGGCTTTTCTTCCCTTTCAGGAGGCATACACTTGAACGTTTCAACAACCACATACAGTTAGGGCCAGAAATATTTGGACAGTGACACAATTTTCGCGAGTTGGGCTCTGCATGCCACCACATTGGATTTGAAATGAAACCTCTACAACAGAATTCAAGTGCAGATTGTAACGTTTAATTTGAAGGGTTGAACAAAAATATCTGATAGAAAATGTTGGAATTGTACACATTTCTTTACAAACACTCCACATTTTTGGAGGTCAAAAGTAATTGGACAAATAAACATAACCCAAACAAAATATTTTTATTTTCAATATTTTGTTGCGAATCCTTTGGAGGCAATCACTGCCTTAAGTCTGGAACCCATGGACATCACCAAACGCTGGGTTTCCTCCTTCTTAATGCTTTGCCAGGCCTTTACAGCCGCAACCTTCAGGTCTTGCTTGTTTGTGGGTCTTTCCGTCTTAAGTCTGGATTTGAGCAAGTGAAATGCATGCTCAATTGGGTTAAGATCTGGTGATTGACTTGGCCATTGCAGAAGGTTCCACTTTTTTGCACTCATGAACTCCTGGGTAGCTTTGGCTGTATGCTTGGGGTCATTGTCCATCTGTACTATGAAGCGTCGTCCAATCAACTTTGCAGCATTTGTCTGAATCTGGGCTGAAAGTATATCCCGGTACACTTCAGAATTCATCCGGCTACTCTTGTCTGCTGTTATGTCATCAATAAACACAAGTGACCCAGTGCTATTGAAAGCCATGCATGCCCATGCCATCACGTTGCCTCCACCATGTTTTACAGAGGATGTGGTGTGCCTTGGATCATGTGCCGTTCCCTTTCTTCTCCAAACTTTTTTCTTCCCATCATTCTGGTACAGGTTGATCTTTGTCTCATCTGTCCATAGAATACTTTTCCAGAACTGAGCTGGCTTCTTGAGGTGTTTTTCAGCAAATTTAACTGTGGCCTGTCTATTTTTGGAATTGATGAATGGTTTGCATCTAGATGTGAACCCTTTGTATTTACTGTCATGGAGTCTTCTCTTTACTGTTGACTTAGAGACAGATACACCTACTTCAGTTGATGTTGTGAACGGGTTCTTCTTCACCAAATAAAGTAGGCGGCGATCATCCACCACTGTTGTCATCTGTGGACGCCCAGGCCTTTTAGAGTTCCCAAGCTCACCAGTCAATTCCTTTTTTCTCAGAATGTACCCAACTGTTGATTTTGCTACTCCAAGCATGTCTGCTATCTCTCTGATGGATTTTTTCTTTTTTTTCAGCCTCAGGATGTTCTGCTTCACCTCAATTGAGAGTTCCTTTGACCACATGTTGTCTGGTCACAGCAACAGCTTCCAAATGCAAAACCACACACCTGGAATCCACCCCTGACCTTTTAACTACTTCATTGATTACAGGTTAACGAGGGAGACGGCTTCAGAGTTAATTGCAGCCCTTAGAGTCCATTGTCCAATTACTTTTGGTCCCTTGAAAAAGAGGAGGCTATGCATTACAGAGCTATGATTCCTAAACCCTTTCTCCGATTTGGATGTGGAAACTCTCATATTGCAGCTGGGAGTGTGCACTTTCAGCCCATATTATATATATAATTGTATTTCTGAACATGTTTTTGCAAACAGCTAGAATAACAAAACTTGTGTCACTGTCCAAATATTTCTGGCCCTAACTGTACATATTATACATTATTAATTTGAGTCCGTAGTAGAAAAATATGAAAAACCAAAATGCGATATAAAAAGATAAATAATGCACTAAGTTCCCAGTCCTGCACATCGCAGCACACATTAGTCCAACTGCCGGGGCTCAACACAGTTCTATGTCCGGGTCCAATGCCCTCCGCCGGGCTGGGCTGGTCTCTCCCCACCATCCACTTTGCGCAGACACCGGCGGGCTAACTATTTACAATATAAACAATTTTCAATTCCTGTGATATACTTAACTATACATTATACAACTATACACGACATTTACAAGGCATTAAACTACTATCTACAGTTACTATTTAGAGTATGGCTAACTGACTTTCCAGATCTTATTTTATGGCCGAGTTCTGCTTGCCTGCAATTTGTCCTCCCCACCCAAAACTTCAGCCAGTTCCGCACACGTAGACCTTGGCGGTAGGATCTTGTACACTCTAAGCGCAAATCAGCCTCGGCGTCCCATGTGTCGGGTGTACCCGACCTCCTCTCTGTGATGAAGATCCCGAACGGGGTGTCCTTTTGGGAGATACAACTCCGCATCTCGTCTGCTGACGAACACTTCCTTCTCCAAGCCGTACTCCTTTATGAACCCCAGCCATTCTGGAGGTGGAAGTCCACAACAACCTTGCGGCGCCGTTCCGCCGGTTTGTGTGCAGGTCCTGTCCATACTTGGTCTTTTTCCTCTAGGTACACTTCCTCCTGCAGCCTCCAACCATCTTGACGCTGCCACCGCTCTTCTTATTCCACTGCTTGCCTCTGCTCCCATTAGATACTGTTGATGAACTCTCTCTGGACAGTTGTCTCTTCAGCCTGGGCCGCGACCGAGCACCCCCCGGTGCACTCTTGGGGGTGGCCAGTGCATCTTCCTGCTCTCAGCTGTGGGATCCTCTGCCGGGTCCACCACTCCCTCCAGCTTCTCAGCGTTGTTCTCAAGCTTTTGTGAAGGGTCAGGCAGTTCTGGGGCAGTTACTGGTGGCTCGTCTATCTTCATCGGGGTAGCCAAATCTGTAGTACAAAGTGGTTTAGCTACTGGCGGTGCTGGAAACTCAGGCACCTGGTTTCTTTGCGCCAACATCTTCTGCTGGGCCTGCTTCCAGGTACTAATGGCCCACGACTGAGCCTTTCTCAGCAGCTGGCTCGACTCTGTTGCTTCATCTTCCAGGTCGTCGGTACACAGTAACGGGTCTACAGCCTCCATAGTCACACTGGAGGCCTCTTCCTCCCTCCTGCCGACTGGGGTATCTGTCCCGCTGCTTGCCATGGTGCGATCACCACGCGGTTCTCCTTCGTCCTTTCTGCTCTAGGGCCACACCCTCCCAGCCCTCCTTTACGCTTCTGAGCAGAGTCAGCACACCTCTCGGCAAGCCCCCTTGGTTTTCTCTCAGCACTCGGGTCGGGCCTGCTCTTTTGCACGTTTTACTAACCCATCCCACAACAAGACCCTGGGCATGCTCTGGCCTACACGTGGTGCTCAGTCTTTCTAGTCACCATTTTGCAAGTTCTTCTGTTGCACAACAATTTTGAACAGTTCTTCCTCGTACAAAGGTGCACGAGACCCGTTGTCCCTGGGTCGTTCGCATCCTGTTCGTGATGCCAAGTTGGCACGCCCACTCCAGGGCAATGGGGATATTCGGAACCAAGCCAGTTGTTACAGTCCTTGTGCATTCGGGGATGTCACGGCGGCGACCCGGCTCCGTGGCTCTGGGGGTGTCACTTATTAAAGAGATGCTGGGTTTTGATGACAGCGGAATTGGGAAACGGGTATTTGTGACGCCACCCACGGTATGCGACCAGCAGGGCCATACCTAGGGGGGCTGGCGGGTCATGTGCCCCGGGCAGAGCAGGCTAGTGGGCGCTGTCAGGCCTCAGGAGTCCCCGCCGCCGCATGTTACGCTCCCCCCCACTGTGGGAGCCGGCTATTCTCCGCTCCTGCAGTCTGCGGACAGCGGGAGCAGAGAATGTGCAGCCGCCGGCTCCTGCAGTCCATGTACAGGCATCTATCAGATGCCTGTACTTGGAAGCACTCAGCAGCATCTCCAGCCGCCCTGTTCCCCGCACTTTCTGGTTGGGGGGACCTCAGCAGCGTGATCAGATCACCTGACCACGCTGCTGACATCACTCAGCAGAGGCAGCAAAGAGCAGCAGAAGGATGGAGAAGACCGCTCCACATACCATAGGAACTGAACTGCACATACATATAATTAGGGGAAGGGGGACAGCGTGCAGGGAGAGGGTGGGGGAGTGTGAGCATGAAACTGAGGGTGGGAGAGTGTGAGCATGAAACTGAGGGTGGGGGGAGTATGAGCATGAAACTGAGGGTGGGGGGAGTATGAGCATGAAACCGGGATACTCGTGCGAGTAACGAGTAGCACAGAGCATACTCGCTCATCCCTAATGGCTATGTTAATAAAGGTTTTGTGCCATGGTTACTATGTTAATTTGTTAGGAGCATTAAAGGGGTGGTCCAAGTCTGTGATAAGTCTTCAGTCACTCTATGTGTCCCTCTATTTGACTGCAGACTTCTGAATTCTCACAGAGCGCACACTGCCTGCTGTCAGGATTCTCTGGTGCTGGCCGTGAGCATGGTAGGTCATGATACTTTAAGTATGCAATTTACATACATGCAGTCTTGTGCTGACTAGACATGCATGGCCTCGATCAATGAAAATGAATTGAGTGAGGCCGGACATGTCTAGTCAGAATGTGGATAGAAGTATATAAATCGCATACTTGTGCTCACACGACCATCCAATCTTACCATCAGCATGAGAGAATCCTGATAGTGTGCAGTGCACGCGCTGTGAGAACTCAGAGGCCTGCACAGACTTTCATCTCAAACCTGGATGAGCCTTTAATTAAAAAATTAAGCACTGTAGCCCAATCCTATGAGCATGTAATATAATTTGTTTTTCACTGAACATTGAGAGAACTAGCTCGACGGCATGTGACTGTACGTGTGCAAATCGCAAATGAAAGATCAGTCACATGATGGCTACTCAGACTGCATTGGGGGCGCCAAACTGAAGTCTTACCCCGGGTGTCAGAAAACCTAGATACACCTCTGACGACCAGTGCGGCCGCCGCTGCTGTACAACCTCTAGGGGTGATGACCGGCAGATTGGATGGTTTCGCTCCCCGTGTGTGGAGCGGGGTCCTCAGGGAAGTGGGTAGTGAAGTCAGTTCATTCTTGGCTGGTGTTCCTTGGACCATCAGCAGCTCGGTGGTTCAGGTGGCCCCTGCAGCTGGTGGGGCGCCGCAAAGAAAAGTCTCACACACTTCCATTGGAGTTCTGTACATCTTACTTCAACACTTTAACCAGGTGCTTCACTCTAACATTCTCCAGTACAGCTGTTTCTCAAGAACCGGGACAGTGTCATTGAGACCCTTAGGTGTTCCTTTCTCTCTATCTCTCTCTGTGTTCTTTCTACTCTTGGTGGTACTCTAACTTGTCTTGCTTATTTTGTCAGCGCCTCCGCACAAAGAGCTCGGGTACCGACAGCCATAGGCATTGGTTGGCACCATTTCGTAGTGCCATGCCTTAGTAGGGCTGCTGTCACGCTGGGAGTGGGGAAGACACCCAGCGTAGGATAACGACAGGGGGGGGGAATAAGGAGTCCCTAACGCTAAGGGCACAAGAAGGAGACGGTGACCCCTAGACTTCCTAGAGCTGACCCTGTCTGCCCTAACGTCCCTATACAGTCTCCTCAACTGTCGCCGACCACGAACCTCGTCCCTCTCTGATCCTAGCGCTATCTTATCTAAGGATCAGATGGAGGGGTTCACTAGACCCCTCCACTATCAACTAAAGACAAACACCAGGGAAGACAGACATTTGGGAAAAGGAAACACTTATCTGACAGCAGAGCTCAGCAACCTCCACAACCTCCGCGTCTGCTGGAGCAAGGATAATGAGTGCACAAGGAACTATCACCTGCACCGAGGAAGGGTGATGAACCTCCTTATAAAAGTGGAAGGAATCCGCTGGGTCCTAGTGACCTACAATATTGGTGGATAAAACCAGACCGAGCACAAGACCTCCACAGACGTCCCCCCATAACAGCGAGATCCATCACACCCTCTCTCCATCTACACAGAAGGTAAATGCCCCTGAAAGAGACGGACCATCCTCCACCATTATGGCTGGTGGGCCACACGCTGGGATCGTCTGCGCGTGGCCTCCACCCTGTCATCCGTGCCACCCGTGACAGCTGCCTTCTCCGAGGTATGCCAGGTTGTTGGACCAGAGGTGCCCTTTAGGAGCTCTTGGCGTCCGGTTCAATGGTTCAGGTTTGGATCCCCGTGCCGTCTTCAGGGCCGGTCCCCTGTTTCGTCCATCAGCCCCTCTGTTTCCCTGCCAGATATTGGTGTGCGAGGGGGGGGGTGATCTTAGCCTTTGTCCACATCCCAAGGGCTCCTTCTCTTTTCTTCACCCTTTCATCTTTCCCTCCCAGGGCAAGCATGACCGTGCTCCAGCCCACAGGAGCTAACATCTCCACCACCTCTCGACTCCCACTCCAACTTCCTACTCCTTCGCTGTCCTCCTCACATCTCCTCTTCTTTCTTACCTGTGTCCCCCTCTCTGAGACTGGGCCTACCCTCCCGGGTCCACCCACTGTCCCTGTCCGGGCTCCTACGTGTGTGTGTTGCAATGACGGGTCTCAACTTCACCATCCCAATTCAGAGAACAGGAGCACTACCCTTCCGCTAATGGAGGAATGCAGTACTCCCAGTGGTGGCTAGACCAGTTAGGCACCACACCTGCTACAACATGCCCATTGGTATGTTGGATTTTACCCTCCTGCTCTTCCTCCAACACCACCTCCATGTCATTCTGTGTCCCTCAATTCAAGTTTTCAGAGGGCCAGTAGATGCCATGAAACCTGAGTTTGTAAGAAGCCTCAGGTGGCCTTTTACCATACGTTTGGGAGGGACTGCTACTACTCATACATTTGGGCGGTCCCTCCATTATTGTTAATCAAATAGTGGAATACATATTTCATAGCACTTTAAATGGCAACTACAATATGCCCATTGGTATGTTGCGCTTTACCCTCCTCCTCCAACACCACCTCTATTTCATTCTGTGGCCCTCAATTCAAGTTTTCAGAGGGTCAGCAGGTGTCAGGAAACCTGAGTTTGTGATGGGCTTCAGGTGGCCCTTTATCATACATTTGGGAGGGACTGCTCTTACTCATACATTTGGGCGGTCCCTCCCTCATTGTTACTCAGGTAGTGGAATACATCTTCCATAACACTTTACAATGCCAGCTACTGTATAATAATAATAATAAATAATAATAAAATAATACCGTAATACATTTTTATTTATATATTGCCAACATATTCCTCAGCACTTTATAATTATGCGGGGGCAATGTACAGACAATAGCAACAATAACAAAGTAATACATAGTTCACCAGTTACATGAGGGTAGAGAGCCCTGCTTGAAAGCTTACAATCTATAAGGACATAGGGAACACAGTAGGTGGATTGTGCTTGTAAGGTCTAGGTCAGACATCATTATGATATGAGGCCACGTGCTCCAAACATTATCCAGTATATTGTCTATATGCACTTAAAGGAAAACTGTTAGGTGCATAATCCATATGTAACTGCTGTCATTTTCTAATTCCTCACTCTAAGCTCTCTCTATTGATGTATTTCCCTTCTATGTTCTGTAAACTTCAAATAAAGAGATGAATTCCATTTGTCAATCACAGGAAGTTATCAACTTAGTTCTTTGCTGTCCACTCCCCATAGGATAATTATTCATGTCACATACTAACATCTCATCACTCCACGGGACATCACTGGGGGGGGGGGGGGGAAAGGCTGTATTCTCCTCTCTGCTCCCTCTGTCTGTGGCCAGGAAAGAGGCAAAACGCCGTTGTACCATCACCCCTCGTCCTCCCACCCGCTACCCACACCCTGCTATGTGCACTTGGGCACAATAAAACCTCTGATCTGAATTGATAAGTCCTCTGTGCAGCTTCTTTCTGTTTTCCGGCCATTGTCTATATATTTTGGGGGGCACTCACTCATTTGGAAGGCCTCTACCATTACTTTTGGAGGGTCCAAAATTCCATAAATCTAGAGTTGGGTAATTGCCTTGCTTTTGCCATGCCCCACTGTTAAGTATTTGGCATAAGCAAAGCTATGGTTGATGCCACTGGAGATCATCTATACAGTTGGGAGGGCCCTGTTCTATACATTTGGGATGGCCCTCCTCTAAAGATTTGTGAGGACCATCCTCTATACATTTGAGAGCAAGTTAAAAATGAAATAGCCATACAGAGTTCGGGTAGAGTCACACAACTTTTCTTTGCTAGAGCCGCTGCCTTTATAGAGTTGAATTTATCTCAATAATTTTGGAGCCCCCCTCTATCATGAGGCACATCATGGATGGCCCTCCTCTATACATTTGAGAGTGCCCTTACTTATTCCTATTGGAGGTTCCTCATTCACTCATTTAGCATTACCCTCAGAGGGCAGTCTACAATAAATTCCCTCCTCCAGGTCCACAGTGCAGTCTGAATTACCCTCGGTTTATGGTTTGGAAGGCAGACAATGCCTCAAGTACATTGAAAAGCAGCATCATCAAATCTTCCACACAGTCCAGTCTCGGAAACCAAGTGGCTGGGTTGTCCAGTGTTCAACCTGGTCCTTTCTACCTCTAATCATGAGTCCCAGGAGACATATGACCCCAAACGTGTGCACTCTAAGGAGCTCTTTATGTTCCCTTTTATTCATTTTGGACTCTCACCGTGCACCATTCAAGAGTGACATGAGTAGGTGGTGTGCCGAGATGTGCAAATATTAGAGCACTCACGATCAGAAGAAAGGCACATTGGGAAACGTCAATTACTGTCTCAAGAGGTGGAAGATGATGATGATGAGACACAGTTGCCATCAGGTCAGCCTAAAATCTCAACTCAGAAGGAGGATCAGATTGAGGGATTGGAAGATGAGCTGGTCGATGATGAGGCCACTAATCCAACCTGGACCGGTAGCACACATAATGAGCAGATCAGCACAGAGGTGAAGAGATCTGTAGCACAAAAATAGGCAGGACGAGGTAGTGGTTTGACTAGAGTAAGAACTGGGTCAACTGTTCCTAAGAACACTTCCACTCACACATACCTCAGGCCAAGGGGCATTCTTCTATGGCATTTTTTTCTTTACTGATAGTCCTTCAGAGAAAAGTACTGTAACTTATAGCATCTGCCATAACAAGTTTAGCAGAGGCAAAAAGAATTCCAACCTGAACACCAGTAGCATGCTCAAGCACATGGCAGCCAAGCACCCCAGTAAGTCGGCGGAACACCTGTGCACAAAATCTATGTCTCCGGGTGAAACCACTGCCACTTTGCCTGAGCTATGTCCTTCCCAATCTGTTGTTCATGAAGCAGACTGTTATGCCCTAGAAGGCTATGGAAATGTAGAGTAGACACCCTGGATCACAGATAGATTTGTGTAAGCTGAACCCTTGAGATAGGAAGAGACCAGACAGAGACTTTACATAACCCATGATCTTTACTCAAAGTATGAAGATATGCCCACAGGGGAAAGTATCCATGAAAGAGGAACCTCTGGATCAAGACACCGAACTCCCCTAGAGGAGCCATCGGTGAGCAGACCGTATTCAGGGATTGAACCGGCACAGCTCCAGGGGGTGTAAATGCCTAGACTACCAGGACCAGAGGGACGACCCGTACATACCATAACAGAGTTGAAATAGTTGTTGTATAGTCCGTGTTAGGCTGGTTCTGCCCGCAGCATGATCCAGGTAGCTCTTTGCAGTCCGAGATAGGCAGGGACAGACCGTAGTGGGATCCATGTGGCTCAGCACAGTCCATGCAAGGCAAGTATAGCCAGAAGCAGAGGACAGCTAACGCTGTGCAGTCCAGGATTGGCAAATACAGCCAGTAGTGGTTTCTGAGGAGTAACAAAACGTAGAGCAAACAGCAGTTTTCAGGTGCAAGGCACTATGAAAGTGGGACCTGGAAACTAGCAACATTCCTAGGGTTAGAATATGTTGCCAAGGTCCCTTCCTTAAAGGGAGGGTGCCTTATTTACCCAGAACCTCTCTGCAATAAGCTGAGAGGCACTTCAGAATAAGGGCGTACTGGCCCTTTAAATACCAGCATGATGTGGTGGGCGTCACCTAAGGCAGGTCCTGGTTTAAGTGCTCAGAGACTGCAGACTCTGGGCAGAGAAGGCCGCAGTCAGGGAAACAGGAGGCATAGCAGTATCCTGAACCTGGTGAGTAACATGTATAGGAGAGAGCACAGTGGACTGGGCAGACTGTACGAAGCCACATGCTGGGCACCAACTCCCTGTCCAGTAGAGGATGTCCCCATGGCAAGAGGCATGACAGTACCCCCCCCTTACGCCCCCTCTTTTTCAGGACAGACAAGAATTTCAGGAGGTGAGAAGCATTGATCTTCTCTCTAGGTTCTCATGATCTTTTATGTGTCCCAAATCCTCTCCAATGGACAAGAATAAAGTCCTTTTACCTCTTGTTTTCATGGCCAGAATCTTCTTGACTTCAAAGACATCCTCAGCACTGATTTGTGCAGGTGTACAAGGATCTTGAAAGAAGTGGCTTCAGAAGAGAGACGTGGAAAGATTTGTGTACCCGTAAGGACGAAGGCAGCTTTATACAGTAGGACACTTTGTTGACCCCTTATAGAACCTCAACAGGAACAATATACTGGGGCGCCAGCTTGAAGGAAGGAACCTTGAGACGGATATGTCTGGAAAAAAGCCATACCTTGTCTTCTGATCAGAATGACGGAGGATCCAGATGTCTCTTATCTGTGTGCTCCTTCATACGGCTTGCAGCTTGCTCCAAGGAGGACATGGCCTCAGCCCAGATTTTGGAGAAGTCTCTTGCGACATATTTGGCCGCTGGATTACCGGTTGGAAGGGTCACTAGTATTGGGATTCTTGGATGTTGCTTGTAGACTAGAAAGAAAGGAGAGTTAGCGCTTGTTACAGGACAATTGCACCCACAGCAACAAGAAGACCCAGTCACTATGATGGCTATTCACAAAGTGTCGGAGGTAGTTAAGGAGAATTTGGGTTTACCCACTCCACCTGACCGTTGGACTGAGGGTGATAAGCAGAAGACAAGTCCAATGTCACCTCCAGTAGCTTGCAGAGGGATAGCCAGAACGTAGAGATGAAACAGACTAACATTATGATAGAGAATTTAGATTGTGAACCCATTGGGGAAAGTGATGAATGATATCTGTAAAGCACTGTTGAAATTAATGGCTTTATATAAATGAGTAAAATAATAGAAAAAATATTTTCAAAAAGAGTTTAATTAGTATCTGGTGTCCTGCAGTCCAAAATATTCTCTTGCCCTTGATTAGGTCATTGAAAATTATAGAACTGAGAATGTATGTTAATATACACAGTTTTGAAATTTAATACTATATTTTTAACGAGTCAGTATTTGCAAAACCTAAACAGAACCGGTCAGTACATTTTGTATATGTAAAAGTAGTGGTATGGTGTTAGAGAACCTTGTGGCCCAATAAAAATAACACCTTTTTTGCTAACAATGAATGTATGAGTCATGAAGGCTTGAGAAATCTATTGGCGAAGGTTTATGCAAATGAGGATAGAAAAAGTATATTTGGGGTTGGGTCACTGCACTTGGAAAAAGGAGTCTAAGGTATACAAGTCACTAAAGTATACTTGAACTTAACAGCAATAAAGACTAAGGAAGAACTGGGTTCTCCGAAACACATAGGTTTTTGGCTCCAGCAGGACATTGTAGCAGGAAGCAAGTGATGTCACTCACCCCTCTGCAGCAAACACACATAGTTTCTGGGAACTCTGACATCTGGGGCGCCCCATTCAGCACCAATGGGATACACAAGGATGTGCAGGCAGGAATATTCTTTGCTTAGTTGAGAGAAGAAACCGGGCACTGACCTTGTTGCATTGAAGTCCTGTGTGCAGAGGCATTCATGGATCTGGGTTGCTCAGCTGTAGATGCAGAGATCAATTAAGAACTTAGAGAGAAAACAGCGGTACTCCGGGATCCTCTATTCCAAGAACAGCTTTATTCCAGAAAGTTTACATCAGTGGGTGCAGGGAAGGGAGGACGGAGGGACGACGGTGACCGTTTTGCGTGCTTTGCACGCTTCAGAGGGTCCTGCGTAGGATTATTCTTTGGCTTGCTCAACCTCTGTAGGATTAAGATGACTGCGCTCCTTGGGCTTAATTTTTTACTGCACAATTTTATTAGCCAAGTAAGGCTAGGGTCACACCTACGTTTTTTTTTTCAAATCTTGATCCGGTTTAGAGCTTTTAGAAAGCTCAAAACCGGAGCAGGAAACGCTCCTCATAGGAGTCCATTATAGTAACCGGATTGCTTTATAAGCAATCCAGTTTCCGTCTCAGGATCTGCAGCCTGCGTGAAAAATCATGCAAGCTGCAGTTTTCGAAGCGGTTCTAGCCTCCACAATGCGGTAACCTCATTGCTCAGAATGTATAATCCTGAGCAATGCGGTTACCATATAAGCTTTACATCCAGATCTGGATGAGGTGAATGCAATTCTCTTTTAACCCCTTCCCGACCCTTGGCCCACCGTTTGGGCCATGGAAACAAGTTCGTTCCCGACCCTTGGCCCAGGGGGTGGGCCATGGATTGATCGGGCTCCTGCAGGCCGAGTGAGGGTCTCACTGACCTGTCACTCAGCCTGCAGGTACATGGGGTGTTGTACAACACCCCATGGGGGGTCGATTTGCCCCCACCCCACCCCCCCGGCTACAGGCGCGGTGATTGGCACTCAAAAGTGAAAGTGAAAATCACCGCGCCTGTCATGCTTCCCATCCTGCCCCCTCTTCATCTTTCTTACCCCCCCCCACTTCCTGTCCCTGCGCCCGCTTCCTGTCCCTGCCGCGGGCTTCCTCTTCCTGCCGCCCGCCTCCTCCTCACTCCCCCGCTTCCTCTGAGTGCTCCCCCATCTCCTGTCACCCCCCCTCCTCCCCCTGCCTGCTTCCCCCGATCACCGGAGCGGCGATCGCCTCTTCCACTCACCCCTCCGGCGATCGCGCTCCATCCTGCTGCACGGCTGCGTCCCGCTCCTCCTCCTCTTTTCTCCGGCCGCTTCCGCATCTGACAGCTCTGTGCTGGAGCTGTCAGATGACTTCTACAGCTAGATCCTGAGGATCCTGTAGGAAGTGATCTGACAGATCCAGCACAGTGATCCACAGTGACCATTATGTGATCACTGTGGATCACTGTACTGGATCTGTCAGATCACTTTCTACAGCTGGATCCTGAGGATCCAGCTGTAGGAAGTGATCTGACAGATCCAGCACAGTGATCCACAGTGACCATTATGTGATCACTGTGGATCACTGTACTGGATCTGTCAGATCACTTTCTACAGCTGGATCCTGAGGATCCAGCTGTAGGAAGTGATCTGACAGATCCAGCACAGTGATCCACAGTGACCATTATGTGATCACTGTGGATCACTGTACTGGATCTGTCAGATCACTTTCTACAGCTGGATCCTGAGGATCCAGCTGTAGGAAGTGATCTGACAGATCCAGCACAGTGATCCACAGTGACCATTATGTGATCACTGTGGATCACTGTACTGGATCTGTCAGATCACTTTCTACAGCTGGATTCTGAGGATCTAGCTGCAGAAAGTGATCTGACACCCCGGGCGCAGTGACCCACTATGTGCATCACTGCGCCTGGGCTGCCAGATCACTTTCCGCAGCTCGATCCCCATGCATGGGGATCGAGCTGCAGAAAGCTATCTAACAGCCCGGGCGCAGTGATGCACATAGTGGGTCACTGCGCCCAGGCTCTTAGATCGCTGCTCTGCAGCCCGATCTCCCTGCATGGGCATCGATCTGCAGAAAGCAATCTGACAGTCTGGACGCAGTGATGCACATAGTGGGTCAATGCGCCTGTGCTGCCAGATCGCTTTCCGCAGCTCGATCCCCATGCATGGGGATCGAGCTGCGAAAAGCGATCTGGCAGCCCAGGCGCAGTGATGCACATAGTGGGTCACTGCGCCCAGGCTCTTAGATCGCTGCTCTGCAGCCCGATCTCCCTGCATGGGCATCGAGCTGCAGAAAGCAATCTGACAGCCCGGACGCAGTGATGCACATAGTGGGTCAATGCGCCTGTGCTGCCAGATCGCTTTCCGCAGCTCGATCCCCATGCATGGGGATCGAGCTGCGGAAAGTGATCTGGCAGCCCAGGCGCAGTGATGCACATAATGGGTCACTGCGCCCGGGGTGTCAGATCACTTTCTGCAGCTCGATCACCATGCTGGCGGATCGGGCTCCAGAGTAGCGATCTGAAAGCAAAGGTGATCGAGCGTCGTGGGACCTTCGTTATGGACTACGTCGGAGCGATCGAGCGTCGTGGGACCTTCGTTGTGGACTACGTCGGATCTTTTTATAATAAAGATGGAGTCCGAATTGTGTCTGTGTTTTTTTTTCAAATAAAAAGATTTTTCTCTGTGTGTATTTATTGACTATTTACCGTACTAGAGATTCCTAATGGCGGGTCTAACATTGGCCCTATATTATGAATCTCGGGCTTAGTGCCAGCTGCCAATAAAAAGCTGGCATTAACCCCTTTATTACCCAGTTAGCCAACGGCACCAGGGCAACTGGAAGAGCGTGGGTACAGCGCCAGAAAATGGCGCTTCAATGAATGCGCCATTTTCTGGGGCGGCTGCGGGCTGCAATTCGCAGCATGGGGGGCCCAGAATGCTTGGGCCTCTCTATGCTGAGGATTCCAGCCCCCAGCTGCCTAGTTGTACCTGGCTGGACCAAAAATATGGCGGAGCCCCACGTAATTTTTTTTTCTAGAATTAGTTCTAGAAATTTAAAAAAATTGGGCTTCGGTGTATTTTTGGTTCCAGCCAGGTATGACGAGGCAGCTGGGGGTGGGTGGCAGTCCGTAGCTGCCAAGTTGTACCTGGCTGGACCAAAAATATGGCGGAGCCCTATGTCATTTTTTTTCTAGAAATATTTCTAGAAATAAAAAAAACATAGGCTTCGCTGTATTTTTGGTTCCAGCCAGGTATGACGAGGCAGCTGGGGGCTGGTGGCAGTCCGTAGCTGCCAAGTTGTATCTGGCTGGATCAAAAATATGGCGGAGCCCTATGTCATTTTTTTTCTAGAAATAATTCTTGAAATAAAAAAAAAAAATAGGCTTCGCTGTATTTTTGGTTCCAGCCAGGTATGACGAGGCAGCTGGGGACTGGTGGCAGTCCGTAGCTGCCAAGTTGTACCTGGCTGGACCAAAAATATGGCGGAGCCCTATGTCATTTTTTTTCTAGAAATAATTCTAGAAATAAAAAAAAAATAGGCTTCGCTGTATTTTTGGTTCCAGCCAGGTATGACGAGGCAGCTGCGGGCTGGTGGCAGTCCGTAGCTGCCAAGTTGTACCTGGCTGGACTAAAAATATGGCGGAGCCCTATGTCATTTTTTTTCTAGAAATAATTCTAGAAATAAAAAAAAAATAGGCTTCGCTGTATTTTTGGTTCCAGCCAGGTATGACGAGGCAGCTGGGGGCTGGTGGCAGTCCGTAGCTGCCAAGTTGTACCTGGCTGGACCAAAAATATGGCGGAGCCCTATGGGTCCCCTATGCTGCGAATTGCAACTACTAGACTAGTATGTTTTTTCACAAAAAGTTTCTTTATTCATTTATACGTCTCAATTTGTGAAGCACATGGTGGTTCAAAGTGCTCACTGTGCATCTAGATATGTTCCCTGGGGGGTATAGTTTCCAAAATGGGGTCACTTGTGGGGGAGCTCTAATGTTTAGGCACACAGGGGCTCTCCATACGCGACCTGGTGTCCGCTAACAATTCCAATTGTTGGCAAACACCAGGTTGCGTATGGAGAGCCCCTGTGTGCCTACACATTGGAGCTCCCCACAAGTGACCCCATTTTGGAAACTACACCCCCCAAGGAACGTATCTAGATGCATAGTGAGCACTTTGAACCCCCAAGTGCTTCACAAATTGATCCATAAAAATAAAAAAGTACTTTTTTTTCCACAAAAAAATTATTTTTTCATTTTTACAGATCAATTTGTGAAGCACCTGGAGGTTCAAAGTGCACACTATGCATCTAGATACATTCCTTGGGGGGTCTAGTTTACAAAATGGGGTCAGTTGTGGGGGAGCTCTAATGTTTAGTCACACAGACGCTCTCCATACGCAACATGGTGTCCGCTAACAATTCCAATTGTTAGCGGACACCATGTCGCATATGGAGAGCCCCTGTGTGCCTAAACATTAGAGCTCACCCACAAGTGACCCCATTTTGGAAACTAGACCCCCCAGGGAACTTATATAGATGGATAGTGAGCATATTGACCCCCCAGTTGCTTCACAAATTAATGGAAAAAAAACTTTTTTTGCGGAAAACAAGTACTTTTTCATTTTTACAGATCAATTTGTGAAGCACCTGGGGGTTCAAAGTGCTCACTATGCATCTAGATATGTTCCCTGGGGGGTCTAGTTTCCAAAATGGGGTCACTTGTTGCGGAGCCCCAATGTTTAGGCACATAGGGGCTCACCAAACGCAACATGGTGACAGCTAACAATTTGAGCTGATTTTTATTCAAATTGTTAGCGGACACCATGTCGCTTTTGGAGAGCCCCTGTGTGCCTAAACATTGGAGCTCCCCCACAAGTGACCCCATTTTGGAAACTAGACCCCCCAGGGAACTTATATAGATGGATAGAGAGCATATTGACCCCCCAGGTGCTTCACAAATTAATGGAAAATATTTTTTTTTGCGGAAAACAAGTACTTTTTCATTTTTACAGATCAATTTGTGAAGCACCTGGGGGTTCAAAGTGCTCACTATGCATCTAGATACGTTCCCTGGGGGGTCTAGTTTCCAAAATGGGGTCACTTGTGGGGGAGCCCCAATGTTTAGGCACACAGGGGCTCACCAAACGTGACATGGTATCCGCTAACAATTTGAGCTCATTTTGCATTCAAATTGTTAGCGGACACCATGTCGTGTTTGGAGAGCCCCTGTGCGTCTCCACATTGGAGCTCCCCCACAAGTGACCCCATTTTGGAAACTAGACCCCCCAGGGAACATATCTAGCTGCATAGTGAGCACTTTGAACCCCCAGGTGCTTCACAAATTGGTCCGTAATAATGAAGAAAGAAAATTTTTGTGGAAAAGAAAGTGCTTTTTCATTTTTATGGATGAATTTGTGAAGCACCTGGGGCTTCAAAGTGCTCACTATGCATCTAGATACGTTCCCTGGGCGGTCTAGTTTCCAAAATAGGGTCACTTGTGGGGGAGCTCCAATGTTTAGGCACACAGAGGCTCACCAAACGCAACATGGTGTCCGCTAACAATTTGAGCTCATTTTGCATTCAAATTGTTAGCGGACACCATGTCGTGTTTGGAGGGTCCCTGTGCGTCTCCACATTGGAGCTCCCCCACAAGTGACCCCATTTTGGAAACTAGACCCCCCAAGGAACGTATCTAGATGCATAGTGAGCACTTTGAACCCCCAAGTGCTTCACAAATTGATCCATAAAAATAAAAAAGTACTTTTTTTTCCACAAAAAAATTATTTTTTCATTTTTACAGATCAATTTGTGAAGCACCTGGAGGTTCAAAGTGCACACTATGCATCTAGATACATTCCTTGGGGGGTCTAGTTTACAAAATGGGGTCAGTTGTGGGGGAGCTCTAATGTTTAGTCACACAGACGCTCTCCATACGCAACATGGTGTCCGCTAACAATTCCAATTGTTAGCGGACACCATGTCGCATATGGAGAGCCCCTGTGTGCCTAAACATTAGAGCTCACCCACAAGTGACCCCATTTTGGAAACTAGACCCCCCAGGGAACTTATCTAGATGGATAGTGAGCATATTGACCCCTCAGTTGCTTCACAAATTAATGGGAAAAAATTTTTTTTGCGGAAAACAAGTACTTTTTCATTTTTACAGATCAATTTGTGAAGCACCTGGGGGTTCAAAGTGCTCACTATGCATCTAGATACGTTCCCTGGGGGGTCTAGTTTCCAAAATGGGGTCACTTGTGGGGGAGCCCCAATGTTTAGGCGCACAGGGGCTCACCAAACATGACATGGTGTCCGCTAACAATTTGAGCTCATTTTGCATTCAAATTGTTAGCGGACACCATGTCGTGTTTGGAGAGCCCCTGTGCGTCTCCACAATGAAGCTCCCCACAAGTGACCCAATTTGGAAACTAGACCCCCCAGGGAACATATCTAGCTGCATAGTGAGCACTTTGAACCCCCAGGTGCTTCACAAATTGGTCCGTAATAATGAAGAAAGAAAATTTTTGTGGAAAAGAAAGTGCTTTTTCATTTTTATGGATGAATTTGTGAAGCACCTGGGGCTTCAAAGTGCTCACTATGCATCTAGATACGTTCCCTGGGGGGTCTAGTTTCCAAAATGGGGTCATTTGTGGGGGAGCTCCAATGTTTAGGCACACAGGGGCTCACCAAACGCAACATGGTGTCCGCTAACAGTTTGAGCTCATTTTGCATTCAAATTGTTAGCGGACACCATGTCGTATTTGGAGAGCCCCTGTCCGTCTCCACATTGGAGCTCTCCCCACAAGTGACCCAATTTTGGAAACTAGACCCCCCAGGGAACATATGTAGCTGCATAGTGAGCACTTTGAACCCCCAGGTGCTTCACAAATTGGTCTGTAATAATGAAAAAAGAAATTTTTGTGGAAAATAAAGTGCTTTTTCATTTTTATGGATGAATTTGCGAAGCACCTGGGGGTTCAAAGTACTCACTATGCATCTAGATACGTTCCCTGGGGGGTCTAGTTTCCAAAATGGGGTCACTTGTGGGGGAGCTCCAATGTTTAGGCACACAGGGGCTCACCAAACGCAACATGGTGTCCGCTAACAATTTGAGCTCATTTTGCATTCAAATTGTTAGCGGACACCATGTCGTGTTTGGAGGGTCCCTGTGCGTCTCCACATTGGAGCTCCCCCACAAGTGACCCCATTTTGGAAACTAGACCCCCCAGGGAACATATCTCGCTGCTTAGTAAGCACTTTGAACCCGCAGGTGCTTCACAAATTGGTCCGTAATAATGAAAAAAAGAAATTTTTGTGGAAAAAAAAAGTGCTTTTTCATTTTTATGGATGAATTTGTGAAGCACCTGGGGGTTCAAAGTACTCACTATGCATCTAGATACGTTCCCTGGGGGGTCTAGTTTCCAAAATGGGGTCACTTGTTGCGGAGCCCCAATGTTTAGGCACACAGGGGCTCACCAAACGCAACATGGTGACAGCTAACAATTTGAGCTGATTTTTATTCAAATTGTTAGCGGACACCATGTCGCTTTTGGAGAGCCCCTGTGTGCCTAAACATTGGAGCTCCCCCACAAGTGACCCCATTTTAGAAACTAGACCCCCCAGGGAACATATCTAGATGGGAGTGACCATATTGAACCCCCAGGTGCTTTACAAATTGATCTGTGAAAATGAAATAGTACTTTTTTTTTCACAGAAATTTTTTTTTAGCCTAAATTTTTTCGTTTTCACATGGCAACAGCATAAAATTCATCCTAAAATTTGTTGGGCAATTTCTCCTGAGTACACCGATACCTTATATGTGGTCATAAACCACTGTTTGGGCACACAGCAGGGCTCAGAAGGGCAGGAGCGCCATTTCACTTTTTGGATGTAAAATTAGCTCCAAAATTCAAATTGCGCTCCTTCCCTTCTGAGCCCTGCCGTGCACCCAAACAGTGGTTTATGACCATATATGAGGTATCTGTGTACTCGGGAGAATTTGCACAACACATTTTAAGATCCATTTTATCCCGTTGCCCATGTGAAAATGAAATAATTGAGGCTAAAAGAACATTTTTGAGAAAAAAATTAAAATATCCATTTTTTGTTTCCATTTTGCCTTAGGTCCTGTGAAGCACCTGAAGGGTTAATCATCTTCTTGAATATAGTTTTGAGTAGCTTGAGGGGTACAGTTTTTGGAATGGTGTCACTTTTGGGTGTTTTCTGTCATGTACACCCCTCAAAAGGACTTCAGATGTGATGTGGTCACTAAAAAAAATGGTTTTGTAAATTTTGGTTGAAAAATGAAAAATTGCTCATGAACTTTGAACCCTTATAACGTCCTACCAAAAAATTTTTTTTTTTTTCCAAAATTGTGCTGATGTGAAGTAGACATGTGGGAAATATTATTTAATAACTTTTTTCTGTCACATATCTCTTGGTTTATCAGAAAAAAAAATAAAAAATGTGAAAATTGTGAAATTTTCAAACTTTTTGCCATATTTTTGATTTTTTCACAAATAAACACAAAAATTATCGACTTAAATTTAATACTAGCATGAAGCCCAATGTGTCACGAAAAAATCTCAGAATCGCTAGGATCGGTTGAAGCGTTCCAGAGATATAACTTCATAAAGGGACACTGGTCAGAATTGCAAAAAATGCCAAGGTCTTTAGGGTCAAAATAGGCTGGGTCCTGAAGGGGTTAAAGTGTGACCCTAGCCTAAGTGAACTATTCATAGACTTTCTAAGCAAGGAGTCTTATAGATTAGTACCTATAGCATATATTAGACCTTTATGTAGTCTGAATGGTTTTATAAGATCATGTAAGTCATTTATTTATTTGCTTATTTGTATGGAAAAATATTAGAATCTGAGAGTCCTCAGTGGTTGATACTTTTAATGGCTAACTGAAAAGAATGTAAACATAGCAAGCTTTCGGGACACTATGACCCCTTCGTCAGGCTGATAATGACACAAATTCTGAAGACACATACATATATACATAAGCAAAACAAACAAAAAAAAATGTAACCAATAAAATCTTCTCAACCCACTAAAAACAAGTCCCCTACTTAGGTTCATTATCTGTTAACAGAAAAATAAGGGCTTCCACATTACTGGTAGCACAATATCTCTGGAAAAGCAATATTGCACCTTGCCCCTCAAAAGAAGGGGTAAGGTGCAAAATCTGCACTCCCAAATCCAAATGCCACCCTCTCTACTGAGCCCCATAGTGTGCATTAACTACAGTTAGCATTCATATGTTTGATATTTCTGTAGGGAAGAGAGCCCACTTAATTTACAGGGCGCAGGTCTCCAGAAGCTCAAGCTGGACACAAAGTACAGGTACTGCAATGTACTGAGCACTATAATGGCAGATTTGCTCAATTTTTTTTGCCAACAAATTCCTGCTGGATCCATTCTAACCGATGATTACAGAACATGTGACCTTAGTTTTAATTGGTTTACATATCTCCTTGTATGTAGCACATGGGTATTATTTCTTGCAGATAATGAAGAGTAAACGTATGGTAAGGCTGCCTTCAGACTGCAGCCATTTTGATTCTTGTGGATCCGTGACAAACAAGATGCCCACGGATCAGTTTTTGGCCCCATTGTCTTTCAATGGGGACGGAAAACACTTCTGAGGGCATCCTTGTGCCATAGTATTGCTGCGGATCCATATGGATCCGCAGCAACACAGTTTCTACGGAGACCAAAAACATATCTTACTAAGTTTTTGGTATCAGCGAAAAGCAACATGATGACGAATCCGCAGCACGACGTAAAAAATTATAACCAGTGCCTATGGGCACGGAAACTACTAACAGTATAGATCCCAGGGGATCCATACTTCCGGGCTATGACGCATGAACTGCCCAATAGGGGGCGTGTCATTATGGATCCTACAGATCCATGAAAACAGCGCAAACGGATGCTGCTTGTGATTCAACCAGAGCTAGGGTGGGTGAGGGATTCGGACACCGGTGCTACTGTGTGGGAGTCACGGATGGTCGGGACCCCGGTGCCGTGCCCTGGTGATCAATTATACCAGATGTTGATGGTAAACGGTGGGGGTTAAAAGGGGGTATTTACAGGGGAACGTGACGCCACCTGTAGTGTCCGGTAAGGTGGTACCGGCGCTGCCAGCCGGCCGCTGAGGTGATGAAGGGGGGGGCAGCAAAGTGTGGTACAGCTCCCCACAGGTGGAGCTTTACCTCAGGGCAACTATTGTGGTGAGACGGTGAGGGAGGACAGTGATGGTAATGGTGGTGCAGTTCTTACCCTTCTGCTGATGATGTTGATGATGTTAAGCCCTCCAGGCTGCGGCAGGAAGAATAACAGAAATCATTTCCAGTTTAACTCTGTTTTACTCGGTACCGGCTGATGGCATAACAAAACACGGTACAGTTTGGTTTTAGGGTGTTGTTGCCAACTCAGGGTTTCTCTTATGGAGTCTCTAGATGTCCTTTCTCTGTCTTTCAGGGTTTACTACTTTCTTTCTGACTCTAGTTCTTTCAGTCTTTCACCACCTTTGAAGAGCTCCCCCGCCAGTCCAACGGTCTGTATATAGAGATATGGTCTGTCCACTACCAAGTCTGGATAAGGCAACCCGGACAAAGAGTAAAGAGGCTCCCTTCCAGCACCACAGTATATGTCTGTCCCTTTTAGTTTCTTCTAGTGTCCTGAACCGGTTTTCAGTCCTGAGGGGAGAGGTACCTTTGTGGCGCTGTCAGCAACCTGGTTCTGTTGGGCCTGCAGCTCGTCGGCTTTGCAGTCAGGGATGAACTCCTGGCTGCCTCGGTTGTCCGTGTCACCGGTGTCCCCTCAACATGATCAGCTGGCTCCTACCAGCCCTGGCCCGTTGCCTTCTGTCCTGGGTCCCCACACAAAGATGGGGTACCTTCCACTCAGCTGGGCTGCCAGGCCTGACCACTCTGTCTGCCTTCCCAGCACCAACTGAGGTAAACTGTCAACTGTCACTCTTACTCTATCCTAAGGTCCGCCCCCACACTGTGGAACCTACCATATTACCAGTTCCCCCTATTCTAAGTGGTGCGGTCCTAAGTGAGTGTAAAAATAGACTCCATAAGAGTTAAATCCTAACCCAGCAACTTACAATAATATTACATATAGATGATAAATGCAATACCACTCTGTGGCGCCTAGCCGCAGGTGCGCCACACTTGCAGCATCCAGTTTGCCTTTACGTGGGAATCTGTGGGTATACATGCTTTTCCTATATACCCACGGATTCCAAAAGTGACATTGTGAAATACGCCTGATGGTGGGTTTACACGCTTCAATATCGTTGCGATATCGCAACTCAATGGCGCGGGAGCGCGCAATTAGTGCACGTTTCTCCCGCATCGCATTGGATGTTTACACGCTGCGATATCGGAATACAACGTCCGTGCGATGTCTACGCCCCCCAACCCAGGAACGATCCTATAACATGGAAGTGAATGGGTGACGTTTCAAATCGCATCGTAGTTGTGCGTTTACACAGCACGATCCGACTCCAATCTCCCTTCAATATCGGGGCATTGAATAGCACGCACATTCAATCCCGGATATCGCATTGACATCGTTCCTGCATCGTATTGGACGTTCACACCATACAACGCAGGAACGATCTCGGGTCCAACGATCGAACCACGTGACTTTTCATTGAAATTGTACTACGATATCACAACGTGTAAATCCGCCATAAGTTAAATAGTACAAAGTGCTTTCAAGTTTCAAGTGTTTATGTTTATTTTTAGCTGATCAGTGTCCTGAACCGAATGTGGACAACGCAGACAAATTGTCAGGATATACACGCTTATACTCTATAAATTCAGTTGTGAGATTTCGGTGCAAGAAACAATATAAATTGATTGGATCTGATACTGTAAAATGTAATCAAAGTAGTAAGTGGGAACCGGAACTGCCAAAGTGTATCAGTAAGTACTTCGAAGTAAATATAACTTATCAACTAACCTTTTTTCACTTTTTATAGGGAGAAATAAAAAAAATGAAAACAGTGATTCTGTTCCAATGGTTATATTTTCCCATTTTAAATGTTGCTAAATTCACTTGCTACACAAATCAATTGTAAACTTTTTTGTGTGTTAGGCTGCTTTCACATCAGCGGTTTTCGCTGATCGCGGCAGTTGTGGTGAAAAAACCACAACTGCCGCGATTACCGCATAACGGCTGCACTTGCGGTTCACGTGCAGCAAGTCCCATACAATGTCTATGGGGCTTGCGGTAAGTGTGCGGCAGGTGCGGCAAGTGCAGTTTTGGCACTTGCGGCAGGTGCGGCCGCAAAAAAAACGCGGTATGCCGCAGTTTTTTTCACGGCCGCACCTGCCGCAAGTGCCGATACTGCACTTGCCGCACCTGCCGCAAGCCCCATAGACATTGTTTGGGGCATGCCGCAAGTGAACCGCAAGTGCAGCAGTTGCGGTGAAAAAAACGCAACTGCCGCGATCAGCGAAAACCGCTGATGTGAAAGGGGCCTTAGTATTATTACGGTGATTCCAAATTTTCAAAATATTTAAAACCAAATCTCAGTTTGGGTTTTTTGAGTGACGATATTCTGAGAGCCTCATGGTGGGTTTACACACACCAATTTATCTGTTCAATATCTGAACCAATCTCTGGTTGCAGTGAAATCATGGATACATTGCTCCATGTTGTACACAGCCACAAAATGGAGCAATGTATCCATGATTTCACTGCAACCAGAGATTGGTTCAGATATTGAACAGATAAATTGGTGTGTGTAAACCCACCATCACTCTTTTAGAATTTTACATCAATGGAGATATATGAGGGCTTTATTCTTCCATGACTTTCCAATGGTTACAAATCTTAAACACTTACCAACTGATAGTGAAAACCCACAAATTATAATAATATACATTGTTAAAACAACATTTTATTCAACATCGATATGTACATATTATACTTTTTGGGAGGTCAAATGTACAAAAGAGTAAGTAATTCTAACATTCTTTTTAAACAGTGAAACTTATTACTTAATCAATTTAATTTAAATAATATCGGGGTCCTGCAGCTAATTTCATTATATGAAGAATATATCTGTCATGGAACACAAAATGACATGCACTCATGAAAGATATATGTACATCACATAATGTTTAAAGGTACCGTCACACACCGCAATCTCGGCTGGCGATGTTTGGCGATCTAACGTGCGTGCTCACGTTTTTTGTGGTCGCCTCAGATTGCCGATGGCGGCATCACACGCCGCAATTTCGCCCTGAACCTAAGGCGATGTGTCGCTCCAGAAATCGCCTCACCTACAGCGGAACCAATCTTGCCTCATTCTATCGCTGCTTCACACGCTGCAAGCTCAAAGGCAATGTGGGCGTACATGTTCAGCGTGGCGAGGAGATAGGCGTGCCACAGTGGTTTACACCTTGCCTCATACACGCTCATTGGACAATGCAATAGCGTTACGATTTGTCAGCCTGCTCTGGAAGGCTGGCTAATACATGACGCCATTGTCTATCGGAGTCTGTCACAAACACACGCTCAGGAGTGGTCTTGTGCCGTACAGAGGATTACACTAAGAATGGGTATGTGTATGTCAGTAGCTGATGGCGGTAAGATACAAATAAAACTATGGACATATGTGCCTGCATTGGTCCACGCCATGCCAGAGCTGCCATGGCTGAACTATGTGTACATGTTCACGTGTGTGTACTGAAGTGTACCTACATCCCGTACAAACACCATTGCATTCTCCATGTGTGTGGACACGTTCCCATGTGGCCAAAAACATCATAATGGACATGTACACACAGTCACGGCATACAGTGTGGGCCAGAGGGCTGGACCTGTGTACTGGACATTAGCAGACAATGCTGCACGGACCCATCAAGACCATTTTACGGATCACATACCTCTGTGCACAGCATAAAGCTATGTGCACCTGCCCTGTATTCAAAGGTAACGACAGACACAGGTTTTGTTTTTTTTTTTTTTTTTTTTAGTTCGACTTTTTATGCACAAATAATAGAATTCTAACAACACACACAGAACATTTAAAACAGAAGTGTCAACGGCCTTGTTCACACTCACCTGCGTTTTTGGCACTCTCTGCATTTTTCTGCAGTTTTTCAAAAACGTCGGTGCGTTAACGCAGGGTGCGATTGAGTGGAGCTGCGTTCTTTCACTACACTTGCGCTTTTTTCCCCCTGTCCTGGCTGGAAAAAAACGCAGGGGTTGTTTCCAAAACCGCATGCGTTTTTTTAACATGGGGCCCTATGGGAAACGCATGCGTTAACGCAGGACACATATAGGCACCTGTGTTAACGCATGCGTTTCCCATAGGGCCCCATGTTAAAAAAACGCATTAGTTTCTATAACACGGGGCCCTATGGGAAACGCATGCGTTTTTAAATGGCACATTTAGGCACCCTGCGTTAACGCTAGTGCTTTTGCCTACGTTTTTGTTGAAAAAATCACTAAGTCCAAAAACGTTGCAAATCCTTTCAGACACACAAGGGACATTTTTTGGCACTCTTAAAAAAACGCATGTGGTTTTAGGAGTGCTAAAAAACGCAAATTGTGTGTGAACAAGGCCAACATCACACAAATAAATACAAAATGATGAAAAATAATGCCCATACCCAAACATTTCAGAGTACAGAACAAAACAAATCAAAACTAACTGAGGCTAGGGTCACACATAGCAATCCGTTTTAAAAAGTGTTTTCCATGACCAATCCGATTTTTTGGGGGTACTTTTTGAGCTTCCTGTGCCCCTGAACTTTTTTGGACTTAGTCATTTTTTGCCAAAAAATGCTAGAAAAAACGGATCCGTTTTTCCATGTTTAAACACCCAAAATAAACAAAACACAACCATAATCGTCCTGGTGCAGCTACCCTGGTGACTCTGCCCTCCTTCTCATGTTGCTGCCTCACAACACCAGCCACCCTACACCTGCTGGTGCTGCCAGGCTACTGCCCAAGGGCCATTAAAGTAGGAGCAGTATGCGTCTCTTCTGCTCCTGGCATCCTGCTGATTCAGACCCTGGCTCAGCGGCTGGAGTGGCGCCACACCATGGTCGGCAGCATGCCAATCCCCGGAACGGAGCTCCCATGTTGTGGGGTCCACAGAATCCACATAATTTACCGGCGTGTATGATGACCAATCCCTATGACACAGGAAGTTACAGTCATGGTCAAAAGTATTGACACCCCTGCAATTCTCTCAGATAATACTCAGTTTCTTCCTGAAAATGATTGCAATCACAAATTATTTGGTATTATTATCTTCATTTAATTTGTCTTCAATGAAAAAACACAAAAAGAATTGTCCTAAAGCCAAATTGGATATAATTCCACACAGGCCCGGACTGGCCATAGGGCATACCGGGAGTTTTCCCGGTGGGCTGAATGGGAATTGGGCCGTTGCGGCCGCTCTTTACCTTTAAGAGGTCGCCTGCGGCCCCTTTCTGTCTTTCTTCGGCCGCCGGCCGGGCACAGCCAGGGAGCTGCACAGTAGCTGTAGCCGCGTTTCCGGTGGCGGGGAGCTTCCGGCTGTGTTCCTGCAGCCGCTTCTTGGAGGATACTCCTCCACTCCTCTGCGGCTCCAGCTGATGGACGCCTCCCTGAAGTTACTGTACACGCTGCTGACCAGGCGCCATGCACTACCTGCACTGTCTGCTGGTACCGGGCACGTCCTCCAGCTTCATCTCCTGCGTCTGCTGAGCTCCTTCATCCTGGGCGGTAAGAAGGAGTATTATGCCTCCGGCCTGGAGGTTTCTGCAGTGAGATGTCTGGATGCTGTCTGGTGGCTGCCATCTGAGGCACAGGGGATTTATGGCAGTTGTTTGAACTTTCTCTGCCCTCCCCCCCCCCCAGATCTGTGACCTGTCAGCAACTTCCAGCAATCCCACAGACAGAGCGACGGACCGTAGAGCAGAGTCCTGTCCTGGATGGTAATTGTGACTCAGGCAGCAGAGCAGCACAGTAAGACTATGTATATCCCTCCATGTGTCTGTTTGTGTGTACAGTACATGTGTCTGTGTGAGTGTACAGTACATGTGTCTGTGTGTGTGCACAGTACATGTGTCTGTGTGAGTGTACAGTACATGTGTCTGTGTGAGTGTACAGTACATGTGTCTGTCTGTGTGAGTGTACAGTACATGTGTGTGTGTGTGTGTGTGTCTGTGTGTACAGTACATGTGTCTGTGTGTACAGTACATGTGTCTGTGTGTACAGTACATGTGTCTGTGTGTACAGTACATGTGTCTGTTTGTGTGTACAGTACATGTGTCTGTGTGAGTGTACAGTACATGTGTCTGTGTGAGTGTACAGTACATGTGTCTGTGTGTGTGTGTGTACAGTACATGTGTCTGTGTGTGTGTGTACAGTACATGTGTCTGTGTGTGTGTACAGTACATGTGTCTGTGTGAGTGTACAGTACATGTGTCTGTGTGAGTGTACAGTACATGTGTCTGTCTGTGTGAGTGTACAGTACATGTGTGTGTGTGTGTGTGTCTGTGTGTACAGTACATGTGTCTGTGTGTACAGTACATGTGTCTGTGTGTACAGTACATGTGTCTGTTTGTGTGTACAGTACATGTGTCTGTGTGAGTGTACAGTACATGTGTCTGTGTGAGTGTACAGTACATGTGTCCTGTGTGTGGTGTGGTGTGTACAGTACATGTGTCTGTGTGTGTGTGTTACAGTACATGTGCCTGTGTTGTGTGTACAGTACATGTGTCTGTGTTGTGTGTGTGTACAGTACATGTGTCTGTGTGTGTGTACAGTACATGTGTCTGTGTGTGTGTACAGTACATGTGTCTGTGTGTACAGTACATGTGTGTGTGTACAGTACATGTGCCTGTGTGTGTACAGTACATGTGTCTGTGTGTGTACAGTACATGTGTCTGTGTGTGTACAGTACATGGGTCTGTGTGTGTGTACAGTACATGGGTCTGTGTGTACAGTACATGTGTCTGTGTGTGTGTAACAGTACATGTGTCTGTGTGTGTGTGTACAGTACATGTGTCTGTGTGTGTGTACAGTACATGTGTCTGTGTATAGTACATGTGTCTGTGTGTACAGTACATGTGTCTGTCTGTGTATAGTACATGTGTCTGTGTGTACAGTACATGTGTCTGTGTGTGTACAGTACATGTGTCTGTGTGTGTACAGTACATGTGTCTGTGTACAGTACATGTGTCTGTGTGTGTGTACAGTACATGTGTCTGTGTGTGTGCACAGTATATGTGTCTGTGTGTGTACAGTACATGTGTCTGTGGTGTGTACAGTACATGTGTCTGTGTGTGTACAGTACATGTGTCTGTGTGTGTACTGTACATGTGTCTGTGTGTGTGTACAGTACATGTGTGTGTGTGTGTACAGTACATGTGTCTGTCTGTGTGTACAGTACATGTGTCTGTGTGTACAGTACATGTGTCTGTCTGTGTGTACAGTACATGTGTCTGTCTGTGTGTACAGTACATGTGTCTGTATGTACAGTACATGTGTCTGTCTGTGTGTACAGTACATGTGTCTGTGTGTACATGTGTCTGTGTACATGTGTCTGTGTGTATGCATGTGTCTGTGTGTGTGCATATGGATGTGTGTGTATACATATGGATGTGTGTGTATACATGGATGTGTGTGTATACATGGATGTGTGTGTGTACATATGGATGAGTGTGTATACATGGATGTGTGTGTGTGTATATGGATGTGTATATGTACGTTATATATATAAAAATATATATATCATGTATATGTATGTACAAATGGATGTGTCTGTATATACACATATACTCTGTGTGTACATACGGATGTGTGCGTATATATAATGTATGTGTGCACATATGGATGTGTATGTCATATGAATGTATGTGCATATATATATATATATATATATATATATATACACATACATACACACACACACACACACACACACATATATATATATATAATGTGCCCAGTGCACATCTGCATTTTGGCTGTGTTTGGCTTCATTTAATACAAAACGCAAAACGCAGATATGAAATGGCCCATACTGTATGTGTGTACATCTGGATGTGTGTGGTGAACACTGCACAGTACCACTTCTCCAGTTCTGTATACTGGGTGCAATCCTCAGTATCTGTATTATTCTGTATATATCCACTGCACAGTACCACTTCTCCTGTCCTGTATACTGGGTGTAATCCTCAGTATCTGTATTATTCTGTATATATATACTGCACAGTACCACTTCTCCTGTCCTGTATACTGTGTGTAATCCTCAGTATCTGTATTATTCTGTATATATCCACTGCACAGTACCACTTCTCCTGTCCTGTATACTGGGTGTAATCCTCAGTATCTGTATTATTCTGTATATATATACTGCACAGTACCACTTCTCCTGTCCTGTATACTGTGTGTAATCCTCAGTATCTGTATTATTCTGTATATATCCACTGCACAGTACCACTTCTCCTGTCCTGTATACTGGGTGTAATCCTCAGTATCTGTATTATTCTGTATATATACACTGCACAGTACCACTTCTCCTGTCCTGTATACTGGGTGTAATCCTCAGTATCTGTATTATTCTGTATATATCCACTGCACAGTACCACTTCTCCTGTCCTGTATACTGGGTGTAATCCTCAGTATCTGTATTATTCTGTATAGATATACTGCACAGTACCACTTCTCCTGTCCTGTATACTGTGTGTAATCCTCAGTATCTGTATTATTCTGTATATATACACTGCACAGTACCACTTCTCCTGTCCTGTATACTGTGTGTAATCCTCAGTATCTGTATTATTCTGTATATATCCACTGCACAGTACCACTTCTCCTGTCCTGTATACTGGGTGTAATCCTCAGTATCTGTATTATTCTGTATATATATACTGCACAGTACCACTTCTCCTGTCCTGTATACTGTGTGTAATCCTCAGTATCTGTATTATTCTGTATATATCCACTGCACAGTACCACTTCTCCTGTCCTGTATACTGGGTGTAATCCTCAGTATCTGTATTATTCTGTATATATACACTGCACAGTACCACTTCTCCTGTCCTGTATACTGGGTGTAATCCTCAGTATCTGTATTATTCTGTATATATCCACTGCACAGTACCACTTCTCCTGTCCTGTATACTGGGTGTAATCCTCAGTATCTGTATTATTCTGTATAGATATACTGCACAGTACCACTTCTCCTGTCCTGTATACTGTGTGTAATCCTCAGTATCTGTATTATTCTGTATATATACACTGCACAGTACCACTTCTCCTGTCCTGTATACTGGGTGTAATCCTCAGTATCTGTATTATTCTGTATATATACACTGCACAGTACCACTTCTCCTGTCCTGTATACTGGGTGTAATCCTCAGTATCTGTATTATTCTGTATATATCCACTGCACAGTACCACTTCTCCTGTCCTGTATACTGGGTGTAATCCTCAGTATCTGTATTATTCTGTATAGATATACTGCACAGTACCACTTCTCCTGTCCTGTATACTGTGTGTAATCCTCAGTATCTGTATTATTCTGTATATATACACTGCACAGTACCACTTCTCCTGTCCTGTATACAGGGTGTAATCCTCAGTATCTGTATTATTCTGTATATATACACTGCACAGTACCATTTCTCCTGTCCTGTATACTGGGTGTAATCCTCAGTATCTGTATTATTCTGTATATATACACTGCACAGTACCACTTCTCCTGTCCTGTATACTGGGTGTAATCCTCAGTATCTGTATTATTCTGTATATATACACTGCACAGTACCACTTCTCCTGACCTGTATACTGGGTGTAATCCTCAGTATCTGTATTATTCTGTATATATACACTGCACAGTACCACTTCTCCTGTCCTGTATACTGGGTGTATTCCTCAGTATCTGTATTATTCTGTATATATACACTGCACAGTACCACTTCTCCTGTCCTGTATACTGGGTGTAATCCTCAGTGTCTATATTATTCTGTATATATACACTGCACAGTACCACTTCTCCTGTCCTGTATACTGGGTGTATTCCTCAGTATCTGTATTATTCTGTATATACACTGCACAGTACCACTTCTCCTGTCCTGTATACTGGGTGTAATCCTCAGTATCTGTATTATTCTGTATATATACACTGCACAGTACCACTTCTCCTGACCTGTATACTGGGTGTAATCCTCAGTATCTGTATTATTCTGTATATATACACTGCACAGTACCACTTCTTCTGTCCTGTATACTGGGTGTAATCCTCAGTATCTGTAGTATTCTGTATATATACACTGCACAGTACCACTTCTCCTGTCCTGTATACTGGGTGTAATCCTCAGTATCTGTATTATTCTGTATATATACACTGCACAGTACCACTTCTCCTGTCCTGTATACTGGGTGTAATCCTCAGTATCTGTATTATTCTGTATATATACACTGCACAGTACCACTTCTCCTGTCCTGTTGTCAGAGAGGCAGTATTGGACTTTGTGATTTTCAGCATTTAAATGGTGTTTAAATTAAATATCCCCATATGGAGTCATCACTTCTCTTCTATACAGGTGATGACTTTCCCTTCACTCTGGATTTGACCGCTGGGACCCCACAATCCCGAGAAATGTGGCTTTGTAGATCACCATGTGAATGGAGCTGCGGTTCATTTCCCTTTGCTGCACCATTCACATGTGGCTCTTCAGATAACTCCTTTAAGAAAGTGATGAGGCCACGGCAATGTAAAAGCAAATTTCACTGATCGCGGCTGATGGGTGATATAGTATGTGGGCTGCTGGGGCTTGTTTTCCAGGGCTGCTTTTTGGTCCCAGTCCAGGGCTGCTTTTTGGTCCCCGTCCGGCCCTGATTCCACACCAAACATAAAAAAGGGGGTGGACAAAAGTATTGGCGCCCTTGAAAAATCATGTGATGCTTCTCTTATTTGTGTAATTAACAGCACCTGTAACTTACCTGTGGCACCTAACAGGTGTTGGCAATAACTAAATCAAACTTGCAGCCAGTTGACATGGATTAAAGTTGACTCAACCGCTGTCCTGTGTCCTTGTGTGTACCACATTGAGCATGGAGAAAAGAAAGAAGACCAAAGAACTGTTCGCGGACTTGAGAAACCAAATTGTGAGGAAGCATGAGCAATCTCAAGGCTACAAGTCCATCTCCAAAGACCCGAATGTTCCTGTGTCTACCGTGCGCAGTGTCATCAAGAAGTTTAAAGCCCATGGCAGTGTGGCTAACCTCCCTAGATGTGGACGTAAAAGAAAAATTGACAAGAGATTTCAACGCAAGATTGTGCTGATGGTGGATAAAGAACCTTGACTAACATCCAAACAAGTTCAAGCTGCCCTGCAGTCTGAGGGTACAACAGTGTCAACCCGTACTATCCGTCTGCGTCTGAATGAAAAGGGACTGTATGGTAGGAGACCCAGGAAGACCCCACTTCTTACCCCGAGACATAAAAAAGCCAGGCTGGGGTTTGCCAAAATTGACCTGAGAAAGCCTAAAACGTTTTGGAAGAATGTTCTCTCTTTTTGGGCAAAGGCATCAACATAGAGTTTACAGGAGAAAAAAAGAGGTATTCAAAGAAAAGAACACGGTCCCTACAGTCAAACATGGCGGAGGTTCCCTGATGTTTTGGGGTTGTTTTGCTGCCTCTGGCACTGGACTGCTTGACCGTGTGCATGGCATTATGAAGTCTGAAGACTACCAACAAATTTTGCAGCATAATGTAGGGCCCAGTGTGAGAAAGCTGGGTCTCCCTCAGAGGTCATGGGTCTTCCAGCAGGACAATGACCCAAAACACACTTCAAAAAGCACTAGAAAATGGTTTGAGAGAAAGGACTGGAGACTTCTAAGGTGGCCAGCAATGAGTCCAGACCTGAATCCCATAGAACACCTGTGGAGAGATCTAAAAATGGCAGTTTGGAGAAGGCACCCTTCAAATATCAGGGACCTGGAGCAGTCTGCCAAAGAAGAATGGTCTAAAATTCCAGCAGAGCATTGTAAGAAACTCATTGATGGTTATCGGAAGTGGTTGATCGCAGTTATTTTGGCTAAAAGGTTGTGCAGCCAAGTATTAGGATGAGGGTGCCAATACCTTTGTCTGTCCCATTTTTGGAGTTTTGTGTGAAATGATAAATGTTTTGCTTTTTGCTTCATTCTCTTTTGTGTTTTTTCATTGAAGACAAATTACATGAAGATAATAATACCAAAGAATTTGTTATTGCAATCATTTTCAGGAAGAAACTGAGTATTATCTGACAGAATTGAAGGGGTGTCAATACTTTTGGCCATGACTGTATGCAGCACACAGCAGGCCAGCACTACCACATCGATAGATTCCAGTTTCATATGCAAAGGTGCATGAAACACGCGGAATCTATTGGCCATGATCCCGAACGCATTTTCAACCACATGGAGAGCCCGGGATAGCCGGTATTTGAAAATGCGCTACTCAGAAGTAACCGTCCTCTGGGAATATGGCCGTAGTAGGTGAACCTGAAGTGGGAAGGCTTCATCCCCCACAAACGCAAAGTTGAGATTGATGGGTTGTCTCATCATTTGAGGGCAAGTTCAGAGCACCTCTCCTTAGGTCTTGGGCCAAGGAGCTGTGCGCATACACACCCCCATCTGAGACATGGCCGTTCATGCCAACGTTCACGTAGAGGAACTCATAGTGAGCAACCACCAGGGCCATGAGGACCACTCTAAAATATCCTTTGTAATTAAAATACAAGAACCCAGTGTTGCGGAGTTGCGTGATCCTCACATGCTTATCATCCAATGCACCGCCGCAGTTTTGAAATTGCCATCGATGGACAAAACCTCTGACAACATCCATCCATCCAGCGGGGGTTGTTGGTTACTGCATGTAGGATGGCAGCAGACAACTCACGATGGCCTCACACATCTCGGGTATCAGGCGGCTCAGCAATGGCCGTGAGACTGCTGCAGAGTATTGCAGGTCTGTCCTCGAACGACCTGTTGCCAGGAACCTCAAAGTTACAGCCAAACGATCCTCAGGTGCCACAGCTCGACGCATCAAAGTGTCCTGTCGGGCTATCAATGGCTTTATGCGTTCCAAGAGGAATGTGAAAGAGTCCTCGGACATACGGAGATAATTCCTGAAATCATGCGGACTAGTATCCTCCAGCTGATGCAGCAGGCGCATGTGACTCAGGTTGTCCCGTTGCCGAAGCCAATCCCGAACTCACACACGCCGTGGTCTGCGAGCCCGCAACCTCTCAGCTCTCTCCTCCAGCCACAAGTCCTCTTCCACCAAGGCAAGAGCCACAATAACATCTCCATCAGGGTCCATGATGATCTCACCTATTAACCCATGCAAAAGGAACAAAAAAAGACTATCATCAAAATAACATGTATTTAGGCATCAAAACTAACCACTACCTCCTTCCCTACACATCTCCTAGCCAGTTACCCACATCCTAGCAGACTCTGCTCATATGGCCACCCACATACATATTTTGCAACATTGAATGGTCACAAAGAACATTACACTGCCTCAACACACCTGTTATCACTACACCCATGGGCCTCCTCCACAACTATATCTCCATCGTCCAAATTGAGACATTATTACCATGTCCCCATACCCCATATAGCTGGCCATAATGTATATGTACTACCACAAGGCCTAGGAAAATAAAAAGGTCAACCACACAGACAGATACTTGTTAGCAATTAAATACAAGAACATGCTAAACCTACCAGAGCCATGTGCTACTGACAAATCATCCCACGTAGCTGACAATCGCATATTCATCATGCCCAACAGACATCCCTGTGGTGTTGATAAGGCTGGATCTTCACAGGCAGACATTCCCATGCCACATGGGCCACGCCACATCTCAGTATCGCCAAAATACTTCCATTCTGTCTGGTAAAGGGCATTACTATGTGCCCACATTTCAGATGTTCCACTAAACTAACCACAGGGGCCTCCTTGGTACATGATCCTGTATGGCGAAGGCAAAATGGATTGTCAATGAGGAGGGTGTTTTGTGGCAAAGAAAGGCATCCATCCATTTTGCGCCACACAATAGATCCATTTATTATTATTATTATTAATTAATTATATAGCCCCATTAGGTTCCATGGCGCTTTACATGAGGGCAGGGGAGACAAGCACAAGTACACTAAATCTAGACGATCGGGACGTACAGGTACAGGAGGGGAGGGGACCCTGTCCATAAGGGCTCACAGTCCACAAGGGGCAGGTGGGGATACAGCAGGATGGGGAAATGTCAGGTATGGGGCGGTCGCCTGGGTCTCATGGCAGGTTGTAGGCTTGACGAAATAGGTGAGTCTTCAGGTGACACTTGAAGCTTCTCAGGGTCGGAGAGTGTCTAACGTGTTGGGGCAGGGAGTTCCAGAGTATGGCAGAAGCCCGGGAGAAGTCCTGGACGCGGCTGTGCGAAGAGGAGATGAGGGGGGAGCAGAGGAGGCGTTCTTGGGAGGAACGTAGGTTGCGTGAGGGTAGGTATCGGGAGATCAGGTCGAGATGTATGATGGGGACAGGTTGTGTATGGCTTTGTACGCCATGGTTAGTGTTTTGAATTGGGATCTCTTGGAGGCGGGGAGCCAGTGAAGGGCCTGGCAGAGGGGGGAGACATGGAAGTAGCGGGAGGACAGGTGGATTAGTCGGGCAGCAGAATTGAGGACAGATTGGAGAGGTGTGAGGGAGTTAGCCGGGAGGTGCCTGATCCCAGTGTGGGGGCCATGCTCAGGAATACAAAGGCGACGCAACCGGCCCCACCCAACACTGAGCTGGGTACCTGGGCAAAACGTGAAACGTGTCCTATTGGACCGAGAGAGGACCCCCGCCACTTCAATCGGGCACATGACCAGTGAGTGGGTGTGTCGCATGGAGCCGGAACAACGTGTCATCGCCGAGACGGCCATCATTCGGGTCCTGGAAGCTGAGCGTTGATGGGGCACTGAAATGGGTTGGTTATATTGCCATCCCCAAGAAGACACCCCCAGTGCCCCCTATGTCCCAACAACCCATGGCTAGAGGTCGCCAAAATCAGGATCCCCCACGTCCCCCACGAAGACTCCAGCACAGAAGGGCCCCCAATGTGTGAAAGTACGGGGATGAGGGGGAGGAGCCATTGTCTGTTCCAGCAGAGAACGAAGACCCAAGACACTACTAGGCAATGCACGACATTGCGTACTGGACTTTTTGTTTTGTGACTCTAAAACCAAGTTTGTGGGCTTTTAATTTTGGTTGAATAAATCTGACTATTATTTGCCATACCTACGTCCACATATGTGTCAGGTTAAGCAGTATGGTTGTGTGTGTAGTGTGTTGTGGGTGTAATGGTGATGTTTGTGTGGCAGAAGGAGAGGCTTCATGTCCACAATAACATAGCTGTGTCATTGTAGCAGACAGGAGCCTATCCCTAGGTGACGTGTGAGTATTGAGAGATTACGAGTCTTCTCTGGCCGACATAAGTGAGTATGTTTGTGTGTGTGTTTATTAATGTGGGTGTGATATTGGAGACATTGATGTAAAATAGGGCTTCATCCGTGTTGAAATGGTACGAAATGGTCATGTCTTTGTCATGTCACACTGCACACCTACACAAAGTCATTAGCCATGTGTTGTGTTGAACAATTTGACCTCCCAAAGGTTTCCCTGTGTGTGATGAGACAAGGGATCACACAGTATTTTGGTTTGCAAGTACGTTTATTTATTTATTTATTTTTTAAAAATAAGATGGTTTTTCTTTCAGATTAGTAGTAGGCAAACCATACTACCCACTTTCCAATGTGGGATACGATAAGAAAAGAGGCCAATGGGGCCTAAAAAAGAAAGGTGCCAACATGGCAACAGAACAACAAACAAAGGTCTAACAAGGGCCAGTGGCCACATTATTGGGGGGGATATGGTGGAGTTGGGGCAATAGCGGACTGGGCTGCTGGAGGGCCTGTATCATGGCACCCAACCGGGCAAGATGTTGCTGGCCTTCCCGGTGGGCACGCTCCATATGCTGCTTTGCTTCCCTGTGAGCCTGCAGCAGCTCCTCAATAGTTGGTACACCTGTATGGGAAATAAGGACATTAGTCAGTGACATGTGTAGGTGTGGGTGACTCATTTGTCAGGATTTCACTTACGTGGCATATCCCCATCCCGGATTCCATCTTCAGGCGATGGTGATGCGCTCAGAGCCCATCGGCAGCACGAGCCCTTGCCCCTTGACAAATAAAGGTAAAAAAAAAACATCATGACTCGCATACTGATGTCAGGGACACACACCAACATGTATATTGCAAAGCTTGGAGCCCATTGCCAACACTTACCACCAATCCCAAATCCAGCAGGATCCATGTCACTGTGTGGGGCCCGGGAGCTGGAGATGCTTGGGGGTGGGTTGATCCTTGGGCTGGGATAGAGCTTCCTGGTCCCTCCAGGGAAGGTGAGGGTAGGGTCCCAGGTGGTACGGGACTTAATGGTCCCTCCAGGGAAGGTGAGGGGGGGTCCCGGGGGAGTGGGACTTCCTGGGCCCTCCAGGGAAGGTGAGGGGGGGTCCAGGGGGGTGCGGGATTTCCTGGGCCCTCCAGGAAGTGAGGGGGTTCGGGGGGGGGGCTTCCTGGACCCTCCAGGAAAGTAGGGGTCCGGTGGTGTCGGGGACCGTCGGCCCTCCTCAGACCGGGAGTCCTCCTCATCTGTAATATCAAAATTGACAAGACAAAGATTTTACAAAAGGAACACAACATAGGACAAACACGTACTGTGTGTGTATCAATGTCATTAGGGCGTGAAGCCAAGCCTAAAAGGTCTTGAGCAACCCTATGGTTAGGGGCCAGTGTGTTTTTGGACATGACGACAACACCAGTGAGCACATATCTGGGATGTAAAACACCCTGTGATTACAGGGGATGGATTTTGACATCAAACACAAGAGCAAACAGTAAGCATCTGGTGGTGCCACCATGGGGGCAAACACATAGCAGTCAGCTTGTAGTCACTTTTCCGGATTGGGATCAATGTCTTGTGAAATGCTATGTGTGCGCACATATGTGGTGCCAGGTGTGATGTGGCCCTTCAAATTAACATTAGTATGTTGTGGTCAACTTTGCTGTCATTGCACACCTATGTTTGGCCACACACAGGTCAAGGACCACTATAGCGTCAGCATTAACAAAACATATGAGTGTCTTCTGCACCTTCATGTTGCAGTGTGACCAATATGCAAATGCACATGGGTGACAGATCCACATGGTGGTTTATGTCACACTATGTGCCATGGCACAATACCACATGATGGTTGGGTAGTGTTTGGAGTAGGATGATTGGCATGTGTGTGTTTGGCATTAGCCACATACTCTCCACGGAGCCTAGAAATCCGGGCACGAATCTCCACAATCCGCCCGGGGGACTTGTGTTTGAGGTTCGCCAGATTTTTTTTAATCTGCTTGCGGGTCCTCTCAACACCCACTTTCTGGAACAGGGTCCGCTGGATTTGGCGCAGGATGTGCTGCTTGCGCAGCCGTGGGTGGCGGTGATGCTGGTGGCACCATTAGTCATGCCGGTCACACAGGTCAATCAAGATGATAAGTTCTGCCACACCCCATGTGGCAGCACGTTGTGCGACCGCTATGACTCTTCTACTATGTGCAGGGGAGGGGCAGGTACCTGGCAGGGGAGGAAGAAGCAGAAACGTGATGATGTCACCACGCACACTGGCGCCGCCAAACAAGGTTGAGGGCGCAGACAAGTTAGACGTCCGCGGAGTGGGAGCAGTATAATGTACCCAGCAGCGTCACTAGACGTAGGGTGATTGTAGTGTGTGGCCCATGGCACCCATCTACGATTCATCTCAGACGGGGCGTGGACTACAGCACACTGAGGCACGCCTACGGAAAATCATAGACAACGCTCTTTCCATCACTATCGCCCTGTCACACGCCACAACACAGAAATATCCCCTCACCAATTGCACCTGATTACTGAGCAGTGTACAGGAATCAGGTGACGGCCGATTGGCGATTTATTGCCGCAAAATCGCCTAATCGACATGCCGCAACTGTGAGGCAATTTCACGGCGATTGCACCGGGGCGACATATCACCTTTCAGATTTCCAGGCGAGATTGTGTGTGACGGCACCTTAAAGGGTTAAATCTGAGCTGGCAAGTGCCCGAGTAGCAATCAAGGGTGTTATTTTATGTTAGTTTTGCAATGTTGTTTATTGAGTAACACAAATTTACATGATAATTATTACTTTTATTAAAGGTATTTGTAAGTTTCCTACTCACTTCTCATTTGCGGAACTAGAGGTACCTACTACCCAATCAATTTTCCTTGAAGGTACCCAACTGAAGTACAAATGTAAAAAAGGCTATGAACGTGATCCTGGTGCAGTTGATACAATAACGTGTTCCAAGTTTCAGTGGTCTCCTTTTGAATTGTTCTGTAAACGTAGGTATACTTTAATCTATTATAATATGCTAAAAAGGTTTAAATATACTTTTTATATGAACAATAGTATTATTACACACCACTCAATTCTGAATTCTGTTTTTTCACTTCAGTCACATTTTCCAAATTGTATAAAATCTAGACCTTGCCCTGTACTCTGCCTTTACAAAACATTTGTTAAAAGACTTGTTATTCTAAAGAGCTCACTGAATTTGAGCTGGGTACTATAGTATGATGCCCCTGTTTCTTCTCTTTTTCACAATCAGTTTTGAGTGATAATATTGAAAAATGGAAGCAAAGAATTTGCAGACCATGTAAAGTTACAGAGTGGGTTGGCTGAGTAATAAGGCTTATAGTGGATATAACAGACTAGATGGTGGCCCGATTCTAACACATCGGGGTATTCTAGAGTATGTATGTACCGTATATACTCGTGTATAAGCCGACCCGTGTATAAGCCGACCCCCTACTTTTGCCCCCAAAACCTGGGAAAACCTATTGACTCGTGTATAAGCCGAGGGTGGACCCAGCACAGGTATACAGCCCCCAGCAGTGTGGTATACAGCAGCCCAGAGGTATATACAGCAGCCCCAGTGGTATATACAGCAGCAGCCCCAGTGGTTAGTATACAGCAGCCCAGAGGTATATACAGCCCCAGAGGTATATACAGCAGCCCTAGTGGTATATACAGCAGCCCCAGAGGTATATACAGCAGCCCTTAGGTAGTATACAGCAGCCCCAGTGGTGTATACAGCAGCAGCCCCAGGGTGTATACAGCAGCAACCCCAGGGCTGTATACAGCAGCAGCCCCAGGGGTGTATACAGCAGCAACCCCAGGGCTGTATACAGCAGCGGCCCCCGGAGGTATACAGGCCCCCCCATCATGATCCAGGGCCCCCCCTTGCGCGGCACACCTGTAAAGTAAAATCATACTTATCACTGTCCTGTTGCGCTGTCCCGCCGCTTGCCGACATGACGATCCCGGGCTTCATTCCGCGTCTTCCGGCTTCCGGGTCGCGGGCAATGACTCATTGCCCGCGACCACAGGAAGGGGGAAGACGCGGAATGAAGCCCGGGATCGTGATGTCGGCAAGCGGCGGGACGGCGCGACAGGACAGTGATAAGTATGATTTTACTTTACAGGTGTGACTGCGCAAGGGGGGGGCCCTGGATCATGATGGGGGGGCCTGTATACCTCCGGGGGCTGCTGCTGTATACTTATACTGTATACTCGGTATAAGCCGAGGGGGGACTTTTCAGCCCAAATTTTGGGCTGAAAAACTCGGCTTATACGCGAGTATATACGGTAGTTTATTTATGAAGATTTAAGAATAATGCAATGCGAAGCTGGGTTCAAATCCCGTGCCAATTGCGTCCGGACTGCGCCTGTCACTGATTGGTCGCGGGCGGCTGGTGCGACCAATCAGCGATGCGGGATTTCCATTACAGACAGACAAAATTAGACATTTATATAGTCTGTGTGTGTGGTCTGTGTGTGTGTGTCTGTGACTCTGTGTGTGTGTCTGTGTGAGTCTGTGTGTGTTTCTGTGAGTCTGTGTGTTGTGTCTGTGAGTCTGTGTGTCTGTGAGTCTGTCTGTGTCTGTGAGTCTATGTGTTTCTGTGTGTGTCTGTGTGAGTCTGTGTGTCTGTGTGTCTGTGTGTGTGTCTGTGAGTCTGTGTGTGTCTGTGTGAGACTGGTGTGTGTGTGTGTGTGGCACCCTGTGCCAGGTTACCATAGGCTCCCTTGGGACATTAAGGGATTTCTTACAGCGAGTAACCCACTAACACACAACACCTTTCACGCCAGGCCTGTAGGGGGAGCTCCACTGGTTGCCTTAAGCCAGTTCCCCTTATAAATACGGGTTCTAGAGGGAAAACAGCAGAGTGTGCAGTCACTACAGAACTGTGAATAGCTGAGTGAGCTGAGCTGGTACTGGAGCCGTATTAGGCCCATACCAGCAACCACCTGAGACAATAGTAGACCCGCAGAGTAGGGGTCGAAGGCAGAGGAGAGAAACTTGCTACAAGAAAGGGGGCAAAGGAGTCATACCAATTCTCCCCATCAGAGTTCCGGTCACTGGGTCCGAGCTGCAGGGACAGAGAGAATAGGCCCGCAGAGAATCCAGCACCACAAGGAGGTTTAGCTTCCAGGACGCCCGAAGCACCAACAATTGAGTGCCAGGGACCAAGAGTCAGGGCCCTGACAGGAATCCCATAGAGCCCCTCAGTGCAGCAAACCCATATGTGAAGAGTCACAGAAAGAGAGAAGCAATGGTCTGGTCGGGTTCCAAGCCTGCCTAACTCAAAGCAGAGTAACCAAATCAAGGAGGCCTACAACCCTACTCGCTGTGGAGATCCTAAAGTGTTTCCCTCGATTCCAGACGAGTGTACACTGTACAGAACATCAGTAAAGGTACCAAAAGACTTCTATGTGTGCGTGTCCCTCCTTCCATCCGCACCACACTGGCCCGCTTCCCTATTCCCACCTTGCACAGAAACGACTGTGCTGCCCTATTACCTCACTACAACTTACAGCCCCGGGTACCCCCGCTCGTCCTGTAGGGGGCGGTTCCACCTTGCTGCCGCCCATCACCCGGAGGCCCAAGCAGCGCCGGTGCTATCACCGGAACCTACAGGTGGCATCACGACAGACATTTTTATTATTTTCTTCCCACTCATTTTTACATCTGCATCCCCCGGGCCCATGGCCTCAGGCACCGCTACCCGTGACTTCCCCCAGAGACCGCGCCTGAGTGATCCGAGTACCCCCAGGGCCTGGGCTGGACATGTGTCTGTGAGTCTGTGTGTGTGTGTGTGTGTGTGTGAGTCTGTGTGTGTCTGTGAGTCTGTGTGTGTCTGTGTGTGTGTCTGTGTGAGTCTGTGTGTGTCTGTGTGTCTGTGTGAGTCTGTGAGTGTTTGTGTGAGTCTATGAGTCTGTGTGTGTCTGTGCCTCCATCTAGTAAATAATATAATTGCTTTTCATTCCCATTTCCTGAGCCTTGTAGCTTTCTTGTATTTGTGTGTGCACGGAGCCGTGTGAGGGATTATTAATACTATTTTATTGCAGATATGTTTTGATTTCTTTTATAGCATTTTTGAGGAGAGGTGCGGGACCTGAAAGACGTCCGGTGTGGAATTACAATGACTATTTTGTTTTGCATATAATGGGTCTAGATTTTGACAGATTGAAAAGGTGGTTGATTATATAGAACATTTTTACTTTATATTTCAGTTGTCTCTCCAGCTATAACACCGACTGTTACAGGCAGCTTTAATGACAGAGAGGTCACAGTGAGCCTATCAGAACTGATGCAGAATTCTCAGTGTGCTGGGAGTTGTGGTGCACCCACATCTGCCTATACAATGGCTTCCTGAGCTTCATTCTTCATCCTCAGCTTGTCAGGGCATGCTGGGAGTTGTAGTGCACCCACATCAGCCTATACAATGGCTGCCTGAGCTTGATTATTCATCCTCAGCCTGTCAGGCCATGCTGGGAGTTGTGGTGCACCCACATCAGCCTATACAATGGCTGCCTGAGCTTGATTATTCATCTTCAGCCTGTCAGGGTATGCTGGAGTTGTAGTGCACCAGCACCTACCTATACAATGGCTGCCTGAGCTTCATCCTTAGGCTGTCAGGGCATGCTGGGAGTTGTAGTGCACCATTATCTGCCTATACAATGAGCTTGATCTCTCATCCTCAGCATGTCAGGGTATGCTGGGAGTTGTAGTGCACCCACATCTGCCTATACAATGGCTGCCTGAGCTTCCTCCTTCATCCTCAGCCTGTTAGGGCATGCTGGGAGTTGTAGTGCACCAGTATCTACCTATAAATGGCTGTCTGAGCTTCATCCTTATCAAGTTAGGGCTTGCTGAGGGTTGTAGTGCACCCACATCTGCCTTTACAATACCTGCTTGAGCTTCATCCCTCATCCTCAGCCTGTCAGGGCATGCTGGGAGTTGTAGTGCACCAGTATCTGCCTATACAATGAGCTTGATGCCTCATCCTCAGCCTGTCAGGGCATGCTGGGAGTTGTGGTGCACCCACATCTGCCTATGCAATGGCTGCCTGAGCTTCATCCTTTGCCATCAAGGCATGCTGGGAGTTGTAGTGCACCCACATCAGCCTATACAATGGCTGCCTGAGCTTGATTATTCATCCTCAGCCTGTCAGGGCATGCTGGGAGTTGTAGTGCACCCACATCAGCCTATACAATGGCTGCCTGAGCTTCATCCTTATCCTGTCAGGGCATAATGGGAGTTGTAGTGCACCAGTATCTACCTATACAATGGTTGCTTGAACTTCATCCTTAGCCTGTCAGGACATGCTGGGAGTTGTAGTGCCCCAGTATCTGCCTACACAATGGCTGCCTGAGCTTTATCCTTATCCTGTCAGGGCATGCTGAGAGTTATAGTGCACCAGTATCTGCCTATACAATGGCAGCCTGAGCTTGATCCCTCATCCTAACCTGTCAGGGCATGCTGAGAATTGTAGTGCACTCACATCTGCCTATACAATGGCTGTCTGAGCTTGAACCCTCATCCTCAGTCTGTCAGGGCATGCTGAGGGTTGTAGTGCACTCACATCAGCCTATACAATGGCTGCCTGAGCTTCATCCCTCATCCTCAGCCTGCCAGGTCCTCCAGGAGTGGGATCAGCTGGCAGATTGCTCTGCAGTGTGGGCACACCATAGGCTGCCAACCTCCCCTGTGCGCCATCACTCACCGACCGGAGGTAGGATGCAGTGCAGCGCAGGGCACACACCAGGAAAGCCCTGCTATGTAAGGAGGCGACATTGGAGGACTGTCACCATCGGGGCAGAAGGACCTGTGTTGATGTCAGAGAGCCGATCAGCTGACATGTCATGTGATCGGCTCTCTGACATCATCACAGGTCCTTCCGCCCCTATGGTGACAGTACCTGAAGGCACCTGAAGGTAATGTATCCTCATGGACGGATTTATTTATTTTTTTTAACAAACAGAGGGAATAGAATAGGGAAAAGGATAGGGAATAAGACTGGGAAGAGGTTAGAAAAGCGGGGGGACAGCATAGAATAGCAGGGGACAGGATAGAGTAGTGGAGGGGAGAAAGATACAGGGAGGCAGGAGCAAGGGGTAGGGCAGGAGGAGTGGGGGCGAGCGCGGGCAGGACAGGAGGAGCGTTGGGGCTTAGAGGAGAGCCGCGCAGTGCGCAAATTTTGAATTTGTGTGCCGCGCAGCTCTTTTGAATATGCTGTGCTCATTGGTTGCCACAGCTGGCGGCGGCCAATGAGCACTGGTGCGCGATTTTTGGCGTCAGATAGACAAGTTTAGTAGATTATATAGTAGATAATTACAACCAATAGTATTAAATGAACAGCATGTACAAATACTCTATAACTGCAATACAAATATATATGTATATTTTATGATGCTTGCTGGTTGCTTAGCCAATGTAATAATGTAATGCAGAGATGGCTATCCACTGTGATATAAGCCCGGATGAAAGCTCTAGTGCACCAAGTACTAAGAGAGTTATTAAGGCTAGAGATGAGCAAAACTTTTCCAGAACATGTTTGCCAATTTAAAATTCGGAATGAATGTTGACAATTCGGTTTTTGATGTGAAAACCCAAGCAATTTACTAAAATATCGTCATATGTGTCTTTGTTTGAGGGAAAAGATTAAAATTTTAAAATGGCCCTAAAACATTCCTTGAAGATTAGGGGCCAAAACACTCGCCTGAAGACACTGTGCCTGTGAACAATCCTAACCTAAGGTTAGGAGTGTTCTCAGCCACCTGGTCTACCGGTTTCTTTCAACCTGGTGAATTTAAGGGAGCTTTAAAAGAAAGTTTTTAAGCATCCTTGAGTTTCCACCTGCAGGCTGTGAATTTTTGAACAGTGCCAGATGTGGCAGCAGATGTGAAATACAGGAACTTAAAATCTCCTTTAAACATCTGTTTAAGAGAGCTTTAAATTTTTATTATTATTATTACATTTTTGGAGAGCAAACCTTTATTATTGCAGAGGGTCTGCAGTGTGCGAGGTCACCTCCTTTGCGCTTATATGCTAGAAATTCTGATAAAAATAGCATGTGTCCATTATATGCTTAACATATAGGTCTGTTCACACTCATGAAACACTATAATATGGATTAATGTTTGAAAATGTGCAATCCCTTTATTTCCTTTCCTTCCAAATGTTTAGAATAGTTTTTTGTCATGAGCACAAGTGTGTTATTATGCCATTAATCTTTGACCTGTCTGTGCATTACCCACTAGAGGTATTGAAAATTTCAGATGAATTAATGGTGAGCTGAAAAAACTATTTTCTGTTTATCATTTCTCTGCCGAATATGTCAGGTTTCAATAATCAAGCTGCCATCTACAAGCCCAAGTGTTACCTGTGGCATGGGGAATGGGATTTGTAAATCAGGAGCCTTCTGCAGCCCATCCCATGGAGGCATTAATAAAGAGTTAGGCAACAAGATTGGGCAAACTATAATATCCTGTAACTTGCAAGAGAAGGAAAATATGTGGCACTCCAGGGAGCAAACCTTTATTATTGCAGAGGATCTGCACTGTGCGAGGCCACCTCCTTTACGCTTACGGTATTTGCTAGAAATTCAGATAAAAATAGCATGTGTCCATTATATGCTTAACATATAGGTCTGTTCACACTCATGAAACACTATAATATGGATTAATGTTTGAAAATGTGCAATCCCTTTATTTTCTTTCCTTCCAAATGTTTAGAATAGTTTTTTGTCATGTGCACAAGTGTGTTACTATGCAATTAATCTTGGACCTGTCTGTGCATTACCCACTAAGCTTATTGAAAATTTCAGATGAATTAATGGTGAGCTGAAAAAACTATTTTCTGTTTATCATTTCTCTGCCAAATATGTCAGGCTTCAATAATCAATCCGCCATCTACAAGCCCAAGTGTTACCTGTGGCATGGGGAATGAGATTTGTAAATCAGGAGCCTTCTGCAGTCCATCCCATGGAGGGATTAATAAAGAGCTAGGCAACAAGATTGGGCAAACTATAATATCCTGTAACTTGCAAGAGAAGGAAAATGTGCGGCACTGCAGGTCCATAAAATCTTCATTTATTAAGCAAACATTAAAACATTACCAAAAACAAGAGAGAGAAATGGATTCTTCTGAAAAAATATCGCATTTATTAATTTAAATACCGTATATACTCGCGTATAAGCCGAGTTTTGCAGCCCAAAAATTGGGCTGAAAAGTACCCCCCTCGGCTTATACGCGAGTCAGTGCTGTATACCGATGTATACATCGGTACATACCGATGTATACATCGGTATACAGCAGCCCCCGCATCCCCAGTAATGCAGGGCCCCCCAGCGTCTCTCCGGTCACCTGTAAAGGAAGCTATACTTATCACAGTGCTCTGTCCGCACCCGCTCGCACCCGCTGTCAGCAGCCGACCGGATCCTCCATCTTGCGTCTTCTTTCTTCCTTCTTCTGTGCTCGTCGCGGGCAATGACGTCATTCCCTGCGACGAGCACAGGAAACAGGAAGAAAGAAGACGCAAGATGGAGGATCCGGTCGGCTGCTGACAGCGGGTGCGAGCGGGCGCGGACAGAGCACTGTGATAAGTATAGCTTCCTTTACAGGTGACCGGAGAGACGCTGGGGGGGCCCTGCATTACTGGGGCTGCCTGTATACTACCGCTGGGGCTGCTATATACCCCTGGGGCCCTGTATACTACCACTGGGGCTGTATGTACTACCACTGGGGCTGTATAAACCACTGGGGCTGTATATACTGCTGGGGCCCTGTATACTACCACTGGGGCTGTATATACTACCACTGGGGCTGTATATACTACCTCTGGGGCCCTGTATATACCTCTGGGGCCCTGTATACTACCACTGGGGCTGTATAAACCACTGGGGCTGTATATACTGCTGGGGCCCTGTATACTACCACTGGGGCTGTATATACTACCACTGGGGCTGTATATACCTCTGGGGCCCTGTATACTACCACTGGGGCTGTATATACTGCTGGGGCCCTGTATGCTACCACTGGGGCTGTATATACTACCACTGGGGCTGTATATACTACCACTGAGGCTGTATATACCTCTGGGGCCCTGTATACTACCACTGGGGCTGTATATACTACCACTGGGGCTGTATATACCTCTGGGGCCCTGTATACTACCACTGGGGCTGTATATACTACCACTGGGGCTGTATAAACCACTGGGGCTGTATATACTGCTGGGGCCCTGTATACTACCACTGGGGCTGTATATACTACCACTGGGGCTGTATATACCTCTGGGGCCCTGTATACTACCACTGGGGCTGTATATACTGCTGGGGCCCTGTATACTACCACTGGGGCTGTATATACTACCACTGGGGCTGTATATACTACCACTGAGGCTGTATATACCTCTGGGGCCCTGTATACTACCACTGGGGCTGTATATACTGCTGGGGCCCTGTATACTACCACTGGGGCTGTATATACTACCACTGGGGCTGTATATACTACCACTGGGGCTGTATATACTACCACTGGGGCTGTATATACCTCTGGGGCCCTGTATACTACCACTGGGGCTGTATAAACCACTGGGGCTGTATATACTGCTGGGGCCCTGTATATACTACCACTGGGGCTGTATATACCTCTGGGGCCCTGTATACTACCACTGGGGCTGTATAAACCACTGGGGCTGTATATACTGCTGGGGCCCTGTATACTACCACTGGGGCTGTATATACTACCACTGGGGCTGTATATACTACCACTGGGGCTGTATATACTACTAGGGCTGCGTCTATACTACCACTGGAGCTGTATATACCACTGGGGCTGTATATACTACTGGGGCTGCGTGTATACTACCACTGGGGCTGCTGTATCTACCTCTGGGACTGGTGTATACCACACTGCTGGGGGCTGTATACTTGTGCTAGGGTCCACCCTCGGCTTATACACGAGTCAATAGATTTTCCCAGGTTTTGGGGGCAAAAGTAGGGGGGTCGGCTTATACACGGGTCGGCTTATACACGAGTATATACGGTAGATATTTTAAATAGCAAATTTTGAAGTCAACATCACAAAAAAATTGTGGTGATTGATGATTTCAAGCATTTTTCCACACAACAACATAATGATAACTGATTACAACAGTTAAATAATATTGTAATCAAAGTGGCAGGCAAGGGGGGAATATCATGACATGGCCAAAAGCAAACTACGAGAAAGAAGCTTTAAAGCAGCTATGGGGTAAGTTTGTCAAAATTGTTTTACAACCCATTGTCTGCTTTTTCTGCTGAGCTTGTGAATATCTTCACGAAAGCCCATGACTTGGGCATTATTGATAAAAAATGAAGGAAGGTCTAATTGTAAAATTCCCATGGACTACCACCTTTCATCTCTTCCCAAACATCCATAAAGATGCCGTCAATCCTCCAGGGCATCGCATCATGTCTGGTTTGGAAAATCTATTTGATGCAATTTGTAAATTCATAGATTATTATTTAAAACCTCTGGTTAAGCTATTACCATCTTATGTTAAAGACATGACAGACGTCCTAAATCAGATTGCCAGCAGACTTTTGGAGAAAAACATGTTGATGGTTACCACCGATGTGGAGAGTTTATATACCACTATTACACACGAAGATGGGATTTGAGCAGTACGCTTCTTCATAGAGAATGGTGGTCGGAGTGGTAGGATGGGTGAACTCTCTCTAGAGTTGCTCTGCTTTACCCTGACCAATAACTGTTGTCTTTAAAGATATTTTCTATTTGCAGTTATGTGGCAGTGCAATGGGCGCGGCCTGCGCTCCTTCGCACCCCCACCTCTTTCTAGGTTATTGGGAGAGGTAAGTTTTTGCTGACGGGAGTACAAGGGTCATCACCAGATTGATGTGCTGGATACGATATATATAGACGACATTTTGATCTTCTGGCAGTTCACAGTGTGGCAACTCATGGAATTTATGACACAGCTTAACATGAATGATATGAATTTGAGATTGACATACAAGTTGAGCTTGGATAAAATTGACTTTAGGGACATCAATATTAGAGTTGACGCATGTGGGATGGTTTAAAATATGTATAAAGAAAGGAGGCTTCCACCACAAACTCCTTTCTACATGCGTCCTCCGCCCTCACTCTTTTGACCTCCACACCATTCCGACTGGCTAGATTCCAGCTGCAGCCAGTGTTGCAGACGATAGTTGATCCCATTTTCAAATACCACCAGGACCAGGTCCTTTATGGTGAGCCTAAGGAAGACTAGCACTTAGAAGACGCTGTTTCCCAGCTGTATTGATCACCCTCACTACATCCATAGGCATTCAACTGGCAAAATATCATGTGGAGACCCCTACCCCCTCCTAGCAACTAACTATAAAAGGCATCAATCACCCCACACTCCTGTGTTCTTTGTTGAGAAGAGTCGGTATGCAGAAGTCATCGCCCAGGACTGGTTGCATGGGCCTATGCCTAATAACTTCCTCAGGCAATGCACCCAAGGCAAGGTGATGGCATTCTGGTAGGATAAAGGGTATGGGTTCCTAGTTGAACATGGTACTAAACATTGGTGCTATGTTAACCGCTCTGTTGTGTAGCTTGACAATCTTCCCCATAAACTACATACCATCTTTGTTGGGGATGAGGTAACTTTCATAAATTTGTGGGACATGAAGGGATGGTTTGTGGTTGGTGTACGTCAGGTTGGCACCACTGACCAATTTGACAAGTGGTAGAAGGAGGCTAACTTGGAAAGAAGTTGGCATTGAGTACAGCCAAACTGTCTGTTAGTTGGCCAGCTAGATGCACCCAAACCCGCAGGGCATGTTGATGTTCCCCAAGATGGTCCTGGTCCTGTGAGCCCTAGAGGGCATAATCATCCCCTAGTTTCTCCATCATCCTCTCTAGCAGTGGCCATAGTAGAGTGTGCTGGGGGGCAGGAGGAGGAAGAGAATGCACATTGAGGAGTAGCCCCCTGTGACCCCCCAACACCGTCCAGCAGCAGAGTACTGAAAAAGTTTTTTTTTCCAGTTGTTTGCTGTCCTTGATCAAGGGCTGTGTTTTTGTTAAAGTTTTAGTTAAAGCTTCCAACATTTAGAGCCGTTTGTACTTCCCTCACTGGGCATGCATGCAGACTTTGGGATACAACTGAAAGACAAAAAATGACTCTTCATTGTCTTTCCACCACTTTAACACTCTGTGTACTGCTGCTGATCCCTGTGGGACTTTTGTTATATTTATATACTACGTATATTGTTATGTTATGTTTTTCGTTTGAGACTTATAGTCTGTGTGTTTTGGTAAAGTTTTTTGAGTTCAGTCCTTGTGTGCTGGTCTGTTTCTGCAAACAGGTGCTTTTATATTGCCATACAGAGATTGGTGAACAAGCTGCAGGCCTCTAGCCTAAAGGTGTGAGGTATGGAACTGCAAGACACTACACCCACTCCAATAGGACAGGGTTGACCAAGTGCAAGTGCAATTATCAAGGGCTGTAAAGAGTGCAGGTTTTCAGGATTTCCCTAGCATAGCGCAAGGTGCTGGATTCATCCATCACCTCAGTAGGTAATGATATTAGCACCTGTACAATGCTAAGGAAATCCTAAAGCTTGCACTTTTTTCAGACCTTGTGAACTGCAGTTAGCCACCCCTGCCCTAGAAGTCTCTGTGGAAGTAGGAAGGGGGCAAGAGGAATCCTTGAGCCCTTTCACCACAACTGTGGTTCTCTGCATGTCTGTCCTGAGACCAGCAAAGTGTAGGACAGGTCAGAAGCACTGTGCCCACTTTGCTTTTTGTTTCCTTGCACATGTGATTTAGATTTCTTTTGTCTGCCCCCAAATCTGTATCAAATCTGCAATTAAAAAAACACATTGGTTAAGCACTTCAGAACTCTCAAAGACTTTGCTGGCTTCAGGATAGACATGCAGAATCATAAAATCTGCTTCCAAAAAAGGATCAAACAACATGGTGGGGACACAGTGGGATTTTCTGCTGCATGATGCCAGCTGTGTAATCTGACATAAAATAAATAAAGCCATATTTTTCATTCTAAGCACAGATAAAGAGACCTATTTTTGCCTTGGCTAGTAAAGAAACGTATGGGCTATTTTTAATTGCCAGCCAAGGTAAAGCTAGGCAGCTGGGGCCTGGTATTCTCCGCGTGGTGAGGGCCCATCATTATTGGCCTCCCATGCTATAGAATAGCAGCCCACAGCCGCCCCAGAAATAGGCACATTCACAGAAGCCAAATTCCGGCTCTTTATCTGGCTTACCCAGTTGCCATGTAGTGGTGGCAAATTGGGTAATAAGGGGTTAATGCCAGCTTTGTATTGCCAGCTTGCCGAAATTCTTAGCAAGGCCAATGTTAGACCCAGCCACTAAGAATTTCAAGTAAATAGTCAGGAAGACACAACACAGGGAGATAATATTTTATTAGAAATAAAACCACATACATGTATCTGGACTCCATCTTTATTACTCACTCATACCCATCCTTAATCCTCAAGACGTCTTCTTGATGGAAGGCTATCATTGCAGCGTTCAAACACTGAATGAATACGTCGCCATCTCCAGTGCGATAAGCAGTGACTCCTGAGATCACTCAAGGACAGCTCAGGTAAACATGGCACCTGCTATGGTTAGCGGCCACCATGGTTACCTGAACGGTGACCTCAGGTGACCTGAGCAAGTCACCACTTATCGGACCGA